>OY755043.1:73068847-73671347 GCA_963576565.1 Aspidapion aeneum | reverse complement strand
TCTTAAAAATAGTCTGGTTGGTGTTGAAAACCCCCAACTACTTGTAGAGAGTAAAAAGGGTGCGGGTTTGTATTTAAAATCATATCGAACTGGATTAGGACTTTATTTATCAAATCCAAAAAAACTAGTCAAGCCCTTACCAACAAGGACATTATCAAATATTTATTTGGTAAAATATGCAAAAAAATTTAAAATTGCAAATTTTGTTGGTGTATTTATGAGAGATGATCTTCCCAAAAGTGGACCCACCAAAACTGAATCAGCCATCATTAACTTAGACAGTGTATATGGACCAGGAACACATTGGGTAGCATATAGAATGATATCTAGAAAAGTTGTTTATTACGACAGTTTTGGCAACTTACCCCAGCCTCTGGAATTTATAAAGTACATGCATAGTGGACCTAATTATGCCTCAGAAATTTGGTATACATATAAAAACCAACAAAGATATAATACAGTTTATTGTGGTCAGTTGTGTCTACAGTTCCTCCTAAAAAAAAATTGATTTTATAGTTATTTAAAATGAACCTTAGCTCAAAAAGTGAGCGTGCAAAATTAGCAAAAATGCATAAATCTTTAAAAGCATTTAGCGAAGCAAAAAGCTTGCTTCCAATGACAAGTGACGAACTATACGAGTTGCCTAAAGAAGTGATGATTGCATGTGTGCCAAATGAAATAGCTTTGGTATGGGAGAAGTTACCAGAAAAACTTAAAGAAGATATTGATATATTAAAGTATCAGTATTGTTACGACCATTACTCTACAAACAACTCTGGTGATCAAGTCGATGGTCCGCCAATAAAAAAAAAATGTTGTTGTTTATGTAACGCCAAGGGCTCGAAAGTGTCTCGAAAGTCTGAGGAAATTATGGATTGTAACATTGCATCTAGTTGTTGTAAGACACAGTAAAAATGTCTTGTACTTTTACACCAAGTGGTTATTCAAGTACTCTAAGTGCCAACTTCTACCCTCCTATAGAAATAAATGGCAGAGAAAAATATGGACTGGGTTTTATAGGGTTTTATTCATATAATTCAATTTTTAACGTAGATGAAACTAATAATTGGTTTGGATTCAGTAAGCTCAACTGGAGAGTGCAGTAATGTTAAAAATACCCCCTGGTGCATACGAAATAACCCAAATACATAATGCAATGCTGAAAGCTCTTCAAAAAGGTGCAAAAGATCTAGATGAAAATATTTTTAGCTTACGTGCAAACAATAGCACTTTAAAATGCGAAATTAAGTCAAAGTATCTACTTCACTTTAAACACTACAACTCAATTGGGCAGTTGATGGGATTCACAAATGAACAGCTATTAAAACCCAATGAGATTCATGAATCTTCAACAATAGTTGATATTACAAAAGTTCGCATTATAAGAGTAGATTGCAACATAACAACTGGTGCATATTTAAATTCAGAACAAGCGCACTCTATTTATGAATTTGACATTGATGTGGAACCTGGGTATAAGCTAACTAAAGAACCAACAAATATCATTTATATGCCAATCCAACCAAAAGGTCGTCAGTTTATCGACAACATTACACTAAGGATCGTGGATGATAGAGGAAAGGGTTCTATAATGTACAATGTATTTCTTTTTATCATTTAGGTTAGGAATTAGTTTATGAATTTGAGAGCCAGATTCAGGTGGTATGATATTCTCAACTAAAAATGGAAAATCTGAGTGTTTATCATGCAGTTCTTCGGGGTATTGAACATCTAAAGCTAATATCTCCTGACTAGAAAGTCACCTAAAACCTTTGGTTGGTAGTGGTTATGACATACTATGTCCATACAGATTTGTGGCATCTAAGTACATTATGTAGGATGATGGCTTACTTGGGTAGTAATCAGGAAGATATTTATTATTTGCAGTATGCATTCTTTCACTGCATTGACTTATTCCACCCCTTATCCCCTTTAAAAAAAATGAATCATATCTAAATCAGTAAGGAGTTCCAATTCTATTTGAGTTAATTTTAGCATAGCATCAAATGACAGTGATGGAAGAGTAAAATACTGAACCGGATCCAAGTTGTATGTTTTTAATGAATTTAATCGAAATTCTTTGAAAATATCACAAAGGAGAACTACATCAATTTTTAAATAAAGATCGGAGTAATCACCTAACGTTTTACAATTAAACACCCCCCCAAGCCTTTCATACTCGTCATCACTTATATGTTCTTCCTTCAGTTGATCATAAAATTGATTTTTTGTGGGGAGATGTTTATCGTCCAATTTACTTAGACTGGTGAGATAGCTGTATGGAAATACCCCTTTTTGTCTCATTAAGTTAAATTCTTGCATGTCGTTAAAATGTTTTCGTGTCTCTTGAAACATATTTATATCTAATCCTTTACTAAGCTCATCTAATGAACCGGCTAAAAATTATTTGCAGTATGCATTCTTTCACTGCATTGACTTATTCCACCCCTTATCCCCTTTTTAAAAAAAATGAATCATATCTAAATCAGTAAGGAGTTCCAATTCTATTTGAGTTAATTTTAGCATAGCATCAAATGATAGTGATGGAAGAGTAAAATACTGAACCGGATCCAAGTTGTATGTTTTTAATGAATTTAATCGAAATTCTTCGAAAATATCACAAAGGAGAACTACATCAGTTTTTAAATAAAGATAGGAGTAATCACCTAACGTTTTACAATTAAACACCCCCCAAGCCTTTCATACTCGTCATCACTTATATGTTCTTCCTTCAGTTGATCATAAAATTGATTTTTTGTGGGGAGATGTTTATCGTCCAATTTACTTAGACTGGTGACATAGCTGTATGGAAATACCCCTTTTTGTCTCATTAAGTTAAATTCTTGCATGTCGTTAAAATGTTTTCGTGTCTCTTAAAACATATTTATATCTAATCCTTTACTAAGCTCATCTAATGAACCGGCTAAAAATTTATAACTATCTAAAAATCTTAGTTGTAAATATTTTTTTATATTTTTTCCAGTGGTATCTGTGTAATCGTGTATATAAATTGATTTGGTAAAGGATATGTACTTTTCTTTATTTTTGGCTATAACATCAATTTTATCACCATGTGATGCTAGTTCCTTTATAAACATGTGACAATCATAACCGCTCAAATTATGGAAAATTATTGGTACAAATCTTGGTATTTGATATTGTAAATTACATGTAGAATGAGTGGCAAGAAACCGTTTTTCTCCCGTTATATGGCAATGATCGGTTACTTTTTTATCTGTTGGCATGAATGGCTTTTGACATATACCACATGTGGTTGCGGATTCTTTTAGTTTTTTCTCGTCATTAGTTAGGGGGCTCATTGGCTTAATATCTTTTAAATAATTATTGTACACCTCCCTCAGATCACATTCGATTCGCCTAATGAACTCTTCTTCTGCATTTTGACCACGATATAGCTCAAACTTTGTCACCGAATCATCAATTGAACATAATCATATACGAAAATGCATACGGTTTATGAATTATGTTTTTAATTGTATATGATGTATTGGGATCTGGCTCACATGTTTCTATTGGCTGCAGAACAGACTCAAAATCAGCGTACACTACAAAGGGGTTGCTTCTTATAGTTTTTAAATTTTAAAATGTTCCCCATGACAGCCCTACCAACTTTGTCAAGTTTAAAATCAGCGGAAGGTGTGGTTGCATAAACCTTTCCACAGTCATATTGTTGATGATGTAGTAAGTTCTTTGGGGTGTTAAAGCGAACTAAGCAACCATCACAGAAATATACCTTATCACCGTGTGAGGTTAACTGATTTCGAACCAAACGTGACAAATCTTTGATCCAGCAATAGTGAACAATATGACAGTCTTGACATGTGTGGTTCGAGTCAGTATTTTTACATCCTTCAAACAATAATAATAAATTAACATGATAGAGAAGTTTGTGATTTGAATAGTATAACGGTCCAACTACTTCACACTTTACTCGGTTATTTTCAATTTTGATTCTAATCCATAAACATTAACTGATATATTATTCAAATTTCTCAATGTCTTTTAACTTAACTGGAAAATCAATACCAGTCAGATTTAGCACAGTCGAGTAGTGTGGATAGGATGAGGTTCTATCTGAATTTTTCTCCGCTGGATGTAAGGCCGGTGTAATAGCCCAAGCAAAGCAAGCGTTGTCATGATTTTTGATATTAACCACTGCTACCTTCGACTCAATGGATTTTGGCAATTTGATGTAGGAACTTCCGCCTAGTGGTGTGTATTTATTGACGTTTACTTCCAAATACATAATTTACTGTAGTGCCCAACCTGCAAAAAAAGACAAATGATTAAATTATTGGATTCAAGATTTTAAATTATGTTTCTTGTCTTAAAATTTGGTCTTTGAGATCGGAAAATTACTAAAGTATGATGTATTCATATTTAGATAGATAGTGCATAACAAGGAAAACAAAATAGAGATATTTTTGGATATAAATTATAAAAATTGTAAAATATATTGAGACATACTACTACTATGTCGGTTTAGAACGTTTTTCTACGTTGTCCGACGCCTATTCTCCACCTCCTTCGATCCTGACAATCATCTTCTGTCAGATTCTTTTGACTCATTGATCTTTGGATTGACTGTTGCCATGCTAATTTAGGACGTCCTCTTTTTCTGCGCTCTACTGGTTGCCATTCTAGGACCTGTTTTGGTAATCTTTCGTCGTTCATCCGTTGTAGATGGCCGTACCATATCAGTTGCCTTTTAGTGATGTCATCCGTTATGCTTCCCTCGATTCCCATTCTTTCTTTTATGATCTCATTTCTTATGTGATCTAATCTAGATATTCTCATTGATCATCTTATTGCATCCATTTCGACACTTTCCATTTTTGTTTTGTATTTTTCTGTTACGCGACAAGTCTCTATTCCATACAACAGCGCGCTTTTCACAATTGTTTCATATATGTCAAATTTGCTCCATAAAATACTGTTAAGACATCCAATAACCTTTTTTGCTTTTACTATTCTTTTTTCCAATTCTTTACAGTCTGTTCCTGTCTTATCAAATGTGACACCCAAGTATACATACTCATTGCATGGAGATATTGTTTGTCCATTGTCTAGTTCTAACTCAGTGGATTCGTTTCCAATACATAAGTACTGTGTCTTGTCCACGTTCACTGTTAGTCCCCATTTTTGGTATTCTTCCGTTAACTTTCTCATCATATACTCCATGTCTTCTTTATCATTAGCTACAATAACTTGGTCGTCAGCAAACTGTAGTGTGTATATAGTAAATCGGTCGTTAAGTTGTATTCCCATGCCGTGCACTTTACGTTTCCAGTTTTTAGAGCCACTGCGATATATATTTTAAAAAGAGTTGGAGAGATACAAGTCGATTTCCAATTTTAATTTTAGATTTTGACCCTTTGTATAGTTATTTTATCGCTTTTATGTATGTATGACTGATATTAGTTTGTTCCAACACCGTCCATAATTTTTCTACTGGAACGGTATCATATGCTTTTTGTAGGTCCACAAAGGTAACATGAGTCTCTATATTTCTGGCGCTTCTTTTCTCAATTACTTGTTTAAGACAAAAACATTATCACTACAAGATCTGCCTGCACGAAACCCACTTTGCTCTTCTTCTTCTTGTTCATGAAAATCATTCTCTATTAGATCTCTAAGAATCCTACCGTACAATCTACTTAGAGTGCTGGTGACTGAAATTCCTCTGTAATTGTTACAATCCAGCTTGTTTCCTTTTTTATGTATTGAGGATATGAATGCAATTTTCCAATCATTAGGTACTGGATGTCCGTTTATGCATTGATTGATAATATATGTGAGATTTTCGAGTAGTTTCTCTGATTATTTGAGCATTTCAGCATATATTCCCCCAGGTCCGCTAGCTTTTCCGGATTTAAGCTTTTTTATACTATTCTTTATCATTTCTTTTTCGATAATTACTTCCTCTCCATGTACTTCCGGAGAGGCTGCCAGATATTCGGGTCTCGTCTCCTGCAGCAGCCCCTTATAGTGTTCTGTCCATTGTTTTGGTTTGATGATCTGTATGTTTACTTTTTCTTTTGTTGGGTTTTTTACTGTAGAAATGAATTTCCATGCTTCAGAGCTCTGCCTAACTCCTATGTGTGTATTTATATCGTGGCATTTGCTCTCGAACATTTCATTTTTTTCTGTGCGTATCAAACTTCTTAGCTGTCTTCTGGTTTCCCTGTATTTTTCTAGGTCTCTTTGCTCTGTAGTACTGAGTCATTTCAAGTATGTGCGTTTTTTCTCTTGGACCATTTCCTGTATTTTCTCCGTCCACCACATCATCCTGTTATTTCTATTATCTTGGTATCCAACAGCTTCGTTGCTTGCTTCCTTTAAACTTTTTATTATGTTTGTATATATCTCTTCAAATGAGTGATTTGTGTTTATTAATTTTTGATCTAATCGGTTCTGATACAATCTTTGAGTACTTTCGATTTCTAGACTTCTAAAGTTGTATTTTTGTTTGTCTTTGATGCACTCTAGGTTTTCATTTTCTCCAATACTTTCGTCCTTATTTGTTTTTCTTAAAGGGAATAATATTTTTGCTTTTACCAGATGGTGGTCAGATCCACAGGTAACACCACGAAGTGCTCGCACATCATACCACTTTAATTGCGAGTGTTGTCCACCCATAGCATAAATAAATAAATAAATAAATAGTTCTTTATTTCCAACAGTTAAAAAAAACCACTTACAGGAAAAACAATCATGACAATAATATGTCAGAGAATGCTATATCAGTGCCTGGCCCACTAAAGCCCAAATCAAATCATGAAGACTTGAGCGGACGAGGCACAGACAAAGCCAAGTTAAAATTGAAAAATGCAAATCATAAAAATACTAATCATACAAGTACAAATAGTACAAATATAAAATTTTGAAAAACAGTTTATGCTCTAGTTCCTAGCTCTATAAATTTCAATCGACTAAAATAGCATAATCAATGATTGATTTAAGATTTCTTGTTGGCTGAATCCAGGTATATCGATGAATATCCTTATATTTAAAAAAAAACATTATTTATTTTTAGGTTGTGGGTTTCACACAATTGCATCAGTCTTAAGCCATTATCATTTGTTACTTCCTCTCCAAAAGGTCCTATCACTTTGCTCTGGGTTTGTCTACCAGTTCGGCTATTAAAATCGCCAAGCATAATTATTTCTCTGGTATTACCGATTTTGGTGATAGTCTCATCCAGTCGGTCAAAGAACAATTTGTTTTGTAGCTACTCTTTCGTCATTTGATGGTGCGTAGACTGCTATTATGCTTATATTATGTCCAAGCATCTTCATGTTCACTCGAAGTATGTTTTCACTAATGCAATCGTAGTCTGTAATTTTATTCTTTAGATTTTTCTTTATTAACAAGGATACCCCTCTGGCTGCTCTGCTTTGTTTTGGGACTCCAGTGAATATATGAACAAAATTGCCGACACTATTCGTACCTGTTCCTTTCTTTTTTGTCTCTGTGAGTGCAATAATATCGATCTTACAATTCTGCACTTCGGTTGCAATAATGTCCAACTTTTGATTCACTCCCTGTACGTTCCATGTAGCTATATTCATAGTCCTTTGTCTTTGCTTTTTTCGTCTTCGAGAGTTTCCATCCATTGCTCCGAGGCTTTGTTTAGGCTTTTTGGTAATTGCTTTGTTTTACAAGTATTAGAGAACCAGTCTAATGCCTCAACCCCCTACTTGGAGGGCCAGGATTTTTAATCAAGGTTTTTCTCCTCTAGCCTTTGACGAGCCAACGCCATACTGTAAGGCAACAGCTGTGGTCTTTTATACTATCCCTAAAAGAAAGGGTTGCCACCTACGCTATGATCACCGTACCGAGGTCCATTCTCTCCGCCTTTCATAATGATGTGGTCTTCTCCCGTAACCCTGGAAAAGGGACCCTATACAGGTGCTAACTCTCCGGGTCGGAGAGTACCTGGAATCTACGGAGGGCAGGGGTCGATTCAATTTCCCTGATAGACATCTGACGAGGTCTACCCGTTACCCTGATATATTGAGACATGTCGACTTTAATTAACCTTTTGGCTTGATTTTATTGTTTGTGAAAAACACTCCTTTATTTATGAGTTGAATGACGCTCATTATTTAAATCGGGAAAGTGGGCCCACTTTCCCGATAAGTGGCACCTCGTTTTGACGATATCTTAAATGTTTTAGAAATAGTTGTCGAGTTTATATTTTTGAAAATTTTTTATTCGCTCACACTACTACTATACTATTGTAGTGTGAGCTATGGTGATCCTAAGTTGCTTTGATTTCAAAAGGGTGGGGGTAGATTGCAAAAACTCAGATTTTAAGTGAAAACATGGCTTTGCTGGTATCAAACAAAAGGTAATTGAGACTGCTGTCTGCTAAAATACATTTTAGTTAAAAAAAAAAGTGGGGGTAGATTTCAAAAATTACAGTTTAAGTGATATCAAACAAAAGGTAATTGAATTTGTAGTTGAATAAACTACATTTTAGTTTTGTGGTATCAAACCAAAGGTAATTGAATCTGGAGTTAAAATACATTTAAGTTTAAAAAAAAGGGGTGGGGGTAGATTTCAAAAACTCATATTTTAAGTCAAAACATGGCTTGTGTGGTATCAAACGAAAGGTAATTTAGTTTGTAGTTGAATAAAATACATTTTAGTTTAAAGCAAAAAAAAGGTGGGGGTAGATTTCAAAAATTTAGATTTTAAGCCAAAACAAGGCTTGTGTGGTATCAAACCAAAGGTAATTGAGTCTGCAGTTGAATAAAATATATAATATTTGCAGAGCCTTAAGTTAAAATTTATTAATTTTAGTTACTTAGCATTGGCTTGACACTCCGCCAACAGGGCATTTTTTTGTTGATTTTGCGTAAAACTAATTAAAGTGACTTGATTTTTCTGGCGAAAAATATTACTCATTTGACGACCAAACTCGTGGATGATTCTTAATTATAAAAAGCGTTTAACACGTATTTTTACAATGATTTTGTCTAAAATGGATTAAAACGATTTGGTGTTAATTATTCACTTTTAAGCCAAACTTATGATGATTATTAATATTAGTTGTAATGACTATTTGACTGACTAAAATACTAAGAAATAAAATAATCTTTACCTGAATCACGTTCCATAAATTCTGATGCATGTGATACCATTTTGTCCACAAAAGTCATAAATATTTGACAAGTCTGAACCCATACAAATAACTTCGTTCGCTGTAATAAATGATTTAACTGCAATAACCTCCTTCGTGGGATGAATAAATTGTGTAAATAATTCCATATTTACTTTAACAGCACAATGATCATTAACACATCGCTGTATTAGGGGTAGCACCTTGGACTTGATCTGAGTAAAATATGTTTTGCAATCACTTTCTGAATTTGCACAACTTACTCTATAGCTGGCAATCCTTGATTGAAAAGCACTTCTTATCAATTGGATACCGTCACAAAACTTCACACATGCATTATTTTTATGTTGCAATGTTTTGCAATGGCTATTCATTTTATTTGCTGGTACCTGCACATTGCATTCTACACATTGTAGTGTGTAACTTTCTTGTTGATTATTTACATTATTGATGGTAGCAATACATATTTTCTTAGAGGCTGGCTCTTCATTTGCAATATCTTTCACTTTGCATATTGTTTTGAGGTGTCTTAGCATACTATCTCTTCTACTAAATGTTGGAGCACTGAGGACACGAAAACATTTTGAATCTTATACACAAACTTTACTGTCACAAACAAAGAACTTTATGTTTTTTGAAAAACTTTACCTATTGTTTTAGCGCGCGGTTAATTGGAAAATAAAACCAAAATCGTAAGGCAGCAGGCCGACAATAAAGAAGATCCTACTTGTAGCATGGCCTTATATAACATCCCCCACTCTTTCACAATATATGCAACCTTGACTCATAAATCTGTAATGAATGGTCGGGCTTGAAGTATTGATTTGGGCTCTAGACCACTCTTCTCGAGGACAATAAAATTATTCAAACTATTTGCACCTGCATAAAAATGAATAATGAATGAACAACTGGTGTAATTAGTACCAAGAGAATGCGATATTTACTTAAACTTGTCTTGACTTGTTTGGGTAATATATTTAGGCTCATGGCCATTTATTGTCGATAATATACCTTTTGCAGCTGCATACAAAGCATAATGAATGAACGCCAGGTGTAATTAGTAACAAGAGAATGCAATCTTTACTTAGACTTGTCTTGACTTGTTGGGTAATAAATTTGGGCTTAAGGCCATTCATTGTCGATGTCAACAAAACACCCTTTGTTGTTTGCCTCCACATACAAAAAAAAAGATCCACTCACACCTGCACAAAAAAGACAAAGACACACATAAATTTACATTGTCATATCAAAGTTAAAAGACCACTTGAAACCACACAGTGCTCGCCTCTGTACACAAAAGATAATGGCCTTCGCAACTATGCGATATCATATCAAAGCCAAAAAGACCGCCCACGCTATTCGGCTATAATAAAAAAGACAATGATCCACTCACACCTGCACACCTGCATACAAAAGACAAAGACACACATAACTGTAAATTGTAATATCAAAGTCAAAAAAGCACTCAGACTATTGGCCTATGCTCTAAAAAACCCGTCCAAACTCCTCCCCATACAAAATTACCTTCATACTATTGGCCTATGCCTAAAAAACTAGTCTCGCATAACCATAGAAATTGTAATATCAAAATTAAAAAGAGACACGTACTCTTCGTCTATGCTCTAAAAAACTCTCGCACTATAAAACTATTGTTAAAAAGACAATGACCCTTCGCCTATTGTTAAAAAGGCACGCACTATTCGACATGGGTAAAAAAGACCACCCAGACAGTTCGCCTCTTGTTAAAAAGACCTGCATACAAAAGAACAATAGAACAATAGGATTTCTTGGAAATGACGACATTCCACCACATTTTTGAGCTGGAATCAGCATATCCTTACTACTCATGGGCCATCCAGCACTTCCACAATTATGTATATGGTTCAGAGTTCATCTTACACTGCGACAATTTACCAATGGTAAAAATTTTCGAAAATACCAGAACAGCCCCTAATGCAAGAGTAGAGAGGCTACATCTTAGAATCCAGCAATACAATTTCAAAATTGTTCATCAAAAAGGTATTAGCAATCCTTCTGACTATTTGCCTAGACATCCAGAACAAACAAACTATAAACAACACTCAGACAAAGAAAAAGTTGAACAATATGTCAATTGGTGTATCAAAAACTCATTACCAAAAGCATTAACAATTCAAGAAACTCAAGAAGCTACCAAAAATGACAAAACACTCCAATCATTAATTGAAGCTATTTTAAACACAAATCAAAAATATTGGAAGCTACCCGAACTAACACTATATGCTAAACTAAAAGAAGAGCTTATTTACAGCAACGAATTAGTCTTAAGAGACCATAGAATTGTCTTACCAACTTCTTTACAAGAAAAAGCAATAGAAATGGCTAACACAGGACACTTAGGAATAACAAAAACAAAGCAACTTTTAAGAACAAAAATATGTTTCCCAAATTTGGACATTTTGACTGAAAAATACATAAAATCATGTACCATGCCAAGCAGTTACAAAACAAAGTCAAAGAGATCCAATAATATCCAGTTCACTTCCAGACTATGCATTTCAACGAATAGATATAGACTTTGCAGGACCGTTTCATCAAAACAAGTACATTTTGATAGCAGTTGATGAGTTCTCGCGATATCTAATTATAGAATTGGTAAACTCCACATCATTCGCATCACTCAAACCTACCATGGATAGAATTTTTGCTACATGGGGATTTCCAGTATCGACAAAAGCAGACAACAAAAGGCAAACCAAGCATCATGATTATTAGATAGGCGATTTAGTTCTATGTAAGCAAATGAAAAAGAGCATTTTGACATCATACTATGATCCAAGACCTCTTGAAATCATACAAATCATGGGCACAACAATAAGAGCTAAAAGAGATAATTTTACAATTAACAGAAATCATTGTTCAAGAAATTTCTGAGCCCTCAGAAACATCAAGTTTCTACTCCAGAGAAAAAAAGCATTCCAAAAATGTCTCAACTACAGATTATACCGATTCAGAAAAACATCACTCATTGGAAATTTGAAAATGATCCAACTCCAATACAGCCTTTATTTGCACCTACTCAAACGCCTGAAGTCAGTCAAATTGAAGACAGTCATAGCATCAATCAATCATAGTCAAGAATCCGATGATCCACTTGAGTATGTGGCAACCTTGTTTAACAACTCAATGAACAACATCGAAGTAATATTTGAAAGCTCGAACGAAGAAGACAGAAGCAGTACAGTATCATCCGATGAATTTGTTGATTCACTCACAAGTGTAGATGAGATGATGACTAATTTTGAAAGGCCCAAGAGAGACAGTAAGGTACCAAACCGCTTTGAAGATTTCATGCTAAATTAAAAAAAAAGTGCTTTGAATTTTTGAAGTTATTTTTTTTATATAAGTTTAACTTTTCTTATTGCCTATGACATTTGTTTTTGGGCATATTTGATTTTAAAAAAATATAAAAAACTCAGGGGTGAAATGTAGTATCTACTTGGTTCACTGTAATCAATATGTATCTATTTGGTCCACTGTAATTAATATTTTAGGTTGGCATTACTGTTTTAGTTGGTAACCATGCGAGTGACAGTTGTCAGTTGTGAATATACATAACGGTTTTTATAAAACATGTTTTATTATTCAACAAGTTAGCAACAATTAGCTTAAACAAACATCCGAATACAACATTATGTAAATTAGCATTGTCCACTTCCAGAAACGCTAGAGAGCTGAGCTTTGGAAGACTGATAGGAAATATGATAAAACTATAGAAAAAAATTTAAAAACACTAAGATTTTAATTTACTTTTCTTCCCTATAAATGTAAAGTTATGTAAAATTAACATTGCCTACTTCCAGGAACACTAAAGAGCTGAGCTTTAGAAGGCTGATAAGAACTATGATAAAACCATAGGAAAATATAAAAAAATTCAACATTTTTAATAAGGCATTGCAAAAGTTTTGAACAATATCCCGTATATTTTACTACTTTAAAACTCCTTTAAAAAATCAGTGAAATCATAACAAAAACATTTCATGTAAAAAAAACCAAGTACGCGAAAGCGGTATTCCGTAAAAAGAATTGAGATAAAAGTAAAGCCACGTTCTACAATACAAATTTCAAAATGAATGGTTCTTACTAGTTTGGAAATGTTTGTCTAAACTTGGCGATTACGGCTGCAAATGACTGTTAGGAAATTGAACGTAAAGAAGTTTGGCTGGAATAGCAAAGTTTAAAAAACATTTCCAAACTAGTAAGGACCATTCATTTTGAAATTTGTATTGTAGAACTTGGCTTTACTTTTATCTCAATTCTTTTTACGGAATACCACTTTCGCGTACTTGGCTTTTTTTTACATGAAATATTTTTGTTATGATAAACCTTTAGAAATGTGAATTAAGTGAATTGATATAAAGAAAGCACATTAATTTATTGTTGAAATAAAAGCTTGTGTTCGGTTCCGAACCCTCTTTCAGTGTAGAATATATATACTTTTTTATTATTATATTTATATAAACTTTTAATTTTTTTTTGGATTTTTGGAAACTCCTCTCTATCTAATCTATTGATTTAAAACATAAGAAGTTGAAAAACACATCTTATTTGGCTGTTTTCTCCGAAAACTGACTGGTTTTTGATATAATAATATAATAAATATTGCAATTTTAGATCTGAAATATCAAATAAATACGTTTTTGTTACAACATAATATAAGTGTATTTTATTATATCCGCAACAAAAACAATAAATTATACATCTAATGATTTAAATTGATTACACTTTCAGAAAAAATCCTATTTCTATTCTAAAACTTTCAACTATTTAAAAAAGAAACTCCAACATATCGTCTGGTAGGAAAATTCAGCTCTCAGAGCAAACTCTTGATTTATCAAATCATTTGTTTTGAATGAATGAAATTATTAATTATATTTACTATCACGAATAAAACATTTGTTTGCAAATAAGCAAGAAAAAAGCGGGAAAAACTCACGATTGCAATGTGTATTAAATGAAGCGCGCTGAGCAGAGGTCCACTAGTGACGTAAGGAAGGCGCCGCCTACCGCTGAAAGAGTCGAGATTCGAGCTAATAGGCAATCCTGTGTGTTTATAATCGTCGTTTGAAACTAGCCTTTTTTTAGTTTTAAACCAGCGCATGCGTTTTTTGCCTAAAGTCCACATGCTACTTTTTTTATATATTTTACAAAGCTTATCACTCTTTTCAACAAAGACAGAAATAGAAGACGTTCGTTGTGGACTAGCCATGGCAGCTAACTTCTCGTCCAAGACTGTTATAATGTTTTCGACAAATCTTGCGTTCTAGACGTATATTCTTGAAATCTTTCCCACGTTCTACTGAAATCACACAATCCGTATTCTTGAGCTCCTATAGGAGAGATCACTTCTACTAAATTTTAAGAGAACTTTGTTCTATTGGGTCGACCCAGTAGAACAAAGGCATTTTGTGTTAAAAGCCTGAAAGGTGTTAATGCGAATACACCAAGAAAACAGCAAACGTTTATTGTAAACGTGTTCTTCGAGGTGGTCACGAACTAGGAGCTAAAAATTGTGTAAATTTTCCCAACTCCACCTGTGTCTGCTAATTTGTCCTTTCGTTTAGTTACGTAAAAACAACTTTTTCTCCTTCGTAATAATATAAAGCCACTCTGCAAAGAAAAAAAATGTACTTGCAAAAGGTACCAATGTTACCTAGTTTTTTTAAGTTTTTAAATTCTCGTTTTTTTTGCATTAATTTACAGAGTGTAAATGGTATGAGTCATAAACTTTTTGAAGTGCAAACTTCTTTAGGCGCGATTAGCAGTATTTGTGGGTACTGAATTGAACTGAGCCGTCAGGCTCGGCTATGTAACGCTCATTCGGGTGAAGTCGGCTCGAGTCGACTAACTGTAAAAGGAACATTCAGCGAACGATATGATGATGCAGATGAAGGCCAGTATTATTAATTTCGCCTTGTTGAAGTTTACACTTCTGTCGTGTGGGCTTAAGCACACACAATTTTTTTTAGGTTATAAACTTTTGCTGTTTTATGTTATTAGAAACAGGTCTCTAGGCACATCATTTCATTAATATTTTTGAGTTTATATTAGCACAAACAAAATATTTAAATTTTTTAAAATAATTTTATCACTTTAGGAGATAACTTTGACTATCTCCTTAACTTGCCATTTTATTAAAATCACGTTTTCTAATCATAATGAGATAATCATTTAGCATTCCCGGATTATATTTTTTTAAAAATTTTTTCGATTACTCCTTAAACATTAATAATCCTACATTTTAAAAACAGCACCTCCATGTTATATGGATGGTTTTTTCCTATTTTGGTATCCTCTATCATACCGTTTACACCCTGCTTATTTTTATAAACTAGAAGGAAAAAAATGTTGTCCTAATAGATTATATGTCGAAACTTAATTTTCGCAAGTTTCTTTTTTGCCTGCGCACGGTAGAAATAAATGGAAATAAGAAAATTTCGCCGATCCCGTATCGCCGCCGAACCAACTAGCCGCCGCCGTCGTTTTAGTTTGAAATTTTATTCTGAATAGAAAATATTTATCGGTAAAACAATTTTTAAAATAATTGTTAAAAAATTTTCTTTCTTTTATCACAAAGCAGTTTTTTAATTTCTTAAAAATTTTTTTTTTACAATTTTTCTTATTTTTTGAGGAAGATAGTGGTATCTGGACATAATTTAGGTTAGGACGCCAAACAAATAAAATTGAAAAGAAGTAAAAGTAAATCGGCGAATTGTCCTGACCCCTAAAAGTACTGCACAGTAAAATTTTTTATTACTAAAACATTACCCTCATCCAGGTAATACTACACATTGGAGCTGAGATTACTTTATTTTTATGTAGGCTAACAAATGTTACTTAACAAAGTTTAACACCTTATCAAACTTTGTAAAACTCCACCCCTATACACGCTATGTAATTTATGGACTGCCCTAAATCACAAGAAAAAAAAAGACAAATTTCAATCAACCAGCTTCTTTCTTTAGCTCACAGAATAGGAAATAGTCATGAAAATACTCCAAATAAGCCAGCTGTCCAAGGAGCGTATTATCTCAGGCTTTGATTGCCTGAAATTTTTAAACCAGTCAATCAGAGCCCATTAAAAAAATCCGAGCGGATAAAACGCTCCATGGTCACCCAGCCATAGCCTTTATAAATCTGGCAACCTAAAAAAATTTTTTTTTCGAGAATTCAATACGGCGCAACCACAAATTTGTTAGGTGATCCGTGTTAATAGGGACTTATTGCAATAAGGCCAGGCAGTAATAGTGCCGGGCACTATTCTAATAGTTTTCCATTCAAAACTGACAGTTCTTCTTTCAAAATTGACATACCAAAGTCGAATTTATAAATCCAGTCGTTTATTTTCTATTAATAATGGCGGCACTATTAATTCCGGCTCTTATAATACACAAAGGTCTAATTTTGAAAGAAGACAGCTATTCTTATAATGCGAAACAGTCAGAATAGTGCCCGGCACAAATACTGCCTGGCTTTATTGCAAAAGTTCCTAATAACGAGGTATAGGATAAAGCCGGCTGTCCATTGAGCGTGTTATTCGCGCGGATTTTTTTTTCTCACGCTTTGATTGGTTAAAATTTTTTAATTAACCAATCAGAGCCCAAGAAAAGAAAAATCCGCTCAGATAATACTCTTAATGGACACCCGACATAAGATTGTTCCAGCTCCATAATAGAACACTCACATTTTGTATGGTCGGGAATCGGACCCCTGACGGGGTGAGCGAAGTTACGCACAAACTTATCAACCCAATGACGTCAAACGGTACGTCACTGTTTTAAAACTTTTTTTTGGGCGCGAGAAAACGTGTAAATAGGATTTTCTCGCGTTGCAACAGTTTTAAAACACTGTTTCAATAAAATACGTCATTGATTGGTGACGTCACAACTCTAAATTGTCGTGTTATTAATTCTCAAAAACAATTGGAAACCCAATACCTGTACGTGCAAGACAAATAATACTTAGTTAATTTTCCTAAATATTAATTATTCCGTTGCACTGAGCCATACAGGTTGTCACGTGACACCGCAAAGTGCGCGGATAGAAAGTGCGCAACCCACCGGCGCGATGACGAGAAAGAGAGAGATCATCGTAGCCTCCATATTGAAACCGGCGTGTTTTACTCGGTTTCCAAAACTACAATTCAATCAATTGCAATTAGTGCCAATCAATTCTAAAATCATTCCAATCCGTTACCTCAACTCCTCACAGTGATTTCGATCAACTCAAGAACTCTGGTAGAAGCCTGGGCGCCCAGTGAATGGAATTTGTACCGCCGAGAAATAGCAAGGTAGGTGTCAATCGACATTTTGTATGGTTCTCGCGTTATTTTCCATTATTATCCTTAATGCGTTAAAAGTTTAACCAGCGCCTAAAGCTATCGAAAGGGTGTATGTCTTGTGCATACATTTTTATGGTTCTTCAATCCAAATATTCAAAAAAATACAACATGAAATCAAAATTCATTCTTCAAAACCAAAAATCTAAAAATTTTACGACGCCATTAAGGACCAACGGGAGGCAGGCTATATCAGTGACGAGCGACTCGCCTTTGTCTCCACCCACTTTCCTCACACATGTTAAAAATTTTATCGATTTTTCTGCAGTCTAAATTTAAAAATCGCGGTCGACCAAAACAACTGTTTTTTGTTTACCTACGGGCGAGTGAACGAAGGTCAATATAAAAACTTTGTGTACAAAATAAAATAAAATGATAAGAAATTGTGAAAAACGTTTTAGTGTTCAGTGATAATACTTATTACTAATTAATCAATTAAAATGACAAAAACCGGCCTGGATAAGGCAGTGCAAAAACGCACAGTTTATGTTACGCGAATTACCGAAACATACACAGCAGCCATAAAGGCTCAAACCGATTCAAATGTAAAATCTATTTTCAAAACAAGGTATGAGAACGTGGAAGAGTTTTATGATGAGTTTAAAAAACTGCACAATGACGTCATTAGCCTAGTGGAGAACGATGACGAATACAAAGTGCAAGATAAGGTGCGAGAGGACACAGACAATTTTTATTTTCAAACTAAAAGTATTTTCAATCAACTTTTTCCAGAACAAAATACTTTACAAGGCAATTTTGTATCTCTTTAAAATCAAACAAACAGTCATGAATACAAGGATCTATTAAAATTGGATGTCCCATGTTACGATGGCACTTTATTAAAGTGGGTCACTTTTTATGATATGTTTTGCTCATTAGTGCACAACACTAATATGCCTCCAGTAAGGAAATTTAGACATTTAATTTCATATTTAAGAGGTGAACCACTCAGTTTAATAAAACACTTGCCTATTAATGATAATAATTACAATATTGCTTTTCAAACACTAGTAGACCGATACCAAAACAAAAGACTTTTGGCAACAAGCTACTGGAACACCGTAAATAGTACGGTTCCCTTAAAAAATATTTGCTCTTCCAAGGATCTTAGAACTTTACTCGATAGTTTTAATGAAAATATCTCTGCTTTAGAGTTATTAGGTTTTCCAACTCAACATTGGGATTTCATACTTTTCAACATGCTTCTTTCGCGTTTAACTACCTCAATACGAACTTCTTTTGAGATAGAATATAGTAAAATGGAGCTTCCTACCTACGAAAACCTTACAGAGTTCCTCAAAAACCATTGTAGGGCCTTAGAATCAGTTCAAATCATGCAAAATATTTCTTATTCAACTATGCAATCAGACAATTTACAAAAATCAAATCCAAAACCACCTAAGCGACAATTCAATTCAAATAATAATTACAACAGTTACTCAAAACCATATCAACCACAAGTTTACGTGGCAAATACAACTCAAAATCCTCAAAACTCAAAAATAACTTCATTTAGCAATAATTCGCAATTCCAACCAAATCAATCTAAATTCTTTAGTTCAAATCAACAACGAAATCAATCTAGTTTTAGTTTCACTCCAGAAACTCAAAACAACTCAAATTCAAATACAAATCAATTCAACTCAAATTCAAATAGACAACAACAATTATATAATTCGAATTTACAATTTAATTCGAATCTGTTTCAAAATAAATACAAATGTCGTTTATGTACAAATAATCAATTTCACAATCTTTCACAGTGCCAGGTATTTTTATCAAAAACTATACAGGAGCGTAATGCCTACGTTAGGCAAAATAATGCGTGTAGCAATTGTTTAAGATCGCATCCCTTAAATTTATGTCAATCTACTTTTTCTTGCCGTATCTGTGGCCAGCGTCACCATACGAGTATTTGTAATAACTCGCAAACTACTCAACCGAATTCACAAAACGCGTATTTTACAAATGTACAACCAACCCCAAACTTAAATCAAAATTCAATTCAATCTTCCCAAATCCCCAATCAAACACAAAATGAAACACCCAATGAGTGCATTGATTACATTAATTGTGGGTGCACCTCACTCACTACTCAAAAACCTCAAAGTACTATTTTACTTTCTACAACAAAAGTAGACATCCTAGATAGTCGTGGATACTATCAAACTATACGGGTTGTCCTGGACAATGCGTCAGAGGCCAATTTTATTTCTGAAAATTGTCTTAATCGCCTAGGATTATTGTTGGTGCAAGCAATGAATTTCCTATTTTCATTTTCTTTTCCTTTTTTGCGCGTTTAAAATAATTTAAATTTTCGCGCTCTTACATATGCATATGAGTTTTCACGGCACCGCACACGTGGGAGGACAAGCAGCGCCGTGATGAGTGCGTAAACAACCACCGTCACAACAAGACACTAGAAAAATCACGTTCCCAAAAAAGTGAATTTTGAGGTGAAAAACTGGACGTTTAAACGTTGACTGGAGCCGCAAGAGAGTCCGAGGTAGGTGCCTTTTCATATAAAATTCCATATGTATCGTAACTTTTCATTTACAATCGTCAATACCGACAATTATTTTTAAATGTGCTTGTAAAGCCAAACCGGCGACCTGTCGAAGGAAATTCCATTATTTTTCAGTACTTGCATGCACATTTAATGGTCCTTCTCTCTAAATTAATAGTTTTCCAAACTATCTAGACTCCTGTGGTTCAGCAATTTCCAACAAAAATTCCAAATTTCTATATATTTTCAAAATTTATTTCCAATTTCAATTTCAATTATCAGACCATATTAATTTACGACCTGTTGGTGATATGTTCCTTCAAAGTTGATCGAAGTGTTTATTACCGTTCAAAAATAGCTATAGCCAATGCACATATTTCGTATAGTTTACTAGTTCATCAAAGAAAGTTGATCGCTTTGTTCATTACATTTTCAGTAAAAGTGGCGTCAATACGCCGAAAGTGAAAATTTAAGGCGGTTCTTCCATCTACATTCCTTTAATTATCGATTTTACAGGTGTCGCGTTAACGCGCAGGTGCAAGTGTCGCCGTCACCAGGGTCATCCCGCTCGTTGTTTCTTCGAATACCGACTTTCTTAAAAAACTTCAACAGGACCGCTAGTCGTATGCACAGAGTGTGCGACTTGGAATCGAGAGGTGCGGGGTTCAATCCTTGGTGAGACATAAAAGTTTTTTTTAAAGGATATGTTCAAATAATAACATACAGACAAACTTACAAACAATTCATTTCAAAATTTTCGAAAAAAGTTAATAAAATTAAAATAATAAAATTGTTTAATTTTTGCTAAAATTCGGGTTATATTTTAAGCTATATTTTAAGCATTTTTTATGGGTAATTTTAAAAACAAATTAACTTTCAAAAACAAAAATGTCTACGCAAAAACAGAAAAAACTTTGCGACAAAAGGCTTTTGAGCTTCAACCAAATGGCGGAAGCTCACGAGGTAGCTTTGAAAGCGAACTCGGATACAGCGTTTCTCTTTTTGTTTAAATCCAGATATGAAGACGTCGAAGAATGTCATGCTCAATTCTATAATTTTCATAACCAAATTATTGGCTCTCTCGAAGAGTTTAAACTTTCATTTGACGAGCAGGATAAAACTAGAAAAGACTTTGACAACCTTTATTATGAATGTAAGGGTATTTACTACGACCTTTTTAGGGCCAACCCTGTCAATTACGTAGGCAACCCTAACCAACAAAATATTGTTCAGAGGTCAAATACAAGATCATTTCCACAACCAAGGTTGCCAATTTTCGATGGTAATTATAAAAGCTGGCAACACTGGTTTGACTTATTTAAAGTCATGGTACATCAAAATTCTGATTTAAGTGATATAGAGAAATTTCAACAATTACGGAGTTCTGTTCTGAATGAAGCCCTTTCTCTAGTAAAAACCATTCCCCTCGCAGATAGCAATTATCACATTGCGTATGAAACCTTAGTAAAGAGGTATCAAAATAAACGAATTATTGCTACTACCGCTTTGAATGCTATTAACTTTCTTTCAACTAAATCCAGTTCTGGGAAAGAATTACGTTCCATGTTGGATACATTTTCTGAGAATCTAGCCATCTTAAATGAGCTTGGTTTTCCTACAAAAGAATGGGACTTTGTTACTTTTAACATGATGCTCTCAAAACTTGAAGTCAAGATGAGGACTGATTTCGAACTTTACTATAGTAGAGAGAAAAACAATTCAGAAATTCCGTCCTACACTGATCTTTACACGTTTATAGAAAATCATTGCGTTGCGCTCGAATCTGTAGTGCAAATGCCCAGTTTTAGTAGGCAAAATCAAACCCCTAGACAACCTCAAACTACGCGTAATTCTCAACAGAACAGTTTTCAGAGAAACAGTTTTAATAATTTTAATTCACCTTCTGCTTTCAATACAACTATTTCAAATCAAAGTTCAAATTCAAGAAATCAACAAAATACTTTACAAAATAGCAATCAACGCAGCAACCCTCAAATACAAAATAATCAGAACAGAACTTTTAATCCAAAAATAAAATGTTACCTATGTTCTTCGAATCACGCATTATCGAAATGTATCGAATTTCAAAACAAAAGTCCACAGGAAAGGATGGGTTATGTTCGGCAGGTGAATCTATGTCAAAATTGCTTACATTTTGCTCACCAGACCGTGAATTGCCCCTCCTCCTACAACTGCTTTACGTGTGGAGCTAGGCACCACAGTCTTCTTCACGTTCCACAACCAGTAGCGCCCTCTGTGAATGTTAATTCTTATCCTCCAGAGAACGTTAATATTCCACTTTCCAATTCCAATAGCACCCCTATGTCAGGAAGCCATTCCACAAACTGTCATGCGACAATGATTTCCAAAAATTCCACTTTTCTACTTTCTACCGTTGTAGCTGACATGTTAGACTCAAGGGGACATTACCAACCAGTTCGTATCTTACTCGACTCTGCCTCAGAGGCAAACTTTATTTCAGAAAAATGTCTAAATCGTTTAGGTCTTTCGAAAAGCTTCTTTTCTACTTCTATTCAAGGCTTAAATCAAATGACATCTTCCAATACCAAAGGTAAGACGAAATGTCTTATCAAACCTCAAGGTCAAGCGGGACCTACCTTTGATTTTGAGGCTTAGTACTTCCAAAACTTTGTACAGATATTCCTTCTTGCGCTGTCGACTCGAGCAAGTGGAATCACATTCGCAATATCAAACTTTCTGATCAAAACTTCCATATACCAAGTTCCATTGATGTCCTAGTAGGTTGTGAACTTTTTCCGCATCTCTTACAAGAGGGAGTTATCCACGGAGAGCGTGGACAACCTAGTGCTTTTAATAGCATCTTTGGCTATGTGCTGATTGGTAAAGTTGAAACTTCAAAGCAACAAAATCCACAATCACTCATAAGCTGTTACACTTCCATCGAACCATCTCTAGATATCTGCCTAGAGCGCTTCTGGGAGATAGAGCAGGTTCCACATAAGGTTCATCACAGTCCTGAGGATATTATGTGCGAAAAATTATTTTCACAATCAGTTTCACGCAACGAATCAGGTAGATTCGTCGTTCCATTACCTTTCATAAACTTAGAACCCCAGTTGGGTGACACCTATCCAATCGCTTTAAAACGTTTCAAGCTTCAGGAAGCTAGACTTCTCAAAGACTCAGCTAATTATCAAGCTTACAAAGATTTATGCAAGATTATTTAGACACTGGTCACATGATACCTATTCCTACGCCTATATCTAAAGATGTCTTGGATAATTCCTACTTTATCCCTCATCACAGTGTCTGGAACACTGGGAAGATAAGAGTGGTCTTTGATGGGTCTCAACGTAGTCCCAGAGGTGTCTCACTCAACGAGACGTTGTGCGCAGGTCCTAAACTGCAAAATGATGTCCGTGAAATTCTACTTAATTTTCGAATTCATGCTGTAGCCTTTGTTACTGACATAGTAAAAATGTTCCGACAGATTTTAATTATTCCTGAGCACACGCGTTATCAAAATATTCTATGGAGATTTTCTGAGGATGATCCTGTCCAAACCTACTCTGTTTAATGCTGCTAATTATTTTTTCTTTATTGTTTTATTTTGAATTTTTTGGAAAACCTAACCTTAAAGTTTGTTTTGATATTTTGGGCTTTCTGCAAAAACCTTCAAAAGAGGAAAGTCCTGTTTGGGAAAATTCCGATCAGGTGATAATTTCTCGCTTTGTTGAAAGCTATTTTCTTTTTGATCACCTGATCACTTTATTGAAATCATTCGCGTTTTTTTGCCCACGCTGGGAGTTTGAAGCGCCACCCTGTGTGTGACAGGAGAATGAAGAAACCACTTCCGCCAAAAAACTGGAAGAAGTCGCATGTGTTTTCGGGTTGAAGACCGAAATTCCAGACGCAAGAAACGGGCGGCGCCGCCAGAGAATGCTGCAGAATTACAGAAGGTAAGCTTCTAGCGTGTTGCCGATTTTTTCCATTGTTTTTTAGTTTAATAGACTCTGTTTTCCCAGGCGGGGCGAATTTTAATTTTGGGGTTATTTTTTTTGGGATATCTCTAATTTTTCTCCCCTTCAGGGCTCAGATCTCTATTTGGTCCTTCAGACCCTTATGTTTTGAAAAAGCCCTTTGGATTTTACAGTTTTTTTTTTGTTAAAAAATTGGTAATTTTATAGTTTTTTTACAGCAACCATATTTTATCGTTTTTTTTTGCCAGATTCGGACATTGTTGTTTTTGTACCGGTTTTTTTTTAGAGTCCGCATGGTTTTGAAGGTTGCCCTGAGTTTGGTTTGACCTCGTGCGACGATAAAAGAAAACCCCCGTTCGACATTTGGCAGATACCCGGGCGCCCGTTTTTTTTCTTGCTGGCTGACATTTCATTGACGTTTGTGTGTTCTAACCTCACAACTTCGCGTGTTGTTTTGTTTACCTCCGAGGTTAGAAAATTGTTGATTTTTCGTCGGGTTTCGAATTTGTTTGTGTGAAATCCGTCGAAATTTACCTTCGTTTTTTGCTTTCGTTAAGCGCGAGATTGTTGCCGCGTTCTTAGCGAATCGTACCCGGGTGTTGATAGCGAAAAAACCTACTTTTTTTGTATCTGATAAAAACCGCTTTGTCATGTCTGACATAAAAGTTTTGAAAAAACAACAAAATAGCGTTTTTAATAAATTAAAAACAACTTATAATAGAGCCGTCGAAGCCCAAGGCAATGCAGAGAAGGCAAAAAAGTTAAAACCCAGATGGGAAGACGCGCCTTCTTTGATAAGTCACTTCGATGCATTGCATTTTGAAATTATAAGCTTGGATAGTAGTGATCAGATACAAGAAAGTCAGGAAATTTTAGTCCAAGAATTTGATGAAATGAAATACACAATTAGATCGATTTGTCGTGAGCTCTATCCAGAGGAGTACCAAGATGCCTCACAGACAATTTTGAACCATTCCCTGGTAAATGTGGACAGGGGTCTTGAAATTAAAAGAATAGAGGTATCCCATTTTGACGGTAATCTTAAAAAATGGCCCACCTTTTTTGATATGTTTAAGTCACTTGTTCACAATAAAGCTGACATGAGTGAAATAGCTAAATTTCAAGCCTTAAATACCGCTCTGGTGGGAGAGGCTGCATCTGTAATTAGGAACATACCGCTAACCTCAGATAATTATCGAGTAGCCTTCGATGCGATGATTAGACGCTTTAATAATAAAAGACTTTTGGTAACAAATTATTGGACGTCTATTTGTCAAGCCCCTTCTGCAAAATCGAGCAACCCACATGATTTAAGGTTATTGTTGTCCACTTTCCGGGAAAATTTGGAAGCATTGTCAAACTATGATGATGTAGACCTTTTAGATTTTGCTAAAATGATTCTTCTTTTGCAAAAAGTTGATACCCCATTGAAAACTCAGTTTGAGATTGAGTATAGTGATAAGGAAATCCCGTCCTATAAAGATTTGTTTAAATTCTTAGAGAAAAATTGTCGGGCTTTGGAAAATAGTTCTCTTTTGAATAAACCGAAGGAGGTCTCACCTCCTCTACCCCCTAGGAAGGGTGGCAAACCACCCTATCCTGTGTTATTGACTGGAACAGGCCAGTCTGGTAATAAAGGTTGTGTTTATTGCCAACAACAGCCCTACCATCCCCTTGTGAAGTGTACCAGATTTCTGGAATTAGAAGTAGGTCAGCGCCATCAATTTGTTAAGCGTGAACGATTGTGTTTTAACTGCTTTGGCAAACTTGGTGTATCTCAATGCCCTACAAATGCCACGTGTTGTCAGTGCCAGGGTCTTCACCATTCTCTGTTGCACTTTGTGAAAAGCTCTCCGAGCCACCAAGTTGATTGTCCGGGGGAGACCCCCCATATACCTGATAGTGAGGGTGCCAAACAGGCATTGTGTACCGCTACACCCAGTAGCAACCATTTTGAACCTCGTAAGAGGAGACCTGTGTTTTTAGATGATTGTCCGGGGGAGACCCCCCCTATACCTGATAGTGAAGGTGCCAAACAGGCATTGTGTACCGCTACACCCAGTAGCAACCATTTTGAACCTCGTAAGAGGAGACCTGTGTTTTTAGATGATTGTCCAGGGGAGAGCCCCCGTATACCTAATAGTGAAGGTGCCAAACAGGCATTGTGTACTGCTACACCTAGTAGCAACCATTTTGAACCTCGTAAGAGGAGACCTGTGATTTTTGCAACTGCCCAAGTTTTAGTGTTAGATGCCCACAACAAGTTTGTGTCTTGTCGGGCAATTTTAGATTCCGCTAGTGAAGTGTCCTTTGTAACTGTCTCTTTGGCTGAGAGGTTAGGACTTGAAGTAGCTCCGAATAGAACTCCTATTGAGGGAATAAATGGCATGATTTCTAGTACTTCATATGGAAATGTTACATTGAAAATAGGCTCCGCCAAGTTTCCTGATAGTTTTTTTGCCTGTGATGCCATTCTTATTCCTAAAATTTGTGAGACCATACCTGTGACTATTGTAGAATATGATTCTATTCAGTGGCCGTACCTAAAAAATTTAGATTTTGCTGATCCTAATTTTGGACAACCGAGTAGTGTAGACCTTTTGATTGGTGTTGATTTGTTTGGTCAGATGCTTATGCCTGGCTTTAAAAAAGGAGAAAATGGAGGACCTTGTGCCATTAATTCAATATTTGGTTGGATACTCCTTGGTGGTATTGATGGTCCTCGTAAAACTCAAAAACCCATTAGTTTGTTGACCTCAGCGTCTTCCCCTATAGAATCTCGATTGGATAGTACCTTACAAAAGTTTTGAGAACTAGAATCGACCCCTCCAAAAATCCCTCTTCCCTCTGATGAGGACTTGTGTGGAAAATTGTTTGCTGCCGCTCATTCTGGAACTGAGTTTGGCAGATATGCTGTTGTTTACCTTTCAGAGAGCCTCGAAAAGAACTTAGTGACTCTAAAGGTCAAGCATTGCGTAGATTCAATATGATGGAAAACCGATTATTGAGGAATCCTGCTTTGTATAGTGTGTACAAAGAATTTGTTCAGGATTACCTAGACTAGGGGCTTCTGAAATTGGACAATTCTAGCCCTGACTTCCATTCATATTTTGTTCCACACCACCCAGTTGTGAAGGTGGTAAAATGGTGTCCAAAATCTGATTCGTTTTGTTATGATGTGATGCCCATGGAAAGACCTTGTACCAAGAGAAACATTCTCTCTGAGATTGCAAGGATATATGATCCACACGGGTTCCTAGCCCCAGTTGTTTTGGTTGCTAAGTGTTTAATGCAACATTTGGGGGTCCAGGGTCTTTCATGGGATGATACCCCCTCTAGTGATATTGTTGCACAGTGGCAACTCTATGTGTCGCAACTACCATTATTATCTTCGATGTCAATACCTCGTTATGTTGTGAAGCAAAATGCTGTCACCACTGAATTGCATGGCTTTTGTGACGCCTCAATGTGTGCATATGGTGGTGCAGTATATATTTGACAAATTGAGTTGGATGGAAATATTTCTATCTCCCTTTTGTGTGGGAAAAGTAGAGTGTGCCCTTTGAAAAGTATTTCTATTCCACGCTTAGAATTGTGTGCTGCTGTATTGTTCGCAGAGCTATTGCAGTTTGTTGGCAATCATCTTGATTGCATCCCGATTGATAAGATTTTTGCTTGGTCTGACTCCAGCGTTACCCTTGCTTGGATAAAATCGTGTCCATCAAAACGAAAGGTTTTTGTAGCCAATCGTGTAACGACTAAACAAGAGAAAGTTCCCCCCAGCTGTTGGTACCATGTAAATGGTATGGGGCACCCAGCTGATTGCTTATCCCGGAGCTTACTTCCTGGTCAATTGATAGACCATCCTCTTTGGTGTACTGGACCATCCTGGTTGGCCCAGTCTAGTGAAACATGGCCTATGAACCATAAAATTGATGCGTTTGATGCTGATCTACCCCCTGAGGAAAATCGTTTTGTTTTTGTGACAGAAATACCCCTTGATGAAGTGCAGCTGTTACTCACTAAGTACTCATCTTTACGTAAAATCTTAGGCATTGCTGCCTTTTGTTTGAGACCTTTTCGAGTGAAAAAAGATCCTTCTTTATCTTTTCCTACTAAAGCCTTCAATGAGGCAGATCTTTATTATGCTACTGTTGTGCGAGTTGTACAACAAGAAGTTTTTTTTGAAGATTTGAAAAGGATACGTAAGGGTGAGAGTTGTGCTAAGCCTCTTCGAAAGTTAGCTCCTTTTCTTGATTCCCATGGTGTTCTCAGGGTGGGCGGTAGATCACGTCACACTGATTTAGCATATGAGGTGAAACACCCCATGTTGTTGCCTCGTAGTCATAGGCTTACCACTTTGATTATTGAAAAATTCCATAATGAGCATGGACATCCAGGTCCTCGCTTATTGGAGTACCTCCTAAATCCACAGTTTTGGATTTTGTCGTTGAAAAGTGCCATTCACAGTGTTGTTTCCAAGTGTTTTTGTTGTGCCAGGGTAAATCCCAAACCATTGCACCCATTCATGGGTGACCTTCCTAAATTTAGAGTGTCCCAGGTGAAGCCCTTCTCCCATGTTAGGGTAGATTTTATGGGTCCATTCTCCATCACGTTAACCAAGTGTCGTGGTGTAAAAAGTCAAAAGGCTTATGGGTGTATTTTTGTCTGTTTCCCAACAAAGGCCATTCACCTGGAGGCTGTTTCTGATTTGTCCACTGATGCATTTTTGGCTGCCCTCCGCCGATTTGTTGGTAGACGTGGCAGATGTGCTGCCCTCTACAGTGACCAGGGCACTAATTTTGTTGGGGCAAATAACCTACCCCCATTGAAGTGGTCACTCGGTAGAATTGAAAAAATTTACTCGAGTCCAGATAGAATCCCCCGTGTCGTGCAAGTAAAAACCGCGAAAGGATTACTTGACCGTAGTTTGGTGAAGGTATGTCCGTTACCCAGCCAGTAACCAACCTTCAAAGCCTTGTGTAGCGTGAATCATGTTTATTTGAATTAACTTAAGTATGACGTCCATAGTTATTGCGATAAAATTATTGTTGCAAAAATGCTAATTTATTGTTTAGACCCTTTGGGTAATTGAATAACCTTTTTTTTTGATTTTTTGTTTTTGGGTTTTTCTATAAAAATTGGGAATTTTTATGGTGGGCGGAATGTTTAATGCTGCCAATTATTTTTTCTTTATTGTTTTATTTTGAATTTTTTGGAAAACCTAACCTTAAAGTTTGTTTTGATATTTTGGGCTTTCTGCAAAAACCTTCAAAAGAGGAAAGTCCTGTTTGGGAAAATTCCGATCAGGTGATAATTTCTCGCTTTGTTGAAAGCTATTTTCTTTTTGATCACCTGATCACTTTATTGAAATCATTCGCGTTTTTTTGCCCACGCTGGGAGTTTGAAGCGCCACCCTGTGTGTGACAGGAGAATGAAGAAACCACTTCCGCCAAAAAACTGGAAGAAGTCGCATGTGTTTTCGGGTTGAAGACCGAAATTCCAGACGCAAGAAACGGGCGGCGCCGCCAGAGAATGCTGCAGAATTACAGAAGGTAAGCTTTTTAGTTTAATAGACTCTGTTTTCCCAGGCGGGGCGAATTTTAATTTTGGGGTTACTTTTTTTGGGATATCTCTAATTTTTCTCCCCTTCAGGGCTCAGTTCTCTATACTCCTTAAGAACAGTTGTTTATGGACTTAAGTCATCACCTTACTTAGCTATTCGTACTATACAAGAACTAGTTAAACTTGAGTCTGAAAGGTATCCTAATGCTTCCAAGGTGCTTCTTAAAGACATTTACGTCGACGACGTGCTCACTGGGCAGGATTCTGTGGCCTCTGCCAAAGAACTTCAGTCGGAGTTAATCTCCCTGTTGCGCCTAGGAGGGTTTGAACTTAAAAAATGGGCGAGCAACAGTCCGGAACTTCTCTCCTCATTCTCAGAATCAGAAACACAAATGTCCATTCGTTTCGACAAATCCGAACTAATTTTGTAAAAATATTAGGTCTCCAATGGAATCCTATCTCAGATTCGTTTACCTACTTGGTCGTACCAGAAGATAAACCATGCACCAAGCGAGGTATCTTATCTCAAATCATGAAAATTTTTGATCCCTTAGGTTTCTGTTCTCCCGTTTCTTTACTTGCTAAGCATCTCATGCAAGATCTGTGGAAGGAGAAGCTGGACTGGGATTCTCAGCCTCCTCCGCATATCGTAAATGTTTGGACTCAATTTCGAACCGAACTTCCAAATCTTTCAAATATTCATTTACCTAGACGCCTTTCCATTGATCAACCACGTAGCATTGAACTTCACGGCTTTTCAGATGCCTCTATGATAGGTTACGCGGCTACGGTCTATTTCAGAATGGAGTCAGTTTCCGGAGAAATCCATACCTTTCTTGTAATGGCCAAATCTAAGGTCGCACCAGTGAAAACAGTCAGTCTTCCGCGACTGGAGCTTCTTGGTGCCACTTTACTTTGCGACCTAATTTCCTTTATTCAAAACACTTATTCAGATATTCTTAACTTCAACCAAATCTGTGCATGGTGTGATTCCCAAGTGGTTCTATGCTGGTTGGCGGCTTCACCTCACAGGTTTAAAACGTTTGTGGCAAACCGTATCTGTCACATTCAAGAAACCATTTCTCCTACGGCCTGGAAATATATTCCATCAGCGCTAAATCCAGCCGACTGTGCTTCGCGCGGTCTTATGCCTAATCAACTTGTCAAACATGACTTGTATTGGGAAGGTCCTTGTTTTCTTAGGCTACCAAAAGAGAGCTGGCCTGATGATTTTCGCTGTCCAGACCCTCCGGAAAACGAGGCTATTCTGGAAGAACGCAAATCAGTATTTCAAACATGCACAGTTGAACCACACATGCTTGATACTTTTCTTTCTCGTTACTCTTCCCTAGAGAAAATTCAACGCATAATTTCCTATATTTTTCGCCTTACCGAAAAGAAATCTAAATATCCTAACGAAAATATTACCGAAGTAGAACTTCAACATTCTCTTATTGTTCTCGTTCGGCATGTTCAACGGTCCATCTTTGCTGATCTCATTTCACGTTTGAATGACGCAAAGCTACTTCCTAAACAATTTCGTAAACTTTCACCTTTTCTAGATACACAAGGCTGCTTAAGAGTGGGGGGTCGATTACCAGATTCTTCCGAACTCTCTTACTTTTACCACGTTCTCACCGTCTTACTCAACTTGTCATTGAGTACACTCACAAAAGGTACTGTCATCCCGGTCAAAAAACGTTGCATTACCTCTTGAGACAACAATTTTGGATCCTTTCCCCTCGCTATGCAATCGAGAGTATAACTTCTCATTGCATTTTATGCTATCGATTAAATCCTAAACCTTCCGTACAAATCATGGGCAAGTTGCCTGCTTAACGCATCTCTCAAGTAAAGGCATTTTCACATGTTGCCATAGATTATTGTGGTCCCTTTCCAATTACAATGGGAAAGTACCGAGGTGCAAAGGTATCCAAAGGTTATATTCTTGTCTTAGTCTGTTCCGCAACAAAGGCAGTTCACCTAGAACTTACCTCCGATATTTCCACCCCTACCTTTCTTGCGGCTTTTAAGAGATTTGTGGCAAGAAGAGGAAGAATCTCTGACATTTACTCAGATTGTGGTAGCGCGTTCTTGGGAGCTGATCGCTTACTCAAACAGTACTCCCAGGAACCATGTCACAGTCTAAAAATTACCTGGCATTTTTCAAGTCCTGGTAGTCCGCACCTAAACGGACTAGCCGAGGCAGGAGTTAAATCCACCAAGGCAAATTTAAAACGTGTAATAGGTGAGCAACGGTTAACCTATGAAGAGTTTTTTACTTTTTTGTGTCAGGTCGAATCCATACTAAACAGCCGGCCTCTGTATGCCCAAAGTATGGATCCGAATGACTTTCTTCCACTGACCCCTGGTCATTTTCTTACCCTGGAACCGTTGAATTCCGTACCAGAACCCGATTTTTCTGATTCCAAGTTGAACACCCTGTCCCGCTGGCAGCTGGTGCAAAGGCTCCAGTCCGATTTTTGGAAACGCTGGAACTTGGAGTACCTAAACACCTTGCAACAGCGTTCTAAATGGACAGAGGCTTCTAACAATTTTAAACTAAATACTTTAGTCGTGGTAAAGAATGAACAAAAACCGCCATTGCAATGGGCTGTTGGGCGAATTGTCGACGTACACCCTGGCTCAGACGGTCATATTCGTGTTGTGACCGTTAAGACAGCTACAGGAACATATCGTCGACCAGTAGTGAAACTATGTCCTTTGCCTATGCCCGACGCATAAGGCAAAATTTTCTTTTTCTTTCTTAATTTTTTCTTAGTATTTTTATCTTTTCTTTTAATTTTAATTTACATGCATAATTTAATGCATACTTGGGTTAATGTTAAATTGTATCGTTTAATCGCTAATAGGCGAATATTATTTAATTTTTTTTCCTTTCCTTTTCTTAACTAAGTAAAAACACACGTGTTTTGGCGGCCGGAAAATGTTGGTGCAAGCAATGAATTTCCTATTTTCATTTTCTTTTCCTTTTTTGCGCGTTTAAAATAATTTAAATTTTCGCGCTCTTACATATGCATATGGGTTTTCACGGCACCGCACACGTGGGAGGACAAGCAGCGCCGCGATGAGTGCGCAAACAACCACCGTCACAACAAGACACTAGAAAAATCACGTTCCCAAAAAAGTGAATTTTGAGGTGAAAAACTGGACGTTTAAACGTTGACTGGAGCCGCAAGAGAGTCCGAGGTAGGTGCCTTTTCATATAAAATTCCATATGTATCGTAACTTTTCATTTACAATCGTCAATACCGACAATTATTTTTAAATGTGCTTGTAAAGCCAAACCGGCGACCTGTCGAAGGAGATTCCATTATTTTTCAGTACTTGCATGCACAATTATCTAGGAAAAAATTCATAGTCCCCATACGAGGCATCAATCAATCTACTTCAACCACCAATGGCATAACAAATTGCACAATTAAGCCTGTTGGCCAAAATAATCCAACGCTTTCTCTTGATGTCTATGTTTTGCCAAAGGTAAGTGCAAATTTGCCATCTTTTCAAGTTAATCCTCACAATTGGCATCATATCTCTAATTTAAATTTAGGAGATAATGCTTTCAATATTCCCGCACCTGTAGACATGCTTTTAGGAGCACATGTTTATTCTCAAATAATTCAACCTAACATTATTCCTGGAGAACCGGGGCAGCCAATAGCACTTGAAACCTTGTTCGGCTGGGTGCTCCTGGGAAATACGGAAATATCAAATCAACTTACATACAATTCAACTTCATATTCATGTCACTTTACTTCTTTACAAAATAATTCACTAGATCAAACGATGACTAAGTTTTGGGAAGTTGAGTCTCTCCCAACAAAGAAGTTCCTCTCTCCTGACGAGGAAAAATGTGAATCATTTTATCAAAAAACTGTCACGAGAGATAGTTCGGGACGTTTTCAAGTTTCATTGCCATTTCGTCACTCTAGACCTATTTTAGGAGATACCTACTCACATGCTTACAAATGTTTTTTATCTCTTGAGTCTAGACTGATAAAATATCCCGAACTATATTCACAGTATTCCGAATTTATGAATAACTACTTAAAAAACGATCATATATATTATATATATTTATCGGTTTCACAACGCTCTACGTCTTCCGATACCCAATCTCCACTCGTTTCTGTTTGCCCATAATTCATCATCTAGGCCTCTTATTCTTATTTCACTATCTATTCCTTCTCTCCAGCTTCTCCTTGGTCTTCCTCGTTTTCTTCGGCCAGTTGGTTTCCATTGTAATATTTGTTTAGGTAGTCTTCCATCATCCATTCTTTGTACATGTCCGTACCACACCAGTTGTTTTGTTCTTATATCATCCACTAGAGTACGTTCACCTACTGTCATAATTTCTCTTATTCTTTGATTGGTAACTCTTTCTCTTTTTGATTTCCCTGCTGCTCTTCTCCAATAGTCCATCTCCGTAGCGGAAAGCATTTTTTCTGTTCTATCTTTGATTGGCCATACTTCTGAGCCGTATGTAATAATACTTTTTACAATGGTGTTATATATAAGCTTTTTGTTATGTTTTGATATACTTTGGTCCCAAATTATTCCATTTAAAAAAGTTATTGCTTTTCTTCCTTGTACGTTTCTAACTTTTATAGCTTTGTCTAGTGTTCCGTCAGCTGTAATTTTTAGACCCAAGTATTTATACTCATCACAGGACTGAATTCGCTGCCCAGTATTTAAGATTAGATCCTGTTTCGTTCCACCAATACACATATACTATGTCTTATTGATATTAACCTCTAGTCCCCACTTATTGTACTCGTCTATTAGTTTTCGTGTCATATATTCGAGGTCGTCATAATCCTGAGCCACCACTATCTGATCATCGGCGAAACATAAAGTATACAAGGTGGTTTCATTCAACGGAATTCCCATGTTTTGGCATTTTCTCTTCCAGACTTTAAGGACCTGTTCCAAATATATCTTGAAGAGCGTAGGCGAGATACAGCAACCTTGTTTAAGACCTTTATTTACTTGAAAGCCTTTGGTTAGTTTTGCTTTTATTTTAACTTTTGCCTTACTATTGCGGTATAACTCTTTGATGGCCTTAATTAGTTGTACGCTTATGTTTGCCTTTTCCAACGCTTTCCAAAGTAGATTTAGTGGTATACTATCATATGCCTTCTGCAAATCTACGTAAAGCAGATGGAGCTCTTGTCCGTATGCCATTTTCTTTTCAATAACTTGGGTTATACAAAAGAGATGATCTGAAGTCGATCTACCCGCCCTGAAACCAGCTTGTTCTTCTGCCTCCATATCTTTATATTCGCTCTCCACTTTATTTCTTATTATTTTGCCATATATTCTGCTTAGCGTACTAGTTACAGATATACCTCTATAATTGTCACATATATCTTTCCTTCCTTTTTTGTGTATTGTGGATATATATGACGTTTTCCACTCAGTTGGTACTACAGCTCCATTTAAATATCTTTGGAAAAGATTCCGTAATCTACAAAACAATTCTTCAGTGCCATATTTAATAAGTTCAGATGGGATATTTCCGGGTCCGGCAGATTTACCGCTTTTTAAGGTTTTGCACACGTTTTTGACCTCAGATATTGTGAGGGGTACTGGAGATCCCATCGTTCTAATGATATTGTCTCTTTCGTCTTCCTTGAATTCTGCTCTATCTTCAGTTAAAAGTTTTTTAAAATGCTCATCCCATTCTTTGTCTGGTATTGGTGAAATAATATCTCTGCATGTTTCTTTTTTGATCGATCTTATAGTTTTCCAGCTTTCGGTACTTCTCCTACCTCCTAAGTAAGAATCTATTTTCTGGCACTTTTGCATCCATGATTGATTCTTCTTATCACTGATCATTCTTCTCACCTTTGATTGCGCGATTTTGTATTCTTCTCTGCTTCTATCTGTCTTTTGGGATAAGTACGTGTGATATAATTTCCTTTTTTCCTCTATTTCACTTTCAATCTCAGCATCCCACCAGTATGGTTTTGTTCTTTTAGGAGTTTCTTCCACTAATCCTAGTGCTTCTTTTGCAGCTTGATGGATGCTTAATGTGATACATTCGTATTCCTCATCTGGGGTTTCACCTGAACTTGAATTAAGTTTTTCGTTCAGTCTCTTTTTGTATAAGTTTTTTACGCTGTCATGTTCTAGGCTTAGTAGATTATATTGACAGTGATCAATTTCCTCATTCACTGTATCATCAAGATTTTGTTGATGGAGGCTTCGGCCTTGATAAGGAAAGAGAATTTTGGTCTCCAGAAAATAGTGATCACTTCCGCATGTTGATCCACGCTTTGTTCTGACATCTTGAATTTTTAGTTTTGTCTTTTGTTTAGTGATAAGATAATCAATGACGGATTTCAGGTTTTGTGAGGGTTTGGTCCAGGTATATTTGTGTATTTTCTTATGTTGGAAAAAACCGTTTTGGATTTTTAGGTCTAATTGCTCACATACTGTGATAAGCCGGTTTCCATTGTCATTAACAACATCTTCTCCATATTGGCCAACTGTCAGATCATTTACTCTGTTTCCTGTTCTACTATTTAAATCTCCCAATATTACAATTTCTCTAGATGTACTTACTGCTGATATTTCTTTGTGGATTTCTTCAAAAAAATTGTCTTTCACGGCTACATTTGCATCGTCATTATACGCATAGATTCCAAAAATCGTAAGTCTCATTCCTTTTATTGTTATATTCATTCTTATTAGCCGTTCATTTACTGCTTCCCAGTTGGTGATATATTTTCTAAATCTTTTGTTGACTAAAATAGATACTCCTTGTTGCGCATGTTTTTCTTTTGCCACTCCGCTATAGAAATGGTCATACTGTCCTAGGTTTTCAGATCCTTTTCCTTTCTTCTTCGTTTCTGTTAGTACAGCAAGGTCAACCTTCATTCTGCTGCACTCATGGACTATATCATTCACTTTTCGACTCATTCCTTGTACGTTCCATGTACCAAAAATCATATTCCTGTTTCTTTGCTTGGTTCGTCTTAGGTTTTTCATTTCTTTCCGAGGCGTTTGATTGGGTTTTTTAACAGTGTACGTTTTTTCCGGGTATCAGAGAGTTAGTCTAATGCCCCAACCCCCAACCTGGAGGACCAGGTGATTTTTGATCGAGGTTTTCTTCCCCTAGCCTTTGACGATTCCAACGCCGGTACTACAAGGCAGCATCTTCTTCTTTTATACTATCCCTAAAAGAAAGGGTTGCCACCTGCGCTATGATCACCGTACCGAGGTCCATCCTCTCCGCCTTTCATACCGATGTGGTCTTCTCCCGTAACCCTGGGAATGGGACCCTAAACAGGTGCTAACTCTCCGGGTCAGAGAGTACCTGGAATCTACGGAGGGCAGGGGTCGATTCATTTCCCCTGATAGACATCTGACGATGTCTACCCCGTACCCCGATCATATGAGTTTAATTCTAGAATCAGAATCAAAAAATCAATTCATAAATTATTTACCCCACCACTGCGTTGTACGCCCCGATAAATCAAGTTCACGCGTTCGAGTAGTTTTTAATGGCTCGGCAACAGCGAGTTCAAAAGGTATATCCCTTAATTCTACCCTTCTCCCAGGGCCCAAATTACAAACTGACATCAACTCAATTCTGTTATAATTCAGATCTCATGAAATAGTCATGCTCTCGGATATTACGCAAATGTTTTTACAAATAAAATTAGCTCCGGAAGATCGTGATTATCAACGTCTTCTGTGGCGTTTCACTTCAAGCGATCCTATTCAAGAATACAGACTTAATACTGTCACGTTTGGTATCACATCTAGTCCTTTTTTGGCCATCAGAACTATTCAAGAGTTAGCCAAAATCCAAGAAAAAACTACCCAGAAGCTTCTAGAGTGCTCCTAGAAGACATTTTTGTCGATGATATCTGCGCAGGCGCAAACTCTATAGAGTCGGCTCTAGCTCTACAGCGAGATTTAATCGCTCTTCTAAAATCAGGCTGTTTTGAGCTTAAAAAATGGGCTAGTAATCACCCAAAACTACTATCCTCTCTATCACCAGACGAATGCCAAATTCCCTTTTCTTTTGACAAGGAAAATCCTATATCCATAAAGGTTCTTGGACTCCAGTGGGACCCAAAATCAGACAATATGGTTTTCTCTTGTCAGCCATCGGAAAAACGATGCACAAAAAGAAATATTCTAAGCGCTATTGCTTCTATTTTTGATCCTTTAGGGATGCTTTCTCCAATTTCATTTTTTGCAAAATGTCTTATGCAAAAATTATGGATTTCCAAGATAGGATGGGACGATCCCGTGGACAAATCTATTCTTCAGCATTGGACATAATTTCAAAATGAACTTAAGTGCTTATCAGATATATATCTTGTCAACTGCATGCTTTTTCGGACGCATCAGAATTAGGCTACGCAGCTTGCGTTTATTTACGTATCGAGCTGTCAGATCAAAGCATAAAAACTTCCTTAATTATGGGCAAATCAAGGGTCAGTCCCTTAAAAACTATTAGTCTCCCGAGACTAGAACTTTTAGGTACTGTTCTTCTTACTGAACTTCTTAGTTTTGTTATAAAAACTTATTCCCCTTTAATTTCAATAGATAAAACTTACGCTTATACAGATTCTCAAGTCGTCCTCTTTTGGCTTTGTAGCTCACCTCATAGATGGCGCCCTTTTGTTGCTAACAGAGTTAGCCAAGTACAAGAAAAACTCTCTAATGTAAACTGGTATCATGTAAAATCACAAGAAAACCCTGCGGATGTCGCCAGTCGTGGCACAACTCCTTCTAATTTTATAAACCACCCCTTGAGGTTTACAGGGCCTTCCTGGCTTAGTCAACCATGTACTACATGGGACTTAAAAAATCCCGCATTACTCCAAAACTCAGAAACCGATTTTCAGCAAATTTTAAATGAAGAAAAGCCTGAAAAAATAACACTTACTACAAACATCGATTATCATATTCTAGACTTCCTTGTAAATAAATATTCATCCTTTTTTCACATTCAAAAATTAATTTGTCAGATTCGACGAATATTTTATAATTTTAAAAACAAAAAGGAACCACTTACAGGTCCTATTTCTATTTTTGAAATTCAGTATGCTTTAACACTTTTGGTTCGAAGAAGCCAAGAATTACATTTCTCTGACCTCCTAAAACAACTAAAAAACAACGAACTTTTACCCAAAGCTTTTCGAAAAATTGCACCCTTTTTGGACACTACCGGACTGATAAGGGTAGGTGGTCGTCTTAGGCATACGAATTCTATACCTTTTGATGCAAAACATCCTCTATTGCTTCCCAGATCAGGCAGGTTGTCTGACCTCATCATTGAACATATTCATAGGGAAAATAGCCATCCAGGGCTAAATACAGTTCAGTACTTACTAAGACAACAATTCTGGAACTTAGCATCCCGCAGAGCTTTTCAGTCAGTTTTATCTCGATGCATAAGATGTTATCGCCTTAGACCAAAGGCTTACACCCCTTATCAAGGTGACTAGAATTTCACAACTAAAGTGCTTTTCTCATGCAACTTTGGACTATGCTGGTCCTATAAAAATTTCACCAGGTCGTTGGTACCGGGGTACCAAAGAATTAAAAGCCTATATCTGCATTTTCGTGTGCGCAAGTACTCGCGCTATCCACACAGAAGTTGCTTCAGACCTTACTTCTGAATGCTTTATAGCCGCATTCAGAAGGTTTGTAGCTAGAAGGGGTCGTTGTAATTTTTTATACAGCGACAGAGGCTCCAATTTTCAAGGAGCAAACTCTGAGCTTAAAAAGCTCTTCGAAGCTTCCTCTAAACATCTTCAGATCAAATGGCATTTTTTTCCTAGTGCTAGTCCTCATTTCAATGGCTTATCAGAGGCTGGTGTTTAATCAGTAAAAACACATCTTTACCGAGTGATCGGAAATCAGAAGCTTACATACGAAGAACTAAATACTTTGCTTATGCAGATCGAGGCATTGCTAAATAGTCGCCCAATCTCTGCGCAATCATCCGATCCCAATGATTTTTGTCCACTCACTCCCGGACATTTCCTTACCATGGAACCTTTAAACGCTGTCCCAGACCCAGACTTATCACAATTAAAACTAAAGACTCTTTCTCGGTGGCAACTTGTTCAGCGATTGAACACTGATTTTTGGTCCCGATGGAAAGAGGAGTACCTACATACTCTACAGCAGAGGTCCAAGTGGACAGAAAAACCTACTAAAGTCGAGTTAAATACTTTAGTAGTCATAAAAAATGAAAACAAACCACCCTTGCAGTGGTCTTTAGGCAGGATTGTAGATTTGCATCCTGGTTCAGATGGACATGTTAGAGTTGTCACGATTAGGACTCAACAAGGGCTATTTAAACATCCAATTGTTAAATTGTGCCCTTTGCCTTTTAACTGAACACTCAAGCAATGTTCATTCTATGTCAGTGTCGTCATAGAATTATTCTTTTTTTTATTTTATTTTATTCCTTTTCGGGAAATATATTTTTTTTTGTTTTATCGCGGCAAAAAATAGAATAACATTTTGTCGCAATTTTTTAATTTTTTTTGGAAATAATAATAATAATAATTCCCTAGTTATAATACATATTATTTTTCCTGGTTCTAAAATAGTATTTTAGGGCGGCCGGGAAAATGTACGTGCAAGACAAATAATACTTAGTTAATTTTCCTAAATATTAATTATTCCGTTGCACTGAGCCATACAGGTTGTCACGTGACACCGCAAAGTGCGCGGATAGAATGTGCGCAACCCACCGGCGCGATGACGAGAAAGAGAGAGATCATCGTAGCCTCCATATTGAAACCGGCGTGTTTTACTCGGTTTCCAAAACTACAATTCAATCAATTGCAATTAGTGATTTCGATCAACTCAAGAACTCTGGTAGAAGCCTGGGCGCCCAGTGAATGGAATTTGTACCGCCGAGAAATAGCAAGGTAGGTGTCAATCGACATTTTGTATGGTTCTCGCGTTATTTTCCATTATTATCCTTAATGCATTAAAAGTTTAACCAGCGCCTAAAGCTATCGAAAGGGTGTATGTCTTGTGCATACAATACCATCTATATTTCCTCCTAACAATTTGGTAACTTCCAAAAAAAGTTAAAAAGGTTTTGTTTTTTTAATTATTTATTGTTTCAGTTTAAATATGTTAAAAATAAGCAAACAGTTTAAAAATAATATTTAATTAGGTTTAAAACTCATAGCGCACTCTAGCGATAAATCGTTGTACCTTGTACACAATGTTTCTCTGTGAGCCTTAGAGGACAGTGGCCTTAGTAGGTGCCTGTAAACCTTAGTTTATTTTGTTTTAGGGACCTTATTGTTATTTGTGAGGTTACGTTGAGAAATATGAAAATAAATAGTTTTTTACAAATTGTCAAACCGAACGAATGCGTTTTTATTTCATCTTGGGTTTTGGACGCTTTTTCAGTAAATTCAACAGGTTATGGGCCTAGTTTAGCCTAGCCTGAGTGGAAAATAATCGTGGTAGATTCGTTCAGACGTTTGAGTGAGTAAAAAACTCAAGATGTCGTCGTCGGGTGGTATTTTCTCGCGAGTGTACCCAAGTTGAAGGGTCGCGAAAACTATGAGGACTGGGCGTTCGCAGTCGAGAATTTTCTGTTGTTAGACGGGTTGCATGATTGTATCTCGGACAAAGAAAAAGATGCTGGCAAGATTAGTCAGGCGAAAGCAAAGTTAGTCCTGACCATAGACACGTCATTGTATGTCCATATTAAGGAGGTAAAGACCGCAGCAGAACTATGGAACAAGTTAAAAACCATGTTCGCGGACACAGGGTTCTCTAGGAGAATCAGTTTACTCAGATCCTTAATATCTACACGCTTAGAAGACTGTGAAAACATGGAGTCTTATGTAACCAGGATAGTAGAGACTTCACAGCGTTTGAGAGCCACTGGCTTCAAGATAGATGAAGAGTGGATAGAGTCACTCCTACTGGCAGGCCTTCCTGAAAAGTACTCACCAATGATAATGGCCATTAAAACTAAATTGTTAGATATGGAACCTGATGAAAAACGACCAGGTGGTAGTGCTTTTGTGGGAAAATTTGACAAGAAAATGACAAAGAAAAAGGCTGTTTTAGCAGACAGTAGATCAAGTGCAGGCAGTGCAAAAAAATAAGTCACGTGCTTTGGCTGTAATCAGAAAGGTCATTACAAATATAACTGTCCGGAAAAACGGGAAAAGCGGGGAAAACAAGAAAATTCGAATGAAAAAAAGGCGGTTTACAGTGCAGTTTTTCTGACGGGTCAGTTCGGTAAAGATGACTTTTACATAGATTCGGGTGCTAGTATGCATATGACACCAAATATGCATTGGCTGACCAACAAAAAAATACGCGAAATCAGTGAGATTGTAGTGGCAAATAAATCTACAGTTTCAATAGAATGTTCGGATGATTTGAACATTAAAACATGTGTGGACAATGGTACATATGACATTACAGTGCGAGATGTTTTGTGCATACCTGAGTTGACCACAAACTTGATTTCGGTGAGCCAGTTGATTAAAAATGGCAACAATGTAGTTTTTCAAACTGAGGGTTGCAAGATTTTTAATGGGCAACAGGAGTTAGTAGGTACAGCATCACTCGAAAGTAATGTATACAAACTGAATACACAGGATAGTGTATGTTTGTTGAGCAGTTCCACAAGTGTTTCAGGTGAGATCTGGCACAGAAGGTTGAGACACCTAAACTCCAGAGATCTGGCAAAAATGAAAAAAGGATCTGTAAATGGTTTAAGCTACATTGGAGACATAGAGCTGAGTAAGTTGAATTGTGAAGTTTGCAATGAAGGTAAACAAACAAAATTACCTTTCCCAGATAAAGGCTCGAGAGCTAAAAATTTGTTAGAATTAATTCATGTAGACTTGTTTGGACCTATGGAGGTTAAGTCAATTGGAGGTGCCAAATATTTTATGATTTTGGAAGATGATTTTAGCAAAATGGCTGTTGTTTATTTTTTAAAGAGCAAGGATGAGGCTTTCACAAAATTCAAAGAATTTAAAGCTATGGTAGAGAACCAAAAAAATTTACAGATAAAAATTTTGAGGTCAGATGGAGGGGGTGAATTTTGCAATAAAGAATTTGACAGTTTTTTAAAGAAAGAAGGCATAATTCATCAGATCACAAATCCACACACCCCACAGCAGAACGGTTGTTCAGAGCACATGAACAGGACAGTGGTGGAAAGAGCCAGATGTTTGCTGTTTGATGGGAAAATGGATAAGTAGTTCTGGGGAGAGGCAGTGAATACTGCAATGTACCTACGAAATAGATCATTAGCATCAGGATTAGATGGAAAAACACCTTATGAGGTATGGAATGGATATAAACCAGATGTAAGTAATCTAAGAATTTTTGGCAGCGAGGCCATGGTCCATATACCAAAAGAGAAAAGGTGTAAATGGGACAAAAAGTCACAAAAAATGTTTTTTGTAGGCTACAGCGACACAACTAAGGGATTGGATAACCCAGACTTACAGGATGTTGTTATAAGTAGAGATGTTAATGCCATAGAGGAAACAAGAAAAGAAGTCAAAATTGTCATGAGTCCTAGAAAGAGAGAGCAAGTTTCAGTGGGGGCTGATGAAGCAAACCAATATTTTGATTCTTTTTCTGATGAACAAGAGATATTGACAGAAAGTGACACAAGTGATGATGACTATGTGGATCAATATGAACAAGAAAAATCAGACCAACTAAGACGAAGATCAGGTAGAGACCCTAAACCTAAGAAATTTGATGATTATGTGACATTTATGTCATTTGATAAAAGTGGGTTAGGTGAACCGATCAGTGTAGAAGAAGCTTTGTCAAGAGGTGATTCTGTGAAATGGAAATGTGCCATTGAGGAAGAATTAGAGTCTTTTGAGGAGAATGAGGCATGGGTGGATTTTGTTAAACAAGAGCTGGGTTCAAAATTTAAAATTAAAGATCTCGGAATCGCAAAACAATGTTTAGGAATGAAGATTGACATAGATAAGACAAAAAATGTCATTAAGTTGAGCCAAGAAAAATATATTGAACAGTTATTACAAAAGTTCAATATGGCAGATTGCAAGACAGCAATTACTCCATTAGAGAGTAAATTTGATTTTACAGAGGTGGGTCAAAAAGTAGATGTACCTTACCAACAGTTGATAGGAAGTTTAATGTATTTAGCTGTTCTTACAAGACCAGACATAGCGTATAGCGTTAGTTTTTTAAGTCAGTAATAGGAACTGTACAAGTGTTCATTGGAAAGCTGCTAGGAGGGTTCTTAGATATCTTAAGGGAACTAAAGATTTTAGTTTATGTTTTTCAAAAGAAAATAGCAACACAGAGCTTAATGGGTATGTTGACGCTGACTGGGGTAGTAATTCATTAGATGGGCCTTCATACACGAGGTTTTTGTTTAAACTAAATGGTTCTGTGATTTCTTACGAGAGTTCTAAACAGAAAACGGTAGCTTTGTCTAGTATGGAAGCCGAAAATATGGCTATGTCAGAATGTGCAAAAGAGGCTATATATTTGAAAAATTTAATGCAGGAATTAACAGGCAAAGAGCAATGTATTGAAGTTCATAACGATAATCATAGTGCATTGTGTCTGTCCGTAAATCCAATGTTTCACAAAAGGTCGAAGCATATAAATATTCGACATCACTTTGTACGAGAAGCTATTTCGAATAATTTCATTAAAGTAAAATATTTACGTACAGATGAAATGCCTGCAGATGTATTAACCAAGGGGTTGGGTTCTAAGAAGCATTATGAGTTACTAGACAAAATGGGTTTGCACAAGTAGTAATTTTTTTAACAGTTTGAGGGGGTGTTAAAAATAAGCAAACAGTTTAAAAATAAAATTTAATTAGGTTTAGAACTCATAGCGCACTCTAGCGATAAATCGTACCTTGTACACAATGTTTCTCTGTGAGCCTTAGTGGCAGTGGCCTTAGTAGGTACCTGTAAACCTTAGTTTATTTTGTTTTAGGGACCTTATTGTTATTTGTGAGGTTACGTTGAGAAATATGAAAATAAATAGTTTTTTACAAATTGTCAAACCGAACGAATGCGTTTTTATTTCATCTTGGGTTTTGGACGCTTTTTCAGTAAATTCAACAAAATAATGATATTTCCCGCTCGTTAGCAATAACGTCACGTTTGAACCAATTTCAAAGATTTTGAAACTAGCCTAATCATTTTCTCGAGTTGCAACGGTTTTAAAACACTAAGCCTTTTTCTTCGCAGTAACTACAAGTTACCAGGTAACCTGGTTACTCGTTTTCTGTTTTTCTTCGCTGAGTAACACTAACTATGACGTCACGAGTAACCACACAGTGTAACCAGCCTAGCAGACGTGGTTGCTGAAATATTTTGAGGTTAAGATCGTTTTGTTTTGATTTTTTTTTCAAAATGTTTGATTTTAATCATTGACTTCTATACCCTACAGGGCGTTATACAACTCAATGATTTTAATATATATATTACCAACGAATTATGTTTGGTAACGGTAGAAAATGAAGCATATCCCTTGAAGTTGGTCCTATATCAATTCAACTGCAACTAGTCTTAAAATGTACTGCATTTGGTGTTCTGTGGTACTGCGGCCTTACCACAGAATACCAAAGGAGCACCCTGTTTCCACCCCGATTTAAAAAACGCATCAGGTAACGCTGCATTTAAAAATGGTGTAAATCCATGTCCCGTGATACGTTTTTTGAATCGGGGTGGGCATGCATTGGTGGAAACAATGAATTATTTTCTGCAAACAATTGGAAATGTCATCCACAGCTGACTGTCTGACGTCATACAGCGGTTACTCCGAGTAACCGTGACGTCATTTCGAGTAACTTAAATGAGTGACTAGTAACCTCGAGGAAAAAGGCTTACTGTTTCAATAAAAATACGTCATTGATTGGTGACGTCACAACTCTGAAATGTCTTGTTATTACGGCTCAAAAATAATTGGAAACCCAATACCATCTGTATTTCCTCCTAACAATTTGGTAACTTCCAAAAAAAGTTGAAAAGGTTTTGTTTTTTAATTATTTATTGTTTCAGTTTAAATAATGATATTTCCCGCTGGTTAGCAATGACGTCACGTTTGAACGAATTTCAAGGGTTTTGAAACTAGCCTTTCTTTAGTTTTAAACCAGCGCATGCGTTTTTTGCCTAAAGTCCACATGCTACTTTTTTTCAAGGACTGTACACAGAGAACAGGATGGTCCACTTCGCGAAATCTGTCAGACGGTTTTTAATACGTCACAAAATACTCAACGACATAACCTCACTTTTTCGTAAAATATAAACAAAAACTAATTTTAAAACGTTTTTTTTTTTAAACCATGTCTCACTGTAATGTAGAAAGATAATAATAATATACAATTTTATGTAAAAATATCCTAGGTGTATCTTCTGCAGAAAATAGTTTACAGAACCCCGCAATCATCAATAAAATCAAATAAATTTTTTCATTGTCCTTCATCAGCATTTGCTTAAAAAAACATGTTAATATTTGGAATATCATCTAGAATATTTTGTGAATAGTATTTTACTCCCCATTAGAATACCTAAGCCTAGAATGAGGGGTGATCAGCTGCCCATAGTAGGTGTACAAAATTCATTTACAGGACTGTGCAGGACACTATATTGCCTGGCTTTTTGCTGTCTTAATCACTACATTATTCTACTTATCAATTTCTATTAGCAAATCTTCTTAAGCTTTTATGGTTTTTAAGAAGCAAATAACTTACCATTATCAGAAAGTAGCATTTGTATATTATTTTTCAGGTTTTTTTAATCAAAACTAGGAAAATTTTATAGGTAGATAGCGGCATTCTAGCTTAAGCAGTATACATGCACCCTGCAATCCACTACAGGACCAAAAATTTGTTGCTAATTCCTGTAGAACAATGCATACATTTCATTCCACTTATCACCTAGTAGTACCACCTAAAGTGAGGGGTTCATCAATATGTAAGGACCTATACAAATCTCGACACTTTTAATGACCACTCAGGACTGATAAGAATCAGGACCTGGCACAACCTTTAAGGACTAACAGGGTCAACAAAAATATGGTTTATTAAGTCCCTGTACAAAGTTTTTGCTATTGATCAGCAACAGGCCCAGAGGTATTTTTTGCACTTAAGAAATATTCACTTTCTGTCAGTAGCGGCTTGTGGTAGAACATGGCACATCAGTTGAATAGAAAAAACCAAGGACCATAAACTGACTGTCTTTGGTAAAAACGAGATATTGTTGGCAAAAATGTTCAGTTATCATGTCATTTGTACAGTATGAAACCTCATTCCACATGACATGATAAATTAAATGTTTTGTCAATACATTATACAGTTTTTTCTTTCAACTGATGTAGAGTGTTCTACAACATTGCTATGTTTAAAAGGTAATAACATGTGTACCTACTGAGGTGTGTATATTGCTCAACTTCACCTAACTAGCAGCAGTACTAGCTTTTTGTCCCTTATTATTTTAGTAATTAAAATCTCACTTTTTGTCCTGTTGAAGCAATTTGTAGTTATCAGTATTTTAACCTATTGCTTCATCTAAATGTTACATATAGGTTTGATTTTATGAGGTATATGTTAGTGCCCCCAAAGATATCATCTCAGGATACATGTTTACATATTTAAAGATAAAAAATAAAATGATTAAATAAAAGTTATTTTCCTATTTTAATTTCGACCAAATTTATTATATTTATTGATTTATAATACTAGAAATTATCTAAGTAGATAAAGTCTTTGGGCATCTGTATACATTTTTAGAATTTTTTTGTTATATCACTCATAATAGCAAAAAATAACAAACCTGTATACAATATTAAGTGGGGTTATTGATTAGAAGCAATAAGGAATTTGTTACCATAAACATCAGGATAACAAATCCTGAATTTGATAAATGAAATGTAAGAAGAATGAACCATGGGGGCAAAAAATCTAGGACATGTAGGTATTTTACCTTTCTAAGAAATGTCCTAGTATTTTTTACCCAACTGCAAGACCTTTTTACTTCTCAGCATCATTTTGTTTTTATTAAGTGACATTAGCTTCTAAAGAATTGAAAAAAATATAATAATATATTACAATTTAATAATATATATAAAAAATATAAATATATCTTTAAAAAAAACTGTGCTAAAGCAATATCTCCATTGTGCAAAAACTAAAATTGATAAAATTGACAAAACAAAAACTTAGAACATTATAAATAAATTATTGGGGAGGCAAAGAAAACAACTAAATTAAACTTAGAATAGATTCTGAAACTATTAAAGACACACACTAACAGTCGCAAACCAACTGAATACTCATTTTCGTACAATAGCAGACTCCGATACAAAAAATTCAACAATAACTCTATCAATTTGCACAAAACAAAAAAAAATCAGACTTTAACTAAGTAGTTTTCTTTTGTACCAACATCAACCAGCAAATATTCCTTGATTTCGATGCTTGTACCTGCAGTTGGCTCTTCAGGATCAACTTCTATTGGTTTCACTGATAGGTTTTGACTTGGCACAGATGTATTCCTTAGTATTGTTTTGGAAGTACATAAGCCTGTAATAAAAAAACATATATAAGGAACTTTTTTAAAAAAAAGGTAGTTTCTACAGTGTAAATTTTGTACTCTAGTACATATGGAATTCACAAAAAAACATGAGGTTTTAGAAATTGTCCAAGTATTATTTTGTCAAAATTACAGTAGGTGTCCCAAATTAAGTTGGCACTATTGATAACTTCACTATTATTGGAGTCAAATTAGTACAAAACAGAAAAACAATTAAATTGCACATTTACAGAAAAAAAAATTAAAAAGTATGTTTAATGTCTAATTTTTGTGGTTGTAGAGGTTTCTTCATAGACAAGGGGTGATCAGCTGCCCACAGTAGGTCTACAGGACTCCATAGGACACTACAATACACTACAGGATCAAGAATTAATTAAAGTCCTGTAGGATGGTGAACAAATTTGGTTCAGCTGATCACGCCTTGTTCATAGATGAACACACAGGCCTAAATAAATTCACATGCGGCTTAGTGTTACATTAAGTAATCTCTGGTGGGGGAGGGTTACCTTTGTGTCATAGTCTTGGCCATAGGTGGTTACACTTTTGTGACATTTTTAACCTATTTCTTTATCAAAAAATCTGAAAAATGGTATGTTGTTGAGTTGTTTTTATGAGAACATTTTTTTTGTCAACATAAGGTATGTATGTATTCGAAAGTGGTGGCAGGCCCTTCTGGACCTCCATGCACTGTGACCACATATGGATCTATTGTGCCCACATACCTACATACTGAGTTTGACTAAAGTGGCATATTTTTTTTTCCACCCAGCACTTAAAAACTCTGCAGATTACAACTAAATGATTTAGGCTTAACACAACATAAGGTATACCTACACAACATATTTAATTTTTAATATATTTGTGGTTAGGAAATATGCTTGGAAATAGGCTCGGAAATAGGTATGTTTATGTCAAAGTCACAAAAGTGTAACTGCCTATGGCAAGGACTATACACTGAATGATTTTTTTATATTTTTCTTGAAAATGCGTTACGACAGGAGAAGGGCGGCAAAAGATCCCGAATTTTAACCTTACATAATTAAAGAATGTGGCCCTAAATAGATTTAAAAAGATATTTACCTAGCAATTTATCTTGAAAAGGAATTTCGAAAACTGTTCTGTAGAAATGCTTTCGTGGGATCCATATTGTCTTTTCCACAACGCCTTAGCCACTCTTGCAAAATAGTCTTGGGAACAGTCATTGGAAGGTGGAAATTTAAAAAAACTCATAAACGTAGAACTTCTAAGTTCGAATAGTTGGATTTACATCCAGAAACCGCACAGGATGCTCCTGGGATTTTGCGATTCCGAAAATTGTTTAAAATATCGAAAATAACAATACAAAACCAAGATTCCACAAATTTTTTCCCTTAAAATAAATAAAAATGCGAAATAGGGCTGTCTAACAAAACATATGATCAAATCCAAGATGTCTTCCATAGGACCCTTTGGTGTTCTGTGCATAGGACAAACAAACCGATTTCCCATAAGCCGTAATGTTAACAAAAACGTAAATTTTACAAAAACGACAAGAGCTTTAGTCTAAAAAATTAATCAGTTTTAAGAACAGATCGTTTGTGCATAAGGGAAAAATGCGTTTTTCTTAAAAATATTAAACTAAAGCCAGAAAATCTGAAATAAAAGGGACCATGTTTTCTTCAAAAAAGTAGGTTATGGTTTTGTTTATTTTGTTTTTTTTTTAACTTTTTTTCTGGTTTTTTCACTTATTTTGAATTATTACATGGGCGCACCAAGGGGGCGGGGGGCCCGGGCCCCCCCAAACCACATATTTTTTTAGATATTTTCCATATATTTCATGAATAAACAAAAAAAATAGCATAAAGTACATCATGAGACCTCTGGGGGCCCCCCAAATTGAAGTTTTTTGACCAATGAACTATCAGCCCAAGGTAGAGGAAAGTAGTTCTATTCAAAGAGCTCACTTCAAGGCTCAGTTAACAGAGACGAAATTGAAATAGACTAAACTTTTCTCATCAGATTCAGGTTTTCTATTAGGATCTTTTGTTGTACTTGAATAAACCTTTTGCTAAGTAATAGGCCTTCTATAGCGTTAAACTGTGAAAAATATTTCACTATGAGTTTTAGGTTTAGACAAAGTTTAATTGTTTTAACCCTCCAGTAGTGACATGAAAAAGAGGCACAACTTATAGGTAGGTCAGTCCAACAGATCAATATGCACATATGAGTTCCAACCGAGGTTGGTCAAGCAAACTTCTAAAGGCCAATGACATGGTGCATGACAATAAAATTTGCAGGCAAATGTATGAAATTTTGCCCAGGTGCATGCGCAGTACAAATCCAGCTGATTGTTGCAGGCAATCCATTTTTATCGGTCCGGTGCCATTTTTTTGCATGCAAACTGGCGAATTTTTACCTAGATTCTGGGGAATCAATGCATGGCCATGCACAATGTCAAACGAAAAGAAGATTTTTTTGCAGGCAACAATTTGACTGAAATTTTTTGCTTGCAAATATTTGCAGCGTGTCATGCACCATGTCAAGCGGCCTTAATAAGTACTTTACAAAATATGTTTATTTAAAAAAATATAAGTAAACATTATATAAAAAAAAACTTGCAAAATTAAAATACAGTTTTTCCTTGTCATTGGCCTCACACACCATACATCACCATAACTATAATACATAGGGCTTAAGTACGGTCAAACCTAAGGTTCATCAGCTCACAACAGTAAGTACTGTTCAAATTTTACAACAGTACAATATTCGCTGTTGTATTACTACTGTTACTATTACTTTTATTTCTGTTTTTTTGTAACAATATTTGCTCAATTATGTATCTAAAAGTTTATGCAAATAAATATATACTCTACTCTACAATTGGGCGTAACAGCATATGACCCATTAGGAGTATTAGAACCCAAGTTTGTTTGAGAGAAATTTAAAAAAATATCTGAGAGAACTTATTCAAAGTCAACAAAGATTACTTTTTTTCCATCTATTATTAATGATGCCATAAAAAATTTTTTTTGGTAATAAGCTCAGAACAGTACCATAGAAATTTCACAACAGGACTTGTAGTAGGTCCAGTCAGATACTATACAAATTTTACGGTGTACAAGTTTTAGGTGTCAAAAAGCATGGAAATAAAGGAAAATTTGCACCAAAATAGTTTAAGATAAAAAGAGGTTTGAGTTAGGGAGATTGTCAAATTCACCAGTTTATTCTAAACTGTTTTGAGGTCTGTAAAATAAATATTTATTAAAGAAAAAGAAACTTTGATGATACAGGACTTCACTCGACACTATACAAGACGCTACACAACCAAAAGTTTATTTAAGAGTTCTGTAGGATGGTGTACAAATTTGGTTCAGCTCATTATTCACACTTTAACCTCATATTGTTTTCCTTTTCTTTCTTCTCTAGACCCTTTTTTCAACCATCATTTTTAAAATTTTTCAACCGTTTTGAAATAATAATCCATTCAGGAGAGACCCAGTCATGATCATTGCTGTATTCTAGTTTTGAAAGTTGCTTGCCTAGAATAGTAAAAAAATCATAGTGAAATATTTCTTACAGTTTAACACAATTCTATGTTACACTTCTGCAAAAGGTTCACTCAAGCACAAAAAAAGATCCCAATAGAAAATGTTGCCAAAATGGCAGTTACACATTTATCCAAAACAAATCTGACAAAAAACTTTCGAATATTTCAATTTATCCTCTGTTAAGTCAGGTAATAGAGCACTTATCCACTTTCTTTTCCCTTCTTTGACCTGATACCTAGTTCATTTAAATCAAGATGATTTTTTAAGCTCAAAATACTTGGCATTCCATCAAAACTAACATTATCAAGCTCTCCCCAGCTGCCACAATTCATAACAGCACAGAAACTAATAATAATGATTCAAACTGAGTAAAAAACTGGAAAAAAAGTAAAAAAAACAAAAGTAAATAAAAACATAACCTGACTTTTAAACAAAACATGGTGCCATTTATTTTTTAAGAAAAACGCATTTTTCCCATGTGTACAAAGGTTCAATACTTAAAACAGCATCTTTGTTGTAAATTAAATCGTTTCACTTTTTTTAAAAATTACGTTTTTGTTAACATTGCGGCTTATGGGAAAACGGTTTGTTTGTCCTATGGCGACCATCTTGGATCGAAAAACAGCTGATCGTGACAGTTCGTTAGACAAAATTAACCTCACTTTGGATTCGCGAAAAAAATCAATAAGTTCGGTTGTCCTTTTTCATTTAATCTGAATAGAAAAGGAAAGACCACCCTATCAAACAGATCAAGGGTCTTTTGAGAAGGATGAGTAGGTTCATAGAAGGATGGCTCGACACCTTGAGGATTTTGTGACGTAGCGAAATTTGGAATATATGGGGCTTATGGAAGTGGACCGTCCTGTTCTCTGTGTACAGTCCTTGACTTTTTTTATATCTTTTGTAATGCTTCTCACTCTTTTCGACAAAGACAGAAATAGAAGACGTTCGTTGTGGACTAGCCATGGCAGCTAACTTCTCGTCCAAGACTGTTATAATGTTTTCGGCAAATCTTGCGTTCTAGAAGTCTATTCTTGAAATCTTTCCCATAGGAACGTTGTACTGAAATCACACAATCCGTATTCTTGAGCTCCTATAGGAGAGATCACTTCTACTAAATTTTAAGAGAACTTTGTGCTATTGGGTCGACCCAGCAGAACAAAGGCATTTTGTGTTAAAAGTATTCGCATTAACACCGAGAAAACAGCAAACCTTTATCGTTAACGTGTTCTTCAAGGTGGTCACGAACTAGGAGCTAAAAATTGTGCAAATTTTCCCAACTTCTCCTGTGTCTGCAAATTTGTCCTTTGGTTTAGTTACATAAAACAATTTTTTTCTCCTTCGTAACAATATAAATCTACTCTGCAAAGAAAAAAAAATGTACTTGCAAAAAATACCAATGCTACCTAGTTTTTGAAAGTTTTTAAATTCTCGTTTTTTGTTTGCCTTAATTTACAGGGTGCAAATAGTATGAGTCATAAACTTTTTGAAGTGTAAACTTCTTTAGGCGCGTTTAGCAGTTTTTGTAGGTACTGAATTGAACTGAGCCGTCAGGCTCGGCTATGTAACGCTCATTTGGGTGAAGTCGGCTCGAGTCGAATAACTGTGAAAGGAACATTCAGCGAACGATATGATGATGCAGATGAGGCCAGTATTATTAATTTCGCCTTGTTGAAGTTTACACTTCTGCTGCTTCTTGTGGTCTTAAGCACACACAATTTTTTTTTAGGTTATAAACTTTTGCTGTTTTATCTTATTAGAAACAGGTCTCTAAGCAGATCATATCATTAATATTTTTAAGTTTATATTAGCACAAACAAAATATTTAAATTTGTTAAAATAATTTTATCACTTTAGGAGATAACTTTGACTATCTCCTTAACTTGCCATTTTATCAAAAAAAAATCACGTTTTCTAATCATAATGAGATAATCATTTAGCATTGCCGAATTTTATGTTTTTTTTAATTTTTTCCCTTTCTTCTTAAACATTAATAATCCTACATTTTAAAAATAGCACCTCCATGTTATATGAGGTTTTTTCTTATTTTGGCATCTTCTATCATACCGTTTACACCCTGCTTATTTTTATAATCTAGAAGGAAAAAAAATGTCGTCGTAAAAGATTATGTCGAAACTTAATTTTTGCAAGTATCTGTTTTGCCCGTGCACGGTAGAAATAAATGGAAATAAGAAAATTTCGCCGATCCCATATCGCCGCCGAACCAACTTGCCACTGACCCATTTCCCCACTGGGAAAACTAGCCGCCGCCGTTGTTTTAGTTTGAAATTTTATTCTGAATAGAAAATATTTATCGGTAAAACAATTTTTTAAATAATTGTTAAAAAATCTTCTTTTTTTTTCACAAAGCAGTTTTTTAAGTTCTTTTATTTTTTTTTTAACGTTTTTTCTTTAGGAAGATCTCTGGACATAATTTAGGTTAGGATGCCAAACAAATAAAATTGAAAAGAAGTAAAATTCAATCGGCGAATTATCCTGAATGTTGTCAGGGTCAGTATTGGATACAATTAACTGTTATATTGATCCTGCTAGTGTAATTTATCCACAATTGGTTACACATGATATTGAATGGCAGTACAATAGCCTAAGGCAACTAATTATGCATTTATGTAATAATAGCATTTCAGATACAGAGAAACTTGCCCATATATCTTTGGAGAAGGAGTTAAGCTATGCAAATAAAACCAGATGTTTCAGGATCGTATTGACAAACTCTGTTATTCTTCACCCAACACCAGTGGCGGTTTCTCCATAAGTGCACATGTGCACGTGCACTCCCAAATTTTACTTAAAAAAAATTATAAACTTTGATCATTCCTTAATTTAATTCATAATTATCCAAAAGAAATTCATTAAAGACTGGAATATAATTTAGGAATTAATACCTGATGTATGTGTTTGTATTCGTGTTCAAACTCTCCATCAAACAACCATATACGGAATACTACGTATAAGCAAACAACGCTTTTATTTACAGGAATCAAATTCTATGCACCCTAGATGTTATGTCGCATGCTAATTAGGAGATATAGAAAGAGATGACGACATGTCCCAATAGAATGAACCTTCCTTCTGCACGGCGCGTATACAAAGACCAGCCTTAATGCCGCCCGCACCCCCGTGATGACCCCTGCGTCGTCGGTTCCCGTTGCATGTTAGAGCAGATCACCGGCACTTTTCATTCGTGCACTTAGTAGTTGTGTGTGAAACGATTACTTTTCCAAGTATCAAGTAGATACTGATACTTCGGGTCGCGGTTCGTTTGTCGAAAACACGTTTATTGAAAACATCTTTATCGAAGACATTTTGATCGAAAATCTTAATTTCGAATGACATTTTGATCGAATAATGCTTTAATCGAAAACTTTTTTAAAATATCTTAAAATTATCCAAATATGCGGGCGGCCCGCGTTATGCGGTCCGCATATTTGTAAACGACCTCCATGATTGCGATTCGGTTGTAGCCCAAACGCTGCCGTAACCGTGTCAATAAAGCCTTATTCTACATTGACACGGTTCGGTTACGTTGGTGATCGATTGACAACGGTTAGGTTTCACATTCTCTAGGATCCCGGGAAAGAGGTCAGGAGAGTATGTTTTAAAAAAATATATGATTTTCGATTAAATTGCTATTCGATAAAAGTGCCATTCGAAATTAAGATTTTCGATCAAAATGTTATTCGAAATTAAGATTTTCGATCAAAATGATTTTCGATCAAAATGTCATTCGAAATTAAGATTTTCGATCAAAATGTCTTCGATAAAGATGTTTTCGATAAACGTGTTTTCGACAAACGAACCGCGACCCTGATACTTCCTATTCGAGTATCAGATATCTTGTATTCGGTACTAAGTAATCATTATATTATCGGTAAATCCAATAAATACTGAGTAGAGTTGAAATTTTAAGTACTAAGTATGCAAAAAATAAAAATATTGATGTTTTACATGTTTGTAGTTTTTGAAGTGTAAACTTCTTTAGGCGCGATTAGCAGTTTTTGTGGGCAGTGAATTCAACTAAGCCGTCAGGCTCGGCTATGTAACGCTCATTCGGGTGAAATCGGTCGAGTCGACTAACTGTGAGAAACATTCAGCGAGCGATGTGATGATGCAGATGACGGCCAGTACACAGAAGAGTTCGGTTCGGTCCGCTTTGCAAAATATGTTATTGGCCAGTATTATTAATTTCGCCTTGTTGAAGTTTACACTTCTGCCGTGTGGTCTTAAGCAAACACAATTTTTTTTTTATTACGAAAATGTATATATATTAATCTGGGGAATTTTGACAATGGCGGAAGTTTCTAATTCTGATAGCATTAGCGTGCAATATTTAAATAAATTTTCATCTTTGCCATTAGAGGAGAAAATAAACTAGGTGTGATAATTTATTATTTTTTTATAAAAACAATAATAATAGGTAGGTAACTAATATCTAACTAAATATCTAATTTTTTAATTATTTGCTCTAAATTATATGAGATGACGGCCGACTCGAAGGCCCAAAAAGTTAGCGTGGCACTGAAAAAAGATTTTCGCCTGCGCCGCAATTTTTATTTTTATTTTTTGGTGTGCACCCCAAAGCTTTTTATCACGCGCCGCCACTGCCCAAAACACAAAAAATTGTCATACATGAAAACATAAAATTATGTTGTTCATCGATACCAAGTGTGGAGCCTGACAACAAACCAAAATCCGAAGACGAATACCAGAGGACGAAAATTATTTCTACCTTGGAAGAACCGACATCACCTCAACAACAATTAAACAGTTTATCTCCTGGTCAAACTCCTGAGTCTCAGTTTTTTCAGGATGTCAAAGCCAATGATACTGGATGGTACCCAATCTTTACCTCCACACAAACACAAGAAGCTAAATTTTCCATATGCCATATTAACATTAGAAGTCTGACGTACAAATCCAACAACTTATTGCAATTGCTAACTATGGTGGACTGTTAGCTCCCGCTAAATTTCGCGGTTGTTTGTAAATTTTAAAACCACACAATTGGATGACGGACAGAGTACATTTTTCGCGCATTTGGACATGCGCACCAAGAATCAGTGAGATACTTTTTCTACCGCCTCGAGAAAATGGCGTGTTAATTTCTTTCTCCAACTATTTCAAATTTCTACACTTAAAAGTGCTCGATTTTGGTGTACTGAAGCATAGAACTAGAAACTTCAGCCCTTCAGCTACGTGGTGCTATCATTAGATCCAGAAAGGGGCCCCTTGGAACGTGGAGAAATTGGCTGCAAACTGGTGAGTGCTTTGTTTCTGATTTCCGTTGTGTGGTACCAACAATTAACCTAGGGACTTTAATTATTTCTTGTTTTCATATCAATATATTTATGTTTGTTCGCGCTTTCATTAATTAAAATATCTACAGTCCATTGCAGTTATCGTTTTTCTAACTGCGGGCAAACAATGGACTATCCAGAAGTTGTGTGTATTTCAGAATCGTGGTGTACTGAAGATATAATGAATGAAGTAAAAATTGACTCTTACATCTTAGCAGCGTTTTTTAGCAGAAATAAATCAAGAGGTGGGGAAGTTGCAATATTTAGTAGGGAAGATGTTGATTTTTTTAAGTTGGGATGTTCAGTTACCCCAATAAAAAAATAGTTTTGAATATGCAATTACTGAAATGTGGTCAGGTGAGAAGAAACATGTGGTTTGTTGCATCTATAGACCACCAGGGTCAGACATGAATCTTTTTTGTGACTCTCTTGACAGTCTTTGTCACTCATTATTTAATGGCAAGAAACCGACCTTTGTTTGTGGCGACTTTAACACTAATTTTGACCCTAAAGTAAATGATAAGGATTCTTAATATCTTTAACTCTTATGGCCTAGAAAAACTTATCGATCAATATACCCGTGTTACAGAATCCTCCCAAACTGTCATTGATAATATTTTTTCAAATATAAACAAATCACACCTGAATTCTCAAGTAATACACAGTGATATGGTCAGATATATCACTATTTGCAGACAGTATCTTTCAGGTGCGCATTATCCCTAATTCCAGAGAATGTTCAATACCGTCGCTTTTTTTACAAAGAGTCGAACATTCATAAATTTAAAGTTTATCTTTGTGGCTTAGAATACTCCTTTTTACAGAATGATTTACCCTTTGATCAAAAATTTTAATTATTTTATGAGAAAATATTAAACGCGTTTTATCTTTCACTCTCTCTAGCAAAAATAAAAAATAAAAAAGAAGATCAGAGCAAGCCATGGTTGACTGTAGAAATAGTTAATGAGGGTAAGTTCCTTCGACATCTTTCTTTGGAGTGTAAAACTCACCCGGAAAATAATAATTTGAAATAGCAATATAAGTTTTTAGCCTCTCAACACAAAAATAGAATAATATCAAGTAAAAGGATCTACAACGATTCTCTGTTGCTCAAGTCAAATAATAAATCTAAAACAGCCTGGCAAATAATAAAGAATACCACATCAAATAGCAAACTTAAATCACCTGAATGTATTACTGATACACTTATCAAGAACAACCGTCAATTGTTGAATCTTTCAATAATTACTTTGTTTCATCAGTAGATTCTTTAAAAACTGGTACCAGGGTAGACTACTCAAAATGCACAGAACAAATTGATTACAATCAGAACTCCTTTTACTTGACTCCTGTTTCTTGCAGTGAGGTATTTACTATAATACAACAGGTTGGTATGAAGAATTCATCGGGGGTGGACGAGATTCCTTACTCTCTAGTGAAAATTGTAGCTGGGGAAATTGCAGAACCGTTGGCGGATTTAATTAACCAATCCGTTGTTGAGGGCGTCTTCCCATCTGTCCTGAAACGAGCGCGCGTTGTGCCGGTCTTTAAGAAGGGTGAGGCTGGTTTATGTCAGAAACTATAGACCTATTGCTCTGCTCTCTGTGTTTTCAAAAATTTTTGAAAAAGCATTTTATATTAGGCTTACGTAGTTTATTCTATCCCCAAATATTGTCACAGCTCAACAGTTCGGCTTCATGAAAAACAAGACAACTCAGGATGCACTAGTAGCTTTGTGTAATAATATACTTGAAAATCTGGAATCTAATAAAAAAGCTGCTTTCCTTTAAACTTGAGCGATATGGGATCCGTGGAGTTGGGCAAAATTGGGTTGAAAGTTATCTCACTGGAAGAAGTCAAGTAGTCTCAATGCAGGAAAATGGCAAAACATATATATCAGAAAGCCTCCCTGTAAAAAGTGGAGTTCCCCAGGGCAGCATACTGGGGCCAGTGTTGTTCGTCCTTTTTATAAACAATATCGTTAGATCAATTGGCACATACTTATCACTATTTGCTGATGATGTTGGTTGTGTGGTGGCGAAGAAGCTACTCCAAGAACTTAGCAAATGCTGCAAGAAGACTATTGAGGAAGTGTCTGAATACTGTGGGGACAACGGACTTATTCTTAATGAAGAAAAAACAGAATTTCTTGTTTTTTTAACTAGAAAGGAAAATCAAAGTCTGCTTGTTAAGACAAATGGTAAAACTATAGAGCAGAGCGGTGAGTTTAGGTTTTTGGGTGTGTGGTTGGACTCAAACTTGTCTTTTGAATATCACACTGAACAGGTTGTCAAAAACCTATCGCGACATTGCTATGTGATATGGCAACTCAGGGATAAGGTTTCGTCTGCTATTCTTTTGACTTATTATTATGGATATATCCAGTCATGCCTAAGTTACGGCATCATGGTCTAGGGAAACTCAATCCACATTGAAGATGTTCTTAAGATGAAAAAACGAGTTATCCGAACATTAAAATTTAAAAAACCTACAAATTCATGTAGGCCCCTCTTTAAAGAATTAAAAATACTTACTGTCATTGACATATACATCCTGAACTGTGTCACTTACATAAGGAATAATCCTGAATAATTTAGACAAGATCGTAGTGGGTCAGAGATTTACAGTCTCAGAAAAAACTATAGTGTAGTTCCAGCCTAGGCATCATTCAACCATGGCTGCTAAAGGTCCTCATGTGGTTGCAATCAAACTTTTTAACAAACTGCCTGGTAAACTAAAGCAAATCCAGAGTAAAAAATATTTTCAAAAGAGTTAAATAAATTCTTTTAAGCCACTCATTTTACTTAATACCAGAATTTATGTCTTGTGGCCTTGGTGGTGTCTGATCTTGCACTGCATGTTTTTTTTTTTAGTAACTTAGTGCTTAATTTTTGATAAATTTTATTTTTATACTTGTATGTATTGTAATTTTATGTATTTTTTTTTTAATGTTCTTGACAATATTCCTTATACCTTTGTATAGGTTAAAAGTTGGAAAATAAAGTGAATTTGAATTTGACCCTTAAAAGAACTGCACAGTAAAAATTTTTATTACTAAAACATTTTTTATGTAGGCTAACAAATGTTACGTAAAAAAGTTTAACACCCTATCAAACTTTGTAAAACTCCACCTCTATACCCGCTATATAATTTATGGACTGCCCTAAATCACAAGAAAAAAAAATCACAAATTTCAATCAACCAGCTTCTTTCTTTAGCTCACAGAATAGGAAATAGTCATGAAAATACTCCAAATCAGCCAGCTGTCCAAGGAGCGTATTATCTCAGGCTTTGATTGGCTGAAATTTTTAAATCAATCAATCAGAGCCCAATAAAAGATACATCCGAGCGGATAAAACGCTCCATGTTCACCCAGCCATACCCTTTATAAATCTGGCAACGTAAAACTATTTTTTTTCTCGAAAATTCAGTACGACATAACCACAAATTTGTTAGGTGATCCGTGTTAATAGGGACTTATTGCAATAAGGCCAGGCAATAATAGTGCCGGGCACTATTCTGATAGTTTTCCATTCAAAACTGACAGTTCTTCTTTCAAAATTGACATACCTAAGTCGAATTTATAAATCCAGTCGTTTATTTTCCATTAATAATGGCGGCACTGTAACATCTTAATTTTGCCATTACGTTATTTTTATTTTTGAGCAGAAAAATGCATTAATAATTGTTTATTTAATTATTGATTTGATGTTTTAGTTATATAAAGTTCTCATTATAACGAGGGATTGGAAGGTCCGTTTCTTCCTGGCGTCCAAATTATATTTAGTTTTGATTTAATTACTAATTAATGTTTTCGTAGACCCCGACAACACACTCGAAACTCTGAGCTAGGGCAAAAACCCATTGTTGCACACTACAGCTTTATGTAGCTAAAAGCATCACTGTGAGTCTTTGAAAATATTTTGATTTTGATTTTTATTTTTAATGGACTTTTCTATAGCAATTTGGTACTTAAAATATCTAAGATTAAATTAAAAACAAATACAGACCTTTACTTAATGAAGTTTTAACTTTATTTTAATTTTAAGAACAAGTTACAACTCTCCAATTGCCATTTTTGCTCCTTTTTGTCTAATTTTTGAGTATGTTGCTCTGCTTCCTTCTAAAAGTAAGAACAAATTAGAATATTGTTAAAGTTGTATAGAAAATTAGATATAACTTGCCTTTCACATTATAGTTTTCATATGGTGATTACGTGGTGGTACATCATTTCATAACTTCATTATTTCTGAATAACTCCTTTATCAAAATTAACCTTTCTTGCTAAAATCCATTGAAGGAATCTCTAGTGATTGTTTTGGTACTATTGGTATCCTTCTAGCACTTGTCTATGATTTTCTATTAGACCTAGGAAATATGCTTTGTTGTATGATATTGCTAATGGCTATATCAGTATAAAGTCACTATTATTTTTAAACCTACCTCATTTTGGTAATCCTAAGTAGTTTCCATGGCTGTAGTACATCATCCTGGTTATGTCTATGATTTTTCTATGATCTAGTTTGGTCTAGGATTCCTAAAATAATAGATGTTGTTGATCATTATGAATATATTAATTTATTACCTTGTATATTGTATTGTTTTGTACTTACTTGATATTATTACATTGATTCCATCCTATTTGTTGTTCATGTTGGTTCATCTAGTCTCCTAGTTAATTATCTGGCCTATTTTCCTATTTTTCTAGCTCACGTTGTACATCAGTGCAGTGCCTACTATTTAATTATTTTCTAACGATTCCTTAGTAATCTATGGAAATTCTTTGCTACTCTAGGAACTAGTGGTCTATGAGCAGTCTATTCCTAGTTCAATACCCACGAAATAGAAAAAGATATATGATTTTTGGCCTATTTTATTTTACTATTATTTTTGTGATGTTGTCCAAAACATTACTTACCTTGGAGGCGTAATTTTTCCTATTTACTCTGTTCATAGAAAATTTTCCTTTGGCAAATATCTTCCTTGAATAAAGCACTAATGATTTGCTACTTTTATTATATTTTTATTTATCACTACACTTGATAAAATATTGTTTTTCGTTTGAATGTTCTCTTGTTTACTGCTTTCCAGTAATTCCATTTATTTTTAGACGAAAATTGTGACGTCTATGCCAGCGTTGCCGTACTTACTTTATTTTCTTGTTCTCTCGGGAGTGAGTAAATAAAGTTAACTTTTGTAAATTAGTAGTGTATATTATTTTTCTTATTTTTAGTTCTAATTTTGGTAATTAATTAATTAATTATTATTAGTGGTACTCAAGTCCAGAAAATATTGATTATTATTATTTTTGGATTTATGATTGTGATAAAAACTTCTTAAATTTTCTATTAAGATTTTTGATTTAGACATATGACAGCATCGCTTCGGACGTTGACATTACTGACGTAATTATCTGCAATGCAGTTGATTCGCTTTCCCGATTTGTGGACTTCTCCCAAAAGGACTCCACCGAATGAGGTTGTCTCTTTCCGTGTGGGTTAAATAAAGACAGAAGTATTATTTTATGATTTATTTCTGATCTGATCTGTTTGATTAGATTGGTCATTTTTGAGTGTGTGCGCATCCGCGCAGTCGCAATAGCTCCTTCTCGGTCAAGAGTTGCTGGAAAACGAAGCGGCAACTTTCACCTTGTGTCCGGCGTTCGTAAAAGTCACAGCGTTTGATTGGTTTTAATTTTGTTATGGTGATTTTTGATTAATTATTTTTACCCGTTTTGATGGGGATTCTTGCCAATTCATTCCTTCATTGTGGAGATTTTGTAGTTACCCGTAGATGGTATGTTTCCTTCACAATATCTCTGTATAGAGGATTTTAGACTTAAAACGAACGTCGTAGTGCCGACAGCCATTTTGCGGCAAAGACGAAGCTTGTGACCCTTGAACATCACAAAAGGTAAATTAATATTTTATTATTTTATTAAATAATGCATCTTATTTTGCCTTTTTATTATTGATTTTTGCTAAATATAATTTTATTTACGGTAATTTATAATAATTTTCCGGTACAAAGAAGAAAATTATTGCGGAATTTTTTAATAACCACGTGTTTGATAGACAATTTTTTCCGTCAAATTAATAATTTTCTGCACGATTTTACAAAGATTGGTAATTTTTAAGACCGAAATTATTGCCGTTTATTCATAAATTTAAATAAAATTGGTAGTTTTCTTAATTTAAATTTAATTACATAAAATATTAAATTAAAATAGAACTTCTTAATATAATTAAACATAAAATTGGTACTTTCTTTTTGAATGAGAAAAAAATATACATTATTCTAGAAATAAGTAAAAGAACTAAATAAATCTTTATTTTCAATTCTCTATTATAAATGAATAAAAAAAAACTAATTAAAACTTAATTTTTATTCTTAAAAATAAAACTAACAGAAAATGCCTTATTTATTGAAATTCGTTTTCTACAAAAGTTGAACTTTTGTAGGGTCCCAAACACCGGTCCAAATCCCAAATTCTGGTCGAAGTCAGATTTCAAATTCTGGTCCAAATTCCGGTCCAAATTCAAATTCTGGTCCAAATCCAACGCTAGGTCCAAAGTCCAAATCGGAGCCCAAATTTATGGTCCGAATTCACGTTTCACTTACGATTCGGTTCCACATTCTGGTGCCGAATCTACAGTCCGAAACTGTTCAAATTGAAATGCTGCTGATCTGGTTTAGGAGCTGTGGTTTGCTCAGGTGACTTCAAAGAAAATAAAACAAGGTGAAAACTTATTGCGTCCGATAATGACTGAACTCCTTTTTTTAATACGACTGAACTTCTTTTTTTTAATATGACTGTATTTAATTTTTAATATTACCTACCTTACATATGAATTATTCTTGCTCATTATTTTTTTTTTTGTAAACTAAAGAGTGATCACTCCGCAGGTACTCCACTATACAAATTATAGGTACCTTAAATTTTTATATTTAGATTTATAACATCTATTTAAATCTAAAAATGTGACTGCGCTTATCTTAGTTTTTTATATTTTGGTATTAAAAATACGACGCCCTTGAGTTGTAAATATACTTGACCAATTTTTTTTATTATATGCTTTTGGAAAAACCGATCTTCATGTCTTTTAATTATATTCTACTCCAAGTCTTTGGTTTAATTTTAAATAATGATCAATAAATTAATTAATATTAATTTTTAAATACTGGGTTGCGCAAGCAAAAAAGTGTGTAACAGCACTATTAATTCCGGCTTTTATGATACACCAAACACCTTAAAGCATAAATACTGGTTTAAGAAATCGAAACTTGAAGCCCTCATAGCTTGCTTTGGAAACAATTGCAAATTTAAATTCGCAGACTAGCATTTTCAAGTGCGCATGCGTGAGTTTTCTCACGTACGCCACGACGCAGGCAGCTCGCGTGTGGCAGCAGCCATATTTTGTTGTTTGTTTACATTTTACGGTGTCTTCGTTAGTCGTGTAAATTTTTTATTTTTTTCTGTTAAAAATGGGAAAAAACGGACGTAAAGCATGTGCAGTGTGTGGAAAAATATCCGGAAGAAGTGAGGGAGTTCCATTTCATAGGTAAGTACTTGTATTTTTATTTATAATTTGTAAATAAGTGTAAGAGTGGTTTATAGCCATATTAAAATTAAATTGATGCTCTAACCCAATTTTGATAATAAGGTGTTTGAATATTGAAAAAATCTTTGATAGAATAACAGTGCCATAAAAAGAAATCTATTTTGCAAAACCGGCAAAAAATAGGAAAACTTAGACTGGCTAAGCAAGCAAGCAGCAAAGTTAGTCTTATTTATTAATTTATCTACCTATTGCAAGATTGCATTTTCTACTGTAACTACAGTTTTACTTGGTTTATATTATACCTTCTTAACTTGGATTATTTACTAGTTCCTATAGTGGTATCATAGGTTTATGTAATAAATATTAGGATACATTAGTATGTTTTTCTATCGGTGTGAGCCGGAACATAAAGTGAAATTCAGAGGAGCTGATCAATAATGTAAGGACCTGTACAAAATCTTGGCAGGATTTATAAGTACCACTCAAGACTCGTAAGGATTAGTAAAAATTAGGTCCTGGTAGGACCTTTACAGTTTGCTTTGCTTTTTTTGGTCATCAGTTCACATCTAGACAGGACCAATAAGGACTGGCATGATCAACAAAAATATGGTACGTAAGGACCTGTATAATATTTTTGCTATTGGTCAGGCCCTTGTGCAATTCGCTATAGCCTCAATTTTTTTTCACTTTGCTCTACTTAATTAACAGACTGCAAACAGATTTTTCTTGTTTACACTTAATTTATTCAGTCTATTAAAAAAAATACTCAGGATTTTAATTTTCAACCTATACATTTTTGAAATATCAAATTACTGTTTGCTTGTTTATTTATAGAGAGTTGTAAGTATCGCACAAGAAGCTTAGATTTTGAAAATTTACTTCTTTTTTGTTAGGAGGATTTTTAATCATTAATTAATCTCCGGTTACCTAAATTTTGTAGTTTGTTTAAAATATTTGTAAGTTTAACTTTCACTGTTTTTTTTGTTTTCTATCCAGAGGTATTAGAGTTTCTTTTGTATTATCTATTTAAACTTAATTTTGTAGTAAAAAAATGAAAGTAATTGTAGATCAGTTCTTAGCAATGTTCAACTCCTTTTGCAACACTTAACCAATTAGAAATAAAATTTCGGACTTCCAATGTCTTTAATTATTTTAAAACACGACGTTTCGGTTAGTAAGTATCTCTAACCGTTATCAAGTGTAAACTAAACAATCTAGTCTTTAGGCTACGACTTATACTACTCGGTGTGCAGTCAGGTGTGACGGCCCGCCTCCTTTTTTAATCCTAAGACGCCTGTTTTCCTTAAGGAGTGGTTTCCATATGTTTGGTATGTCCGTGCTTGGTTGACTGAAAACTTCTTTATTCTGCATTATAAATGCAGCTTCAATAAACTTTCGTTTTTGCCAATGCGACTCCTTATGTAAAACTTTAGCTTCTGACCACTGAATCCTGTGATCATTTGACCATGCATGATCTGCTAAACCGGATTTTTCAATATCCCCTGTTCGTGCAACTTTAATTTTAACTTCAAATTTTGCGCCAAATTCCCGGAAAACCCACACAATTTCAATTTTGATTGGCACAAGCAAAACGCCAGCGCCATCTACGAAAAATGAATCTGCGCAAAAAGGCGTAACCAAGAAAAAATTCGTCTGTCGTATTCTATCGAGATCACCACGTAGCATGGTGATAAAATTCTATTAACCAAAAATTCAATAACATTCTGTGAAAATCAACTAAACATTACACAAACAAGTGTGATTCTAGTGTGGATCGACTGCAACGACTGGGCCAGCGAGAGGAGCTCGTCTGGACGACGGAAACAACTAAAAAGGTGAGTGCCAATCCTCTGTATTGTCTTTGTGTGGCTCGAAAAAATTAATATTTTTACATCGTCCTTTAAGGATTTTTGCATCCAGATTTTATAAAACGACCAGCGCGTTTACAGTCCCGCGGCTCTACCAAACCTCAAACCTCAAATCATCAACATTTTCTTATCCCACGACCCAGATAGTTTTTTAAAATTTGTTTGCTAAAAATATTAAATATTTTTCGCCATCTTGACTCGCTTAGTTGCCGTGTCCAGTTTAGGAAGGAGGTTCCGTGCTCCACCCACATTTCATTGCAGCCGAAATTTGCACTTCGTACGTCGTTTGTTTTGATTCAAAAGTCCAAATTTGTTTAAATAAATAGTTATTTTCAAAACAACAAAAGTGCTTGTGAGTTTAATGGGCAAATGCTTTATTCTTATTTTACCGGTAAACAAACACATCTAGTAGGAATTAGTATTTACCTGTAAATAATAAGAGAAGCGGTAGAAGGTATAAATTGTGTCTGTGTGCATTTATTTTGGGAGAAAAATCGCGACCTAGGATAACAGCTGTTGATAAGTTTTTTGCATTTTATTCGAAAAGTCGATAATAAAATATATGCTTGTTGGACTCTTTTGGACTGATTAAAGTCAATAGGGGTCAAGTGTTCGTTTTATTTTTTTTTTAAGATTTTATTTTTTTTAATTAACAATATGTCGTTAGAAAGCTTGAGAATCAACGCAAAGTTTCAATATCTCGTATTACGGAAACCTATAACTTGGGAACAAAAGCTAAATCAGATAGTTCTTCCTTGCCAATTTTTAAGGCGTTTTACGAATCGTTAGATGATCACTATGAACAATTTAAAAACATTCATAATGACATCATAGGTCTCTTGAAGGACGGCGACGATGATGAATTCGAAGCACAGGATAAAATTAGGAAAGATACGGATCTATTCTACCACCAAGCTAAAGTTCTTTTTTCGAGTTTATGTTCCGATTCAGTTCATTCAGATTTTACCCCCGCAACTTCACACTATTCACGTAGCGATGATCTGGGCCCTTTAAAGGTACCTTGCTTTAATGGAAACGTAAAAAAGTGGCCAACCTTTTACGAAGTTTATTCTTGTTTGGTTCACGAAAACTCTAATTATTCCGATATAAGGAAATTTCAACATTTGCTAACTTTCCTTGAGGGTGAACCACCTAATATTTTAGGTTCTATAAAATTAACGGCAAGTAATTACGCAATCGCCTGGAAGGTATTAACAGATCGCTATCAAAATAAAAGACTTTTAGCCAGTACCTACTGGAACTCAATCTACTATGCGAATTCTTTAAAGGGAAACCAGTCAGCAAAGGATCTTAGAGTCTTGGTAGATACCTTTTCTGAGAATATTGCGGCGCTCGAAAATCTTGAATTTCCAGTAACGTCGTGGTGTTTTTGTTTATTTTCAATTTTATTATCAAAAATCGATCAAACCACAAGAACCGCTTTCGAATTAAAGTATAGTACTACCAAGATTCCAACATATCAAAATTTAATTCAGTTTCTTATTAACCAATGCCGTGCTCTTGAAACAGTACAGCTATCTCCCCAAAATACGCAAATGCAACCTTCGACTTCCAAACAGCAAAAACCAAATTATTCGAATTCTAGTAACCAAAAATATAATTCTTATTCAAATAATCAGTACAAATCAAGCCCTCCATCAAATTTTTTAGCGCATACGCACTCACAATTATCAAATAAACAATCCAATATTCAATTTCGACAAAACTAACAACCCTATAAGTGCAAATTATGCAATAATTCTTTTCATCCACTCTCGCAGTGTGGTGTTTTTATTTCCAAATCTCCTTCAGACCGGTTTACTTATGTAAAACAACAATCTTTATGTATCAACTGTTTACGTTCAAATCATCAAGTAATTGACTGCAGTAGTACCTACAACTGCAGGGTATGTCGACATAGACATCATAGTCTTATTCATCTATCGCAAATGACAGATTCAATGCGTCACAATTCAAGTCAACCCTTTGTTAATTCATGCCAAAATTCAAATCAAAATTCAAAGTTTTAATTCAAATCAAGTGGCCGTGCCTAGCACAGGCACAAACTTATCGTATCAGAATTCAAATTCAAGTCTTAGCCAACAGAACCCTAGTTTTGTTCAATCCAGTTCAAATTCAATTCAAACCAATTCGAATCCAAGTACATCTACAAATCAATACTCTTCGTTATCCACCTTGACGCCCCGGACGACAGTGCTTCTAGCGACTATAAAATTAGAGGTACTCGATAGTCGGGGTAACTACCAACCTGTCCGAGCACTTCTGGACAGCGGTAGCCAAGCTAACCTGATAAGCGAAGCTTGTCTTAACAGGTTAGGCTTGCCAAGAAACAAAATTTCGATCCCTGTTCTGGGACTAAATCAATCTTCGTCGGCCACTAACGGCATTTCTACTTGCACTATTCGAGCCCTAGGCCAACAAGAGCCTACCTTTTCTATTCAAGTCTTCGTTTTACCGAAACTCTGTTCGAATATGCCCTCAGTACAGGTAGATTCATCCAATTGGAGTCATATTTCAAATCTAAAGCTTGCAGATAACCAATTTTACAACCCTGGTCCAATTGACTTACTCTTAGGTGCACAACTTTACACAGAAATCGTCCAATCAGGACGAATTCCAGGACCTCACGGTCTACCCTCCGCTTTTGAGACAGTTTTTGGGTGGGTCTTGATGGGCCAAACTCAAAACATAAATATTTCACCTCAAGTCAATTCTTACTTTACTTCCTGTGAGCAGTCTCTCGTCTTTAATATTCGCAGATTTTGGGAACTAGAATCAATTAAGTCACAAACGTTTCTCTCACCCGAAGAAAAAAGATGTGAAGAGATTTTCCAAAAAACTACCACTAGAGATATTTCGGGCCGATTTACTGTAAATTTGCCTTTTCGTCACATTGACCCTCCTGACCTAGGAGACACATATTCAGTGGCCTATCGTCAATTTTTGTCTCTTGAATCTCGCTTAATAAAAAATTCAAATTTCTATAGTGTGTACTCGGATTTTATGAGAGAATATCTCAAAAACGGGCACATGTCTTTAATTCCAAGATCCGAACCTAGACCTCAGTTATGTTCTTATTTACCACATCACGGAGTCCTTCGTCTTGACAAATCAACGACTAAACTCCGGGTGGTTTTTAACCCCTCGATTAAGGGTTCAAAAGGCCTAAGCATGAACGAAACTCTTTTAATAGGACCAAAATTACAAGCCGATATTTCCGAAATTCTATTAAAATTCAGATTTTACTCTATCGTATTTTTGACTGATATAAAACAGCACTTTTTACAAATTCAAATTAATCCAATTCATCGAGACTACCACAGGCTACTTTGGCGATTTGATCCCAACGAACCCCTGCAGGAATACAGGCTTAATACACTGACGTTTGGTGTTAGTTCAAGTCCCTATTTAGCTATTAGAACTCTTAGAGAACTAGCCATCCTGGAGGCTAAGAATTATCCTGAAGCATCCCAGGTCCTTTTAAATAACATTTTCATGGACGATATTTGCTGTGGCGCTAACTCTCTAGAAGGTGCTTTATCGCTTCAAAAGGATCTCATAGCGTTGCTTAAATTGGGAAAATTTGAATTAAGAAAATGGGCATCAAATAATCCGAAACTTCTTTCACATTTGTCGCCCGCTGATTGTCAGATCCCTGTTAACTTTGAAGACGATTCTTCAACATCGATTAAGGTGTTGGGCCTTCAGTGGCACCCTTCTACAGATACCTTTACCTATTCTTGTACCCCTTGTGAAAAACCTTGCACCAAAAGGAATATTTTATCAGCTATCGCTAAAATTTGGGATCCTATAGGTTTCTTATCGCCTGTTTCATTTTTAGCCAAAGTGATTATGCAAAAACTTTGGTTGTGCAAAACTGATTGGGATGAAATACCCCCCGATCCAATCAAAACTCTTTGGAATCAATTCAATAATCAATTAACCACTCTTTCGAATCTTTGTATACCTAGACATATTTTTTCGAATAATATTCAACGGTGTCAATTGCTAGGTTTCTGCGATGCATCCGAGCTAGGATACGCTTCTTGCGTATACGTTCGCGTCGAATTACCAAATAAAATTATCAAAACTGCTCTAGTCATGGGCAAGTCAAGGGTTGCTCCCTTACACACTATTTCAATCCCACGTTTGGAACTACTTGGAGCTACTCTATTAGCTGATTTACTCGAACTAGTTATTCGCACCTATTCATCATTACTCGTAATCAATGAAATTCTTGCGTTCTCGGACTCACAGGTCACGCTTCATTGGGTCACATCTTCACCTGACAAGTGGAAGACCTTTGTGGCAAACCGCGTGAGTCGTATTCAAGAAAAAATCCCCGAAGTCCCATGGTATCACATTACTTCATTCGAGAATCCTGCCGACTGCCCTAGCAGAGGGTTGTCGCCTAATAACTTAATAAATCACCCTCTTTGGTTTCACGGCCCTCCATGGATTACTTTGCCCACTACGGAGTGGCAAATTCAAAGGTTTATAAATGAACGTTCTTTGGGACTTCCAGACGAGGTTCTCAAAGAATAAAAACCGGAAAATTCAGTGGTGCTGACGGCAGAACTTTTGAGAATTTGGCACATTTAGTTTATTTTTAATTTTAAATATCTTACTTTCAAGTGAAAGATAAGTTTTACGCGCAAAATGATGGAATCCCAATGGGTTCATCTCTTTCGCCAGTGGTAGCAAACATCTACATGGAGTGGTTCGAGGACCATGCGATCAACACAGCAAGAGTCAAACCAAAACTATGGCTACGATACATGGATGACACATTTATTATATGGCCGGAAAATAAAGACGAACTACAGAATTTTCTACACCATTTGAATGGTATTCGACCAACAATCAAGTGCACCATGGAAATTGAAAAAGATTCGGCCTTACCTTTTTTGGATGTTCTTGTCGAACGTTCAGACAGAAACATTCAAACCACTGTATATAGGAAACCTACACACACGGGACAGTACCTAAATTTAAAGTCTTATCATTCTGTTGCTACAAAACAAGGAGTTATAAGAAGTTTGTATTTAAGAGCCATAAATATTTGTAGTAATAATGAAGAATTAACCACAGAAATTAACAACATTAAAAAGGACTTACAACAGAATGGTTATTCCGAGAAATTAATAAACTCAACGATATTTAAAATTAAAAACAAACTAAATGTACCAAATTCTCAAAGTAATAATCCGTTTGGTGTTATTAACATTCCATATGTTTAAGGGATTTCAGAAAACATAAGACGAATAGCTAAACACTATAATATAAAAACAGTATTTTCTTCGGGAAATACGATAAGAAGTTTTGCAACTAAAACAAAACCAGACAATCCCTCAAATAATAAGGAATGTATTTACCAAATCCCGTGTGAGTGTGGTAAATCATATGTAGGTGAAACGAAACGACCTCTCCAGGTTAGAGTAAATGAACATCTAAAAAGTACCCAATTAGGGGATATTGAAAAATCCGGTTTAGCAGATCATGCATGGTCAAATGATCACAGGATTCAGTGGTCAGAAGCTAAAGTTTTACATAAAGAGTCGCATTGGCGAAAACGAAAGTTTATTGAAGCTGCATTTATAATGCAGAATAAAGAAGTTTTCAGTCAACCAAGCACGGACATACCAAACATATGGAAACCACTCCTTAAGGAAAACAGGCGTCTTAGGATTAAAAAAGGGGGCGGGCCGTCACTCCTGACTGCACACCAAGTAGTATAAGTAGTAGCCTAAAGACTAGATTGTTTAGTTTACATTTGATCACGGTTAGAGATACTTACTAACCGAAACGTCGTGTTTTAAAATAATTAAAGACAATGGAAGTCCGAAATTTTATTTCTACACAATCATTGTCTACGACAATTTAAGTTCTGTTTACAATAACATATTTAAAAGTTTCAAAAAAATTTTAAAGACTACCAATTCTGTGTCACTGACCGTCTAACGCGAAATTCTTTTTAATTTTCTTTGTTTTCCATACAAAACAGTTTTTTAACCAGAGTTTGGTATATTTTGTCTTGTTGCACAGCTCCATTTGACAAGAAAACAAGTAAAATTCGTTTTCAAAATTATATTTTTTAATAACGTGTTCGACATATACCTACTCTAACAGTTCAAATTTGTCATTTGTGATGTGGTTATATATATCATATAGTACGAAGGTTATTATACTTAACAACTCTAGGATTGCATCAAGTTAGGTAAGTGTGCTCATCACCCCTTTTTATTCTGTATATTCTTTATTTTTAATTGTTCATTTGTGTGTTGCGTATTTTATTACCTTTAAAAAACTATTTTTGTAAAAAATTTATTAACTAAAAAACCTATCAATTTTCAAATATTTCTTAATTAATTCTTAGAGATCAGTTTTAACGTGTATTTTTTTGTCATTTTAGCCTTGATAAAGGTGTTAATAAACATCGAAACGTTGGCTTAGCTTGAAATATCCAGTTTTATTTTATCCCATATACCGACGATCCAGTAAAACATAAATTGTCTACGAGTTTGAAACAAACATTTAACCAATTGCTATTTTATTCTGCATATTTTAGATTTCCAAATAATGAGGTGTTGAAAAATAAATGGATAGCTTGAATGATCGAAAATGGTGCAGCCAGAGAGGGGGATTGTGTCCATAACACATACATCTGTGGAAAACATTTTACTCCATTGTGTTACAGAAGCAATCAAAAACACTTGAGAAAATGGGCGGTCCCTTCAATTTTGGGTAAGTTTAATTATAAACTGGTTTAATAGTCTGGTGGAAAACGAAAAAAGGTAGAAATAAATGGTATAAGAATTTTTTTCTCGATTTTGTTGCCACTCTGGCACCCATAGGCATTTTGAAAAATTCAAGATGGCGGACATTTTTTTAGTCGGTTTTTGGCCGCTGGAATCGAAATTCGTCACTATTTTTTCTGGGGAGTTCCCCAGCCGAGGGGGGGATGATTTTATGAAAAAAATCGACCGACGACACACTACTAGAAAATCTTGAGTCTGTCAATGTGGCACAAAGAGGTTAGTGAGAAGAAAAGTTTTTAATAAAAAAATATCATCTCTACCATACTACTACCTCTAGCTAAAAGTTAATTGTTTTTCAGATTTATCAGGTTCCCATGCGAGGCAGTAGTAGAGCCCGATGTAGAGGCAATGGTTAAACCTGCGATTTTGGAACCAAGCGGTAGGCAAAAAATGGTTTTTATTCTACTCTCAATAAAAATAGTATTTCCTTCATTGCATCAGCTAATTGTTTTTTAGAATTATCAGAATTTCCTTTAAAGGCAGTGGAGGAGTCCTATGTGTAGGCAATGATTGAACCTACCATTTTGCAACAAAGATGTAAGTAAAAAAGGGTTTTATTCTATTCTCAATAAAAAATAAAAATACTATTTTTTTCATTACACTTACGATTTTTCAGATTTATCAGAATGCTCGTTAGAGGCAGTGATGGAACCCTATGCAGAGACAATAGTTGAACCTACCATTTTGAAATATAAAGGTAAATAAAAAATGTTTTTATTCCATTTTCAATAAAAATATTATTTCCTTTATTATATTAGCGAATTATTTTTCAGATTCATCAGAACTCCTATCAGAGGCAGCGGTGGAACCCTATGTAGAAGCAGCAGTTAGTCCTGCTATTTTGGAACAAAGAAGTAAGTAAAATAAAAATACTATTTCCTTCATTAACTTCTATATAAAGTCAACTAAAGTGTAGACATAAGTAATCAATAATTACCTGTTTCTCATTACTTATATTGTAACTGTTCTAAAATAATATTTTTTTTTAGAATCGTTAGATTATTCATTAGAGATGGTGGTGCAGCTCACAGGATGGGTAAATATTAAACCTGCCAGTGTGGAATAGAAAGGTCAGTTAGGTCATACTAGAAATAAATCTATCTAAACATTAACATTTTTTTTAGATTTATCCAAATTCTCATTAAATGTAGTGGCGGAGTCTTATGCAGAACCAATGGTTAAACCTCACATTTTGGAACATGAGGGTAAGTAAAAAAATCGGTTTCTATCGTCCATAAAAAAACCACTAGTTCCTTTACGTAATTACATATAGGGTGGGTGTGCTTTCGGGCTGTTCGGCCGTCGTCGTTGGAAATTCGTTCTCGTCGTCCAAAAGCACACCCACCATTGGACGATGGCCGCGAAAGCCTTTCACAATTTATACATATAGGGTGTTATTAAATAAGATGCTTGTGTTCCAAAAGACAATTCTTGGGTCCATTTTGAGAAAATAATCTTTCCAGATATGTCATAAACCTCAACTTTTAAGATTTTTAAAAAATCTTCAGATATTTTTGTGAAATTTCAAAAAATGTTACGTTCAAGAGGCATTTTCTGATGTATATATTTTTTTATTTATTTTAACCAGTGGCGTTCGTGCAAGAATTGCTTTCATTATTTAAATAAATTGTTTTTCTCGTAAGTGGTCTTGGTCTTGTTGAGATGAATAAATTTATTTTTGTTAAAGAAAAACTGTACGTCTAACGAAAAAATTTAAGATGCATCATTTTAGTATCAAACAATAAGAATTTACAAATAATTTTTATTTAGAAAAAAAACAGTGGCTCATCATTATTTTCTTCAAAAATACCGAGGAAAACTCCCGCACGAATGCCAGTGGTCAAAATAAAAAACATGTTACATATTAAAAAATGCCACTTTATGAATAGAAAAGAGTGTATCAAATTTCACAAAAATACCTGGAGCAGTATCATAGATATTATTAAAAAGTTAGATTTTTCACAATCTTTAACACCATGTATCTCAAAAGTTAAGATGTATGACATATTTTTATGTATTGTTTTTTTCTTAATATTGATTCAAGAATTACTTCCTTTATTATTACTATCTTTTTGAATAATATCCTGCATATCGAAAGTATAGAGATTAGTGAAACACAATTGCCTATATTCCAGCTAATTTTTTTCCTCTTAAATGCATAATTGATATGCAGCCCAAAAATTAATTTTGACATTGAAATTACTTAATACAAAAGAAAATAGTAACTTAAACTCTGAAATATAAAACTAGGTTAGGAATCTTGTGCTGTTTCAGGCGTTCATTTGGGTTTAAATGGGTTTTATTAAGGGCTGTAGTAGCAGAAAGAATTTTTTGTTTGTGGCAATATTCAAACATATTTAGTAGTTTTAGCTCACATATACAGTGGTGGCCAAAATAATAAGTGTCATAAAATTGTATGAAAATCTGATCCTGCTCCAACTATAAAAAAAAGTAGAGGTATATTTAAAAACTTCAATGTATTGCTCATTTCACAAGCTATGGCGATTTTTCGCCTAAAATATTCTAGTGCCTTTTTGGCAGGTTTAAAAAAATCTACAAAAAAAAAACGTTTTTTCAGTGTAGTCTTAGGCCAAAGTGACTGGTACTATTCGAAAGGGCGGTTAAAATTATGTAACTCCTAAAAATTTTACCACCAAAATCACCAATTTTTCACAATTTAAATTTACAAAATATATATCTCAATTATCCCTTATTTGATCTTTATGAAATTCTCAGGAGGTATATATAACTTTTACCACTCTTTCAAATAGTACTAGTAGCTTTTGCCTGAAATTACACAGAAAAAAACTTTTTTTGTAGCTTTTTTTTTAAACCTGCTAAAAAGGCACAAGAATATTTTATGCGAAAAAAAATATACCTTTAGTATTTTTTTATTTGGATCAGCAGATTTTCACACAGTTTTATTGCACTCTTATTATGTGGCCTTAAAAAAAAGTTAAAAAAAAATTGGGCGCCAATTTGTGGCCTTAAAAAAAAGTTGTGTGACATTTGTGGCAGCTTAAAGACGTCGCCGCCATTTTGTGACACTGAAACCCACTGAATAATTAAACAAATATCTGGAAGCAGAACTGTATTTTCCAGCTAGGTAAAACATTGATATGCCCGGTAACTTTTATACAGTGGAGAAGGGGGGGTTTAGAAATAAGAAACTTTTAAGTGCGCCACATTATTTAATACCAATGTTTTACAAAGAAGATCTTAAATAAAATACAGTTCAACCCAAACGTTGCAGCCAAACAATGAAATTCTACTTACTTCCGAGGCTTCCAGAGTATTTGTGTAATTAAGAATAACCAAAAAAAATAAACAGAATAAAATTCTAAAAGATTGAATTAAGATGACAAAACTAGAAGCACTTTACAGGTAGATGGACTCCTTTAACAGGTCATAGTGTACCTACATCTGAGTCAGTAGCGTAGGACTCAATTATATGAATGATTGTTAAAAAGAAAATATATATACTTCCAAAATCGTTCCATCATAGGGGAGATCTAGACCAAATATCTGCTGTCATCATTCTACGTTAGGTAGAATGAGACAGACAGCAACCCAGTCCGAGATCTACCCCATGAGGCAAAACCATGTAAGGAAACCGCTAAAAAATATAACCTCATCTCTCTTTTGTCTCCGCAAAGTTGGTCATCGGGTTGTACAAATAACACAAAGATTTAGTTCATCTTGTATAATTAGATCTGAGGAAAAAAATACCAAATCAGTTAGGGCCAAAATAGCAAGGCACTCCAAATTTCACAGGAGAAATTGTCTTAAATAAATGAAATGAAGGAAAACAAGTCAATTTAGTAAATACCGCAAAATTGTGGTTATGACGTCATACCGTTACCTTGCGTTTACAAGCAATGTTGAAATTATACTGTGAAGAATTATATATGAAAAGATTATGTCTAAATTATATTGAAGATTTTTGTGAAAGACTATATCTGAAGCTTGCTCCTACCTTGGTCCTTGAATTATTTAATAATTATTGGTGTTTATTTGGTAAACCTGGAAGTGTTGTAGGTTTCCCGACATACTCCTGCTACTGCTGTTCCGGCTTGCCCGCGCCTCCCCTACTGCCGCTTAGCACATCACGCTAGGGCAGCACATGGTCTCAAGTGTTGATGGTTCCTTGGCCCGAGCGTAAAAAGGTTGTGGGATTCTTGCCCGAGCGTAGAACCCTCTCCCAGGGTTATAACTGGCCCGTCCGGCTTCCCACTAGCGTCCAGCCCAACTGTCCCGTCGCTGGAATTGACAGGGCGATGCTCTTTCCGTACAAATGGCGTAGGCCGACTTAAATTCCCCTCAAAAGGGTGCGAGCGTCACTTCAGATTACGCCTAAAACACGACGGCTCACTCCTCACAGTCTCTGGGATATCTCCTACAATTCGCTGCAGTGCCAAACCAAAAACAATGGCGATCCCAGAGCCTGTTGCCGACCCAGCCAAAATTTGTTAGCAAAAAGAGACCAAGCACTTCGTCGAGAATACCAGAATAATCTCGTGGCCGGAAACCGTTTTGTAAATTTGGTGGGGAGTGGGGACGGTAAAACGCAATAGTACCAACCTAATCTTCCCGGTGAAATTCAAATAAAGGATGCAAACCTATTTATAAAAAACTTTTCCGCCAAAAATAAATCTCTACATTCAGTGGCAAGCCTGGAAGAAAGAACCCGGGGTTTTCAAAGTAACCAATGAGGAGATACAGCAATAGTTCTATACAGGTATATAGGGGCAGCACCGACCAAGTGGACATTGCAATTAGGTAAAACGTACATTGAGGTGTTGTCGGATCTATTTCCACGGTTGGAATTTTTATAACAAGGACGTCGCGACACCCTCCATACACATTATTAATATTCGAACACTCAACCAATTCCCATATGAGTAAAGCTATACTGAGCGCAGAATTTAGTTGCACTCCAGTTACAGTCTTCGTCAAAAGTTTTTTTCGCTCTTTATAAATGTTTTCTCTAATATTCATATGGTTTAACGCCATTTTTGTAAAACATTTCTACAGTAATGAAGTTGTTTCTGAACCTGAACCCAAAAATACACACTGAACTATTGCTTAAAGGCACAAGAGTGTTCAGATGTTAACTCACACGATTTCGTTTATTCTTTTAGTCTTGGTTTTTATCCCTCGTTTATCTCCCCTTTACCAAAGTGCATAACTCGTATTTATTTTATCCATTCCCTATCAAATTAATAAAGATATCAAAGTGGCGGAGTCTCGGTTGTTCCTGGTCGACCCAAATATGTTTTTGTACTATCAAAACTAGTTAATCCGTGAAGGATATGAGGTTCGGATTGTCCCAATATCCTCGAAATAAACGTAAGGGAATGAAATGTTCATCTAAATGTTTCCTTCCTGTTACTGAATCCATTTGTGATGCGGCAACGCCGCCATTCCCCAGCATAACAGCTGTTTAACTTTATGAACGTCAAGTAAACGACGAGACTACAGAAATAAACAAAACAATCAAAAGTTTTTATGTGATTTTCCCCGAAACCCGTGATCCTAAATTCCAATTACGATGTCCAGATAATGCGATGTGCGTAGTGTCCACAGTAATTCGATGGAATGCCTCCTTTTAAGGTAACTTCCTAGACACTATATAACCTCCAAACCTAGCTCTATAAAATACCCTTACTTTGTGTACAGAAAGACGAATCAAAGAGCCTTGATTATTTACCTAAATAAACAAATATGTAACGTTGTCTTAAACGTAAAAATGACACGTTACATAATCCCCCCCAACTTCAAGACGATTAACCTAAAAAGGTTAATCGGAGAGGTCCGCTGCCGACTTAAGGTCTTTGGCATGCCAACTCCCTGGTAGTACTTTACCCGATGGTTCCTGAAGCTCAAATATCCATGGAGAAATCTTATTCCTAATCACATAAGGACCAACGAATTTCGGTGCTAACTTCTTCGAGAAAAACTTCGCAGCATCTGACAACACATAATTTTTCTTCCAAACACGCTGACCCACAGCAAAGTTGGGTACCCTTGTACGCAAATTATACTGAACTACGTTTTTCTCTCCAGCCACCTCTAACCTTCTCTTAACATCAGCATAGAGCTTCCGGAAACCGTCGTTCTTACTTTCAGCTGCGGATTGTACACCATTCTCTTCAGATAACAAAACTGGGTTGGAGTAATCTTTACCTGATAAACACATATTCCTACCAAAATTAACAAAGAAAGGAGACATCCTGGTTGTCTCATGGGTTGCAGTACGAATCGCGCAGGCAAGTTTATGTATTTGTTCGTCCCACTTCCTGTGGTTGTCTTTCACATAACAACATAATATGGTTTTTAACGTGCGATTCGTCCTTTCTGTTGGATTTGCTCTGGGGTGATAATACGGATTATACTGAATTTTAACCTGATAACTCTCAGCAAAACGCTTAAACTCATTACTTTTGTACTGAGGGCCATTATCACAAAGTATCAAACGGGGTACTCCGAAGACCATAAATACTTGCTCCTCAAGATGTTTGACAACAGCTTGAGTAGGGGCTGTTCGCATTGGAAAAACTAAGGAAAACTTACTTAAATAGTCCGTCACGACGAGAATCCAGCAATTACCCTTTGTCGAACGAGGTAAAGGTCCACATAAATCTGTTGAAATAACCTCCCAAGGACGAGTTGGTTTTGGGTGAGATATCATCTGATCAGATACACCTTGTGTATCACCTTTATGAGCTGCACAGACAAAGCATTTCTTTACAAAAGTTGCCACGTCCTGGCGCATTTTCGGCCAGTAATATTTTTCTGCCAGTCTGTGGAAGGTTTTATACACACCCATATGTCCTGCGGTAGGAGGATCGTGAGCTTCTCCAATAATTCTACGCCTATGATCTTTGGGGACTACCTCTTTCCAATATTCGTTAGATGGTGAAAGTTGAGGGTATTCTTGTTTGACATATTTATACAACTTATTATCAGTGTATCTCCAGTTCTTAAATTTTAACGGTGATTCTACGACCCTCTTTACCATCTTTTGGTACCATCGATCTTTAATTGCTGTTGAAACATCTCTGGGCTGCGAAATTGTATCAATCATAGGTACTGCACGAGACAACATGTCCGGGACAACTAAATCTTTCCCTTTCCGATGGATTACTTCAAAGTCATATTGCTGCAGTTTTACAGACCAACGAGCAAGTCTTCCACTGGCCTCTTTTAAGCTATGAAGCCATTTTAAACTAAAATGATCTGTTATGACCTTAAATGAGATCCCCTCAATATAAGGCCGGAGCTTCTCTATCGCCCAAACCAATGCCAAACATTCTCGCTCGGTGGTCGTGTAAACACGTTCTTGCTTAGTCAAAGATCGACTCAAATAGCATATGACTTTGTCTCCTTCAGGATAAGGTTGCGTTAAACATGCTCCTATTCCATATCCTGAGGCGTCTGTTTGAATGACAAATTCTTTGGTATAATCTGGACATGTAAGAATCGGTGCAGTCACTAAAAGTTCCTTAATCTTAATAAATGCTTTTTCGCAGTCTGGAGTCCAATCGAACTTTTGATTTTTCTTAGTTAGAGCTGTAATCGGAGCTATTATCGCTGAAAAATTCTCTATGAAACGTCTGTACCAGGATATTGTACCTACAACTCTACGAACTTCTCTGACAGTTCTTGGCCTCTGGAGCTCTAACATGGCTCTAATTTTATTAGGGTCAACTCGGATGCCTCGACGGTCCACTACGAAACCTAAATAAGTCATTTCTGGCCTACACAGTTGGCATTTCTCCCAACTTACCGTTATCTTTGCATTCTGCAATCTTCGTAGGACTTCCTCAAGAATTCTAAGATGTTCAGAAAAGCTCTGTGTGACAATTACGAGGTCATCGAGATATACGTACACGTAGGGGTCTAAATCGTTTCCTATGATGCTATCTATGAGTCTCTGCCAAGTTGCAGGTGCATTATGAAGACCAAATGGTAACCGCTTAAATTGGAAGAGACCTCGTCGACAGATGAATGCTGTTAGTGGCTTCGATGATTCTTCCATTGGTACTTGCCAATAAGCACTCTTAATATCTAAAGTTGACAAGTACTTAGCATCTTTCAATTTGTCAAGAGTCTCGGATACGAGTGGTAAAGGATAACTATCACGCGCCGTCACTGAGTTCAATTTGCGGTAGTCTACACAGAAACGATATTTCTTTGTGTTTTTCTTTTGTACCATTACCACTGGTGAAGCCCATGAACTACTACTACGTTCTATCACATCCATTTTCAGCATTTCGTCGATTTCGTCATCAATAAGTTTTTGAATGACCGGTGAGACCTTATATGAACGTTGTCTTATCGGTGCTGCATTTGTTGTAATCTTATGTTCTACTCTGTCTGTACATCCCAGTGAGTCACCCATCATATTCTTATATTTAACGACCAATTCCTCTAGTCGTTCTGATTCATAAGGTGTAAGAGTTGTTTGTTGGTCTGATGTTTCTAAAGAACAAATCACATCTTTATTATCGGCAAAATGCCACTCATTAGTACTTAAGTTCGGTACTATACCCATCGAAATCCAAAAATCTAATCCTAAAATCAAAGTGTGCGGCAACTCAGGAACGACGACGACCTCTATTAACCTAAATTTGTCCTGAACTCGCATAGGAAGCTGCACTGTTCCAATACTACTCGTGCTTTGACCATTTGCCACAATACAACTCGTCTTCTTCGTCGTATCAAGTGAAAACCCAAACCTCTCGATGATTGACCAACCATGATTCCCTAAAAAGGTACGTGAAGCCCCGGAATCCAACAAACCTAATAACTTATTTCCGAGCACATCCACTTCTAAATAAGGCCTCTCATCTTTACGAGCATGACTTATCACATAATCTAAAACGTACGTTAGCCTATCGGTCGATGCTTGTTCAGGCTGACTCGAAGGTCGACCACCTACGAGCGCCTGGGTCCGTTTCCCTGACGATTACAATTACGACATTCTCTTACTGTAACCCCTGCTTGACCACACGAATAGCACTGTTTGCCTCTAGGTAATGCGCACCCGATTGCCATGTGCCCTGTTTGGTTGCATCTATAACATACCACGTCCCTATTCGCCCTACCAGGTCTAACACCTTGTGGTGGTTGTTCATCTCTGTCATTTACACTAGACTGACCACTAGCTGGTTGTTGTCTATCTCTATCAGCTCTAGCAGCGAAACTGCTTGCTAGCTGCTGCCTATTTCTGTCGAATCTATTAGCAGGATGATTTAAATTCTGTTGGTTCGATGTCCCAGCACCTGATATTTGAATTGCATCAACCCCTGTTGAAAAATCGTCACTGTCGCTCTCTACGTCAACGTAGGCCAAGTCAGGTTCAATAGATTGGTTTTTCCTAGGTGTAAAATTTTCCTCCTCTAAACCATATCTCTGGTCTATTCTACGACACAGATCCTTTAAATGTGATAGGCTATTGACCTCAGTAGCAATTAACCCATTTTTATAGATGTCCGCGATATTTCTGAAGACGATAGCTAATTTCGCCTCTTCGGAAACAGGACAGCCAAGTCTTTGGAAATATGTGTTCATGACAGCAATATAGGTCCCTATAGACTCTCCAGGGCCTTGTTTACGTTTTTGAATCTCCTTCAATAGCTTCTCGCCATATGAAGAAGGAAGATATTCTGCCATGAACCTCTGTTCCAGCAGTTCCCACGTATGGACTTCTCTACGTACATCTTTGTAAAAAGTATAAGCTGACTTTTCAAAAAGATCAATGCCCGAATTCAGTAAAACCTTTTTGCTGACTCCTCTAGCCTGACTCAACTCGTCCACTCTCTCGAAAAATGCGGTGACGGAGATTGTACCCCTCTCGCCTGTAAACTTTATGTTCCACTTATGCGGAGGTACAGGTGCAACATGATATGAAGTACCAGGATCACTTGACATTGGTACTGGCGACGAACATGAAAATGGTCGTGACTGAGCAATTGGTGCAATGCTACTTTGGAGGGCAGCTAGACTCAAAGGAACGGTAGACGGTTGTTGATAATGAAAAGCTGATGTACCGTAATTCTCAATCGGCATAGGGACTGGTGCCTGTATTGGTGCTTGAGTTGGGTTTGTAAGCACTTGCATTTGCAATGGAGCCATGGCCGACGGTTGGTTTGTGGGCTGTTGAGCTGGTCTTTGTGTGCTCGAGTGCTGTGGTTGCGGGAGTTGAGACTGGCTGGGAATGTTGCCAACATTTGTCGAGTGATCTGAGCTTCGACTCGTTGATTGGGTTTCAGATGCTTCATCATCATCTGAGTTCACGCCAACTCTTAATAAATCTGTTGCTTGGCTCTGCAACCTCCCAATCAAACTCAAGGTTTCCGCAACCAGTATGCCTTTTGTTTGACTTTCTTCAAAGTTCGACGGATTCATGTTATTTATCCTGGCTAACACATGTTCCAACCTTACAGCGATTTTCCTAAACTCTCCCCCTTTGCTCGTACCAGAGAACTTCTCTACCAGCGGTACCAGACTATCAAGCTTCTTCATGCAGCTAAAAGCATCTTGGCCAAATTTAAAGGGATACGGAGGGTATCTCATACTTGTATCAGTCTTTTCTCTTTGCTTAATCAGCATAAGCTGTTGTTTCATTTCTTCCACCGATCCAACGGCTATGCCTCTCCATGTTAACTCATAGATTAATTCGTCCTTGACTAAGTACCTTATGTCAGACAACCGACTCACAGAAACAGCCATAGTGCCTTTTATATTCAAACTTTAAACTTCAAAACTCTTAATTATACCTCCCAATTATAAAAACTAAACAACGCAATAACAAACACAAAGTTCACTTTAAATTCACTAGTGAAAATCACTATAAATTTTCTCACAAATGTAGAAAATATAAAATTTAAATACGGGCAGACACGAACAAAACCGAAAAACACCGGAGCAGTAAGAAAATAAAATTTATTTGCATTTAAAAATGTAATCATAATTTATGTTAAGTATTTGTACAACCAACTATGACGTCCAACCTTGCAGAGAGAAATAACTACTTAAATCCTAAGTTAGAATTAACAAGTAGCCATAAAAAAAAAAGTTTAAAAAAAAATAAAAGAGAGACAAGAGTTTTGGCAGTGTTTAGGTCTTATGCTCCACTCCTGCGTGAGTAAAACCAAAAAAAAAATAATTGCGCTTATCCTAGCTGAACTGGCTTAAAATTAAAGTTAAGTGATGTTTGTTTACCTCAGCAACCGAATAGGTAAATTTATCCCTAAATGGAACGTACAACAGACTACCTATAACAAAAATCCCAAAGCTGTTGTACACAGTTAACGCTAGGGTATACTCCTGCTATTGCAGAATGGCTCCACTAATAAACTCCTCAAAAAACCCAAATCGCCGTATACAATGATTTTTCTAAAAAGAATAAATCAAAATCCACTTTAACCTGCTTACCTACTCTGAGTTTACACGAAACATGCATTGCTTAAGGTCACATCATCCCTTAATATATAAGTGAACGCAATAAACATCGGAACAGATGTTCATGTTATAGAAATCGTAAAATATGCTCAATTAAAAAAAAACCGCTCGCTGAAATTGCGTCGAATTAGACTAGTAAGGATGTTGTGTGTAATTAAAAAAAATTAAAAAAAAAAACCGATGTTATTAAAAAATTTACAGAAATAACGTCTTGGTAGGACTGCAACTCTCTAATCTTCATTAAAATGAAATTCCCAAAACTTAAACTAAATTGATGCAAACCATGGTCATGGTCAAAAAGACCCTAGGATCGTACCGAAAGGTGTCCAAAAAAAAATTTTTTAAAAATTTTTTGGTGAAGCCCACAGTAGCCCAATAATAAGAAAAAAATTAAATAGTGGCTCACTACAATGTTCAAAATATTACTCTACCCTAATAGGTGGTTTGGAGTAGGGAGAAAAAAAAATTAAAACAAATGATGATAGGTTGTTAAAACGCGAGGTTTCGAAATGAAATTATATTTTAATTCACAAAAAAAATATTTAAATAAACTGGTAAAATCATTGTAGGGCCAGGTACTACTATGCACCAAAAAAAATTTTCAACAAGAAAATCAAGTTTCCTTCCTTAAAAAAAAATATTAAAAAGAAAAAAGATTTAAAAAAATATTTTCAAAAAAAAAAAATGCAAAATGTTTAAGTGGGGTGGCAGCTCCCATTAGTGAACCTTAAAAAAATTAATAAAATCAACACCAGAAAAATCTTATTCGAGTTGTCATGCAACAGTTTTTGTTCTTTTCCTTTAAAAAACAGTTGTCGATTTCCTTTCCTCTCCCAAAACTGTGAATGTGAAAAGTGAATGAGCTAGAAAAATTAATTTACTATACAAAAAAAAAAATATTGAAGATTAAATTTACTTGAGAATCATAAATTACAAAAAAAAATCGTCATTGCAAAAAAAAAAACCAATCAGTTTAGGAAAAGAAAAAAAAATATTTATGTTCGAAAAAAAAACAAACGATGTTAGTATATTTGTTTAAAATTATTACTAAAGGAGACAAACAACGTGAGTACTCATTTACTGTACCACTATAATAATGTGAACCTAAGTTTTAAACCTTGCTCTCAACTCCGTAAAGAATTATCTTGTGTGTACTTTCAAAAAACAAATATGAAAACAATTTCAAGAATCACCTATAAGAACGTTGTAAAACTAAATCTGCCTACTCAAGTGTCTTTACACACAACATCTAATCAAAAAAAAATTTACTGCTTAATGCATTCTCAGATCCCTATCTCTGGTGTTCACGAGATATAAAATTAAGTTGGGCCCTTTCCACAACTATCAGTCAAAGCAAAACTACCAAATGTCCAAGGGCTAATGAGACCCTATCACCTACAAATGATATTTTGAAATGAAACAGTTGGGAATAATCCTGCGTAAAAACCAGAGAACAAAATCAAGAACCAAAAACTATTACATTAATTTTAAAAGAGCATAATAAAACTCCCGGCCCCAATTAAACTTTTGTTATCTCAACAAAACTCGGCCTAAACCCAAAAACTTTTTATTAGACATTTCCCCTATTTCCTAAGTATAATGTCAATAAAACCCAAAAACTTGTGATTTCCATTCCAATCCCATCTGTACCCTATATATTTTTCAAACGGTTAAACACCCACAGGCGAAACAATATCTTATTTCAAAGAAAGGGTGAAGATATTTTGAAGCACCCTGTGAAAATAGGACACTATTATGGAAAATTGTTCAGATCAGTGTTCTTACTACTTTTTAACCTAAATATAGTCCTCTTATGTGCATGTTACTATTTTAATTCCTATCATAACTAAACAGATCACAAAATTTGTCTTTCTCCGCAAATCTGCAAGGTCCTGGAAGATGTGAGATTCAGCCTGTAGGCCAAATTTGGATGTATTTTAATTTAGCGAAAACCGAAGTTGCGAAATCCTAAAAAGATTAGCAGGAAGTCCTCGTTCCTCGATTTCTACACTCCGAACCAAACATTTCCTCCATTTCCACCCAGCTCGCGGGAGGAAAACCCCTAATTATTGCAATACAAAAGGTACTACTATCATATTATGCATAACAAAAAAAATATATGCCCTCATCATTGTTTAGTCGCATCAAAGAAAACCTATTGTTTTTAAATTTATTCTTAGGTTGAAATCTTTTTTTTAAAAATCAATCATCTTAAATTTATTGTTTAACCTGAAAACTTTCCCATTTATTCCACAACAGTATATTTTAATTTAAAATTTTGCTTCATTATTTGAGGTCATGCACCAGTATGAAATTATTTTAAAATTAAAAAAAAAATGAAATAAAAAAAATTATTTCCCAATTGTCCACAACTTCCAAGTTTTCATCCCTAAATACCTAGGTACTTTCTCAGTCTAACACCATCCATCGTTATCCAACATAACGCTTTAATTTCAGAAGCAACAAAACGAAGATTAAGTGAAAAGCTAAGCAAGTATGTTGGAAGTTGCTTTACAATGGGCGCAGATGTAAGGCCCCTTTAAGTACACGCCACTGTCCTGAACTGCAAACTAACAAAAAACTGAAGACTAGCATATCTGCCGTCAAACAACATTTGGCATGAAATTAAAATAATTTCATATCATACCAGTATCCTCCAAACAAAACGTTTTTTTTCTATAAGACCCAAACACTTAACCAATAAATCTTGTTATTTAAAATTATGATTCGGGAGTAAAAAGATTTATTTATTCCTGCCTGATCAACTAAGACAAAAAAAAAGTTCACCTTTTGTAACTCAAGAAATTCCTGTTTGGTCCCCCAAAAAAATATAACCTGTCTGGTCACCCTTTAAAACTACGACCACTATACAAACCGTTTTGACCAAAACAAGAATTCGAGAAGTTATGTTTACAGAAAAAAAAATAATCTTTTTAAGATTAAATTATTTAAAAAGAAAGGTAAAATTTTGAAATATTTTTACCAATTACCACCGCCTAGCATTTATATTTAGTTGAAAGTCTCTCTTAAATTCACTGACCAGTTTCTCGGCCTCAAAATGACATTACTAAAAAAAATTACTGAACTCTACAAATGAACTCTACAAATGAACTAAAAAAAATCAAAAAAACTTATATCTATATCTGTCTCAGTTAAACATTTCTTTTGTGGTATTATATCTAGTTGAGCTTCAAATTCATTTTCTCTGTATTCAATCTGGAGCAGGCAAAACTTCTCAAGGCTCAAACATAAATGTTTGCTCTCCAATGGCCATGAACAAGCTATGACCTGAACGCAGAAAAAAATACAGAAAAAAATAAATGTGTACCAGAAAACTTTAATTGATAGAAATACCCGTAGGTCATTTTTAAAAAATGCACTCCAAAGCCCAACGCTGTATTTTCTACCAAAAAAATTTGACCAGTCACGAAACACAACTAGACAACTAAACCAAAGACCTAAAAACTGTCTTTCAAAAAAAATACCCCAAAAAAAAATGTCAACTGGACTTTTGGCATTGATCTTCAGCCAATATGTCGCTCTAGGGTTTTAGCCTTGTGTTTCCTAACTTCCCGAGCCGACACTAGTAGTAGTACCCTCCTCTGACCCGATGTAACTGAGTGACGTAAGTTCTTAATTGTCATCAACAGTTACCTCCAAAAACAAAAAAAGAAAATGACAAAGCAAAATAAACTCATTTTCCTTTTCTTTCATTACTAATTAATACTTTCAACTAAACAAATCTACTAGCTGTTAAGCTATATTTACTTTAAAACAACTCAGCCAAGAAAAATTTGTGTGAAACCCTGTAAAAATATTCCAAATACCAAGTAGTGATATCCCACAAAAAATTAAAATCACCAAATAAAAAAATAACTTGACCTAAATAAATTGATTGCACTAAAAAATAATCGGTGAAACAATTTCTATCTTATCACAAGCAGGAAATAATAACATATTAGAAGTAGGCAACCTGCAAGAAAAAAATTGTTAGAAAAAAACACTACCCATGTCATATATTTAAAACCTAAAAAGACCATGTCTGGAAATCCATCCACCTATAAATTAAATAAAATTGAAGTAAATTTACATTGTTGTATTTATTTTTCTTAAAAAAAAATTAAAACATGTTTTTCCTACAAAAAAACTTTAAAGAATTAAGAACATGAATTGGACTCCGTTCAATAAAAACTCCTATGTTTTTTTTCCACTTAATCTTCCTTAATAAATAAAAATGAATCTTTTATTTTCCAAGAAAAAACTTGTGAAGATAAGCTAATAAAAAACTAAGAGGATTACTAAAACAACAAACCGAGTTCCAAATCAACGTTCAAATATTACTAAAAAAAATATTTAAAAAATGTTATTGCCAAAAACCAATGATCTTGTTTTTTATGAAAAAAAAAATGATTGAGTGTCAAAACCACCCACAGCCACTGAAAGCTTTTAACCTGGCTTTGGCTGTAACACAGAAAAAACAAAAAAAATTCAAAAAAAATTCAAAAAACTTTCCTTTTTCCAAATTTAAAAAATAAAATAAAAAAATTACATCAGATGTTAAAAAAACTAGCCAAAAACCACGTTAAGCGCCAATTTGTGGCCTTAAAAAAAAGTTAAAAAAAATTTGGGCGCCAATTTGTGGCCTTAAAAAAAAGTTGTGTGACATTTGTGGCAGCTTAAAGACGTCGCCGCCATTTTGTGACACTGAAACCCACTGAATAATTAAACAAATATCTGGAAGCAGAACTGTATTTTCCAGCTAGGTAAAACATTGATATGCCCGGTAACTTTTATACAGTGGAGAAGGGGGGGTTCAGAAATAAGAAACTTTTAAGTGCGCCACATTATTTAATACCAATGTTTTACAAAGAAGATCTTAAATAAAATACAGTTCAACCCAAACGTTGCAGCCAAACAATGAAATTCTACTTACTTCCGAGGCTTCCAGAGTATTTGTGTAATTAAGAATAACCAAAAAAAATAAACAGAATAAAATTCTAAAAGATTGAATTAAGATGACAAAACTAGAAGCACTTTACAGGTAGATGGACTCCTTTAACAGGTCATAGTGTACCTACATCTGAGTCAGTAGCGTAGGACTCAATTATATGAATGATTGTTAAAAAGAAAATATATATACTTCCAAAATCGTTCCATCATAGGGGAGATCTAGACCAAATATCTGCTATCATCATTCTACGTTAGGTAGAATGAGACAGACAGCAACCCAGTCCGAGATCTACCCCATGAGGCAAAACCATGTAAGGAAACCGCTAAAAAATATAACCTCATCTCTCTTTTGTCTCCGCAAAGTTGGTCATCGGGTTGTACAAATAACACAAAGATTTAGTTCATCTTGTATAATTAGATCTGAGGAAAAAAATACCAAATCAGTTAGGGCCAAAATAGCAAGGCACTCCAAATTTCACAGGAGAAATTGTCTTAAATAAATGAAATGAAGGAAAACAAGTCAATTTAGTAAATACCGCAAAATTGTGGTTATGACGTCATACCGTTACCTTGCGTTTACAAGCAATGTTGAAATTATACTGTGAAGAATTATATATGAAAAGATTATGTCTAAATTATATTGAAGATTTATGTGAAAGACTATATCTGAAGCTTGCTCCTACCTTGGTCCTTGAATTATTTAATAATTATTGGTGTTTATTTGGTAAACCTGGAAGTGTTGTAGGTTTCCCGACATACTCCTGCTACTGCTGTTCCGGCTTGCCCGCGCCTCCCCTACTGCCGCTTAGCACATCACGCTAGGGCAGCACATGGTCTCAAGTGTTGATGGTTCCTTGGCCCGAGCGTAAAAAGGTTGTGGGATTCTTGCCCGAGCGAAGAACCCTCTCCCAGGGTTATAACTGGCCCGTCCGGCTTCCCACCAGCGTCCAGCCCAACTGTCCCGTCGCTGGAATTGACAGGGCGATGCTCTTTCCGTACAAATGGCGTAGGCCGACTTAAATTCCCCTCAAAAGGGTGCGAGCGTCACTTCAGATTACGCCTAAAACACGACGGCTCACTCCTCACAGTCTCTGGGATATCTCCTACAATTCGCTGCAGTGCCAAACCAAAAACAATGGCGATCCCAGAGCCTGTTGCCGACCCAGCCAAAATTTGTTAGCAAAAAGAGACCAAGCACTTCGTCGAGAATACCAGAATAATCTCGTGGCCGGAAACCGTTTTGTAAATTTGGTGGGGAGTGGGGACGGTAAAACGCAATAGTACCAACCTAATCTTCCCGGTGAAATTCAAATAAAGGATGCAAACCTATTTATAAAAAACTTTTCCGCCAAAAATAAATCTCTACATTCAGTGGCAAGCCTGGAAGAAAGAACCCGGGGTTTTCAAAGTAACCAATGAGAAGATACAGCAATAGTTCTATACAGGTATATAGGGGCAGCACCGACCAAGTGGACATTGCAATTAGGTAAAACGTACATTGAGGTATTGTCGGATCTATTTCCACGGTTGGAATTTTTATAACAAGGACGTCGCGACACCCTCCATACACATTATTAATATTCGAACACTCAACCAATTCCCATATGAGTAAAGCTATACTGAGCGCAGAATTTAGTTGCACTTCAGTTACAGTCTTCGTCAAAAGTTTCCTTCGCTCTTTATAAATGTTTTCTCTAATATTCATATGGTTTCACGCCATTTTTGTAAAACATTTCTACAGTAATGAAGTTGTTTCTGAACCTGAACCCAAAAATACACACTGAACTATTGCTTAAAGGCACAAGAGTGTTCAGATGTTAACTCACACGATTTCGTTTATTCTTTTAGTCTTGGTTTTTATCCCTCGTTTATCTCCCCTTTACCAAAGTGCATAACTCGTATTTATTTTATCCTTTCCCTATCAAATTAATAAAGATATCAAAGTGGCGGAGTCTCGGTTGTTCCTGGTCGACCCAAATATGTTTTTGTACTATCAAAACTAGTTAATCCGTGAAGGATATGAGGTTCGGATTGTCCCAATATCCTCGAAATAAACGTAAGGGAATGAAATGTTCATCTAAATGTTTCCTTCCTGTTACTGAATCCATTTGTGATGCGGCAACGCCGCCATTCCCCAGCATAACAGCTGTTTAACTTTATGAACGTCAAGTAAACGACGAGACTACAGAAATAAACAAAACAATCAAAAGTTTTTATGTGATTTTCCCCGAAACCCGTGATCCTAAATTCCAATTACGATGTCCAGATAATGCGATGTGCGTAGTGTCCACAGTAATTCGATGGAATGCCTCCTTTTAAGGTAACTTCCTAGACACTATATAACCTCCAAACCTAGCTCTATAAAATACCCTTACTTTGTGTACAGAAAGACGAATCAAAGAGCCTTGATTATTTACCTAAATAAACAAATATGTAACGTTGTCTTAAACGTAAAAATGACACGTTACAATTATTTCGGCCACCACTGTATACAATAACTAAAGTAGTGTGAGCTATGGTAATCGTGCCAAAAATAAGATCCAATTTCAATTTTTTTATTATATATTTGCCTTTCAGATGATTTTAAAACTTTTTGTCGCGACGTCGGTCTGTCTGTATGTCTATAACCAACGCGCATAACCTAAAAAGTGCTTGTCCGATTTTAATTATATTTGATACCTAGGTAGGGCTTTGGCACTAGATGGCCCCATTTAAAAATGAATAAAATCTACCCGACATAAACCAAAAATTGGGTGGGGGTAGAATCGTGTGAACTTAAGTGCCCAATTTAGAGAATTTTATACCATCTGCAAAAAAATTTCATAATAGAACATAATAATATACCAATATATTTCGTTTTACGTTTTGTAGATGACTTGCAAATCAAGGAAATAGCAGACTTACCTAGTACTTGCTCTAGAGGACAGAAACGTAAGTTAAAGCAAGATTAGATTTTAGATGATTTATTAGTAAATTATAAACCTTTGGGACGAAAAAAGCGCTTTTTATCCAAAAGCAATGGGTATTATATACCAAGGTATATAAGTGGCTCCTGCGACAAAAAGTTTGTATTTGTAGCAAGTACTACAACTATTCGAGGAATAAACATACATTCTTATCACCTGGTTTATTTGGTATTTTTTATACACTTTTTATTCCAATTTTAACTTTTTATTCCTGATTCGTCGCTCTTTATCACAAGGATAAAAAGTAAAACTATTGTCTCCAAAATGTGGTATAAAAAGTGCACTTTTTATCCCTTATGTGTAAAATTCTATACTTGACTGTGGGATAAGACTTAGTACTCTAATGGTTTGTATTTTATGAACTTTAGGACTGGGGTATTAGTTGCGAAAAGTTGCTTTCATCCCTGATAACTACAAAATGTTCAAATTGAACGTACCCACATAGCACAATCACGTGTTTAACATGTAAAAAAGGCTTGAGAAAAAAAAACCTTGATTTTAAAAGCTGCTAGAAAAAAACGTTTATTTCATATATGAAAACAAGCTTAATACGTCATTCATTAGCGTTATAAAAAATAACGTTGCTAAAAACTGCGTTGTAATAACGCCATTATAAACTTAAAACAACAATGTTTTTAAGTTAGGTTTAAGTGATTTTTACGTTAAAATCACATTAGATTCACGCCTTTTCTACACGAATTTTAAAACGCCACTTGCATGGCTTTTCTACTGAATATTTTTGAGATTTTACTAGCAGCAGCACCACCTTTTGTCGGGATTTTTCACTTTGACGAAATCTATCAGGCAGGGCTTTGGCCTCTAAACTAAAATATAATAGGGACATTTTGGGTCAGTTAAAATAACAAAAATTTTGAGAGCTGTTACCGTTATTGTTACTAAGAATAACGGTCACATTCAGGGCAAAAAATATAAATTTTTGTACACTAAAGATAAGCATAGCAAAAACGTTAATTTACTAGTTTCACACTCCTTTAACTTTTTGTTAATTTATATTTGTTTATTTATTTTTATTAGATTTATGGCCTTTTACAAACCAAACTACCGAATTTAAGTAAAAAATTCGACTGCATTAAAAAAAAACAATACAAAACTAACCTTAAAAAATAATGGTAACATTAAAGGACGGCCACCGTAAGTACCGGTCGCCGTTACCGTAAATAACAAAAGAGGAGCGAGAAGCTGCTAATGCGCAGACTCAGTAATGACAATAACGGTAACAAAGTGTAAAATACGCGACCCAAAATGTCCCTATTAACCTGATAAAGACACATTAATATTCTGTGATAGTGTTTACTGTTAAAACATCTTGTTTAGCCTTAAAAAGAAAACATAAGGTACTATAGATAGATATATAGATATTTTGTCTTGCCTTGAGCGCCATCTTTAAAATTGTCTTGAAGTGTTGTAGTCTTAAACTAGTGAACTTTTATAACTTCCTTTCGCGTCTCTTCTAAGTTAAAAAAAACGTGACCAAAAAAGACGCAGAAAGTTAGTAGGTTTGAGAAGTCTTAATCTAGTGGCGTTTTAGAACATGTTGTGGAGGACTTTTCAAGTGTGAATTTGGTACATGAAAATAACTAGGGTAAAAAACACGTTATATACACAGCACCAGAAACAGTACATTTTTATTGCTTGATTTCTCCTTGTTTTTAAGTTATCTTTAAGCATGTAGATTTAACAAAATAAATATTACATGGTATGAGGTTGTTTTCAAGTAAATAAAACTTTGTTATTTTTGTTCACGCTAATTTAACGTTGATGTGATTTTTGTGCTATGTGGGTAGGGAAAAGCTGCCTAATATTTTCCGTTTAAAATATCTGTTTTAGGAAGAACATTTTTTCTTAATGATTTTAAGAGCGGGGACATGGAGAATCCTGAACTTGTCACGAAATTCAGAAAACTTGATATGAAAACTAATACAAGTCATTGTAAAAGGGCCAGGATTTTACATCAAAGAAATCGACGACTGACAACAGGAGTTAAATCGTTAAAGTCGCTTATGAAGCATCTGCAAAACCGCAACTTGCTAACAAGTAATGCTGTAAAGCAGATTATGGTCAGATTTTTTTGGGGACAATTTTAGCAATTATCTTCTAGGCTAATATACAGTCAAATAGTATTTGGAAGGTCAATACCGATGAAAACATAGATGAACTGGAGGAAGAACTGACAAGGATAAAACGGGACATTGTAAGCCTGTCAGAAACCCGACGGAAATCAGAAAATCTGATAAAACTGAACTCCGGTAATCTACTATATCATAAAGGTAATGAAGATAATAGCAACTTCGGAGTAGGATTCATAATCAATAAAGCAATAAGTAAGCACATCCATACTATTAAAGGAATCTCAGATCGCGTTGCCTATCTTACACTCAAAATGAAAAGAACATCACTTAAAGTAATTCAGGTATATGCCCCCACCTCTACCTACGATGACGAGCATATCGAAGCATTCTATGAAGACATCTCAAAAGCCATGGAAGAACACAAAACCCATCTGACACTAGTAATGGGAGATTGCAATGACAGATTAGGTAAGAGGATGAACATCGAAGAGACTAAAATAGGAGATTTTGGATATGGAGAAAGGAATGACAGACAGGGGCACAACCTTAATGAATAATCTAGAGTAAAAACAGCTTTATGCAATGAACTCGTTCTATAGAAAGAAACTGCAACCACAGTGGACATGGCTCAGCCCTAATGGAATAACGAAAAACGAAATTGATTACATACTGACTACTGATAAAAATATCGAGAGATGTAACAGGATGGTCAGAACAAAATTTCAAAATTAAAAGAAAAATTAATAATAACAATGAACAACTTGACATGAATAAACTTACACAAAAAGCTATATACAAAGAAAGGCTAACCCAAAACTTAGGATACGAAAATGAAAATATAGATGAAACAAATGATACGCTGACAAGAGCTATGACCAAAGTAGGAAAATATATCGCACAAGAAGATAAAAAAAAGGAAAATTGTCTATCAGAAGAAATAAAGACACTGATGGAAAAAAGACGGACCCTCGAGAGATAAGGAAAAAGAACATCTAAACAATACACAGAAATAAATAAAACTATAAGAAAAATAATAAAAGAAAATAAAAGAAAAAGCCAAGAAATTAAAGTTGAGAGAGTTATCGAAAATAACAGAAATATGAAATGTCTAAGGCCGACTCTAGGTAGATACGAAATTATTAAAATAAAGAATATTAACGGCATAGAAACTAACATTAAAGAATTATACCAAACAAAAAGGGCACCATCACGAGAGACCATGAAAAAACTCCAAACAAAAATTAAGAACATAAACTCGGAGCTACAACCTGAAATAAGCAAAGCGGAAATACAGAGAGCATTAAAGAAAATGAAAAATAACAAATCACCTGGAAAAGACGGAGTAACGGCAGAAATGCTCAAGTACAGTGGTAAAGCTGTAGTTGATACCCTCTATATTCTCCTGAATAAAATATTAAAAGAAAAAATAATCCCAAACAACTGGAAAGAATCCATAACCATTATTCTACACAAGAAAGGCGATAGAGCAGACCTAAAAAACTATCGACCTATAACACTCCTCAATGTAATTTATAAGCTTTTCACGAAAATATTAACAGATAGACTAACAACAAAATTTGACCAATATCAATAAAAGGCACAAGCAGGCTTTAAAAACGGTTTCAGTACAGTTGACCAGTTATTAACTATGAAAATCCTAATAGAACGAGCCAACCAATATAACATTCCACTATATATTGCGTTTATAGACTTCGAAAAAGCTTTCGATAGCATTGAGCACTGGGCAGTAAAGGCATCTTTAATAAATAGCCGAATAGATCACAGATATACAGACTTAATAACCAATATATAGAGCGAAGGAACAACATCAATCAAAATCCACGAAGGAACCAAGCTAATCCGTATAAGAAGAGGTGTTACACAGGGTGACACAATATCTCCTAAATTATTTAACCAGGCCCTATATTAGTTTTATATTTTTTGATATATAAAATCTGTCTTTTTGCCTTCATGAAACGTTATGGAAAACTCTGAAAATGTCCAGGAAAACTCCAAGTCTATGCATATGTCAAGTCTAAATCGGAAAATGTTCGGAAAACTCGAAAAATATTCGTAAAAACACAGAAAATTCTCGGAAAACTCGAAAAATCTTCAGAAAAATTCGGAAAATGTTCAGAAAAACTCGGAAAATGTTCGGTAAACTCGGCAAAACTAGGGAGATGTTGGTAAAAACTCCGCATATGTTTGGAAATCTTGGAAAATGTTCGGAAAACTAGGAAAATGTTCGGAAACACGCGAGTAATGTTCGGAAAACTCGGAAAATGTTTGAAAAACTCGAAAAATATATATAAAATATTCGGAAAATCTGGTAATATTTAGGAAAAGTTCAAAAATGTTCTAAATAAGCCTAGAAATGTTTAAGTTATGAGCGAGGGAAGTGTCGGAGTAGATTCACCTAATCGATTTATTACTAAAAAAAGTCATTTTAGCTCACATATATACTATACTATAGTAGTGTGAGCTATGGTGATCCTAATTTTTTCGAGAAAAAAAAAGTTGCTCCGATTTCAAAATTTTTTATATATCTTTGCGTTTCAGACGATTTTGAAACTTTTTTGTTGCGCCGTCTGTCTGTCGGTCTGTCTGTCTGTCTGTATGTCTGTATGTCTGTATGTCTGTATGTCTGTATGTCTGTATGTCTGTATGTCTGTATGTCTGTATGTCTGTATGTCTGTATGTCTGTATGTCTGTATGTCTGTATGTCTGTATGTCTGTATGTCTGTATGTCTGTATGTCTGTATGTCTGTATGTCTGTATGTCTGTATGTCTGTATGTCTGTATGTCTGTATGTCTGTATGTCTGTATGTCTGTATGTCTGTATGTCTGTATGTCTGTATGTCTGTATGTCTGTATGTCTGTATGTCTGTATGTCTGTATGTCTGTATGTCTGTATGTCTGTATGTCTGTATGTCTGTATGTCTGTATGTCTGTATGTCTGTATGTCTGTATGTCTGTATGTCTGTATGTCTGTATGTCTGTATGTCTGTATGTCTGTATGTCTGTATGTCTGTATGTCTGTATGTCTGTATGTCTGTATGTCTGTATGTCTGTATGTCTGTATGTCTGTATGTCTGTATGTCTGTATGTCTGTATGTCTGTCTGTCTGTCTGTCTGTCTGTCTGTCTGTCTGTCTGTCTGTCTGTCTGTCTGTCTCTCTGTCTGTATGTCTGTCTGTCTGTAACGACCAACGCGCATAACTCAAAAACCGCTTGGCCGATTTTAATGAAATTTGGTACCTAGGCTGGGTCTTGGGTCGAGATGGTCCCATTTAAAAATGAACAAAATCCACCGAACACAAACCAATTAAAAGGGTGGGGGTAGATTTCAAAAATTAGAGTTTATGTGAAAATATGGCTTGTGTGATATCAAACGAAAGGTAATTGAGTCTGAAGTTAAACAAAATACATTTTAATTTATTTTAAAAAAAGGGTGTGATATCAAACGAAAGGTAATTGAGTCCGGAGTTTAACAAAATACATTTTAGTTTTTGCTTTTTTTAAGGGTGGGGGTAGATTTTAAAAATTTGAGTTTAAGTCAAAACATGGCTTGTGTGGTATCAAACAAAAGGTAATTTAGTCTGGAATTGAATAAAATATATTTCAGTTTTTAGTTATATTAGCTCACACATAAACTATAACTATAGTACCTAGTGTGAGCTTAGGGGCCCATATATTGGCAGAGTATTTTTATACTGAGACTTCGATCTTGTTGGATTAATGCCTATTGTTCCTACAACTCAATTTAAACGTGATGGTAATAAAGTAAGATCGATTGCGCGGAGTATTGGCTGCTGGACATGCAAAGAAGACGCTGTGTACTCTACGGATACAACTACTCTCATAATAAAACATGGAGGACATGTGTCAATTGTGAAGCGAAAGATAAAACCGCATAATCTGAAAGACATCAAGGAGGAAGATGAGGAGTATTTGAACTCGAGAAGTTAAAATTGTAAGACCTTAAGTCCTTTAAGTGATCTGATATCCTTACCTTCATTCGAAGAAGTGGGCGTTTCGATGAGGAATTGGATCATACTGAAGGACAGAAGAATGAGTTATATGTAGGCAAAAACGCTCGCGGCTAGGCCTTCGCCTTCGTACTACTACTAGTAAATAAATATAATATTTCTGTTTTCTTTTTCAGATAAACCTGCATTATCTAAATATTTTATTAATCATATTAAACGAGTTTATTTTCTTAGGATGGAGCACCACCTGGTCTTCAAGAAATTGTTAAAAGAAAACTTAACAAAGAACAAAGAAAGGGCGACAAAAAATATAATGAAGAGCTACGATCCTTTGCTCTGACTATACAATTTTACTCTGAAAAAGCCTACCAGCACCTGCGAAAATTTTTCGGCAACTTGCTACCTCATTCCCGTACCATTAGAAAATGGTACTATGCCATCAACGGGAATGTGGGTTTTACGTTGCTTTTCGTTTGCTGCAATAAAAAAAAATTAAGGACAATAATAAGCCGTTTTTGTGCAACATTGTAATGGATGAGATGAAATTAACAGAGGATATTCATTGGGATCGAAGCGAGTTTGTCGGGCAAGTGGATTTAGGGACTGAGATGAAAAGCCGAGACGAAAATGGGCAAAAGGCTGCATATGCCCTTGTTATAATGGCTGTAGGAATAAACATTTTAAGGTTCCCTTAGGCTATTTTTTTGTCAAAAGTTTATCTGGCGAAGAACGAGCCAGTTTACTAAAACAGTGCTTAATATTGCTTTATGAAAATGGCGCCATAGCTACCTCAGTTACGTTCAAATTTTAGCATGGTACATTGTCTTGGGGCTGTTACCGATCCGTGTTCGAAAAACTTTAAGCCATATTTTCCTCATCCGGTGACAAAGGAAAATATATTTGTGTTTTTAGATCCGTATCACATGCTAAAATTAATGCGCAACACGCTCAAAGACACATCGCCTCTTTTGGACTTGGACGGTGGCAAAATCACGTGGGAGTTTATAGGGAGATTAGTGGATCTTCAGCAGCATGAGGGCCTACGAGCCGCCAATAAATTAACATCTCGGCATATATCGTGCGAAAATAATAAGATGTCTCTCCCAGAGCACTTGTGATGCTCTAAAATACTTAAGAGAAAATAGTTACCCACAGTTTGATGATGCTGGGGCAACTGCTGAATACTGCCGACAGATAAACAACGCTTTTGACATCCTTAATTGTAAATCAAAATTTTCGACATTAATTTATTCAAAACCCATTAATTAAAAATCAAAATTTGACCTTAAGGAAAAAGCCGAAAACATTAAGGATTACATAAAGGGATTAAAATATACTTTTGGCATTCCTCTTTTGAAATCAGCGAGGAAAACGGGCCCCAAAGGTTTTATAATATCGCTCACTAATATTTTTGAACTTTATGAATATTATAACCAGAGGGGTCTGGAGTATGTTTTATCATTTAAAATTTCCCAGGACCCTCTTGAAACTTTTTTCAGCGCTTTGAGGATGAGGGGAGGTTGGAATAAATTTCCAAATGCGGTCCAATTCAAAAGCAGAAGAAATGGATGTTCACATTCTGAGTCAAAATTTTTTGGACAATCACAGAATTCAATTAGTGAAACTGGTAATTGAATATTATATTAAAATCAGATTTCACCATTTTGCAATTACCCAAAATTTAAATAAAACTGAAAAACAAAAACATAGAGATTTGGCAAAATTTTCGAAACACTAATGTCCTTTCGTCTCATCTCTATTATTTCGTATCGTCTATTTATTTTATCCACTTTTTGCTTCATATTTTCAATACATTAGAATTTAAAGATATTCCTACAGTTTCTGTCGCATGCTTCACTTCGCATATCTTGCCATTCTTCTCCTTCAGTCGTCTTAACTGTATCCATAATGCGTGGCAGTCTGTATGCCTTTTCAAATTATTAAAGTTTTTATTGTGTCGTGGTTTTGGTTTTCGGTTGTAATTTTCTCTTTGCCTACACAATTTCGATTGTCATAAACTTTCCAATTGTCTTGCTTTATGCAAATGCTAACTTATGTGCCAACTCTTACGTGCTCCTTTTCAGACGTCTTACTATTTTAGAGATTCCTTTTATTTTTACTAGTTTTCTCTAGATTTTTCACGCTTTTAACACTCTTGTTGTTACGCCTTTTTAAATTAATTAGTGCATTATCTGTTTTCAAACGTTCGACGGGTATCTAACAACCTCGTAAAAAGCAGTTTTGGTTTAAAGTGGGCATAGTATTCTTTTTTCCAACGTTTTACAATACCCATATTAGCTCACACATATACTATACTATAGTAGTGTGAGCTATGGTGATCCTAATTTTTTCGAGAAAAAAAAAGTTGCTCCGATTTCAAAAAATTTTATGTATCTTTGCGTTTCAGATGATTTTGAAACTTTTTTGTTGTGGCGTCTGTCTGTCTGTCTGTCTGTATGTATGTCTGTCTGTAACGACCAACGCGCATAACTTAAGAACCGCTTGCCGATTTCAATGAAATTTGGTACCCAGCCTGGGTCTTGGGTCGAGATGGTCCCATTTAAAAATGAAGAAAATCCACCGAACATAAGCCAAGTAAAAGGGTGGGGGTAGATTTCAAAAATTAGAGTTTATGTGAAAATATAGCGTGTGTGATATTAAACGAAAGGTAATTGAGTGTGGAGTTAAACAAAATAAATTTTGGTTAAAAAAAGGGTGGGGGTAGATTTCAAAAATTAGAGTTTAAGTGAAAATATGGCATGTGTGATCTCAAACGAAAGGTAATTGAGTCTGGAGTTGAACAAAATACATTTTAATTTTTGGTTTTTAAGGGGGGGGGGGAGTTTCAAAAATTTGAGTTTAAGTCAAAACATGGCTTGTGTGGTATTAAACGAGAGGTAATTTAGTCTGGAGTTAAATACCATATATTACAGTTTTTAGTTACATTAGCTCACAGGTACACTATAACTATAGTACCTAGTGTGAGCTTAGGGGCCCATATATTGGCAGAGTATTTTTTTTTATTCGGTAGTCCTTCAGATTTAATGGGTAGATATACGAGAAAAATCTTGGTTTGTACAAGTCGTTTTTCCATTTTCACTTTCAAGTCAAAAAGCTTTTTTTTTATTTGTCAAACACACTATGAATTATATTACAATCTAGTCAGTAAGACTAATTAGCAATTTTGTTTTAACTTAATTTACTAGAAAAGTCAGATTTAAACTTAGGGTTCACTCAACAGTTCTCCCCCGCTTTGTTTAGTCTGTAACTCACAATTATTGTGTTGTGTTTATAGCAGTATTTTGTTTTATGTAATTCACTTAGTCTACTAGCTCAAACGGCTTCACTCTTTTTAGTCTTCGAACTAGCATAGTATTGTCTAGAAGCTGAATTGCTTCCACATTCACATGCCGATGGATCTATCTATCTATCTATCTTCATGACTTTTTGCGCCCTATAGCTTAACTTAGGTTTCAATTTACAACTAAATATATCTTTAAACTAAAAGACCTACAAAATGAAAAAATAAATAATTAACACAATATAGTGTTAACGAATCGTTTGCAGACCTATGTTTCTAGAAAATGTTGGTCCTAAAATAAGCCACAGAAACACACTTAGGGCCGGTTTATCAATGGCGGGGTATCTCGTCGTGTTAGTTAGCCCTGGGCCAACTCTAACGTTGGGGTAACCCTCGAGTTAAAGAGAAAAGTGTTTATCCACGCGATTTTAACCCAGAGCTTCGGAACTCGCAGGTTGGCAATGCTGGTAACAATCGACCATCTAAGTTTTCCCTTCTTATTTTATACAAGACGCTAGCGCTACCAAGTCCACTTTCAATCCCTGACTTCGCATGCGCAGATCTACTAATATTATTTACCTCATGTATTAGAATAGATGCATACAGGGTGATTTTCACCTGAATGATTCTAACCACATGAAAATAGAAAGTTTCAAAAACCTAACCTAACAAAACCTAATCAAATCTAACCGAACCGAACCAAAGGAGACTGAACCAATAATTTTTTTCAAAAAAAAATCTTTCCTGACTTCCTGCCCGGGATCCTAGAGGATGTGAACATACAGCTTAATAAAGAAATATCAATAAGGCACATCAACAAGAAATAATGGTACTAGTTTCTGACACATCAACCTGTTATCCCGGAATGACTGATTTACAAACACCCCCCTGAGCAGAGCAAGCAGAGGCTTCCTGGGTGACCAGAAAGTGTTTAAAAACCTTGATGTGATATAATATTTATTCTGTAACATATTTTTTTAATTATAAAACTGCTCTAGCATGTTGCAATAATTTAACTATTTTATTTTGATGTTACGTACAATACATATATAAATTTAATTGTTGATTATTTCTGATTCATAAACTGTTGTATAAAAAAAGAACTTAATAGTCATTTTTCAGGGACCGCCAAATAAAAATTTAAAAAACAGTGTTTGAAATATACATTCACTTTTAATTTTGCATGTTTAAACACATATTAAAAGTTTTACAATTATATACATAGAGTAGTAATTATAATAAAACTGGTACACATATTGATGAAGATTCATATGTGAGTGGGCCTTACAGCCCTTCTGCTGCGACCGCCAGCGAGTCTATATTGTGGCTCGGTACCTACACATATTAGGTATAGCTCTGTTGGCAGGTGGGATATTTATTGAAAAGAGAATATTTATTTTTGGTTTGCTTGGTAGACTGCTTCCATTGCAAAAATCTCCATGTCTGTGGGGAATTCCATCATCTCAGCCTCACACCATAAAAAGGATCACCGCTGGTGTTTTTAAAATTTCGGAGCATCCTATTTAACGCAAAAATTGAAGTACACAAGTTAAATGTTATGCTTTTGAGAAAAATCAACCAAAATAAAAAAAAACACTTCAAAATAATTGGAAATTTTGACGTTAACCCAGAGCTAAATACGCTACCCTGCCGTTCGAGCGCGGGTCAAGTTAGCCTAGGGTTAACCCTCGCGTTTGCATTTAACCTTGGATGGATAAACACTTTTGACAACTTGAACCCAGGGCTATCTCTAACTCGAGGGGTAACCCTCCATTGATAAACCGGCCCTTAGAGTAAGAAGAAATATATTTTTTCTTACTCTAAGGAATTACCTCTGTATATTTACAGAAATAATCTGTTTTGGCGGTTAAGATTTTTGTCACCATCTAACATGACAAAATCTGTAACGTTTCTTGTTTAACTATTAGCATCGTGTGCAATAAGTTTTGGGACCCCTAGATACCTTGAAGGTGACGATTTTAGAAAACTTACAAAACTGGGTAAATTTTTCTACATAGGGGCAACTATGACCTTGTAAAATAATTTTGAGGTTATTTTGAGGTCAACACTTGTTTTTAAATGGAATCTTTTTTTTGTGATTAAAAGATGATCTGCTAGTTCCAAAAATGTATGCGTGTTAATAGCGTATTATATAAAACATTTTTTTTTGAAAGATAAAAGTTCATTATTTTCGAGATAAAGAGAGACAACGTCAAGTGGGTCCTGGAAATTTACAAACATAATGTATGTAATAATAATAATGACTCTATAGTGTAGCATTTGGTAGTCGTAATAAACCTCTAACATTTATTGTGTAAATAATAATCTTAGTAGTTAAAATTTTTGCCGTCATCTAACACTGCATTTTGACTCGCTAATATGTCTATCCTTATAAAACTGAAACAGAAACTTGTAGTAAATATACTTACTTATGTACACTTTTTTGTTCTTGAAATCAAATATTTTAGTGATTTGATGTAAAAGATAATTTTTTTTAATAATTCTTTTTTTTCTTCAAGATAGACAACAGCCAGACAAAATGTTAAATATTTTGCATGCATATTATATTTGTAGATATACTACTATAGTGTACGCATGCCAGTGTTCTCAAGATTATCCATAAGCCCTAACATAATACTTTAGAGTACTAATTAAACAAAGATGTGATGTATTTATTAATACAGATTTGTTATTTACAGGACAGTGTTGCGTCGAAAAACAGTGTTTTTAAATTTCTTGTTTATTAATTACTAGTGCATAGCTGTAGAATAAATTTAGGAAATTAATAAAAAGATTTATACTCATCCAAAATTTGTTAATTATTTTAAATGATATAAAAATTGCCTATGAGTCGCGTAATTTGGTTCGAAAACGTTACCTCAAAAACTATTGCTTCGAAAACCATTAGTTTAAAATATATTAGGTCGAGATGTATTTAGTTTAAAACCATGGGTTCACACTAGTGTTTTTGGAAGCAATGCTTTCGAAGCAAGATTTTCGAACAAAATTCCGCGACTTATCCATCCATCAAGATCTATATATGAATTATCTATGCATATATCCAATAGCTTGAAAATAATGACGATTATCAGGTACAAAATTTTGTTTTTCTATCACAATTTTTGTTAGGTACTTGATAGTTTGGCTTATTTTGGGCTATAATGAAAATTTAAGACCTTTCATACCCTTACAAAAAAACAGACACTGGGGTGTTAATCTTTTTGCAGTAAATATTTTTATTTATAGATTTAATTCTATTTACATCTTGGTTATGTTCATGCTGAAGAAGACTCAATAAGGCTAAAGACTATTCTTTATTATATTACTTTTAATTTATCATTTTTATAATTAAAAAATTCGCAACATACCGTCAGAAATTAATCGAGATTGTCTGTACCGCCAATAAATTGAATTATATTGATGTTTTTGTGGCCATTCATTTAATAATAATATTATATATGAAGCCAAACTCCAAGGTGTTTCTTTAATTTTTTTTGACACCCTGTATCATTAAAACTATTCCTAAAATCACTCAAAGGAGCAGTTCAGTTTGGCGGACCTAGGTTGGTATATTTGTCATTTTTAACATAAAAATATCTACATTAGTTATAAATAAACCAACAATATTTTGATAAACTTTAATTTGTGGGATATTTTTCTTAGAATGACAATCTCCACTTTTTCAGCTCTAGTGTTTGGCAAGCTTGGAAAAAATTGAAATAGTTTAACATTATTTTTTGTCTACATATACTATATACATTACTGTATAACATGATATCTATCAGTTTCTGAGCTATAAAAAGTTGGATTATAATTTTTTTAATTCATAAATCTTCTTGAAATCAAGGTAAAAGGCAAATAATTTTCATTAACTGATACTATTGATTTTCCATAAACTCATACTTATTGAACTTGGTTTTCTAGTGGCGTTCAGTAATATCTAACAATTAGAAAAGCTAATCATTTACAATTAAAAATATATTCATGGGTGTGATAACTACCAGTAAAACGTTTATAAAAAAAACCAAAAGACATATTTTAAAATTATATGTAATTTTTATGTCAACTTTTTATACCTTGTTTTTTGATCAGTGGTCTTCGCTGATGGTGTAGGTGGTGTTCTAAAAAAATATCTAGTCATTATTTGCTCAGTTTTTGTATTTGCTCAACTTTTAAATCTACATCTATCCCTAATTTTACAAAAAAAAGGTAAGGAACCGACATACTATATTGTACTAATACTACCTCCCATAGCAGAAAAAGAAAGCATCAAATATACCTACAATCGTATGGATGCTTGACTTTTTATCGTTTTTTTTAAAATTTTAAGTTCAGAATTTGCAACAGAACAACTTGGGGGTTTTTAATTAGTGATCTAACCTTTAATTTATCATCTAACCTAACCTGACAGATTGTGTCAGATACACGTCCAGCCTTGCCTAACAGGGTAGGTAATACATTATTTGTGTCATTAGCCACTCCATTTCATGTACCTAAAATCCTTTTCAGTGTATGGTATTTCCTTCCCTTAGAAATTTTTAGTGTTCGAAGGTCATTCCATATATTCTGTTTTTTGTAACATCAAACATTACTGAACCTTTGAATCTAAAAATAAAAAAATTACCATACTTTACAAAATTTTAACCACCAAATCCCTGACTCTGAGTACTGCCTTTGCTAATGATAAAATGAATAGGTTTACTTGACTAGATACTTTTAGTTGGTTTTCCCTTCTTGGGTAAAAATACTAGTAGTTTAATGAAAAAATTAAAAATTGGAAATGGGTTTTTGCACATATCTAGAGGATCCTTAATAAAAATAGAGCATAGTAATATTAACACCACATTTTTTAAAATGTAAAAAAGAATACATAATTTTGGTAATAATTTTAAGTATTTCTATGTTTTTAAATAGTTATAATACTTAATTATGACCTTTATTGTGATGCCCAATTTTACAAAATTTCGATTATGTTATAATATTTAGTTATTAAAAGAAATCAAAAACAAATGTTAAGTTTAACACCTTATACCTTAAAAAGAGTTGATGGAAAATGTAATAGGAAAAAATACTGATAAAACTGAAGGGAGGATTGGTTGCCAATTTTTGTACACCATATAAGACATTGCAATACCCAAGCAGTAATGGCAGCAAAGTGCAAGCAGTACAAAAACAAGCAATTTTACTGTGGAATAGTTTTACTTAATCCTCCATTCTTTTCAAATTAAATTATTACTTAAATTATTGTCAGAGAAACTTGACAAATAGGTATGTAAGTTTATTTAACAAGATAAAGGCTGTTATAAATGAATTGATATAACATTTTCCATGATATTCGTTTGTTGTTGAATTATATTTTAAGCAGTTTTTTGAACATTTTAAACTAAGTTCTTAAACTTGTCCTAGACTTAATTTTTTGCTATATTCTAGTCTAAACTCAAATATCCACCTCCCCCTCACCCCTCATAACGCATTTTCCAGAAAAAAAAACACCCCCTCCCCCCCTAGAGTGTTACATAATTTAAGGACAGGCCCTTAGGACTACTAAGGATCAGTTAAAATTAGGTCTTGACATTTTTCTTTTTTGGTCATCAGTTCATGCCAATCAGGATGGACAGGAACAACAAAAATATGAAGTATGTTAGGACCTGTACAAAATTTTTGCTATTGATCGGCCCCTTGAATTCTACTGTTACTTTGACAAAAAAGATAGAGACAAATAAGTTAAGAATAAAATTAAACAAAAAATTTTTACTAGGACGAGTATGAACAATACTCAAAAGAAGTACCTTAACATGTAAAAGTATATTGCACACTTTCACTGAACTTGTAAATTAAATGTGAACTGAGATGGCTTTATAGTCCTTGCCATATGCAGTTACACTTTTGTTACTTTGACATGAAATAAACATATTTCCTAATCCGAAATATATTAAAAAGTAAGTCATGTTGGTACAAAATTAAAGGGTAAAACTTTCATTATGTCTGGATAAAAAGATGCTGACTGTAGGTTGATAAAAATTATTTTTCTCGCGCTTTGATTGGTTCAAATTTTTTAATCAACCAATCAGAGCCCAAGAAAAGAAAATTCCGATCAGATAATACGCTTAATGGACACTTTAATGTTGCTTTTTTTTCTTTTTCGCTTTTGTTCTTTCGTGTCTGTGTTTCGTGCACAGATTAGGTTAAATAAGATCATTTTGTGTAGAAAATAACTTTTGAAGAGGGCATTTTTATTGAAATTGAATTTTTTTTTCAGTGAGTTATGACTAAGACTAATCAAAAACAAAAGACGAGTATAAACAGCCGATTTTGTTTAAGACAGCTAAGCGAACCGAACCAAAAAACAAAACAAGGAGTTATAAGAAGTTTGTATTTAAGAGCCGTAAATATTTGTAGTAATAATGAAGAATTAACCACAGAAATTAACAACATTAAAAAGGACTTACAACAGAATGGTTATTCCGAGAAATTAATAAACTCAACGATATTTAAAATGAAAATCAAACTAAATGTACCAAATTCTCAAAATAATAATCCGTTAGGTGTTATTAACATTCCATATGTTCAAGGGATTTCAGAAAACATAAGACGAATAGCTAAACACTATAATATAAAAACAGTATTTTATTCGGGAAATACGATAAGAAGTTTTGTAACTAAAACAAAACCAGACAATCCCTCAAATAATAAGGAATGTATTTACCAAATCCCGTGTGAGTTTGGTAAATCATATGTAGGTGAAACGAAACGCCCTCTTCAGGTTAGAGTAAATGAACATCTAAAAAGTACCCAATTCGGGGATATTGAAAAATCCGGTTTAGCAGATCATGCTTGGTCAAATGATCACAGGATTCAGTGGTCAGAAGCTAAAGTTTTACATAAGGAGTCGCATTGGCGAAAACGAAAGTTTATTGAAGCTGCGTATATAATGCAGAATAAAGAAGTTTTCAGTCAACCAAGCACGGACATACCAAACATATGGAAACCACTCCTTAAGGAAAACAGGCGTCTTAGGATTAAAAAAGGGGGCGGGCCGTCACACCTGACTGCACACCAAGTAGTATAAGTAGTAGCCTAGAGACTAGATTGTTTAGTTCACACTTGATAACGGTTAGAGATACTTACTAACCGAAACGTCGTGTTTTAAAATAAATAAAGACAATGGAAGTCCGAAATTTTATTTCTAATATATTTCTTATTGCCCCATTACAATGTTTTTTATTACCCCACGATAGTCAAAACGAAAGGGTAACAAGAAACAATTCCATTCTGAGCTACTTGGTTATGATCAAAATTTAAAACAATACAGAGAAACTCTTACATTTATCAACAAACATAAGTATTAAAACTAAAAAATAAAGTGTTTCCGTCAGACAAATTTTTTTTATTTAAAATGGTTTGCTTGTGAAAAGTATGTAAAAGACAAAAGTGCTAAAACTTTATTATTATTGTAGTAGAAAAATTTCAAAGGTTTTTTGAGATATCTCAAATGACAAAAGGCAAACTGCAGACTGCAAGAGTAGCAAAAAAATATTTCGTATTACCCCATCTTCCCCTACATCGTGAACTAAATGGGTTTCGCCAGAGCATGCTGAATCTTCTTCCATCTGTCCCTGGTTCCGCTCAATACACGGTCCCTAGGGACCGCGCGCTCAACACTGCTGTGACCTGTGCAGCCAGCGCCACCAAATGGGGCGGAATTTAGGAAAAGCTCGCTAAAACACAATTCCGCACGTTCAACGTACGTTAAAATTCCCAGGTTACGTCCGTGAGTTTGCGACGTTCCACAGAACCCGCTAACGACATGTGACGTTCAAATGTCAATATCACATTTTGTATGGTCCGGAATCGGACCCCTCACGGGGTGAGCGAAGTTAGGCACAAACTTATCAAACCAATGACGCCAAACGGTATGTCACTGTTTTAAAACTTTTTTAAAACAGTTAGGCGCGAGAAAACGTGTCGAGCCAGTTGTGCACTAGTGCTGCACTCATTTTCTCAATGGATACGCCATAACCTAATCTGTACCCTACCCACCTGCTCTGCATCCTTTGGTGTTCTGTGCTGTGCTCTGCATGTTCTGTGCTCTTCACCCTTCATCTTGTTTTTATTTCAGAACCGAAGCAAAAACCCTTTATCTAGGTCCCTGGGTGTTCTGTGGGTCCCTGTAAACAGTCCGAGCTCATTTCACAGGTAAAATAAAATCAAGGATTATAAAATTTGCATAGTTTTTGTGTGCTTGTATGGTTTCGGTGCACTATCTGGAAACTAAAGTATTGTTCATACTAGTCTTAAGTATTGTTCATACTCGTCTTAGTCTTTTGTTTTTGATTAGTCTTTGTCTTTTGATTAGTCTTAGCTGTCTTAAGTATTGTTCATACTCGTCTTAGTCTTTTGTTTTTGATTAGTCTTTGTCCTTTGATTAGTCTTAGCTGTCTTAAACAAAATTGGCTGTTCATACTCGTCTTTTGTTTTTGATTAGTCTTAGTCATAACCCACTGAAAAAAAAAACAATTTCAATAAAAAGGCCCATTTTCAAAAGTCATTTTCTACACAAAACAATCTTATTTAACCTAATCTGTGCACGAAACACAGACACGAAAGAACAAAAGAGAAAAAGAAAAAAAAAACAAATAAAATTTTGAGGTTATGTTGAGATTTTCTGTTAAAAACATGATTAATGGTGGAAAATTCAAAATTTCGTCCGCGCGCTTGCGCTCTTCGGACGCCCTGTAAAAAAAACAACAAATATCAGCTGATGTCTGTCACTCGTCTTAGTCGTTGTCCTAAGGATTGATAGTTGGCAACTCTTAAGACAAAGACTAATCAAAAGCAAAAGCATTGTATGAACACTCCCATAAGAAACAGTGGTTTTAACTTTCTTATGACAAGACATATGACTAAACCAAGACAAAAGACTAGACAAAAGACGAGTATGAACGATCCATTAAACAAAATCGGCTGTTCATACTCGTCTTTTGTTTTTGATTAGTCTAATGGATCGTTCATACTCGTCTTTTGTCTAGTCTTTTGTCTTGGTTTAGTCATATGTCTTGTCATAAGAAAGTTAAAACCACTGTTTCTTATGGGAGTGTTCATACAATGCTTTTGCTTTTGTTTTTGATTAGTCTTTGTCTTAAGAGTTGCCAACTTTCAATCCTTAGGACAACGACTAAGACAAGTGACAGACATCAGCTGATGTTTGTTGTTTTGTTTTACAGGGCGTCCGAAGAGCGCAACGAGTTCGAAATTTTGAATTTACCGCCATTAATCATGTTTTTAACAGAAAATCTCAACCAACAGAACCTCAAAATTTTATTTGCTTTTTTTCTTTTTCGCTTTTGTTCTTTCGTGTCTGTGTTTCGTGCACAGATTAGGTTAAATAAGATCATTTTGTGTAGAAAATAACTTTTGAAGAGGGCATTTTTATTGAAATTGAATTTTTTTTTCAGTGAGTTATGACTAAGACTAATCAAAAACAAAAGACGAGTATAAACAGCTGATTTTGTTTAAGACAGCTAAGGCTAATCAAAGGACAAAGACTAATCAAAAACAAAAGACTAAGACGAGTATGAACAATACTTAAGTCATAACCCACTGAAAAAAAAATTCAATTTCAATAAAAAGGCCCCTTTTCAAAAGTCATTTTCTACACAAAACAATCTTATTTAACCTAATCTGTGCACGAAACACAGACACGAAAGAACAAAAGCGAAAAATAAAATAAAAACAAATAAAATTTTGAGGTTATGTTGAGATTTTCTGTTAAAAACATGATTAATGGCGGTAAATTCAAAATTTCGGCCGCGCGCTTGCGCTCTTCGGACGCCCTGTAAAAAAACAACAAATATCAGCTGATGTCTGTCACTCTTTTTAGTCGTTGTCCTAAGGATTGAAAGTTGGGAACTCTTAAGACAAAGACTAATCAAAAACAAAAGCAAAAGCATTGTATGAACACTCCCATAAGAAACAGTGGTTTTAACTTTCTTATGACAAGACATATGACTAAACCAAGACAAAAGACGAGTATGAACGATCCATAAAATGAGACATTTTTTGATGACGATTTGATTGGTAATTTAGCAATTTTGGAACTTATTTAGGTACAGAAAATTCAAAAACAAATTGTTTTTTTAATAAAAAAACACACTTTTCAATTTCTATCTAAAATGCAAACAAAATCACATACATATTGGGCATATTTGATACTGGCCTTTGGGCCATTTGCTGAGGTTTTACTCAGTTCCGTGCCCATAATTATATTAATAATGCACCTAAATAATCCTTAGCCATGTGGAATGTCATTAAATCTCATAAAAACTCTGTTCCAACTGCGAAGTCTAGCCAGCTCAATGCTTAGATATTCAATGAGTTTTTTGTATCAGTAGCAGAAGAGATTATAAAAAATCTTCCCAACTCTATTACTTCCTACAATGACTACTTAACTGGACAGTTCACAGGGAATAGTTTCAAGTTCCACTCAGTTACACAAAAAATGGTATTGGATAAAATTTCTAGTCTTAAAAACAGTAGTAGCAAAGATTGCTATGACATGAACTGTAAAATTATTAAACATCTCAAAAATGTAATAAGCAAACCTCTGACTGACATATTTAATCATTGCATTGAAACCAACAATTTTCTGTCTGTTCTTAAATTAGCCAGAGTGTCTGTTCTTAAATTAGCCAGACCTATTTTCAAAAATAAAGGAGACACTGAAGGTCAGACTAATTACAGGCCCATTTCATTTTTACCTATAATCTCAGAAATCTATGAATCTTTTAAAAGACTAAATTAAAACCAAATTTTTACATTGAACCAATTTGGCTTCTGAAACAAAAGAAGCACCACTTTGACCAGATTTTACCACAATACAGTTAAGGCCGCTTGACATGGTGCATGACGTGCTGCAAATATTTGCAAGCAAAAAATTTCTGTCAAATTGTTGCCTGCAAAAAATCTTTTCGTTTGACATTGTGCATGGCCATGATTCCCCAGAATCTAGGTAAAAATTCCCCAGTTTGCATGCAAAAAAATGGCACCTGACCGATAAAAATGGATTGCCTGCAACAATCAGCTGGATTTGTACTGTGCATGCACCTGGGCAAAATTTCATGCATTTGCCTGCAAATTTTATTGTCATGCACCTTGTCAAGCGGCCTTTAGAAAATATAAGTGAACCTCTTAAAGAAGTACAAAACTCAAAGTACCTGGGAATAATCATTGATAAACATCTCAAGTGGAATGAGCATGTTCTTTATCTTTGTAAAAAAATAAGATGTCTAATTAATAAATTTTATATTCTTCGAGGAAAATCTTAATAATGATTTACAAAGCCTTAGTAGAAAGTTTATTATTAAATTATGGGATACTGGTTTGGGGGGGTACAGATAACTGCCATTCAGACCAAATTAAAAATTGTTTTAAAAAGACCACATTTGTATTCAACTACACACAGAGGAAATTTCAAATCTTAAAAGCTTGCATGTTATCAATGTGTGCAATTTTATTCATTTAAACAATAAATTTAAAAATAAATACATTTCTCATACATATCAAACAAGAGGTAACACAAAAAATCTTTTAAATTTCACTTTTTATAGAATCAATCAGGGCCATCATTTTGTAACTTATATTGGACCAAAACTATATAAGTTCAATAAGAAAAACAAATAACAAAAAGCGTTTTAAAAAACTGTTCAAAATACAGTGAAACCTCTACTTGCGGACACCTCTATTAAGTGGACACTCCCTTTAAGCGGACAAATTTTTTGGAACCAAGCTTTTCACTATTTTTTTACATGTAAAATTCACTCATATAACTGGACACTCTAATAACCGGACGCGGACAATTTTTTTTGGTAAAAAATTTAGAAACCTCTCTTAACCGGACGCGAACCTCTGACAACGGGACGGAGTGCTGCACGACATGATCATCAACATTATGTAGTATGTTGGCAATTTTCGTATTCGTTCGATCGCAGTTCAGTACGGTTATATTGCATCATACCTGCATGATAGTGCTAACGAGGTCAAAGTCGGAGTTTGTTTTGTTTACAAAAAACCTCGCGCGCGAGATACCTGTGTTGAGAATCTATATACAATGTGTATTATAAATAATATATCATGTTTAAAAGCAAAAAAAGTGTACCATCACCTGTGAAACTTGTTTTAAAAATTAGCGAAAAGCCCAAACAAAATCAAGAAAAAATGGATAATGCCGAATTATTTCAGGATAGCCATGCTAGAACACAAAATGAAGACGTTTTATATAGCGAATGGAAAAAATCCCAAAACGAAAAAAATTCACTTAGTGTACAAGTGGATTATCTCCGAAGTCAACTGGAAAGTATGCAAAGAAAATTTGCAGATTTAGAGACAAAAGTCACTAAAAAAGAAGAGTCTGACATGGACTACATTACTGATGAGGACGATCTGGCAAGAGAAACTGAGTGGATCAGACAAAAAGGAAAAGGTTGGAAAAAACGTCGAATGGATACTTCACTCTCACCACCACAACAAAGCTCGGGCACTGGAGAGCCCTCCAATAAAACACAAAATGAAGAACCCCCAACTAAGGTTAAAAAAGCTCCATTACCTCCACCGATTATGGTAAATGGCGTAAATAATTTTAATGATATTTATGAAAAGTTAAATATCATACAAGGAGTTAAAATAAAAGTTTTAAATAACGAAAATATTAAAATAAATGTACAAGACGCAGACAGCTATCGGCTGGTTACTAAAATGCTTAATGAAATAAAACAAACAAATAAGGCCAATTAGAGTAATAGCGAATAGGCTACACTTCTCATGTGACCCACAAAAAATTGTAGCTGATCTACAAAAAAAAGGTTTTAAGGCACTGGAGGCCAGCAACAAACTTAAATGGAGAACAAGACAACCTCTTAACATGTTTATGCTCACATTTAGCCACGATGAAGATATCAACAAAATTTTTGAAATTTCCAGTATCCTTGGGATTGAAGTGGAAATAAAAGCACTAAAAACCTCAAAGTTAGTCCCTCAATGCAAAAGATGCCAATCTTATGGACACACGCAAAAATATTGCGCTAAAGAACCACGTTGCGTAAAATGCACGGGGAAAAATCTTACTGTAGAATGCCCCAAACCAAAAGAATCTGAGCCAAAATGCATCCACTGTGGAGGCAAGCATCCTGCTAACTACAGAGGATGCCTTGTTGCTAAGGAAATACAAAAATTGAAAAATAAACCTAAGAAACCGAATCTCATACCAAACGTGAGTACAAATAGACAAAACCAACAGACAAGAAACACAGTCACACAAAACTCTGTGACAAGGACATACAGCCAAGTAGCAGCAACAGCTACTATACCTGATATTAATATCAGTAGTCAAAATACTATGGAACAAACACTACAATTAATTTTGGAGAAATTGAACAAACTTGATGAGCGATTAACTAAACTAGAAAGTAGCAATAACGGAGCTACCAATATGCCTCAAAATGGTCAGTAATCTTAGAATCCTAGCTTGGAATGCCAATGGTCTCTTGCAACATCAGCAAGACTTGCAAGTTATTCTAGACATAGAAAAAATTGATGTCTGTCTTGTGTCAGAAACGCATTTCACTAACCAGTCTCACATTAAATTTAAAGGTTATAAAGTGTATCATACAACTCACCCTAGCAATACTGCACATGGGGGAAGTGCTGTAATAATTAAAGAAAATATATCACACTATGAGGAGATGGGATATAAAACCATAGAGATTCAAGCTACATTAGTAAGTGTAAAAACCAAAACATATACATTAGTCATAAGTGCTGTCTATATACCACCAAGGCACTTACTAAAGAAAAATCAATATCTTAATTTTCTCAGAAAATTAGGAAACCGTTTTATAATTGGAGGTGACTTTAATGCAAAAAATACCTACTGGGGATCTAGACTGACGAATTCTAGAGGAAAAGAACTTTTGCAAGCTATTAGTGAATATCAATGTGAGCCGATATCAACTGGTAAGCCCACATACTATCCAACAGATCCAGGAAAAATTCCAGATCTAATTGATTTTTTTGTAGTAAAAAATATATCTTTAAGTTTTGTAGATATAGAAGAAAGTTTTGATTTACACTCAGATCATTCACCTATTATTCTAACCCTTAGTAAAAACATAATAAAGAAAGAAGCAAATATCTCACTAGTTAATAAACTGACTGACTGGATTAGTTTTAAACAAAGTCTGTCAGAAAAAATAAACCTATCAGTACCATTGCAAACGCCAGAACAAATCGATAAAGAAGTTGATTATTTTGTTACAAATATTCAACAAGCAGCTTGGGAAAACAGTCCAAAACCAAAGAGAATTTTTAAGGGAAAAAACTATCCAAAGGAAATTAGAGACCTTATATTGGAAAAAAGGAAACTAAGAAGAAAGTGGCAACAAAGCCGTGATCCTCGGGACAAAACAAATCTCAACAACATGACGCAGCGCATTAGGCGAGAAATTCTAGTAATAAAAAATGAATCTATTAACCATTTTCTTAATGAACTTACAGATGATAAAAATACCGACTATTCCCTTTGGAAAGCAACCAAAGATTTTAAAAGACCAATTATCCAAATTCCACCCATACGAAAATCTAACAACCAGTGGGCAAGGAGTAATGAAGAAAAAGCAGATATTTTTGCAAGTCATTTAGAAAAAACATTTCAGCCCCACGAAGCACCAGATGAACACTTTCATTTAAATGAACCCCATCAAATCGAGGACCATATTAAGCTTACATCACCAAAAGAAATATTAACAGAAATCAAAAATATTAATTCGAAAAAAGCCCCAGGGTATGATCTTATTAACGGGGTAGTCATAAAACAACTCCCCAGAAAAGCTATCGTAAAACTATGCAACCTAATTAATGCGTCTTTTAGGCTTAGGTATGTACCTAAACTGTGGAAAGTTGCAGAAGTTATCATGATTCCAAAACCGGGAAAACCACTCCATGACGTGTCATCTTACAGGCCAATATCTTTGCTGCCAATTATATCCAAGCTCTATGAAAAATTATTGCTTAAAAGAATAAAACCCATCATAGAAAGACAAGAAATTATTCCATCTCATCAATTTGGTTTTCGAGACAAGCATTCCACGATAGATCAAGTACACAGAATTACTAATATAATAGAAAAAGCACTAGAAGAGGGAAAAGTATGTTCTGCAGTTTTTCTAGATGTAGCACAAGCATTTGACAAAGTGTGACATGAAGGCCTTAATTTTAAACTAAAAAGGTTTCTGCCAAAACAGTATTCGGATATTTTGGAATCATACATATCTGATAGACATTTTAGAGTAAAACAGGAAGACTCATACTCAAATTTAAGAGAAATTCAAGCAGGCGTGCCCCAGGGTAGCGTACTAGGCCCTTATCTATACTTATTATTCACTTGTGATATCCCAAAGCCAGAAAATTGTCACTTAGCAACATTTGCCGATGATACTGGTTTATTGACGGTAGAAAAATCTATTGAAAAATGCATAGAGAAACTTCAGGATGCAGTCACCCAAATTCACAGTTGGACCACAAAGTGGCGAATAAAATTAAATGAAACCAAATCAATTCATGTTGATTTTACAAACAAAAATATAAATCACATACAAATAACAATTAACAACATTCCAGTACCATATTCGAATCAGGCAAAATATCTAGGTATGACACTTGATGCCAAATTGCGCTGGAAAGCACATGTTAAGAAAAAAAAAGAAGAACTTGAGATAAGGTATAGAAAAATGAACTGGCTAATTGGAAGGAAGTCCAATTTAACAATTCATAATAAGTTACTGCTTTATAGACAAATACTGAAACCAGTATGGACATATGGTATTCAACTATGGGGTTGTGCTAAAGAGAGTAACATTCTAGTTGTACAGAGATTTCAAAATAAAGTATTAAGAAACATTGTGAATGCACCTTGGTACGTTCGAAATAGTGACCTTCATCGAGATCTAAAAATCGAAACTGTAGCAGAGACTATAAAAAAGTACGCAAAAAGCCATGAAGATAGACTCCATCGGCATGTGAATGTGGAAGCAATTCAGCTTCTAGACAATACTATGCTAGTTCGACGACTAAAAAGAGTGAAGCCGTTTGAGCTAGTAAACTAAGTGAATTACACATAAAACAAAATAATGCTATAAACACAACACAATTGTGAGTTACAGACTAAACAAAGCGGGGAGAACTGTTGAGTGAACCCTAAGTTTAAATCTGACTTTTCTAGTAAATTAAGTTAAAACAAAATTGCTAATTAGTCTTACTGACTAGATTGTAATAAAAAAAACACAGTGTGTTTGACAAATAAAAAAAAAAAAAAAAAATGTTGGCAACAACGTACTCTGCAGCCGGGGAATTACCTCTTCCCGTTTTTATGTGGTCACTAGTTAGTGTAAATACGACAGAAATACGCGGGGGCGGGACTGCTGTGTTTTATTTTTATTGCTCAATTGGGTACCTAGTAATAGATCTCTTTGAAATAGTGCCTAGTAAAAACCTTCTTAGTTTACATGAAAAAATGGAAGTTGTTAACGTTTCGGAGAAGGAACATCTATCAGCACGAAAGATCGCTGAAAAATTTAATATCAAAAAAACTCAAGCAGCGGAAATTGTAAATAAATATATATTACAATTCCGCAGTTCCCTCTCATAAGCGGACACCTCCAATAAGCGGACAAAATCGATGGAACCGTGAGTGTCCGCTTATGGGAGGTTTTTAGCTTTAAATTAATGATGATGTGACCTATTTTGTACATTTTTTTACTGTCTTTTTAACACATTTTTTTTTGTTATGTATGTTTTTACCTTTTATATATTGTATTTTGTTTTAACTTTAATTCAGTTTTTGATTGTTTTAACTTGAATTTTTTTTTTATATGTATGTAACTTGTTCAAGTATAAGCCTAGACACCTAAGAATTATTGATGTATTTATATTAGTGTGCATTAAAAGGAAATTCAAAATTCAATTAAAAAAAAAATCCCAAATATACTAAATCAATAATTAGTTATTACTAGGATGGAAACTCACCCTTAGTTGTTTATTATTTGGATTTTTTTTGTTTATTGTCGTAGATTTAGCCTGCTTTGTCTTGTGAAAATTTATTTTCTTTTGTGACAATAAAGTATTTTTGATTTGATTTGATGTTTCACTGTATTCTTTTTTTCAAATTGTCAAGTTCTTCTAGATACCTTTTAAGTATTAATTTAGGTTAATGGAGTTTTTTTTTAAATTTAATTATTAAATTAATTAGTTTTCTTTTGTACAAATTTTGTTAATTTTTTCTCAAAACTTTTGCAATACCTAATGTTTAATGCTGCCAGTTATTTTTTCTTTATTGTTTTATTTTGAATTTTTTGGAAAACCTAACCTTAAAGTTTGTTTTGATATTTTTGGGCTTTCTGCAAAAACCTTCAAAAAAGAAAGTTCTGTTTGGGCAAAATTCCGATCAGGTGATAATTTCTCTCTTTGTTGAAAGTTATTTTCTTTTTGATCACCTGATCATTTTGGTAAAATCATGAGCGTTTTTTGCTCACGCTGGGAGTTTGAAGCGCTGTGACAGGGGAATGAAGAAATCACTTCCGACAAAAAACTGAAAGAAGTCACACGTGTTTTTGGGTTGAAGACCGAAATTCCAGTCGCAAGAAAGGGCCGCGGCCGCCAGTGAAATTTTGGGACTGCTACAGAATTACAGAAGGTAAGCTTCTAGCGTGTTGCCGATTTTTTCCTTTGTTTTTTAGTTTAATAGACTCTGTTTTCCCAGGCGGGGTGAATTTAACTTTGGGGTTATTTTTTTGGGATATCTCTAGTTTTTCTCCCCTTCAGGGCTTAGATGTCTATTTGGTTCTTCAGACCCTTATGTTTTGAAAAAGCACTGTGGATTTTACAGTTTTTTTTTGTTAAAAATTGGTAATTTTATAGTTTTTTTGCAGCAACCACATTTTATCGTTTTTTTTTGCCAGATTCGGACATTGTTGTTTTTGTACCGGTTTTTTTTCGTGTCCGCATGGTTTTGAAGGTTGGTTGCACTGAGTTTGGTTTATGACCTCGTGCGGCGATAAAAAAACCCCCGTTCGACATTTAGGAGCGGCCCGGGCCCCCGTTCTTTTTTCTTGCTGGCTGACGTTTCATTGACGTTTGTGTGTTCTAACCTCACAACTTCACGTGTTGTTTTGTTTTCCTCCAAGGTTAGAAAATTGTTGATTATTAGCTTGTCTAACGAACTGTCACGATCAGCTATTTTTCGATCCAAGATGGTTGCCATAGGACAAACAAAGCATTTTCCCATAAGCCGCAATGTTAATAAAAACGTAATTTTAAAAAAAGTGAAACGATTTAATTTACAACAAAGATGCTGTTTTAAGTATTGAACCTTTGTACATATGGGAAAAATGCGTTTTTCTTAAAAAAAAAATCAATTGAAGCCAGTAAATCTCAAATAAAAGGGACCATGTTTTGTTCAAAAGTCAGGTTATGTTTTTATTTACTTCTGTTTTTTTTTAACTTTTTTTCCAGTTTTTTACTCAGTTTGAATCATTATTATTAGTTTCTGTGCTGTTATGAATTGTGGCAGCTGGGGAGAGCTTGATAATGTTAGTTTTGATGGAAGGCCAAGTATTTTGACCTTAAAAAATCATCTTGATTTAAATGAACTAGGTATCAGCTCAAAGAAGGGAAAAGAAAGTGGATAAGTGCTCTATTACCTGACTTAACAGAGGATAAATTGAAATATTCAAAAGTTTTTTGTCAGGTTTGTTTTGGATAAATGTGTAACTGCCATTTTGGCAACATTTTCTATTGGGATCTTTTGTGCTTGAGTGGACCTTTTGCAGAAGTGTAACATAGAATTGTGTTAAACTGTAAGAAATATTTCACTATGATTTTTTTACTATTCTAGGCAAGCACCTTTCAAAACTAGAATACAGCAATGATCATGACTGGGTCTCTCCTGAATGGATTATTGTTTCAAAACGGTTGAAAATTTTTAAAAATGATGGTTGAAAAAAAGGTCCAGAGAAGAAAGAAAAGGATAACAATATGAGGTTAAAGTGTGAATAATGAGCTGAATCAAATTTGTACACCATCCTACAGAACCTTAAATAAACTTTTGGTAGTGTAGCGTCCTGTATAGTGTCGAGTGAAGTCCTGTATTATCAAAGTTTCTTTTTCTTTAATAAATATTTATTTTACAGACCTCAAAACAGTTTAGAATAAACTGGTGAGTTTGACAGTCTCCCTATCTAAAACCTCTTTTTATCTTAAACTATTTTGGTGCAAATTTTCCTTTATTTCCATGCTTTTTGACACCTAAAATTTGTATAGTATCTGACTGGACCTACTACAAGTCCTGTTGTGAAATTTCTGCGGTACTGTTCTGAGCTTATTACCAAAAAAAATTTTTTATGGCATCATTAATAATAGATGGATAAAAAAGTAATCTTTGTTGACTTTGATGACCACAAGAAAAACAAATAAGTTCTCTCAGATATTTTTTTCAATTTCTCTCAAAAAAACTTGGGTTCTACTCCTAATGGGTCATATGCTGTTACGTTCAATTGTAAACTTTTAGATACATAATTGAGCAAATATTGTTACAAAAAAACAGTAATAAAAGTAATAGTAACAGTAGTAATACAACAGCGAATATTGTACTGTTGTAAAATATGAACAGTACTTACTGTTGTGAGCTGATGAACCTTAGGTTTGACTGTACTTAAGCCCTATGTATTGTAGTTCATGGAAAATCATATGGTGATGTACGGTGTGTGAGGCCAATGACAAGAAAAAACTGTATTTTAATTTTGCAAGTTTTTTTTTATATAATGTTTACTTATATTTTTTTAAATAAACATATTTTGTAAAGTACTTATTAGAAGTTTGCTTGACCAACCTTGGTTGGAACTTATATGTGCATATTGATCTGTTGGACTGACCTACCTATAAGTTGTGCCTCTTTTTCATGTTACTACTGGAGGGTTAAAACAATTAAACTTTGTCTAAACCTAAAAATCATAGTGAAATATTTTTCACAGTTTAACGCTATAGAAGGCCTATTACTTAGCAAAAGGTTTAGTCAAGTACAACAAAAGATCCTAATAGAAAACCTGAATCTGATGAGAAAAGTTTAGTCTATTTCAATTTCGTCTCTGTTAAGTGAGCCTTAAAGTGAGCTCTTTGAATAGAACTACTTTCCCCTACCTTGGGCTGATAGTTCATTGATTCATTGGTCAAAAAACTTCAAAAACCTTTGGGGGGCCCCAGAGGTCTCATGATGTACTTTATGCTATTTTTTCTGTTTATTCATGAAATATATGGAAAATATCTAAAAAAATATGTGGTTTGGGGGGTCCGGGCCCCTAGCCCCCCGCCCCCTTGGTGCGTTCATGTAATAATTCAAAATAAGTGAAAAAACTAGAAAAAAAGTTAAAAAAAAACAAAATAAACAAAAACATAACCTACTTTTTTGAAGAAAACATGGTCCCTTTTATTTCAGATTTTCTCGCTTTAGTTTAATATTTTTAAGAAAAACGCATTTTTCCCATATGCACAAAGGATCTATTCTTAAAACTGATTAATTTTTGAGACTAAAGCTCTTGTCGTTTTTGTAAAATTTACGTTTTTGTTAAAATTACGGCTTATGGGAAATCGGTTTGTTTGTCCTATGGAAGACATCTTGGATTTGATCATATGTTTTGTTAGACAGCCCTATTCGTCGGGTTTCGAATTTGTTTGTGTGAAATCCGTCGAAATTTACCTTCATTTTTTGCTTTCGTTAAGCGCGAGATTAATGCCGCGTTGTTAAGCGAACCGTACCGGTGTGGTGATAGCCAATTTGTCTCGAAAAAACCTACTTTTTTGTATCTTAATAAATTAAAAACAACTTATAATAGAGCCGTCGAAGCCCAGGGCAATGCAGAGACGTCAAAAAAGTTAAAACCCAGATGGGAAGATGTGCCTTCTCTGGTAAGTCAATTCGATGCATTGCATTTTGAAATTATAAGCTTGGATAGTAGTGATCAGATACAAGAAAGTCAGGAAACTTTAGTGCAGGAATTTGATGAAATGAAATACACAATTAGATCGATTTGTCGTGAGCTCTATCCGGAGGATTACCAAGATGCATCACAGACAATTTTGAACCATTCCCTGGTAAATGTGGACAGGGGTCTTGAAATTAAAAGAATAGAGGTACCCCATTTTGACGGTAATCTTAAAAAATGGCCCACCTTTTTTGATATGTTTAAGTAACTTGTTCATGATAAAGCTGACATGAGTGAAATAGCTAAATTTCAAGCCTTAAATACCGCTCTGGTGGGAGAGGCCGCATCTGTAATTAGGAACATACCGCTTACCTCAGATAATTATCGAGTAGCCTTCGATGCAATGATTAGACGCTTTAATAATAAAAGACTTTTGGTAACAAATTATTGGACGTCTATTTGCCAAGCCCCTTCTGCAAAATCGAGCAACCCTCATGATTTAAGGTTATTGTTGTCCACTTTCCGGGAAAATTTGGAAGCATTGTCAAACTGTGATGATGTAGACCTTCTAGATTTTGCTAAAATGCTTCTTCTTTTGCAAAAGGTTGATACCCCATTGAAAACTCAGTTTGAGATTGAGTATAGTGATAAAGAAATCCCGTCCTATAAAGATTTGTTTAAATTCTTAGAGAAAAATTGTCGGGCTTTGGAAAATAGTTCTCTTTTGAATAAGCCGAAGGAGGTCTCACCTCCTCTACCCCCTAGGAAGGGTGGCAAACCACCCTATCCTGTGTTATTGACTGGAACAGGCCAGTCTGGTAATAAAGGTTGTGTTTATTGCCAGCAACAGCCCTACCATCCCCTTGTGAAGTGTACCAGATTTCTGGAATTAGAAGTAGGTCAACGCCATCAATTTGTTAAGCGTGAACGATTGTGTTTTAGCTGCTTTGGCAAACATGGTGTATCTCAATGCCCTACAAATGCCACGTGTCGTCAGTGCCATGGTCTTCACCATTCCCTGTTGCACTTTGTGAAAAGCTCTCCGAGCCCCCAAGTTGATCGTCCAGGGGAAACCCCCCGTATACTTAATAGTGAAGGTGCCCAACAGGCATTGTGTACCGCTACACCCAGTAGCAACCATTTTGAACCTCGTAAGAGGAGACCTGTGCTTTTTGCAACAGAAGTATGTGTCTTGTCGGGCAATTTTAGATTCCGCTAGTGAAGCGTCCTTTGTAACCGTCTCTTTGGCTGAGAGGTTAGGACTAAATGGAATAAATGGCATGATTTCTAGTACATCAGATGGCAATGTAACATTGCAAATAGGCTCCTCCAAGTTTCCTGATAGTTTGTTTTCCTGTGGTGCCATTCTTATTCCTAAAATTTGTGGAACCATACCTGTGACTGTTGTAGAATATGATTCTATTCACTGGCCGTACCTAAAAAATTTAGATTTTGCTAATCCTAATTTTGGACAACCTAGTAGTGTAGACCTTTTGATTGGTGTTGATTTGTTTGGTCAGATGCTTGTGCCTGGCTTTAAAAAAGGAGAAAATGGAGGACCTTGTGCCATTAATTCAATATTTGGTTGGATACTCCTTGGTGGTATTGATGGCCCTCGTAAAACTCAAAAACCCATTAGTTTGTTGACCTTAGTGTCTTCCCCTATAGAATCTGGATTGGATAGTACCTTACAAAAGTTTTGGGAACTAGAATCGACCCCTCCAAAAATCCCTCTGATGAGGACTTGTGTGGAAAATTGTTTGCTGCCGCTCATTCTGGAACTGAGTTTGGCAGATATGTTGTTCGTTTACCTTTCAGAGAGCCTCGACAAGAACTTGGTGACTCTAAAGGCGTATTGCGTAGATTCAATATGATGGAAAACCGATTATTGAGGAATCCTGCTTTGTATAGTGTGTACAAAGAATCTGTTCAGGATTACCTAGACCAGGGGCTTCTGAAATTGGACAATTCTAACCCTGACTTCCATTCATATTTTGTTCCACACCACCCAGTTGTGAAGGTGGTAAAATGGTGCCCAAAATCTGATTCGTTTTGTTATGATGTGATGCCCATGGAAAAACCATGTACCAAGAGAAACATTCTCTCTGAGATTGCAAGGATATATGATCCACTCGGGTTCCTAGCCCCAGTTGTTTTGGTTGCTAACTGTTTAATGCGACGTTTGGGGGTCCAGGGTCTTTCATGGGATGATACCCCCTCCAGTGATATTGTTGCACAGTGGCAACTCTATGTGTCATAACTACCATTATCTTCGATATCAATACCTCGTTATGTTGTGAAGCAAAATGCTGTCACCACTGAATTGCATGGCTTTTGTGACGCCTCAATGTGTGCATATGGTGGTGCAGTATATATTCGACAAATTGAGTTGGATGGAAATATTTCTATCTCCCTTTTGTGTGGGAAAAGTAGGGTGTGCCCTTTGAAAAGTATTTCTATTCCACGCTTAGAATTGTGTGCTGCTGTATTGTTGGCAGAGCTATTGGAGTTTGTTGGCAATCATCTTGATTGCATCCCGATTAGATTTTTGCTTGGTCTGACTCCAGCGTTACCCTTGCTTGGATAAAATCGTGTCCATCAAAACGAAAGGTTTTTGTAGCCAATCGTGTAACGACTATTCAAGAGAAAGTTCCCCCCAGCTGTTGGTACCATGTAAATGGTAAGGAGAACCCAGCTGATTGCTTATCCCGGAGATTACTTCCTGGTCAATTGATAGACCATCCTCTTTGGTTTACTGGACCATCCTGGTTGGCCCAGTCTAGTGAAACATGGCCTATGAACCCTAAAATTGATGCGTTTGATGCTGATCTACCCCCTGAGGAAAATCGTTTTGTTTTTGTGACAGAAATACCCCTTGATGAAGTACAGCTGTTACTCACTAAGTACTCCTCTTTACGTAAAATCTTGGGCATTGTTGCCTTTTGTTTGAGACCTTTTCGAGTGAAAAAAGATCCTTCTTTATCTTTTCCTACTAAAGCCCTCAATGAGGCAGATCTTTATTATGCTACTTTAGTTGTTGTGCGAGTTGTACAACAAGAAGTTTTTTTTTGAAGATTTGAAAAGGATGCGTAAGGGTGAGAGTTGTGCTAAGCCTCTTCGAAAGTTAGCTCCTTTTCTTGATTCACATGGTGTTCTCAGGGTGGGCGGTAGATTACGTCACACTGATTTAGCATATGAGTTGAAACACCCCATGTTGTTGCCTCGTAGTCATAGGCTTACCACTTTGATTATTGAAAAATTCCATAGTGAGCATGGACATCCAGGTCCTCGCTTATTGGAGTACCTCCTAAATCAACAGTTTTGGATTTTGTCGGTGAAAAGTGCGATTCACAGTGTTGTTTCCAAGTGTTTTTGTTGTGCCAGGGTAAATCCCAAACCATTGCACCCATTCATGGGTGACCTTCCTAAATTTAGAGTGTCCCAGGGAAGCCCTTTTCCCATGTTAGTGTAGATTTTATGGGTCCATTCTCCATCACGTTAACCAAGCGTCGTGGTGTAGAAGGTCAAAAGGCTTATGGGTGTATTTTTGTTTGTTTCCCAACAAAGGCCATTCACCTGGAGGCTGTTTCTGATTTGTCCACTGATGCATTTTTGGCTGCCCTTCGCCGATTTGTTGGTACACGTGGCAGATGTGCTGCCCTCTACAGTGACCAGGGCACTAATTTTGTTGGGGCAAATAACCTCCTTGTGTCCTATTGTCAGCAAGCTGCTGAGACTTTAGCGATTAAGTGGTGTTTTAATCCACCCGCCAGGCCGCATTTTGGTGGACTCCATGAGTCTGGGGTAAAGTCCACGAAAACTCATCTGAAGAGAATTGTGGGGGATCAAATCCTAACCTTTGAAGAGTTGATGACTGTATTGGTTGAGATTGAGGCTCTTTTAAATAGTCGACCATTGTGTAGTATGAGCCCTGATCCTCATGACTTTCAAAGTCTTACTCCTGGACATTTCCTCACTTTGGAACCCTTGACAGCCCCCCCGATGAAGACCTAACCAATGAATGAACTAGTAAGAACCTTTCATTTTGAAATTTGTATTGGAAAACTTGGCTTTACTTTTATCTCAATTCTTTTTACGGAATGCCATTTTCGCAAACTTGGCTTTTTTTTACATGCAATGTTTTTGTTATGATTTCACTTCTTTTTTAAAGGAATTGGATAATACTTAATTTTTAAAGTAGTAAAATATGCGGAATATTGTTCAACTTTTGCAATGCCTTACTTAAATTTTTGAGGTTTTTTAATTTTTTTTCATGGTTTTATCGTAGTTCCTATCAGCCTTCCAAAGCTCAGCTCTCTAGCATTTCTGAAAGTGCACAATGTTACTTTTACATAACTTTACATGTATAGGGGAGGGAAATATATTAAAATTGTCGTGTTTTTAAATTTTGTCCTATAGTTTTATCATAGTTCCTATCAGTCTTCCAATGCTCAGCTCTCTAGCATTTCTGGAAGTGGGTAATGTTACTTTTACATAACTTTACATTTATAGGGGAGGAGAGTAAATGAAAATATTGGACTTTTTAAATTTTTTCACATGGTTTTATCATAATTTCTATCAGCATTCCAATGCTTAGCTCTCTAGCATTTCTGGAAGTAGACAATGTTAGATTTTTCATATAGTTTTATTATATTGTCTTTCAGTCTTAAAAAGTTCAGCTCTCTAGCGTTTCTGGAAGTGTGCAGTGTTACTTTTACATAACTTTACATTAATAGGGGAAGGAAGTAAATTAGAATTTTGGGGTGTTTTAATTTTTTTCTATAATTTTATCATAGTTACTATCGGTCTTCCAAAGCTTAGCTCTCTAGTATGTCTGAAAGTAGGCAATGTTACTTTTACTTAACTTTACATTTATAGGGGAGAGAAGTAAATTAGAATTTTGGGGTGTTTTAATTTTTTCCTATAGTTTTATCATAGTTCCTATTAGTCTGACAAAGCTCAACTCTCTAGCATTTCTGGAAGGAGGCAATGCTACTTTTACATAACTCTAAATGTATAGGGGAGGGGAGTAAATTAAAATTTTGGGGTTTTTTGATTTTTTCCTATAGTTTTATCATAGTTCCTATCAGTCTGCCAAAGCTCAACTCTCTAGCATTTCTGGAAGTGGGCGATGCTAATTTTACATAACTCTAAATGTATAGGGGAGGGGAGTAAATTAAAATTTTGGGGTTTTTTGATTTTTTCCAGGGTCATAATTTCTTTCAGTCTGCCAAATTTCAGCTTGTCTGGAAGTACAGTAGAATATTGATGATCTATACATGAGTGAGTGAGTCAGTGAGTGAGTGGCAATTTCGACGTTTTTTGAAATTTCGTAACTACTTTACTACTTCATGGAATTCCATGAAACTTGGAGGGGTTGTTAACTCCATGGAGATCTACGACTGTGCAAAGTTTGAGAGTCGTAGCTCATTCCGAAGTAGAGTTTTAGGTAGGTCAAATATCGGCTGAAATGTTTCCAGAAAAGATGGTTACGGCGCGCGAACTTGGCGAGGCACTGCCGTGCCCTCAGATTAAAATTGTAAAATCAGTAAATACTTATTCTACATTAGAGAAAAAAACTGTGATATGTAGAAGTACTACTCTAGTACATTCAGGTATTTCATACCTAGGTACTCAAATTTAATATTTTTAAGAAAGAAAAAAATGTATTAGAATAATAATTATTGTAAAAATGTTTGCAAAACATTTTGGTTAATAAATACTAAATACTAAACCACTTTGGCTATTGATCACTTGACTGAATTTGTTGCAGAGGGATTTGAGAATAAGCAAAGCACATATGCTACTTTCCTTGACTTGACCAAGGCCTTTGATTGTATTTCCTTTGAGATCCTCTATAAAGAACTATCTCACTACAACTTTGGCCCAAGTAGTATATCCCTATCTAGAAGATAGGGATCAGTATGTGTGTTTTAATGAAGAGCAGTCGAGGAAGCAGAGGATTTTGCATGATGTTCCCCAGGGCTCTGTGCTGGGTCCGTTGCTGTATCACAATGGTCTCAAAACAAACAGATACAAATTGAGAACTGGTTCCTAGCCAATAAGTTTAGTCTTAACAATAGTAAGACTCAAAATATAAATTCTACAATGCAAACATCTCCATTAACCTTAGAAAGCAATGAATCAATAAAATCTCTGGGGGTTTACCTGGATCCTGGCATGACCTGGGAGGATCAGGTGAGTCATCTTAGCTCCAAACTGTCAAAGATTACTTTTCTCATAAGGGGTCTTTCAAAAAACGTATCTAGGAGTACTTTGTTGATGGCATATCATGGATACTTTAATGCTAACATGTCTTATGCAATTTTAAATTGGGGTCATTCTCCCAACTCTGCACAAATATTCAAGCTTCAACGACGTTGTGTTAGAATTATTGGCGGCATAAAGTATCGTGACTGTTGCAAAAATAGTTTCATAGAACTGAAACTGCTTACTTTTCCTTGCACTTTTATCCTTCAATGTTTAATCTATGTGAAACAAACCCATGACAATTTCAGAACACATGCTGACATCCACTCCTATCAAACTAGGAATAAAGAGAATTGGGTTCCCAGCTATCACAGACTGCAACATACCAGGAGGGGCTCAGATTACTTTGGAATTAAACTTTTTAATGTCCTACCAACAGAAGTAAAAAATTTAAGCTTTCACAATTTTAAGAGAAGTGTAAAGACCTACTTTGTAAAACATGCCTTCTATTCCTTCGATGAGTACCTAGATAGTGATTTTGATTTCTAATGTCTAAATTGTGATTTTTTAAAAAATGTTTGTTTCTACAATGTACTTTGTTGTCTTTTTATTAAGTTGTCTTTTGATTAAGTAGCTTTACTCTAAATAAGATTCATATAATCTATTCGCTTTATTTTAATTAATTTTAAATATTTTAAATAAGTTGTGCTATTTTTGCTACTACTTTAAGATTTTAGCTCACACATATACTATACTATAGTAGTGTGAGCTATGATCCTAATTTTTTCGAGAAAAAAAAAGTTGCTCCGATTTCAAAATTTTTTATATATCTTTGCGTTTCAGATGATTTTGAAACTTTTTTGTTGCGCCGTCTGTCTGTCTGTCTGTAACGACCAACGCGCATAACTCAAAAACCGCTTGGCCCATTTTACTGAAATTCGGTACCTAGGCTGAGTTTTGGGCCGAGATGGTCCCCAAAAAATGAACAAAATCCACCAAACACAAACCAAATAAAAGGGTGGGGGTAGATTTCAAAAATTAGAGTTTATGGGAAAATATGGCGTGTGTGATATCAAACGAAAGGTAATTGAGTCTGGAGTTAAACAAAATACATTTTAATTTATTTAAAAAAAGGGTGGAGGTATATTTAAAAAATTAGAGTTTAAGTGAAAATATAGCGTGTGTGATATCAAACGAAAGGTAATTGAGTCCGGAGTTTAACAAAATACATTTTAGTTTTTGTTTTTTTAAGGGTGGGGGTAGATTTCAAAAATTGGAGTTTAAGTCAAAACATGGCTTGTGTGGTATCAAACAAAAGGTAATTTAGTCTGGAGTTGAATAAAATAGATTTTAGTTTTTAGTTATATTAGCTCACACGTACACTATAACTATAGTACTTAGTGTGAGCTTAGGGGCCCATATATTGGCAGAGTATTTTGACTTGTAAACGCACTTTGTGTAATATTTTACCAATAAATAAACTAAGCTAAACTAAACTAAACATGTGTCCGACTGAAAATGCGAGGTTGCCACATCACAGGTAGGTATGTATACAGGGTTCGTCAACGATCATTTGGCCATTGAAAATATGTGAATTGAAGTAGGATTGCTATTTAAATAAATGGCACTAAGAGAGATAAGTACTTTAGCGCTATTGTCAAGTTAGTAATTCAAGAAAATGGTTTTCCTTTGGCGATCTAATGACGTTACTCTTACTGGCTAAGTAGGCCGAAGACAGCAATTAATAAAATCCTAAAAAGGCCTTGATTTTAATTGCGGTTGCGCCATCTCTTAGATATCATTTGAACTGTATGACTTATAATCAATACTGCGAATCCGCAATTAAGTGTACAGCATAGACGAATAAAATTATACTTGTTTCTGCTTTTAGTTCAGGCCCTACATCTGAGATTCCAGCCATAATATGCTGCGTTTAATGATAGAAGCAACACACTTGGCATGGATAGACATAAGACTCGCCCGAACCTTTCACGAAAGTGAACCCCCACCCCACCCCTGGCAGGGGGTGGTTCCCCCCCCCTTAAACGTGCTTTTTGATGGTTTTTTGCTAATAACTCGAAAACAGTCAACTTTTTCAAATATATTCTAGAAATCATTTTTCAAGCGGATACAATTTCCTTTTCAACGATGTACCTAAGTACCCTTTAACGGCAGTGGTGCACATTCCATTAGCGTAGGAAAAAATTGGAAAATTTTTAAAATATTCTTTTATCTATTTTTTGTGGTATTTTTTATCCTTAACACAATTTTATTTTTTCAAAAAAATATTTTTAGTTATAAGCCCATTGTATACAGTTAAATAGTTATTAAGCTAGACGTATCTCTTTTTAGTAGCCGCCTTGAAACAAAAATAAATGTGTTTGTAGAAACCCTTAAATCATAATAAAATCAAAAATTTTAAACATTCATTTTTGTAACTGAATAAATAAAAATGAGAGTGAGTAAAATATTATTTTTGGTTAGTAATAACTTAAAACTGACTTTTTTAAGTTAACCTTCTTTAAAGTGGTGGTGGGGGGCATCCCTCCTCTCACCCCCCTCAAAAGTGCTCTCTACTCTCTAAAATACTGTATTTTAGCTCACACATATACTATACTATAGTAGTGTGAGCTATGGTGATCCTAATTTTTTCGAGAAAAAAAAATTTGCTCCGATTTCAAAATTTTTTATATATTTTTGCGTTTCAGATGATTTTGAAACTTTTTTGTTGCGCCGTCTGTCTGTCTGTCTGTCTGTCTGTATGTATGTCTGTCTGTATGTCTGTCTGTAACGACCAACGCGCATAACTCAAAAACCGCTTGCCCGATTTCAATGAAATTTGGTACCTAGGCTAGGTCCTGGGTCGAGATGGTCCCATTTAAAAATGAAGAAAATCCACCGAACACAAGCCAAATAAAAGGATGGGGGTAGATTAAAAAATTAGAGTTTATGTGAAAATATGGCGTGTGTGATATCAAACGAAAGGTAATTGAGTGCGGAGTTAAACAAAATACATTTTAATTTTTGTTTTTTTAAAAATTGATTGAGTTTAAGTCAAAAGATGGCTTGTGTGGTATCAAACGAGAGGTAATTTAGTCTGGAGTTGAATAACATATATTACAGTTTTTAGTTATATTAGCTCACACGTACACTATAACTATAGTACTTAGTGTGAGCTTAGGGGCCCATATATTGGCAGAGTATTTTTTGATTCTTTTATGGGGGTGTAGCTGCATGCACCTTGTATTGTCTAAATTATTTGCAAACTTTTAACTTGGCAAAAATAACTAAGTAACAATTATTGAGGCAGATGAAAAGTCCTTTCTAACGATGTATAACATGCCCCCCTTACATCAGTGGCGCACCTTTTATAGGCATTTAAATAAATTAGAGGTGTGGAAAAAACTGGTTTCTTTTAATTTTCCTAAATTTTACTGTCCCACATGTCTGGTTTTAAAACTTATTAAAGTAAAATTTAAGAAAATTAAAAAAAAAACAAGTTTTTTCCATACCTCTAATTTATTTAAATGCCTATGTAAGGGGGGCGTGTTATACCTCATTAGAGAGGACTTTTCATCAGCCTTAATAGTTATTACTCAGTTGTTTTGTCCAAGTTAAAAGTTTGCAAATAATTGGGAAAATACTTTATGAGAGCACTTTTGAGGGGGGTAAGGGGGGATCCCCATCTTGCAAAAGGTTAACTAGAAAAAGTCAGATTTAAGTTATTACTAACCAAAAAATAATTTTTTACTCACTCTCATTTTTATTTACTCAGTTACAAAAATGAATGATCAAAATTTTTGTTTGATTAAAAGATTTCTACAAACAGATTTATTTTTATTTCAAGGCGGCTATTTAAAAATACTCTGCCAATATATGGGCACCTGAGCTCACACTAGGTACAATAGTTATAGAGTACGTGTGAGCTAATATAACTAAAAACTTAAATATATTTTGTTCAACTCCAGACTCAATTACCTTTCGTTTGATACCACACAAGCCATGTTTTGACTTAAACTCTAATTTTTTAAATCTACCCCCACCCTTTTTTTAAAACTAAAATATATTTTTTAAACTCCAGACTCATTTACCTTTCGTTTGATATCACACACGCCATATTTTCATTAAACTCTAATTTTTGAAATCTATCCCCACCCCTTTTTTTAAACTAAAATTTATTTTGTTTAACTCCAGACTCAATTGCCTTTCGTTTGATATCACACATGCTATATTTTTACATAAACTCTTATTTTGGAAATCAACCCCCACCCTTTTATTTGGCTTGTGTTCGATAGATTTTGTTCATTTTTAAATGGGACCATCTCGACCCAAGACCCAACCTAGGTACCAAATTTCATTAAAATCGGGCAAGCGGTTTTTGAGTTATGCGCGTTGGTCGTTACAGACAGACAGACAGACGGCGCAACAAAAAACTGAAATATATTTTATTCAACTCCGGACTAAATTACCTTTTGTTTGATACCACACAAGCCATGTTTTGACTTAAACTCAAATTTTTGAAATCTACCCCCACCCTTAAAAAAACAAAAACTAAAATGTATTTTGTTAAACTCCGTACTCAATTACCTTTCGTTTGATATCACACTCGCCATATTTTCACTTAAACTCTAATTTTTAAAATATACCCCCACCCTTTTTTTTAAATAAATTAAAATGTATTTTGTTCAACAGCAGACTCAATTACCTTTCGTTTGATATCACACGTCATATTTTCACATAAACTCTAATTTTTGAAATCTACCCCCACCCTTTTATTTGGTTTGTGTTCGGTGGATTTTGTTCATTTTTAAATGGGACCATCTCGAGCCAAGACCCAGCCTAGGTACCAAATTTCATTAAAATCGGCCAAGCGGTTTTTGAGTTATGCGCGTTGGTCGTTACAGACAGACAGACGGCGCAACAAAAAAGTTTCAAAATCATCTGAAACGCAAAGATATATAAAAAATTTTGAAATCGGAGCAACTTTTTTTTTCTCGAAAAAATTAGGATCACCATAGCTCACACTACTATAGTATAGTATATGTGTGAGCTAAAAGTTTCAAAATCATCTGAAACGCAAAGATATATAAAAATTTTTGAAATCGGAGCGACTTTTTTTTTCTCGAAAAAATTAGGATCACCATAGCTCACACTACTATAGTATAGTAGTAGTGTGAGCTAAATTTGTTCTACAATTAATATATTTTTTTTAGGTTGCTAATCTGCGTTCTGTTTTTTGGGATCGCTAACCCCGATCCTTTTTAATCTGTTGTATTTTGTCTAAGAGTGAATAAAAGAATGGAGTGAATGAGAAAAAAAAAATAAATTTAGATAAAGTCGAAGGAATTTTAACAACGAAAAAAAGAAAAAGAATAATACTGAAGAACAGAAGAAAAAGAAGAACAAAAGAAAGAAGACTGAAAAGAGAAAAAGGAAGATATCTGAAGGTAGAAGACTGATTAGAAAGAGAAATTAGAATAAAGGGAAAAAAAGAAAAAGATAAAAAATCTGAAAAAAAATAGAAAAAGAAAGATTTAAAAATACCCACTATATAGATACCTACCTATATCACAAACCAAAAAACGGATCTACATAGATTTCAAGAGAAATAGAGAGAGAATTGGAGGATAGAGAGAAACAAGATATACAGAAGTATGTAAGGGCCTCAAGTGGTTACAAAACCAGCCTTCCTTAAAGCCCACGGTATCGATCTGGCTAACTGTCCTAGAAGGACAAAGCCAATACTCTGGAACAGAACAGAACAGAGGTCTGTGATTCGGAAAACGCGCGAACGGTTTAGTTAGTTAGTGGGTTTGTCCTTTAACCGATCCATACTCGTGTGTGTAACCATAAGTTTGATCAGTAACCTGGTAAGTTTTTAAAAGGTAGAACAACAAAAAAACAATTTAAAAAATGGTGAAACATAATTACAATACGATACAGTATTCTTGTTTATTAGACTCAATTTTAGTAGTATTAATAATATCTGACAAAACGTGACAAAATCGTCAGTTACCTGTGCATCAGTTACCTGTTAGAATACTTACAGGTTACTGACCTGCTCTACAAGTAACTGACTCGTTTTTTACAAGCTTTTATTTAGCTTCACATGTTCTGTCTAACTATCGTACTATCAAATCTTGTGAAGCATTTTTGACACACTTCCCATTATATATAATCGAAAGTAGCCAGGAGATACATTCTAAACTGGCATGTAAATGTCAAGAATCCATAAAAATAAGTGATCTTCAGGTAGAAATTGAGCAACTAAAGAAAGAAAACAAAAACCTGCAGCATCAAATATTTGGTTCAGAAGCCAAAAAACAGGAGCAACAAATGCAACAACAAAAAACTAGCATACAAGAAATGAAGCTACAATTAGAAACACAGGGAAATAACATCAAATGTCTTCAAAATGAGCTTAACAAAGAAAGTGCACAACACCGGATAGCTCAAGAAACAGCAAATAAACTCAATATTTCCAATCAGGAATTGAATAAAGAAATTATAATGCTAATCTCTGGTTTAAATTTAAATTTCAATTCACTGTGTCATGATGTTAGCAATGCCATAATGCCAATACTGCAGCCCTTACTACAAGAAATGCAAGGATCAATAACTGTTGAAGTGACAAAACAACTTAAAAGTTTTTATGAAAGTCCCAAAAGGATAAAAAATGGTGAAACATAATTACAATAGGATACAGTTTTCTTGTTTATTAGACTCAATTTTAGTAGTATTAATAATATCTGACAAAACGTGACAAAATCGTCAGTTACCTGTGCATCAGTTACCTGTTAGAATACTTACAGGTTACTGACCTGCTCTACAAGTAACTGACTCGTTTTTTACAAGCTTTTATTTAGCTTCACGTGTTCTGTCTAACTATCGTACTATCAAATCTTGTGAAGCATTTTTGACACACTTCCCATTATCTCTCATTCCATCGACTGTAAACGCACCCCAGTAGACGCAAATTTTTACCCCCCGAAAATTGAGAAATAAACTGTGAAAAATAAACACTAATTAAATTTTGAAAACACAAATCTATATAGCAACAAAAAAATATGTAACAAGTGACTTGAAATCGTGAAAAAACTGTTATTCTCTCGAAAAATTAAGAAAATCTTTTGAACAAAACAAAGTGAAACTATGGTGAAGTTAGCAAACTACACATACACAGACAAAACAAAGAACAGCTGTTTCAAGGCAGCCATCTTGCAAAGGCAGATTTACACCATCACCGCACTGGAAAACACTTTCAGATGAATAGGGGACCCCAACAAATGTACACATTCACATGATTTGGGACTGTTCACAAATCACCTCGTCTTAATGGCAGACGCGGAACTATCTCAAATCAATACAACTAAGCCGCCTCTAGGGACACTAAAATGCCATAAAAGCTCTCGATTTAGATACTATGTCTGCGTTGGGTGTTATGCTCTCTTTCATCCATTATGTCTGGAGAGGGATTTTAAAACTGCAAAAAAAGTCAAAGACCACCTAGTAACATGTAGCAAAGCATGTCAGAAGCTGTTGGAGGTACAATCAACTGATAAAAGGGAAGTAATAAAGCTAAGGGGTGAAAATGAAGTAATGAGTAGCAAAATTAAAGAACTGGAGCAATTGAGCCAAACAGATATAATCGAAAGTAGCCAGGAGATACATTCTAAACTGGCATGTAAATGTCAAGAATCCATAAAAATAAGTGATCTTCAGGTAGAAATTGAGCAACTAAAGAAAAAAAACAAAAACCTGCAGCATCAAATATTTGGTTCAGAAGCCAAAAAACAGGAGCAACAAATGCAACAACAAAAAACTAGCATACAAGAAATGAAGCTACAATTAGAAACACAGGAAAATAACATCAAATGTCTTCAAAATGAGCTTAACAAAGAAAGTGCACAACACCGGATAGCTCAAGAAACAGCAAATAAACTCAATATTTCCAATCAGGAATTGAATAAAGAAATTATAATGCTAATCTCTGGTTTAAATTTAAATTTCAATTCACTGTGTCATGATGTTAGCAATGCCATAATGCCAATACTGCAGCCCTTACTCCAAGAAATGCAAGGATCAATAACTGTTGAAGTGCCAAAACAACTTAAAAGTTTTTATGAAAGTCCCAAAAGGATACCATTGAGCAAGTGGCTGTAAAAATGGATACAGTTGCAAAGATTATAAATGACTCTAATAAAGAACCGATTCATTATTGACTGTTGCACCCATTCAAATTGAATCCAAAGTGGAAATTACAAACACAAGTTGGACTTCAAATAAAAACAGAGGAGTTCAAAAAACAGCAAATAACAGAACGGAATCAGGGTCAGCTTTTAAAAGCAGCTATAACAATAATTATAATAATGGTAATAGTTATAAAAATAAATATATTAATAGTAACAGTCTAAATAACAACAGAACTGTGAATAATAACAGACAAACACATGCAAACGACAACCTGCAACATGCATCTAAACGTCGTAGTACTAAGGAAGGGACCAGTCTAACTTCTGCGGAATTTCGAGTAGCAAAAAAAATTTTTAGAAACAAAACCACAAAATAATCCAGAAACAGAACTTTCCTGGCTGTTTGTTACGGGATTTACACCAGAAACCACACCGGAGTCATTGTCTACATATGTAAAAAGACAATTGGGAACAAATGAGTGTTTAGTGGAAAAACTTCAAACCAGGAAGGACAAAATAAAAAGCTCATTTAAAATTGGCCTTCAAATGGATATGTATGACAAGTCTCTTGATGCATGTATGTGGCCCAGAGGAGTATTGTTTAACCATTTTCAGAATGTTATACGTCCAAGAAGAAGGGTATAATAATGAATCATAATTTTAGTAGTTTATTCAATTCCAGTTCTTTCCACTCTCTTAATGATGTTGTGGAACCTATGTCAAATATACCTAAAAAAGTAAAAAACAATCTACTTAGTACTGAGACTCATTTCAGATAATTCACTTGAATGTACAAGGTTTATTTAGTAAAATATCTCTACTAGAGGCAACATTAAAATATACCAACTGCAGCGTGCTTTGTTTGAATGACCATTTCATTACTAAAAATCAACTTGAGGCGGTCAATATTGTTGACTATACTCTTATTTCAGGTTTCACCAGGACATTGCATGGAAAGGGTGGGACAGCGATTTATGTAAAAAAAAATATTTCTTACTCAGCACTCCCATTTGATATTGCGAGCATGTCTCTGGAGTTGGACTTCGAGGTAGCTGGGGCAATTATAAATAACATTCAGGTAACCTAGTGGCAGTCTTGAGAACTTTCTTAACAGACTGTCTATTTTATTGAAGACTTTATCTGATGGAATGCAGATCATAATTGCTGCTGATTTTAATGTACATTTTAACAAACCCAATAATAATTGTACTAGGTCAGTTGTAAATCTCTTATAGCTATATTGATCAAACATGTTTTGATAACACTCTCGGAAATAATTCCCTTGATAACATTTTTACAAACATTATTAAAAAATCTTTGCTATCGGTTTAAGCCGTAGACCTAGGAATGTCAGATCACTTGGCAATGTCATTTCACTGTGATATACAGGCTCCTAAACCGCTAAATCGGAGAATTAATTTTAAACCTATAACTGATACAGGCCTGCACTATTTGTATCTGAGTCTTCAAAAAGTAGATTGGTCATTTATCAGTGAAAGAACTTTATCTGTTGAAAATAAATTTGACAAATCTCTAGATATTATACTTAATGAATGTAACAAATATTTCCCAGACAAAAGTAAAGTTGTTAATATTGACCAGCCGTCTACAAAAATAAATTAGTTTCAAGATAGACTAAGGGAAAGTCGCGCCAAACTGAGGTTTCTAACCCGCATCCATAGAGAGAGGCTGGATCAAGTCACTACAGAGACTCTAAGGGACGAAAGAAAAACTTATCGTGCCAAAGTAGATATGGCAAAAAAACATGCCAATGATGTCTATATTAACAATGCACCAAATAAAAGGCATCATGGGACATAATTAAAAGTAACAATCCATTAATAAAAAATAATAACGTCACTAGTACTCTAACAGCTAATGATTTTAATAAACATTTTACCACTATAGCACAAAGAGTAGAACAAAATCTTAATCCATCCAGTGATGATCCTCTTAAAACTATAAAAAATAAACAGTATAAAAAAGAGACAAACAAATTTAATTTAACTACTGTTTCTTTTACTCAAATTAGGGAGATAATTGACAGCTTTAAAAAAAGCCCAAGGAAGGGATGCTTATGAAATGAATGTATACATTATAAAAACTCTTAAACACTTAATATTAGTTCCACTCACCACATTAATTAATCTGACTATAAACGAAAAATTATTTCCAACTTGTTTTAAATGATCAAAGGTGGTTCCTGTGCACAAAGCAGGAAGCAAAGAGGATGTATCCATTTATCGCCCCATTTCTCTGATACCATGTTTTGCAAAAATATATGAAACAGTTCTTAAGAATCAAATTGTAGACTATTTTGAAACTAAAAATCTTTTCAGTCATGCTCAGTATGGTTTTCGTCAAAAAATGTCGACCACTTTGGCCATTAACCAGCTGGTTAAGCATGTGCAGGAAGCATTCCAGAACAAAAGCTATCTACATGCGTCTCTTTTTGATTTGACTAAAGCGTTTGACTGTGTTTCCCATGACTTACTTGTGAGCAAGATATAAGAATACAACTTTAGTGCAGACTCAGCCTCACTGATCAAATCTTACTTAGGAGACAACAGACGTCAGTACACAAAATTCAATGATACAATCTCTAACATTCAAACATTAAGTTATGGAGTACCTCAAGGCTCTACCCTGGGGCCTATCCTGTTCATCGTTTTTATTAATGATATAGATGAGATTATTGATGATGTAGTGTATGCTGATGATACAACGGCTGTGGATGTGTCTGATGATTACAGTAATCTACGTCATGTAGTTGGAGAGACACAGTTGAATACCAAAAACTGGTTTCGGACAAATGGGTTAAGCCTGAATGAAAGTAAAACGCAAAATATAACATTTTCTTTGCGTGATATCCCGGAGGAAAACAACACTAAACCAGTAAAACTTTTAGGTGTAACTATGGATTCAGGGTTAATATGGGAAGATCATACTATTCAGCTTAATAGGCAGCAAAAATATTTACCTAATAAGAAACTTGCTGGATCGTGTCTCTTATTGTACTCTACTTAGTTCGTACTATGATATACATTTTATCTCGTAAAGTCAATGTTAAACTTTGGTTTAGGGTGAAATTTTCTGGGGCTTTCATTCTTATTTGTTTTGAATTGAATGATAAATTTGAATTTATTTATTGGGAAATTAGAAATTAATGTACTTTTTGGTAATTGTTAGTGTATGTAAAATTGTCAGAACAACTACGATTGTAATTTTAATTGTGATTTTTATTGTAATTTATTTTAACTTAATCATAAATTAGTAACTTCTAACATGCAATTTAGCAAAACTACTTAAATAATTTTAAATTTTAATTTTAAATAATTTTAAATTGTGATTACCATTTTGACTTGTGTAAATACTTTATGTATGAACAACATCAATAAAGATCTATCTATCTATATATCCGATTTGTATGAAACATAACAATACAACATTAAGAAAAAATATCCTTCCACCCCTATACCCACCCGTTCTATAGAAAAATGTGTTTTTGACACACTTCCTGTTATCCGATTTGGAAGAAATTTGGTATACATATAGTAGTCCGATGACAATACAACATTAAGAAAAAAATATCCTCTCACCCCTACCCCCTTCCATTGAAAATGCGTTTTTGACACCCTTTCCATTATCCGATTTGGATAAATTTGGTATACATATAGTGGTCCGATGACAATACAACATTGAAAAAAAAATATCCTCCCACTCCTACCCCCACCCCCTTCTATAGAAAAATGCGTTTTTGACACAGTTCCCATTATCCGATTTGGATGAAACATGACAATACAACATTAAGAAAAAATATCCTCCCACCCCTATACACACCCCTTCTATAGAAAAATGTGTTTTTGACACACTTGCCATTATCCGATTTGGATGAAATTTGGTATACATATAGTGATCCGATGACAATACAATATTAAGAAAAAAATATCCTCCCACTCCTACCCCCACCCCCTTTCATAGAAAAATGCGTTTTGACACACTTCCCGTTATCCGATTTGGATGAAATTTGGTATACATATAGTGATCCGATGACAATACAATATTAAGAAAAAATATCCTCCCACTCCTACCCCCTCCCCCTCTCATAGAAAAATGCGTTTTTGACACACTTCCCATTATCCGATTTGGATTAAATTTGGTATTCACATAGTGGTCCGATGACAATACAACATTAAGAAAAAAATATCCTCTCACCCCTACCCTCACCCCTTCCATAGAAAATGCGTTTTTGACGCACTTCGCATTATCCGATTTGGATGAAATTTGGTATACATATAGTGGTCCGATGACAATACAACAATAATAAAAAAATGTCCTCCCACCCCTACCCCCCACCCTCTTCCATAAAAAAATGCGTTTGTGACTTTTAAAATAATTTTGTTTGTTCTTATAATCAGTTACCTGTTATAGTTGTCAGTTACCTGTACTGCAAAAGCTCTTAACTTTGAAATAAAAAATATACTGATTTTTAAAAGAAATCAAATATTAAAGGTTAGTTCTATATTTTATCCCAACATTTGTGAAGTTTATTAGTGGTGAATCACTGTGAAGTGCATCAGTAACCTGATATGCTAAAATTAAAAAATTGCCAAAAAAACAGAAAATATTTTAAAATTTGAACGTTTTTGTTTGTTGTTTTCATTGATTTTTTAAATTTTTATATCAAGTTTCATGTATGTCCACAATTTTTGCTCCAACTCTGTCACTTTCCAGATATCTACCCAAATTATGTGTCCACTCTATTTTCTGCTACTCGTACATAAAGACCATTATTTCTACGACCTCTAGTATTATAAGAGTGTACATTTTTTGTAAATGTTAGCTACTCACTAAGTAGTTTGGAAGCATTTTATTCTTCATCTTATATATAAAAACAAATAGATTATAAGAGAGCCTCTGGTTTATACTCATTAGGAAGGTTCTCTCTAGCATGCTCTTTATTGATGTCCTTTTATTTCACATGAGTATAGAGTAGAGTAGAGTAGAGTACATATTTATTTGCATAAACTTTTAGATACATAATTGAGCAAATATCGTCACAAAAAAAGCAGTAATAAAAGTGTTTAATGCTGCCAGTTATTTTTGTTTTATTTTGAATTTTGGGAAAACCTAACCTTAAAGTTTGTTTTGATAGTTTTGGGCTTTCAGCAAAAACCTTCAAAAAAGAAAGTCCTTGTTTGGGAAAAATTCCGATCAGGTGATAATTTCTCTTTTTGTTGAAAGTTATTTTCTTTTTGATCACCTGATCATTTTGGCAAAATCATGCGCGCTTTTGCACACGCTGGGAGTTTGAAGGGGCACCCTGTGTTTGACAGGGGAATGAAGAAATCACTTCCGACAAGACACTGAAAGAAGTCACACTTGTTTTTAAGTTTAAGACCGAAATTCCAACCACAAGAAAATACGCGGTGCCGCGAGTGAAATTTTGGAACTGCTGCTGAATGAAAGAAGGTAAGCTTCTAGCGTGTTGCCTATTTTTTTCCTTTGTTTTAGTTCAATAGACGTGTTTTCCCAGACGGGGCGAATTTAACTTTGGGGTAATTTTTTTGGGATATCTCTAGTTTTATCCCCTTCGGGCCAAGCCGTCTTGGTCCTTGCGACCAGTCGCCTATTTGGCCCTTCGCGCTCAGATGTTTAAAAATCAATAGTAAAAAAAATAGCAACACAACTGCCAAAATAATAAAATAATAAAAAAGATATTTAGCAATAAAATGATCTTAAAAAAATTCATATAAAACTGCATGACATTAGCTAAACCTACCTACCCATTTTTTTTGTCCTTTTAAAAAACCCTATAGATGAATTAAAATAAAATAAAAATTACAATAAATAATTAAAATATTAAAACTAAAATAAAAAACGTTAAAAAAATAATTAAACTACACATTAGGACATGCTGACTAGAGTGTTATGTTGTAGGATGAGAGAACTCCAGATATTCAGAAACGATGTATGGTTCTATCGAGACAATATACTGAAATCTATTTTTTTAAATATTGTTAATCTTTTATCTCCTTGGATGGAAATTGGTAGTTTGTTATAAAATTTTACACACACATAGAGGGGACTACGCTCAGTTATAGATAGTCTATGAACTGGAATATTCAAACAGTTTACACTCCTTGTACTGTATTCATGATTTGGTACTTTTTTTCTTCAACATCTTTATGTTGAAGAAAAGTTTTTAAAGAGAAACAGAATGATTTAATAAATATATACACCTGGAAAAGTTAAGATGTTCAAAGATTTAAACTTTCCCCTACAGGATTCACGTGTTCGCATACCCAAAAGCAGTCGAACTACTTTTTTTTTGTAAAATTAAGATCTCAGAAGCTCCTCCCCCCCAAAATATTACACCATACCGTAAGATGGAATAGTAATTTGCGTAATAAACTGAGAGTAGGACTTTGTGATCCAAGTAATGATGAAGAATTCTTAAAGAGTAACAAGCAGAATTTAATTTTTTGCAGACAGCTTCAATCTGTAGCTCCCAGCTCAAATGTTGATCAATGTGAAGTCCCAGAAATATGACAGTGGTAGATAGTTCGACAGTTTCATTCAGTAGTTCTACTGATTCTGGATAGTGATCATTTGATTGAGCTGTTCTAAAACATATGAAAACTGACTTATTGCAATTTAACAGGAGTTTGTTGCCTCCAAACCACCTCTCTGTTCTCTCAAGTCCCTGATTTGCCTCTACAAAAAGATCTTGAAGTGATTTTGCCCATGTGAGCTCATTTGTATCATCTGCATAGTTAATAACACTTATAGATTCATCAACCACAGCTTGAGGCAGGTCATTGATATATACGAGAAACAGAAAAGGTCCTAGGATGCTGCCTTGTGGAATTCCCAAGTTTATGTTTATGGCTTCTGAAAATGTCTTGCATCCCTCCAGCCGACAGAAGGCCATGTATTCCATAAAGTTCCATAAGTATGTTATGATCAAGGCTATCAAAGGCTTTTGATAGGTCTAAGAATGCTCCCAAGGTTTTTAATTTATTTTCAAAGTTCTCCAATATTTTAGCTATAAAGTCATATGTCGCAGTCTCAACCGATCTGCCCTTAAGGAACCCATGCTGGGTGTTGCTGAGTAGGTTTTGTGAGGTGAAATTTTTTTGAAAAAGATAGAAGGCTTATTGGCCGATAGTTTTCTATTTTTGAAGGGCGCCATATTTTAAAGAGTTGTTGACTCTGATGCAACAAATTTAATAAGGTTGGTGGAGACCTCATCATACCCAGAACTATGTTTGTTTTTTAAACTTCTGATGATATCAAGAATTTCTATGTTAGAGACTGGAGATAGATACATGCACTCTAGACTGGGGTTCATGTCAATGTGAAATTGTTCTACAGATTTAATTTTTTTAATAGCATTTGAAGCTACCATTGCCATAAATTCATTGATCTCTCCACAAAGCGTTTGGGGATCTCCCTGGCTGTACTAGATTTTGAGCTACCACCTCTGATCTCTTTTACAATTTCCCAAGAAAATTTTGTTTTGTTGTCGGATGCTTCTATGTTTCTTTGATAACAAGATTTTTTTGACTTTGTGAGGAGAGAGTTATACCTGCGTTTCTCAGCCCGGTATTCATCTCTATATAGGTTATTATTTGCACTCAGTGTATACAAAATGTCAAGCCTTTGTTTACAAGCTGTCAACTCAGGTGTGTTTGACCATTTATTGTTGTTTTTTTTTCGTGGCATGAACTTTTTCATTGGAAAACATTGTTCAAAAATAGTTTTAAATATTTTAGAGAAAGATTCCCATTGCTGATTCACGTCAGACACACTACACTCAGCTATCTCGCCCCAATCTGCTTCTCCCAGCCAAAATTTAAAGAGTTTTTTGCTTTCCTGATTAAAGATTCGTCTAAGTTTAGGTATTGTTTGCTTAGGTCCAGTTTCAAAGGTCAGGATCTGTGCAGTGTGATCAGACGTGTGAGGGTTAAAAACCTGAGATGAGAAAACCTCGATATTAGTGTATATATATTATCAATGCAGGACTTTTTGTCAGCATCTATATGTGTGTATTCGGTTATAGAGGGAGTTATATTAAAAGAGCTTAGAAAGTTTCTAAAAATACCTGGCCATCTCGCATCCTCCAACAGGATATCTAGATTAAAATCGCCCGCTAAAAAAATTATAGATTCCTTATCGACAGAGAATTTGATCAAGTTTATTGATTAGTTCTTGAGGTTTGGTAGTTCTATAGATTGATAGAATTACTACTTTTTTTCTGGCAATCCATACCTCTGCAGCAGCACACTCGAAGATAGATCTTTCTGACAATCTGGTAATGTCATCTCTAGCTCTGGCTACAAGAGTGTCTTTTATGTAGACAGCCGCACCACCATGCTCATTTGCATTTCTACAATAAGCTGATACAAGCTTCAAGTTTTTTATGTTAAAGCTTTTTAACTGCTCCTCTGTTTGCCAATGTTCGGTTATGCAAAATGCAAAGCAGCATTGAGCATTTAAATGGATTATGCTCCATTTTAAGTGTGAGCCACCCCCCCCCCCCCCCCCCAAGTTCTTCTGGACGTGTGTCTCTGGAGGTTGAGAAAATGGTTAATAACCACTTTACTGGGCCACAGCTCTTGACACATAAGATGGGGTTTCTGTGATTCTGGACAACTAATTTTGAATGAACTTTTGTACTGTTCGAGTGGTCATTTTTTCACATATTAGTCCATTTTCAAGATTTTTTTCCTTGAGATACTCAAGAATATTTTGCACTCCTATTTTTGGGTCAAAACCCGAAAGAAAAATTGCTGATTTTCTTTCGGCCACATTTAGGCATGTTGTGGTAGTATTGGTACCCTTAAGGGGCTGAGGTCGGTTGCCTTTTTGTGGTGGTCTTCTTTTTTGGTTGGTTGTGATCATTCTGTGGTTGGTTTCGATCACAGGACCAGGACCATTTCTGTTTCCAGCTCGTAGAGCTCTATTTTGGATTTTTTGAAGTACCTTTATCTCTTCACAATTTAGAAAATATAACAAGGTTGAGCAGTAATCAAAATGAGGGGAAATAATAGATTTATACACTGTCAGTTTTGCAAAATATGAAACCTTCTTATCAAGTCCATACAAAAAATATACTTTCTTTGCAACCTGCTTTTTTAAGTAGCTACAGTGTTGTCTGAAATTCAGGTGCTTGTCTATTATCACACCTAGATATTTGTGTGTGCTAACTTCCTCAATGTTAATGTTATTTGCTTTAATAGTAAACTTAATGTTATCTCTCTTTATATTTGCTAACTGGTGCTTTGAGCCAATAAGCATGAACTTGGTTTTCTCAACATTTAGTAATAGATCATTGTTACTCAGCCAATTAAATATCTTATTAAGATCTAAATTAATAAATTTTTGAATTTCACTGGCAGTACCACAAAAATATAACAGTGCATCATCAGCGAATAAAATAATTTTACAAAATTTAACATATAAAAATAAAATATTTTGATTTGATTGTCCCATCTTTCTGCCATTTATATTTTTTTAGCCAATAAAATTAAAGGCAAGGCTTGGATCAGGATAAGATTTATTTTATTTGTACAAAGGTTGGGTTTGGATTGATTTTGGTAGAGCTGGGATGCCTTGATTTAGGCTTGGTTTGGGTTCAGTGGGGATGGGTTGGTTTGTTTTGGTTTGGTTTAGTTCGGGTTCGGTTCCGTTCGGTTCGTTTTTGTTGGGTTCGGTTCGGTTCCGTCTGGTTCGATTTGGTTCCCTTCGGTTCGGTTGGATTCGGTTCAGTTTGGTTCGGTCTGGTTGGGGTCGGTTCGGTTGGGTTTGGTTCAGTTTAGTTCAGTCTGGTTGGGTTTGGTTGGTTTTGGTTTGGTTCGGTTCGATCTGGTTCAGGTTGGTTCCGTTCAGTTTGGTTGGGTTCGGGTTGGTTCCGTTTGGTTCGGTTTGGTTTGGGTTGGTTTAGGTAGAGCTGAGTTGGGGTTACTTAGGTTGCACTAGGTTTGGTTCATTTTATTTTTTTAGGTGTAGTTTCGTTCGGTTTGGTTTGGGTTGGTTTAGGTAGAGCTGGGTTGGGGTTACTTAGGTTGCACTAGGTTTGGTTAATTTTATTTTTTTAGGTGGGATCACAACAGATTTAATAATCTTTATTTCCTTATTTTGTTTATTTTTGCAGAAACGTGGCAACATTGCAAGATATAAGCCACAGATATTGGCATATATTGTTTTGATGGGGTTTGAAAAAAAGAAGAGTCAAAATTGAAAGAAAAGTGTGGTTGGAATGCTCTTTTTTTACGTGTTTTTTAAGGTTTTATTTATTTATTTTCTCAAAAAATACTGGATAATCCGTTTTTTTTTTTGAAAAAACGTTATTTAGAAGGTCTATTTTATGGTAATTTTTATTTTTTCCAAAAAATCGTGTCCGGATAGTGCACCGGTCCCAAACACACTTTTCAATTTTTATATAAAATGCACACAAAATCAAATACACTGGAATATTGAGCATATAATTATGATACTGGCCTTTGGTCCATTTGCTGGGGTTTTACTCTTCAATTCCGTGTCCATGAGCCTTACTCCAGTTCGGTTCGGTTCTGTTTGGTTGGTTCAGTCTGGTTTGGTTTGGTTAGGTTCGGTTCAGTTTGATTAGGTTTGGTGTGGTTTGGGTTGGGTTGGTTTAGGTATAGTCTAACATATACGCATTTGTAACGACGTCACCAGCTGAGAAAAAAACGTATGGCGTAGATATTTTTGCCAATCAATGTTTTTTGATTGACAGTGACGGATACTTCACATAACAAATTACCTACCTATTTGAATCATAGACACTACTTTTTTTAAAAACCGCTGTTTATAATATACTAAACAAAAATGACGTCATTACAAATGGGTATAAGTTGGACTATAGAGTTGCGTTGGGGTTACTTAGGTTGTACTAGGTTTGGTTAATTTTATTGTGATAAAAATTTTTTCATGGCTAAGCGGGCATAGAAAGATTTTGTTTCTTTTGTATTTTTCCGTGGGCAGCTCAAAAGCTGTACACCCACATGGGTCCAAGATCTAATGGACACCTATCAAGTGTTGACAGTTAACTGTTTCGTCCTTAAGGGACTCTTCAGAACACTGCATGGTCAATGTGACACTTTTGTAAAGCTACAGAGTTGGTATATGAATCTCATCCTACGATGTTGGTAAGAGAAATCAAGCCTGTGATACAGTTTGCTTCACATAGTGGCGACATCTACAAGTACAAAAGAAACACCAGAGTAAAAATAAAAGCAGGCAGATGAAACAAAAAACAGTACTCATGACCGTGACATAATTTGTCTTTCAAGTCGGGTGAATGCATTTGGCATTTTTTTTGGTGTGATCAAAATAGATTTAATAATCTTTGTTTCCTTATTTTCTTTAATTTTTTGTTTTGATGGGGTTTAAAAAGTCAAAATTAAATGAAAAGTGAGGTTAGAATGCTGTTTTTTAAGGTTTTATTTATTTATTTTCTCAAAAAAAACTGTATAATCCAGATTTTTTTTTTGAAAAATGTTACTATTTTAAGGTTTTTTTTAATTTTTTTCAAAAAAATCGTGTGTCCAGATAGTGCACTGGCCCCGACAGATTTTAGCATTTATGGCTGCCGTCTTCCATTTGCAACTGTTTGGTAAAAAAAAATTCAAAATTGTTTTTTCCTAGTTTTTTTGCTTTAAATGGATCCTCTAACCTTAGACGGCTGTGTCTGAAGGGGAGAAGACTAGAGATATTACAAAAAAATTACCCCAAAGTTAAATTCACCCTGTCTGGGAAAACAGACATTTATTGAACTAAAACAAAGGACAAAAATGGGCAACACGCTAGAAGCATTTCACTCGCGGCGCCGCGGATTTTCTTGTGGTTGGAATTTGGTCTTAATCTTAAAAGCACGTGTGACTTCTTCGGTGGTTTTTGTGGAAGTGGTTCTTCATTCCCATGACAAATACAGGGGGGCGCTTCAAACTCCCAGCGTGTGCAAAGCGCGCATGATTTTTGCCAGAATGATCAGGTGATCAAAGAGAAAATGACTTGCAACAAAGAGAAAAATTGTGACCTGACCGGAATTTTCCCAAACAAGGAGTTTCTTTTTTGTAGGTTTTGGCTAAAGAGCCCAAAAATATCAAAACAAAATTTAATGTTAGGTTTTCCCAAAAATTCAAACAAACACAAAAACAAAAATAACTGGCAGCATTAAACATTCCGCCCACCATAAAAATTCCCAATTTTTATAGAAAAACCTTGAAAAAACCCAAAATGGCTTTTGGATCCTTTTATGGGATCGCGGGTGAAATAGACCGGTTCGAAAATAGGAAAAAATAATTTCCGCGGTACCTTATGTGCTGAAGTCGTAAAACGAAATAGGAAGAACCCAGGGCAATCTCCCTCGCTCTTGAGATTTTCTCCATAGTATCAGAGTGCGACTATGCGCGAAAACTGCGGCCAATAGAGGCACCCAAAGGTTCACATAATATACAAGTATATTATAATAAAGCGAAAAATTTAATAATAATTAATTTTAATTATAACTAATTACCGAATCGGCAAAAAACATAAAAGGTAAAATTCTATCATTTATCCCTAGATAAGGAATACTTTTAATAAATTTATCCAAAATCCAACATACCGGCCACCAAATACGGCACAGCGGTATTTCAAAAATAAAAAGTAAAATAAAATAAATATTATTAACGCGTAACTTAATAATTAAACTAATTTGATGGCAAAGGACACACTTTAACCACCGGACGCTTGTACATACCAGTATTGGTTTTGACATTAACCACACGGGTTACACCATCACGCCCAGGACACACCGAATCTGTTTTCCCAAGTCTCCACTGGAGAGGAGGAACATTATCTTCCTTCAATACAACGAGAGTACCGGGTTTTAAAAGAAAATCTTTATCCCATTTACCCCTTTGCTGCAGAGAATGAAGATATTCTTTATGCTATCGATTCCAAAAGGTTTGATGTAATTGGGTTAATAACTGCCACCTATCAAGTCTATTAATTTGAATAGAACTAGGATCGTGATCAGGGACAGTGGAAAGTGGGGCTAAAGTGAGAAAATGCCCAGGAGTCAAACAAGATAAATCGTTTGGATCACTGCTCAAAGAGCATAATGGTCGGGAGTTGAGAACTGCCTCAACCTGGGTGAGGACAGTATACATCTCCTCATAGGTAAGGATCTGTTCCCCTATTATTTTTACTACCTGCTTTTAATGCCTGCCTCATGAAGCCCTCCAAAATGAGGCGAGGAAGGCGGCAAAAATTGCCACTCAATTTTTTCATCAGCGGCGGCATTTGCCATGCAATCAGCTAAATATTTAGCCGAAGCAACGTAGTTAGTGGCATTATCACTATGTATTCGAGAGCACCTTCCTCTTCGGCTTATAAAACGACGCAATGAAGCAAGAAATGCGGAGGCGGATAAATCCGAAACTAACTCTAAATGTACACTCTTAGTGCTGCAGCAAACAAATAGAGATAAATATGCCTTCTGAGTACGATACCCTCTATAGCGAGACATACTAATTTGGAAAGGTCCACCAAAATCTACAGAAACACATTGGAAAGTTTGCATTGCGTAATGCGATAGCTAGGCAAATCACTCATTTTTGGTTCAATAGGCTTACGATTCACCCTAAAACAGCGAAAACAACCCTGGACTATGCGATGAATGGCTCGTTTTGGACTCAATATCCAAAATTGTTGTACTATAAAGTACTGCAAAGCTTGCTGTCCACAATGTAAATATCTCTTATGAAAAATCCAAATCCCATCACTATCAATAAAAGGATTTAATTTTCTCAAAGGCTTGGAGCCAAGCCGTTTAGCTCGAATATTAGCAATGTCTTGATGAAAAACTGCATACTGCACCTTTTTTACAACACATAGCAAAGTTTGAGATAGCTCCAGGTCCGTAAAAGGCTCCCTTTTAAGAGCAGAGTCGACTTTTAAAATTAACAAAACATCGCCAGTACGTTAAAAGACGTAAGATTTTCTGCAAGCAAGAAAATCTATCTAAAATCCAGATAATTGGATCATAACCCGTAGATACCATGAAAACTAGAGACCTTTCTTCAGGCAAAGGCTCATTTACCAAAAAAGACTCAATTTTTGGCCACTGTTCCATGGGCAGAGATAGCCAAGGTGGCCTCGCCCACCATAACGCACAGTCGACTAATTGAGAAGGAAGTATGGGTCGACTGGCTAGATCGGCAGGGCTGTCTTCTGATGTGACACCAGCAATCAGGTGCTACATTATCTTGGATCTGACTGACCCGATTTGAAACAAAAGTATGCCATCGATGAGGAGGCGACTTTATCCAACCAAGGGCAATTGTCGAATCCGACAAGGCATAACTTTTATAAACATTAGGAATTCTATAGGTGGCCTAAACAAACTTAAGCAATTCAGATGTCATTAGAGCAGCACTTAACTCTAGTCTAGGAAGACTCAATTTCTTTAGGGGAGCGACTTTACTTTTTGCATAGAGCAAATAGGTATATATAGAACCATTTGCAGAAACTAGGCGAGAGTATACGCAACTTCCATAACCTAATTCTGAGGCGTCCCCAAAAGTGTGAAACTCTAAACAAATATATTCAGAGAACAATATCGAGGTATTTCTAAGCAAGATAAACTTGATAAGTCATTTTTATCATCTGTCCACTTTTGAGCTAAGTCAACGGGCACTTCAGCGTCCCAATCTAGGCCTCTAGCCCATAAGGACTGCATTAGTTGTTTAACTAAAAGAGTTATAGGACATAAAAGACCTAAGGGGTCAAATATCCTAAAAATCTCGGAAAGTATAGTTCTCTTAGTACATGATGAATTGAAAAGCTGTATATCATATAAAAATATGTCCTTTTCAGGAGACCATTGCATTTCAAGAACTTTCAAGTAGGGGTCACATTTACTATCTAAAGCCAGAGGTTGTTGGAGAATATCTGATGGAATAGTCGCTAACAAATCAGCATTATTACTAGACCATTTTCTCAAGAGAAAACCTCCCTCATGCAATAAACCAATTAGCTCATTTTTAACCTCTATAGCTTCCTGGAGTGAAGGAAAAGAGCAACAAGCATCATCTATATAAATCTTAGACTCGAGAATATTGGCTGCTCTAGGAAATCTCTCCTTTCCTTCTATAGCCAGTTGCAAGAGGCACCTTAAACCCAGAAAAGAAGCTGAGTTAACCTCATAAGTTACAGTTTTAAGCCTATAGTCTTGAACAGGCTCTCTAGGAGAGAATCTCCACAGTATACGTTTATAATCTTGATGGTCTTCATGCACAAGAATTTGCCTATACATCATTTTTATATCAGTGGTAAAAACTACCGGAAATCTTCGAAAACTCAACAATATACTAGATATTTCATTTTGCAGCTTAGGGCCGACTGCCAAGGTATCATTTAATTACTGATTTTGTGGCCGACATGACGCGTCGAAAACAGCCCTAAGTTTAGTTGTAGTACTATTTAAATTAGTCACCCCTTGGTGAGGGATATAATAATGGCGCTGCATTATGTCAGAGCAAGGAACAGAGATAGGTTCCATGTGGTTAAGATCCAAATATTCTTGCATGAACTTTGAATAGGCCTCAAATAAAGGCGGATCTTTGAGCAAACGTCGCTCTAAGCTATGATATCTCTTTAATGCTATGGAGCGAGAGTCAGAATAAAGCGGTTCTCCTTTGAGAAAAGGTAGTTGTTTGTTTCACCCACCCATAGACGATGGCGTTTGACAAGCAAGTATCGCTCATGAGGAGATTTACTAAGAAAAACAGTACAATTATAGATCGAATGCCTGGATTGGCAAATCCCACAATTTTGTGAGTTGCCATTATTAGGATTCGGTGTATTAACATAAAAGTTATTGCAAGCAGCTTCGATTATAACTTCTATTATTCAAGCGTGAGCTAGGAGAAGATTTAATCGAAGGCTGAACTGAGCCACCACTTTTTGATTTATCATCTTGGGTACAGATCAGCGTATCTAATACCTTACAACGATTATTAAATTTGGCATGCTCCATTTCAAACCTCTGCGAGGTATCTGAATCGATTTTTTAAAGTAGTAAATTAAAAAGCTTAAAGTCCCACTCTGTAGTAGGAAAATTTAATAATTTTAAAGCTTCCACGTTCTTGCAAAATCTATCTACTAAATTACGCAAAGCGTGGTTCTGAGGGCTTGAAATTTTAAATTTTTATTTTGTGGCCAATAACCTACGATTATCGTACCTCTGCACCAAAGTATCGTACGCAATGAGGTAATTATCATCAGTTATCGGAATATTTTTTAACAAGCCCCAGAAACCAAAGTAAGAAGCAACTGAAACTTTTGAGCGTTTGTTGCATGATGCACAGAACTTTTATATAAATCAAAAAATGTGGGCCAGCTTTTTAAATGACCTAAAAAACAGGGTATATCCAATCTAGGCATATTAAAATTAACGTGCGGGGTACTATGGTGCCCTGTTGGTGATGGTGGAACCGACAAGGTGACGTCATGCCTTATGCATAACTCATTTTTTTTTTTTTTTTTTTACGGGTATGCGCACTCGCAAGGAGATCCCTATCACGCTCGAGGAGCGGCAAGTGTGCGAAAATGTTGGTGTGTGTTGGTTTTGAAACGGTTCAGGTTGTAACCTGCAGGGAAAACTGTCGCAGGGAGTTTATTCCACAGCGATGCTGTTCTCCAGAGATATGAATTCTGATATAATGAGGTTCTTGGTGCCTCTATTTTGACAATAAATTGATGGTTACCGTCTGTTTGACGTGTTCGCCTAGTAGGTGCTACTCCCGGGGGGATCATACGTGCCAACTCTTCAGAGCATTTTCCGTGATAATACCTGTAGAAGAGAGATAGATCGCCCACAGTTCTTCGATGTTCGAGACTATCCAAGCTACGGGTAAATGCGGGGTCATTGATTAGCTTGATAGCTCGTTTTTGCACGGTGTTCAAAAGCATTAAGGTATGTTTGGGTGCCGCACTCCATATATGTGAGCAGTACTCCATAGTCGGTCGAATCTGGGCTTTGTAGAGTGTCAGCAGTTGGCTTGGTGTATACAGATGTCTTGTACGAAATAGCACCCCAAGCTTTTGGGACGCCCTTTTAGCTATATCTGCCACGTGACTGTGCCAAGACATGTTGGTCTCTGCAGTGACTCCTAAGATGTTCAACTGGCTCTGCAATGCGACAGCACTTCCAGATAGCATGATGTTTGGCTCACCGGTGCTGGTCTTTTTTGAAAACAGGGCTGCTTGGGTTTTCTGCGCGTTGAACTGTACAAGGTTTTTGTTGCCCCAGTCCTCTATTATCTCCAAGTCGTTATTTATCTGTGATATTTCAGTTAGTCTAAGGTAATGGAATTCACGTGCGGAGAGACATGTGGGTGGTATGACTGAGGAGACTACATTGCCATCATCTGCAAAGCAATAAAGTGGATCTACTGTTTTATCTATGAGGTCATTTATGTAAATCAGAAAAAGTGTTGGCGAAAGGATTGCTCCCTTTTTTTTTTTTTTTTTTTTTTTTACGGGTATGCGCACTCGCAAGGAGATCCCTATCACGCTCGAGAAGCGGCAAGTGCGCGGAAATGTTGGTGTGTGTTGGTTTTGAAACGGTTCAGGTTGTAACCTGCAGGGAAAACTGTCGCAGGGAGTTTATTCCACAGCGATGCTGTTCTCCAGAGATATGAATTCTGATATAATGAGGTTCTTGGTGCCTCTATTTTGACAATAAATTGATGGTTACCGTCTGTTTGACGTGTTCGCCTAGTAGGTGCTACTCCCGGGGGGATCATACGTGCCAACTCTTCAGAGCATTTGCCGTGATAATACCTGTAGAAGAGAGATAGATCGCCCACAGTTCTTCGATGTTCGAGACTATCCAAGCTACGGGTAAGTGCGGGGTCATTGATCAGCTTGATAGCTCGTTTTTGCACGGTGTTCAAAAGCATTAAGGTATGTTTGGGTGCCGCACTCCATATATGTGAGCAGTACTCCATAGTTGGTCGAATCTGGGCTTTGTAGAGTGTCAGCAGTTGGCTTGGTGTATACAGATGTCTTGTACGAAATAGCACCCCAAGCTTTTGGGATGCCCTTTTAGCTATATCTGCCACGTGACTGTGCCAAGACATGTTGGTCTCTGCAGTGACTCCTAAGATGTTCAACTGGCTCTGCAATGCGACAGCACTTCCAGATAGCATGATGTTTGGCTCACCGGTGCTGGTCTTTTTTGAAAACAGGGCTGCTTGGGTTTTCTGCGCGTTGAACTGTACAAGGTTTTTGTTGCCCCAGTCCTCTATTATCTCCAAGTCGTTATTTATCTGTGATATTTCAGTTAGTCTAAGGTAATGGAATTCACGCGCGGAGAGACATGTGGGTGGTATGACTGAGGAGACTACATTGCCATCATCTGCAAAGCAATAAAGTGGATTTACTGTTTTATCTATGAGGTCATTTATGTAAATCAGAAAAAGTGTTGGCGAAAGGATTGCTCCCTGTGGCACACCAGCATTTATTTGGTAAGAGTTCGAGTTCCGGCCATCCAGTGCAACATAAATGGATCTATCCTTAAGGTAACTTTCAAACCAAGTGCAAAGTCTCGTGTATAAGTGCATTTTACAGAAAAAAATTGTTCGTCAACCTCAATTCGATTTTCATCTTGTTGATCTAAAGCAGTCATCTTTTTATCCGAAATAATATCTAAATGCAACTTATTAAACTCCAAAAAGCAAGTTTCTAAAAGAGAATAACAAGCTTTAAATTCATTAATTTTTGACGGATCAGACGAAGCCAACAAAGACAAATCATACATCTCTTTGATCCTTTTTATAAAGACTTTCCGTTTATTTATTTTCGAGCTGTCCGACATTTTTTAAAATGAACCCTGTATATTATATTATTAAATAAAATTTAATTAACGTGTGTTCTTTGCCACCAAAAACGCAAAAAAACGCAATAAAAACCGAGCGTATTAAAATTTTAAAAATAAAATTTCAAAGCAAGAAAAAAACTCTAAGAAAATAATTCCTTATCTAATTTATTTCGCGATCGGCATGTGTACGGTCACTTTACTGAAACAAACAACTTTTTTGCCGATCGATTTATTTTTAAAATGCAAAGTGCACAAACAAAAATATATTATTGAAAATAATTAAATCAAATTTAATTGCTGTTGAAATACGGTTTGATGGACCATGAAAAAACCCAAAATGGCTTTTGGATCCTTTTATTGGATCGCGGGTGAAATAGACCGGTTCGAAAATAGGAAAAAATAATTTCCGCGGTGAACCTTCAAGCTAGTAAAATATTGGCCTACCTTATGTGCTGAAGTCGTAAAACGAAATAGGAAGAACCCAGGGCAATCTCCCTCGCTCTTGAGATTTTCTCCATAGTATCAGAGTGGGAGAAACACACGCGACTATGCGCGAAAACTGCGGCCAATAGAGGCACCCAAAGGTTCACATACATTTTAATTATAACTAATTACCGAATCGGCGAAAAACATAAAAGGTAAAATTCTATCATTTATCCCTAGATAAGGAATAATTTTAACAACAAACCTAAAAAACTAAAAAATCAAAAAAAAAGTTATTCAATTACCCAAAGGGTCTAAGCAATAAATTGGCATTTTTGCAACAATAATTTTATCGCAATAACTATGGACGTCATACTCAAGTTAATTCAATTAAGCATGATTTACGCTAAACAAGGCTTTGAAGGTTGGTTACTGGCTGGGCAACGGACATACCTTCACCAAACTACGGTCAAGTAATCCTTTCGCGGGTTTTACTTGCACGACACGGAGGATTGTAACTGGACTCGAGTAAATTTTTTAAATTCTACCGAGCGACCACTTCAGTGGGGGTAGGTTTTCGTCTTTCAACGCTACTAAAGTTCCAACTTTTGGTTGGTTATCGGGGGTATTCCATCTTTCGCGTTGTTGCAACGATAGAGGAAATGGACCCATAAAATCTACGCTCACATGGGAAAAGGGCTTCACCTAGGATACCCTGAATTTAGGAAGGTCATCCATGAATGGGTGCAATGGCATTGAGTATATAACCCATATAGAGGAGCCACCGGCTAGCTTTAACATATTGAGGGGCAGATGGCGATGAAATAAAATCGTCTGGTACGCAATATGATAGAGCTCGCCGGTGGCTCCTCTATATGGATTACTTACTCAATGGCAATGGTTTGGGATTTACCCTGGCACAACAAAAACACTCGGAAATAACACTGTGAATGGCACTTTTCACAGACAAAATCCAAAACTGTTGATTTAATAGGTACTCCAATAAACGAGGACCTGGATGTCTATGCTCATTATGGAATTTCTCAATAATCAAAGTGGTAAGCCTGTGACTACGAGGCAACAACATGGGGTGTTTTATCTCATATGCCAAATCAGTGTGACGTAATCTACCGCCCACCCTGAGGACACCATGGGAATCAAAAAAAGGAGCTAACTTTCGAAGAGGCTTAGCACAACTGTCACCTTTACGTATCCTTTTTAAATCTTCCAGAAAAACTTCTTGTTGTACAACTCGCACAACAACTAAGGTAGCATAATAAAGATCTGCCTCATTGAGTGCTTTAGTAGGAAAAGATAAAGAAGGAACTTTTTTCACTCGAGAAGGTCTCAAAGAAAAGGCAACAATGCCTAATATTCTACGCAAAGAGGAGTACTTAGTGAGTAACACATGTACTTCATCAAGGGTTGTTTCTGTCACAAATACAAAACAATTTTCCTCAGGGGGTAGATCAGCATCAAACGAATCAATATTAGGGTTGATAGGCCATGTTTCACTAGACTGGGCCAACCAGGATGGTCCAGTAAACCAAAGAGGATGGTCTATCAATTGACTAGGAAGTAAGCTCCGGAATAAGCAATCAGCTGGGTTCTCCTTACCATTTACATGGTACCAACAGCTGGTGGGAACTTTCTCTTGAATAGTCGTTACACAATTGGCTACAAAAACCTTTCGTTTTGATGGACGCGATTTTATCCAAGCAAGAGTAACGCTGGAGTCAGACCAAGCAAAAATCTTATCAATCGGGATGCAATCAAGGTGATTGCCAACAAACTCCAATAGTTCTGCCAACAATACAGCAGCACATAATTCTAGGCGTGGAATAGAAATACTTTTCAAAGGGCACACCCTACTTTTCCCACACAAAAGGGAGATAGAAATATTTCCATCCAACTCAATTTGTCGAATATATACTGCACCACCATATGCACACATTGAGGCATCACAAAAGCCATGCAATTCAGTGGTGACAGCATTTTGCTTCACAACATAACGAGGTATTGATATCGAAGATAAAAATGGTAGTTGCGACACATAAAGTTGCCACTGTGCAACAATATCACTGGAGGGGGTATCACCCCATGACAGACCCTGGACCCACAAACGTTGCATTAAACATTTAGCAACCAAAACAACTGGGGCTAGGTACCCGAGTGGATCATATATCCTTTCAATCTCAGAGAGAATGTTTCTCTTGGTACAAGGTCTTTCGAATCCGATTCTGGACACCACTTTAGTCCAAGGATTTTTAAACTATGATTATTTGAGTTGGCAGATGCATCAAAAACAATTCGAATTTTTGACAAGTCACCATCTGCCTTCACAACTGGGTGGTGTGGAATAAAATATGAATGGAAGTCAGATCTAGAATTCTCCAATTTCATATGCCCCTGGTCTAGGTAATCCTGAACAAAGTATTTGTACGCACTATACAAAGCAGGATTTTGCAATAAGCGGTAATGCTTGACCTTTAGAGTTACCAAGTTCTTGTCGAGGCTCTCTGAAAGGTAAACGAACAACATATCAGCCAGACTCAGTCCTTGAATAAGTGGTAGCAAATATTTTTTCACACAAGTCCTCATCAGAGGAAAGAGTGATTTTTTGAGGGGTCGATTCTAGTTCCCAAAACTTTTGTAAGGTACTATCCAATCGAGATTCTATAGGGGAAGACACTGAGGTCAACAAACTAATCGGTTTTTGAGTTTTACGAGGACCATCAATACCACCAAGGAGTATCCAACCAAATATTGAATTAATGGCACAAGGTCCTCCATTTTCTCCTTTTTTAAAGCCAGGCACAAGCATCTGACCAATCAAATCTACACCAATTAAAAGGTCTACACTACTAGGTTGTCCAAAATTAGGATCAGCAAAATCTAAATCTTTTAAATATGGCCACTGAATAGAATCATTCTACAACACTCACAGGTCTGGCTCCACAAATTTTAGGAATAAGAATGGCATCACAGGAAAATAAACTATCAGGAAACTTAGAGGAGCCAATTTGCAATGTTACATGGCCATATGGCGTACTAGAAAGCATGCCATTTATTCCTTGAATAGGAGTTCTATTCGGAGCCACTTTAAGTCCTAACCTCTCAGCCAAAGAGATGGCTACAAAGGACGCTTCACTAGCGGAATCTAAAATTGCCCGACAAGACACAAACGTCTTGTTGGCATCTACAACTAAAACTTCGGCAGTTGCAAAAGGCACAGGTCTCCTCTTACTAGGTTCAAAATGGTTGCTACTGGGAGTAGCAGTACACAGTGCCTGTTTGGCACCTTCACTATTAGGTATACGGGAGGTCTCCCCTGGAGGGTCAACTTGGGGGCTCGGAGAGCTTTTCACAAAGTGTAACAGGGAGTGGTGAAGACCCTGGCACTGACGACACATGGCATTTGTAGGGCATTGAGATACACCATGTTTGCCAAAGCAGTTAAAACACAGTCGTTCACGCTTAACAAATAGATGGCGTTGACCTACTTCTAATTCCAGAAATCTGGCACACTTCACAAGAGGGTAGGGCTGCTGCTGGCAATAAGCACAACCTTTATTACCAGACTGGCCTGTTCCAATCAATAATTCAGGATAGGGTGGTTTGCCACCTTTCCTAGGGGGTAGAGAACTATTTTCCAGAGCTCGACAATTTTTCTCTAAGAATTTGAACAAATCTTTATAGAACGGGATTTCCTTATCACTATACTCAATCTCAAACTGAGTTTTTAATGGGGTATCAACTTTTTGCAAAAGAAGAATCATTTTAGCAAAATCTAAAAGGTCTACATCATCATAGTTTGACAATGCTTCCAAATTTTCCCGAAAAGTGGACGACAATAATCTCAAATCATGTCGGTTGCTCGATTTTGCAGAAGGGGCTTGACAAATAGACGTCCAACAATTGGTTACCAAAAGTCTTTTATTATTAAAGGGCCTAATCATCGCATCAAAAGCTACTCGATAATTATCCGAGGTTCGCGGTATGTTCCTAATCACAGATGCTGCTTTTCCCACCAGAGCGGTATTTAAGGCTTGAAATTTAGCTATTTCACTCATGTCAGCTTTATCATGAACAAGTGACTTAAACATATCAAAAAAGGTGGGCCATTTTTTAAGATTATCGTCAAAATGGGGTACCTCTATTCTTTTAATTTCAAGACCCTTGTCCACATTTACCAGGGAATGGTTTAAAATTGCCTGTGAGGCATTTTGGTAATCCTCAGGATAGAGCTCACGACAAATCGATCTACTTGTGTATTTCATTTCATTAAATTCCTGCACTAAGGTTTCCTGACTTTCCTGTATCTGATCATTACACACAAAATGTAAAGCATCAAATTGACTTACCAGAGAAGGGCATCTTCCCATCTGGTTTTTAACTTTTTTGCTTTATCTGCATTGCCCTGGGCATCAATGATTGTAAGTTGTTTTAATTTATTAAAAACGCTTTTTTGTTGTTGTTTTAAAGATTTTGTTTCAGACATCACAAAGCGGTTTTTATCAGATACAAAAAAGTAGGTTTTTTCGCGACAAATTCGCTATCAACACACGGGTAAGGTTCGGTAATAACGCGGCAATAATCTCGCGCTTAACGAAAGCAAAAAGTAGGTTTTTTTTTCGCGACAAATTCGCTATCAACACACGGGTAAGGTTCGGTAATAAGGCGACAATAATCTCGCGCTTAACGAAAGCAAAAAGTAGATTTTTTCGCGACAAATTCGCTATCAACACACGGGTAGGGTTCGGTAATAACGCGGCAATAATCTCGCGCTTAACGAAAGCAAAAAGTAGGTTTTTCGCGACAAATTCGCTATCAACACACGGGTAAGGTTCGGTAATAACGCGGCAATAATCTCGCGCTTAACGGAAGCAAATAACAAAGGTAAATTTTGACGAATTTCACACAAACAAATTCGAAACCGACGAAAATTTTTACAAAAAATTTCTAACCTCGGAGGTAAACAAAACAACACGTGAAATTGTGAGGTTAAAACACACAAACGTCAACGAAACGTCAGTCAAACAACGGCCAACAAGAAAAAAAACGCGACGTTCCCAAATGTCGAACGGGGGGTTTTTCCTTCGCCGCACGAGGTCATATACCAAACTCAGGGCAACCAACCTTCAAAACCATGCGGTTAAAAAAAACCGGTACAAAAAACACCAATGTTCGAATCTGGCAAAAAACGATAAAATGTGGCTGCTACAAAAAAACTCTAAATTACCAATTTTTTAACAAAAAAACTGTAGAAGCTAAAGAGCTTTTTCATACATAAGGGTCTGAAGGACCAAATAGACGGCTGTGCCCAAAGGGGAGAAGACTAGAGATTTCAAAAAAAAATTACCCCAAAGTTAAATTCACCCCGTCTGGGAAAACAGACGTTTATTGAACTAAAACAAAGAAAAAAAATCGGCAACACGCTAGAAGCTTACCTTCTTTCATTTAGCAGCAGTTCCTCATTTCACTCGCGGCGCCGCGGATTTTCTTGCGGTTGGAATTTCGGTCTTAATCTTAAAACACGTGTGACTTCTTTCAGTGTCTTGTCGAAAGTGGTTCTTCATTCCCATACCAAATACATGGGGGCGCTTCAAACTCCCAGCGCGTATGATTTTTGCCAAAATGATCAGGTGATCACCGGCCGGATTTTCCCAAACAAGGAGTTTCTTTTTTGAAGGTTTTGGCTAAAGAGCCCAAAAATATCAAAACCAAATTTAAGGTTAGGTTTTCCCAAAAATTCAAACAAAAACAAAAATAACTGGCAGCATTAAACAAACCTTTTCTGACCTAGCTTTTATCTTAAAGAAAAAAAAATAAAAGGAAAATAAAATAATAAACCAACTATCTCCAACTTTTGCACATGGCAAGTCCGAACTTTGCACAACTTTAACAAACGGCAACATATAAATCAGGGGTTATTCTTGACTGTCTGTGAGGTAAGGTGAGCTAAAAGTTCACTTTTACTGGTATACTTGGAACACTTTCACAATCTAGTCTTATTAAAAAAACAAAAACCACATTTGGATTGGTTTAGTAATTTTTAAGATATCCTCGTTTTTAGGTTAAACATTGAAGGGCCATATCTCAGAAACTATTTTTCTGCTTTACTTTTAGTAACATGACAGCCGTTAATTTAACCTATTTTAACCAGAAAAAACTAAATTTGTGGCTTTAGATGTCACCCACAAACTGCAAACCTGAGTGTACCTACCCTATACCTGTGTTTTTCAAAAGCAGCATTTTTAAAAATTTTAATTATTTGCCTATATCTTGAAGCAGATAAAATTTTTTTCATTAATTTAGTACTTTTGGAATTTTTGTGAAAAAACCATCAAAATTTGCCAAAAAGTGGTGCTATTTTGAAGTGTCATATTTTACAACTCCATTTTTATGCTTGACTGTCAAAGGTGCGCCATGGTATTAACTTAACAAAAAAAATCAAAATTTTAAATTATCATTAAAGTTTTACCCTAATTGTGTTATGTCAAATTTTGATTATTGACAAATTCATGCCTATAGGGGTGGGGGGGGGGCGTGCTCAAATTGAAAAAATGCAAAAATTTATTTCAATTTAGTTTGTCAATACCAAGGGTGCCAAATTTCAGAGCTCTACGATAACATACTTTTCCTAAAACCACATATGAAAATGCTGGATTTCACACGATTTGCATAGTCAGAAAATGTTAACTTTCACCCGGGTGCTGAAATTTTTTCGCACATGTGTGAAAAAGTACTTTTCCGCAAATGTATGGAAAAGTGTATTATGACGTTAACTGTCATCGTTCTTTTTCGCACATGTGTTGCAAAGTACTTTCCCACACATGTATGGAAAAGCAGTTTCATTTGATTTGAGAAAAATTAAAGTCCAATTTTTACAAAAATTAGTATAGTTTAACAGTGTTCGTCGGAAAAATAGCGTACACAACTTCATATAAGGTAACTTTCTTACACTCGGGAGTTTTTTCACTCGGCTAGCGCCTCGTTCACAACATTCACGCTTGTGTGAAATTTGTATATTTTCGGAAATATTTCCTAAAACATTGGAAATATATGAAATATTAAAAAAATAAGAAAAAAGGGAATATTTATTTATAAAATCCTAACAAAACATCGGAAAACGCAGAAGGCTGAACATAAATCAGGAGTTATTCTTCAAACGAATATGCAGAAATAAGGTTAAATTTGTACAACAAAAATCTCATTCTTGACACACTACACTATTCACTTGTTTAGCAAGAGGCATATATTCATCGCTGTCATCGGCATCACACTTATTAACATCGTCTTGCCAGTCTACTTCCTCAAAATCTTTAATGGTATCAGAAATAAAAATTGTTCTATAGTAAGTTTAATGCTTATAGGGGCCTATCCTTAAATTACGTGACGCTCGGGAGGGGGGTTTTGACCTTGCTTACACTCAATGTTATTTTAATGTGGTTTTTCTTGAAAATGCGTTAAAAGGGGGGGTGAGGGTCAAAAATCATGAATTTTGGCGTTGCGTAATTTAAGAACGCTCCCTAGGTTACAAAATATAAAAGATAATATTTTTTTAAATATTTCCAATATTCCCAATATTTCCGAGACACCTTCGGAAATTTCCAATATTTCCATTTCCATGGAAATATTTCCATTTACACTAGTCTGTAATATACTATTACTTACCATCGTAGTCAATAAATTTATTTCTTAAAAAGGTTTTTTTCTTTAAAATACAAGATGGCTGAATAAAAACAAACTATATATTTTTTAAGACTCTGTAACGAAACAGCGCGTATCAAAATTGCTTTTTTCAATATAGAGCGTATCAAAACAGCGCTTTTTAAAATTGCGCGTATTCAAAATGAGGCTTATCAAAATAGAGCATGCTCTAAATGGCGTAGATTAGAATAACGCATTTACAAGATGCCGCGGATCAAAATAGGGCGTATTTCGTTATGGAGCCGTTTCTATAGGGTGGTTTAATAAAACCCGCACATATTATCTCCAATTTGGATACTTTGGTAGGTACAGTTGTTTCCATATTTTTTCAAAACATAAACTTCCCTGATTTCTTTCCCGGGATCCTCGAAACTGAACCAAAATATTTTTTCGTGAAATTATTTTTTTGATTAAGCTCCCGTCCTCCTTTTGGGAGGTCTACATTGGTGTTTTTCTAACCTTTGTCAATTGATCGCAAAAGTATCCTAGTCGGTCAAGATACAACCTGACTTTTTCCACCAAAAAAAAATTTCCCCACATCACAGGTTACGATACGCTTGCGCTTAAATTCTAAAGGTTAGAATAACACCAATTTCAACCTCCCGAAATGATGACCAGAAAGCTGATTAGGGAAATGTTTTTTGAACATATTTCCGTTTGAAGAATATGCTATCAAATAAATTTCCCTTCGAATTATGGTTTCGAAGAAATTTCCGCTTGACGAAAATGTTTTCGAACAATTTTCCATTCGAAGAGAATGTTTTCGAACAAATGATTTTCAAACACCGTGTTTTCGAACAAATTTCCACGACCCTGAATTTTTGTTTGCGAAAAATAAACTTGATGTGTAGCTGCAAAACATTTTTTTTACCCTCATCTTGAAGTTTTGCGAATATCTTAGGAATGACTCAAGAAAAAAAATATGTTCTTTACAAGTCATGGTTCTGGTGTAAGTAGTTTTTGGGATATTTCAGTTTTTTCTAGTATGTTTCAGGCAAAACTGCAATTTAACAAAACAATTTCCCTCTGCTAATTTACATAATTTACTATAAAAAAATTATTTTATGTATTTAAAACATATATGTATAATATATAGGTAGGGGGGTAGGAGCAAACGTTACGTAATTTTTTAGGGGGGTCAGAGGTATCGTTACATGTGCGTTACTATGGGGAGGGGGGTGTCAAAATTTCGGGATTTTTGTGTTACGTAATTTAGAGACAGGCCCTAAGTTTGAATCTGGAAGGAACCAAACGACTCGCTCGCGCAGTTTATGAAAGTGACATGATTAAGTCAAAATACAACATTTTACAAAAAGTTTATTTTTTCATAATAGTCTAAGAGCCCAGTAGGATTTTGGGCTTGAATTGCAAACCGATACTCATATATTTCAATCGATTTGTCATAAGACCATGTCCCAAAAAAATGGAGATACCTGCGAAAATCCTGCATAGACAACTTTGTTTAAAGATGACGAAAAGGTGTTTGAATCAAATGTACGTAACTTTTTTATTATGACATCGATTTGACTCAAACAAATTGTGATTAGCTTCTACTATAATGGCCTCTCCAAATCACTATCAATACTTTGTTTTTTATTTGTCTCTATAGTATAAATTGTGTAAGTTCCTCAAATACGCAATTTTTTTTAGGTTTTTTGATTTTTTCAAGAAAACTACTGGTTTTACAAAAAAAACATAAAATATAAAAAATATGCAGATTGTTAAGATGTATTCATGGTGGGTCTAATATTTGCTGTAGATTAAGCGGTTCTCGAGTTACACCCATAAAACCACTAAATTGGCCTATACTGACCCCCAGGTACAAAATTTTCATATTTTCACCAAAGTCATGAAAGTTGCTAAAAAACTAGACAGAACCAAAAATGATGTATTTGCTAAATAAGAAACGGCTATTAGTTTCAAACAGAAACTGATACTGAGGTAGATATGGCGGCTTAAACATGGCCGAAGCGTTACAATTTTATTTTTGAGGGTAATTTTTTTATGTAAAACGAACCCCTACGGGGTTAAAATGTACCTCAGCTAAAAGACAATTTAATTATCTTTAAAAAAGGATAGTGCACTTTTTGTCGTAAAGTTAATAGTTTTCCTGAAAAAATAAAAAAATATGCGGCATACATAATTCAATGTTTTCATTCCATAGAAGTACGACAATGGCATGGGTCCATTAAGGGAAAAAATAATTTATGCACAGATAAGAGAACCCGCAGTTATTTGAACTTAGCGTCAAAAATCTTACAACAAACATATTTGATACTTTTCTGTTAAATTGACAGGTGGTTCGGTTGATGAACCGAACCGTGATTTTGACTGCTTAATGGTTTGAGCTAGAGACTTGTTCTTTTTTTGATTTCTAGACAAAATTATCCAATTTTGACGACAAAACATATTTTTAAAAATTTTGAATACGGTGCCGCCTGGCGCCCAAAATAAATTTTATAACTAGTCGAATCCGCATTTCGATATTTTAACTGTTGCATAATTAAAATTTTATACTTTTCTAAATTAATTTTTTCAAATTTTCTGATAAAAATGTTGATATTGGTATATTTCCCTTTGTTCTTGCGGTAGTATTTCTGAAGTGAAACTTTTATTTAAAACTGGTGTCACCCTCTACAATTCGCCAAGGAAAAAAAATGCTTTATAAGCTACTTTTCCTACTTTTGTTTAGGCCCGTTCTGCCACTTTTTATCCCTGATTGTGACTTTTCATCTCCATTTCAATTGGCACTATTTCTAACTTCGTTATCCATGAATTTTTAACACTGAGATAATATACAGGGTGTCCCAGATAAAGTTCGATTTTGAAAACTGTGTAAGAAATACAATTTTGGTTAAAATGCTACAGATGCTCTATAGGAGTTAATAGTTATTTAAACAACAAGGTTTGAAAACGACTCTTTGCACACGATCGAGACAGTCGAGGGAGTGTGCAAAGAGGTTTTTAAACGAGTTTTTTACAATATTTTTTATACGACTGCTAATAAAGAAAGAAAAATCAAATTTTAATTTAACTTGTTTTTATTTCCGACATTTTTACAACAAAACTTTAAAAATTCAACAATTTTTTGACGTATCCAATCAACAAAACATACGAGCAGTGACGGTTGCTACGGAACTAAGCCAACTTATATTGATGGGTGACAACAACAAAAATCACAATGACGGGAGACCCGTATGCAGAAATGACATAGGCGTGCGCAAAAATGACATAAGCGTGTGCAAAACGTTTTGCACACAGCGTGCGCAAAATGCCATTTTCAGATCGTGTTCTCCGTGCGCAAAACCCCCTTTTACAAGACAGTCGTATAAAAAAATATTTACAGGGGTTTTTGTAATGTCGAGCAATAAATAAATATATAATAATAAAGACAATTTTTAGTTTTTGCTTTTTTTACATTTATCCATCCATCCACATAAGTTGTATTTCGTACTTAAATCTCCATAAAATAAGTAGGTAAATGTATCTGGAATACATACTATATTTAATAGGCCTAAACTTTTCTTTTAGTTTTAGTACCTGCTTATCTACAGGTAAATATTTGCTTTATTTCACCTAAAAAAGTAAATTCGTAGTAGTTTCCCTGATAAATGGATAAAACGAAACAGCCATCGATCATTTCGTTTACGAGTTACATCAGTTTAAAACTTGGAGTAATAATAATATAAAGAGAAGAAGTCAACCGCGGCCCCGTGTAAATTTTCCCTATTCGTGGCGGTCATTCCTGAAAATTTGCAGAATCCCCGGCGATGGCAACATAGCTGCGTCACTGGAATCATTTTGAAAAAACCACACTGGGCTGAATTTTCACAGTATTTTCAGAAACATAGCACTTCTTGTTTATTTTTACGTCCAACTAAGTTCTTTTTTACAAAAATAAAACTCAGCACACAGAAAAAAATTCCAAAAATTCAATATACCGAGTCCCACGGCCAAGACAACACTGCATTTAAGACAAACACATGTTACTGTCAGTGTCGACCTTAGAGCTTAGGAATATCTGGGCTAACCGTTCACGACTTGAGCCACCTAATTAAACTTGTTTCCATTATATAAGTGAAAAAATAATCTTTTGTTTGAAACTCGTAGATAATGATTGAGTAGAAATAAAACTTTGAACTTCCATTGCCTTTATCTGAGGGCACGGCAGTGCCTCGCCAAGTTCGCGCTGCCGTACCTTTTCTTAAAACATTTCAGCCCATATTTGACCTATCTAAAACTCTACTTCGGAAAGAGCTACGAATCTTATACTTTGCACAGTCGTACACCTTCATAGAGTTAACCACCCCTCCAAGTTTCATGGACTGCTATAAAGTAATAAAGTAGTTACGAAATTTCAAAAAAACGTCGAAATTGCCACTCACTCACTGACTCACTCACTCATGTATAGATCATCAAAATTCTACTGTACTTCCAGACCTGCTATAAAGCTGAAATTTGGCGGACTGATAGAAATTATGACCAAACCCCTGGAAAAAGCTCCAAAATTCTAATTTACTCCCCTCCCCTATACATGTAAAATTATTTAAAAGTAACATTACCCACTTCTAGAAATGCTAGAGAGCTGAGCTTTGGCAGCCTGATAGGAACTATGATAAAACTATAGGAAAAAACACCATAAAATTCTAATTTACTTCCCTCCCATATAAATGTAAAGTTATGTAAAAGTAACACTGCCCACTTCCAGAAACGCTAGAGAGCTGAGCTTTTTAAGACTGAAAGACACTATGATAAAACTATAGGAAAAAATCAAAATTTTAATTTACTTCTCTCTCCTATAAATGTAAATTTATATAAAAGTAACATAGCCCACTTCCAGAAACGCTAGAGAGCTGAGCTTTCGAATGCTGATAGAAACTATGATAAAACCATGGAAAAAAAAATAAAAACCCCAAAAATTTTCATTTACTCTCCTCCCCTATAAATGTCAAGTTATGTAAAAGTAACATTACCCACTTCCAAAAATGCTAGATCGCTGAGCATTGGAAGACTGATGGGAACTATGATAAAACTATAGGAAAAAATTTAAAAACACGAAAATTTTAATTTACTTTCCTCCCCTATACATGTAAAGTTATGCAAAAGTAACATTGTCCACTTTCAGAAACGCTAGAGAGCTGAGCTTTTTAAGACTGAAAGACACTATGATAAAACTATTGGAAAAAAATTTAAAACACCAATATTTTAATTTACTTCCCTCTCCTATTAATTTTATATAAAAGTAACATTGCCCACTGCCAGAAACGCTAGAGAGCTGAGCTTTGGAAGGCTGATAGAAACTATGATAAAACCATGGGAAAAAATTTAAAAACACCAAAAATTTTCATTTACTCTCCTCCCCTATAAATGTCAAGTTATGTAAAAGTAACATTGTCCACTTTCAGAAACGCTAGAGAGCTGAGCTTTGGAAGGCTGATAGCAGCTATGATAAAACCATGAGAAAAAATTAAAAGACCTTAAAATTTTAAGTAAGGCATTGCAAAAGTTTTGAACAATATTCCGCATATTTTACTATTTTAATAATTAAATATTATCCAATTCCTTTAAAAAAAAGAAGTGAAATCATAACAAAAACATTTCATGTAAAAAAAGCCAAGTACGCGACATTCCGTAAAAAGAATTGAGATAAAAGTAAAGTCAAGTTCTCCAATAAAAATTTCAAAATTAAAGTAATTAACTAGTTTGGAAATGTTTTTCTAAACTTGGCTATTACGGCTGTAAATGACTCTTAGGCACAGTGCTAAATTGAACATAAAGAAGTTTGGCTGTAATAGCAAAGTTTAGAAAATCATTTTCAACTAGTAAAAATCTTTCATTATGAAATTTGTATTGGAGAACTTGGCCTTACTTTTATCTCAATTCTTTTTACGAAATGCCATTTTCGCGTACTTGTCTCTTTTTTACATGAAATGTTTTTGTGTTGATTAATTTTAAACAGGACGTTTCAGTAATTAAGTATATCTAACCATGATCCAGTGGCGTATATAAGGGGGGGCCTGGGGGGCCCGGGCTAAAGACTTTTTTTAGATATTTTCCACATATTTCATGAATACAAACATAAAATAGCATAAAATACGGCCTCATGAGGTGTTGCCCCCCCCCCCCCATATGAACCGAACCGAACCGAACCGAACCCCCCCCCCCCCGAAACTTTTTTCTATATACGCCACTGCCATGATCTAACCGTTTTCAAGTGTAAACTAAACAATCCAGTCTAAAGGCTACTACTTATACTTCTTGGTGTGCAGTCGGCCCGCCCCCTTTTTACCTTCCTAGCCCGCACAGCAACGGCTAGAGTATTACAAATTGTGAAAGGCTTTCGCGGCCATCGTCCAATGGTGGGTGTGCTTTCGGGCTGTTCGGCCGTCGTCGTTGGAAATTCGTTTTCGACGTTTCAAAAGCCGACAAACAGTCAACATCTCCTGAAGATGACATCCACTCGAGATGGCAAAACGTCGAGAACGAATTTCCAACGACGACGGCCGAACAGCCCGAAAGCACACCTACCATTGGCTAGAGTATTGTTTGCGACAAATTTTTTTTTAAAGATTACACCGAAAATGTGTGTATTTTGACCTACCCTAGCAATATCGTCGTGATGTCTATCTGTTTTGTGTGTGTGTGTATGTATATCTGTCCGTAACGCGATAGCTCCTAAACCGCTTAACCGATTTACATGAAATTTTCAGGTAAAATAGTACTCGATACTGTAACGAGCTGATTAGATTTTAGTCAAAATTCGTGAATGCTAATGACAGTTTTTTGACAGTTAAAAAGTTTAGAAAATGCTAACTTTTTAATGGAACGTCGCATCAATATGCGGTTTTCAGAATATAGTAGCGCGCGTTTTTTGAAAAAAATTATGTTATAACCGAAAAGTTCATAGGAGCTTTCATTTCGGAGATATTTACAAAAAACTGTTTTCAAGGTTGATATAACGTGGAGTGTGCTAATGGGCTAGGAAGGTATCAGATCCGTCAGGGATCCATTTATTTAATTCCAAGACGCTTGTTTTTCTTAAGGTGTGGTTTTACACAGAAAAACTACAAAACTACTAAATACTTAGAAAAAATTAAAACAATCCTATGAAATGTTCGTTTGAATTGTTAATAGTGCTTCAACTCTCCAAACAGAAAAGCCGCATTTTAAAATAATAAAATAGAATATCCTTAATACCGCTTAAAACTGTTGGAACAATGACTAATAGTTAATCGTCCTCTACTATAGGAAAAAGGATTCCCTTTTTACCTGGGGATATAGTCCAAGTAGCTCAAAACGAAACCCGGCCCTGCTAACACGAAATCCGTAATGTGATGTCATACACCTGTTGCCACGTCCTGAAAAAATTGTGGGAAAAGGGGCCGTTCATAAGTTATGTTGTCTAAATGAGTTTTTATCGCAGATTGTAATAAGAAATACACAGCATAAAACGACGCGACGCGGGCTAATAAGCGCATGACAAATTATCGCACGGTTTGAATAGCCTAACCAACTCAAAGCACTATATATTTTGGTAATGTAAGAAGTTAAACCTTACTTATTATTATTTTTTTCTCATTTGATAACCGTGACTCTTTCGCCGACACTAAGGCCGCCATTTCGGAACGCCTAATTGCACGGGTCATCGGCCACCTTTGGAACCCCAGACCAGGTATTTTTTTCATCCGGTCCTTTTGTTGCTTAGATGGCCTACCGACTGAAGGAGTGTGTAACAAAGTCCGCCTTCACGAGATATCCGACCTCATCCGGCCTGGTTACCGGCGTGAATGAAGGGGTAGGACAATATTACATTTTACACTCCCCAGGAATCCTATAAATGTCTGCCGCACCCGACCTCGGCAACCAACGGGGATCGAACCCGCCACTGTAGCAAGCGAGATTCCTTAACTCACTTGTGTTCAATGCGCGAAGGCACTGAGCAACCACGGCTACTACTTATTATTTATAAAATTTTACAGAGGCAGAGGAGGCGGCAACAGCGGAAAAGCTACATTGTTTACCAACAAATGAATGAATGACGGCCGAAACCGGGGCTAGTACTTCCCTTTATATGTTATTACTCTGAGGTTTAAAAGGTTTTTTTTCATGTACCCACTCAGAGAGGCAAACATATATATAGGTATATATATATATATATATATATATATATATATGCACAAATTGCACTTGATATATATATATATATATATATATATATATATATATATATATATATATATATATATATATATATATACAATGTTTTTAACCTTTAAGTAGTAAGTAGTGAAGATGTATTAGATAAGGCCCTTGGGTCTCTTCGAGCAAGTTCTAGCCACTTTTTCCGTTCTTTTACTGCTGTGTAGGCACATGAATAAAGAGTTTTTCAGGTGTTTTTATGCTAGTATTCGAACACTAATGCACTACACACCACCTATAGGACATTTTTTTACATAAAAAACAGTAAAAGCACAGACCAAAAACAAAAAAACACTTGAATGCCGTGTATCTGTCCGCGAGTTTACTGCGCTGTGACGTCATTGCAACGCCATGCTAGAAATGAGCGTTTTAGCGGCAAATTTAAATTGGAAATTAGAAAACTTGATGTTATTAAATGTAGTCATGAAAAAATATACTATTTTAATAATTTTGCGTAGCAAATTAGGAACCTATGTATCATTCTAAACACTTTTCTAAAATTTGTCAAATACCCTATTCACCGCAGGGCGATTGGCTGCGGGGAAAATTCGCGACCGGCCGTTTCGCTGCGGGGAGAACTCGCCGCGAGATTTATTATTTTATGATATTACTATTGGCAACAGTTTTACTTCATATACCGGGTGGGCCAAAAAAAAACCGTACAATTTTTTTATTATTAGAACTTTTGAACTATACCATCGATTTTAATGGGACAAATTGCACTTGACAGAATTATTCAGAGTTTTGACTGAATATATTTTTTTGTCCAACATCTGAAAATCCAAGATGGACGAAATTAAATTGTATCCTTCAAAGATGCTTGTTTATTCTTGTGTTGCGAACATGTTTTAATTATTTGTTTAAATCAGTAACAAAGCTGCATTCTTGCCGCGCACAACAAGGTATGAATCAGCAAAATCGGTTTGATGGTTCTAAAAAAATATTTTTGTTTCTACCATTGTTTTGCATATTATACGATTACCTTGCCAATCATGTCTGCATTTATTTTCTTATAAATTCATTCCTACTAAACCGATTTTGGTGAAATAAAAAACATCCTGATGAAAATTGATTGCTTTTTAAAGATTATGATCAAAATTTACCGCCATCTTAAATTAATTATACTTGATTCTTCAAAATGGAATGTTTATTCTTATTTTCTGAAAAATGTTTTGGTTTTTTTTAATCTATAAAAGAGCACTACTTTTATCCCGCTTAACAAGGTACAAAGTAATAAAATCGGTTAAGTAGTTCTCACAAAATCTGATTTTGTTTTAACTATTGTTTACAAATTATACGATTGCATTGCCAATCTTGTCTGCATTCAGTTCTTTATAAATTAAATATTACTGAGTCGATTTTAGTTTTTATAAATTATCTTTATAAATTAATTATTACTGAGTCGATTTTAGTTTATCTTAAATTTCAAGATGGCGGAAAACTACGATAAGAATCTTTAAAGAGCAATCAATTCTCACCACGATTTTTTTTATTTTGCTAAAATCGGTTTAGTAACGAATTTATAAGGAAAGGAATGCAGACAGGATTGGCAATGCAATCGTAGAATCTGTCATACAATGGTTGTAACAAAAATAGATTTTTTGAGAACCGCCACACCGATTTTACTAATTTGTACGTCGTTGTGTGAGGGAAAAGTAGTGGTTTTCTATAAATAAAAAAAAACTAAAACATTTTCGAAAAATAAGAATAAACACGCCATTTGATTCTGTCCGCCATCTTATATTTTAAGATAGCGATACATTTTGATCATGATCTTTAAAAAGCAATCAATTCTCAGGATGTTTTTTATTTCATCAAAATCGGTTTAGTAGTAATGAAGTTATAAGGAAATAAATGCAGACATAATTGGCAAGGCAATCGCATAATATGCAAAAGAATGGTTGAAACAAAAATATTTTTTTTTAGAACCACTAAACCGATTTTGCTAGTTCATACCTTGTTGTACGTGGCAAGAATGCAGCTTTTTCACTAATTTTAAAAAATAATTAAAACTTCTTCGCAACACAAGAATAAACGAGCATCTTTGAAGGGTATATTTTAATTTCGTCCGCCATCTTGGATTTTCAGATAGCGGAGAAAAAAATATATTTAGTCAAAACTCTGATTAATTCTCTATCAAGTGCAGTTTGTCCCATTAAAATCGATTGTATAGCTTAAAAGCTATAATGAAAAATAATCTGCCAATATATGGGCCCCTAAGCTCACACTTGTTACTATAGTTATAGTGTACGTGCTAATATAACTAAAAACTGAAATATATTTTATTCAACTCCAGACGAAATTACCTTTTGTTTAATACCACACAAGCCATGTTTTGACAAACTCAAATATTTGAAATCTACCCCCACCCTTAAAATAAAACAGAAACTAAAATGTATTTTGTTTAACTCCGGACTCAATTACCTTTCGTTTGATATCACACACACCATATTTTCACGTAAACTCTAATTTTTGAAATCTACCCCCACCCTTTAAAAAAAAACTGAAATATATTTTTTCTTATTCTAGACTCAATTACCTTTCGTTTGATATCACACACGCCATATTTTCATAGAAACTCTAATTTTTGAAATCTAACCCCACCCTTTTATTTGGCTTGTGTTCGGTGGATTTTGTTTATTTTTAAATTGGACCATCTCGACCCAAGACCCAGCCTAGGTACCAAATTTCATTAAAATCGGCTAAGCGGTTTTTGACTTATGCGCGTTGGTCGTTACAGACAAACGGCACGACAAAAAAGTTTCAAAATCATCTGAAACGCAAAGATATATAAAAAATTTTGAAATCGGAGCAACTTTTTTTTCTCGAAAAAATTAGGATCACCATAGCTCACATAGTAGAGTTAAAAGCCGCTTCTATCGTGTCACCCCGTGTGCACTTCATTGCTAAAATGTAAGACACAATTTAAATCATTTCTTACACCCTAAGAATGCAAAATCGACTGGTCGTCCAAAAATCGTCGTGTGCAGGGGGTGGTGGGGGTAGTTTTTCCAAAAATTTGGAAAAAATTTTTTTTGAATTTTTTAAATCTATAAAGTGTGCTCATGACTCCACCAAAAGCATATAGTAATATTACTATCAGAAACATTTATTTTTCAATGTTGAAAATATCGTTCCCAATGCTTTTATATGGAGTTCCCTATTAAACAATTGCTCGCCCTGAAAACGCGTATTTATAATAATTTATAACTTGTTATAACTCGAGAACCCTTTGCTTAATCAAAAAAACACCTTGTGTAAACTTTGTGTATCAAAGATCAGGGATTACAATGATTTTTGAAAAATGTCAATCCGACGCATAGTTTTTTTTTTAAAGTAGCAAAGAGTGATGCCATAACGCGACGAACGCGGCAGACACTAACATGCGACGAAGGGTCAGATATTTTACAAATGCACGGCGGGCCAGGCGAAACGTGACTCTATGTCTTGAGACAAGTCGAGACACACATAAGTTCGTTTTTCGTTTAACTCTCGCGGTTACAGATGTTTAAGTTACTTACTTTTTTTTGCTTGTAAATTGCGTTTGTAACGTTATTTTTACGTTTAAGGCAACGTTACATATTTGTTTATTTAGGTAAATAATCAAGGCTCTTCGACTCGTCTTTCTGTACACAAATTAAGGGTATTTTATAGAGCTAGGTTTGGAGGTTATATAGTGTCCAAAAAGTTACCTTATAAAGGAGACATTCCATCGAATGACTGTGGACATTACGCACACCGTATTATTTGGACATCGTAATTGGAATTTAGGATCACAGGTTTCGGAAAAATCACATTAAAACTTTTGATTGTTTTGTTTATTTGTGGAATTCCGTGGGTTTCTTTGACGTTCATGAAAATAAACAGCTGTTCTGCTGGGGAATGGCGGCGTTGCCGCATCACAAATGGTTTCAGTAACAGGAAGGAAACATTTAGATGAACATTTCATTCGCTTATGTTTATTTTCGAGGATATTGGGACAATCCGAACCTCATATCCTTCACGGATTAGCTAGTTTTGATAGCACGAAAACATATTTGGGTCCACGGGTCGACCAGGAACAACCGAGGCTCCGCCCACTTTGATATCTTTATTAATTTGATAGGGAAGGGATAAAATAAATACGAGTTATGCACTTTTATAAATGGGAGATAAACGAGGGATAAAAAAAACCAGGACTAAAAGAATAAACAAAATCGTATTTTTATATTATATAAATTTATATATAATCATAGTTATATAAAGTTAATAACTAGCTCAGTTAGTCGGATTGAAGGGCTTTGTAGGGCTAGCTAGTGGTGAGCAAACTTAACATCTGAACACTCTTGTGCCGAGTTTAAGCAGTAGTTCAATGTGTATTTTTAGGTTCAAGTTCAGAAACAACTTTATTAATGTAGAGATGTTTTACAAGAATGGCGTCAAACCATATGAATCTTAGAGAAAACATATATAAAGAGCAAAGGAAACTTTTGACGAAAACTGTAACTAAAATACAACTAAATTCTACACTTAGTATAGCTTTACCCATATGGGAATTGGTTGAATGTTCGAATATTCCTGGGTTTGCTGCATGCTCTGATCTCCAGTAATTGACTTTACAGTTGATCGTTTCAATGCTGAGCTTCTTATAGTCCTGCTGGTTATTTTCCTCCTACTTGCTATGTCGGCAGGGGTCCGGTAGGCAAATGTTCGGTCTATGTCTCGAAGTCCTTGTTAAGGTGCGTTTTACGTATTTTCAATATCCCCTTGGTCGATTCTGCCCCCTATATACCGGTACAAAAGTATTGATGTATTTCCTCATTGGTTAGTTTGAAAACCGCGGGTTTTTTTTCCTCCAGTCTCGCAAACCAGACTTAGTGATTTTTCGGTGAGAGCGTTTTTTTTTATAAATAGGTTTGCATTCTTATTTGAATTTGACCGGGAAAATTAGGTTGGTACTGTGCGTTTTACTGTCCCCACCACATTCTACGAACGAACCTGCGGCTTCATTATTTTTTGTGTTCTCGACAAGGTGCCTTGTCTCTTTCCTAACGGATTTTGGCTGGGTCGGCATCAAGTCTCTGGGATCGCCATTGTTTTTTTGTTAGTGGCACTGCAGTGGCTGCAGGTTCTGTCCCAGAGACTGTGAAGAGTGAGTCCGTCGTGTTAGGCGTAATCTAAAGTGACGCTTACACCCTTTGAGGGGGATTTAAGTCGGCCTACGCCATTTATACGGGAAATAAGAGCGGTAAGTTCGATTTTTTTTGATTTTTTTTTTTGAGTTCTTCAAGACGGTATTTGCCTCCCAGATTGTAATTATTTTTCGTGTAAAATGTACTTTTTCGACAAAAGACGTGGGGAATTTTTGGAGTTTTTTTTAATATTTTCTTAAAACCACGTTTTGGATAAAAACTATATATTGTTTTTCTCCTTTGGTTACAGCACCGTCCATTCCATCGACGGGACAGTTGTGCTGGTGGAACGAGGTTCTGTTCCATCGACGAGCCAGTTGTAACCCTGGGAATGGTACGTTACTTTAGTTCATCTGTTTAAAACTACTTTATTTTATTGAGTCGACATGGGGTTCTTGATTTAAATTACTCGGTGTAGGGGAACTTCGTGCAAAATAGACGAATTCCAGGAAGCTGAAACATTTCATTTTCCACTGGGTTTTACGCTCGGGCAAAGTCCAGAACATTTTGACCACCATGTGCTGCCCTAGCACCATGTGCTAAGCAAGCACGAGGGGAGGCGCGGCAAGATCGAGACCCGGAGTAGCAGGAGGAGAACAAACCAGAGCAGCAGTAGTAGGGGAATGTCTGGAAACAACTCCAGGTTTATAAACTAAAACACACATTTATTCATACAATAATCAAGGACCAAGGTAGGAGCAAGCTTTAGATATAATTTTTCTTTTCATATAATTTTCCATATATCGGTAAGTACAACTTTTGCTTTTCTTGTAAACGCAAGATAAGGTATGACGTCATGACCAAAATTTTGCGGCATAACTATTTATCTGAATTGTACTGTACCATTGAAAGAGTTTGTTTCAACTTGGCTTCACCTTTATTTTTTTTTTCCTTCATAATAATTTGCTATTTTTACCCCTAGGTCTCGAATTAAAATATACAAGATGAACTAAATTTTTGTGTTATTTGTACAATCCAATGAACCAACTTTGCAGAGACAAAAGAGAGATGAGATTATATTTTTTTAGCGGTTTCCTTACATTGTTTTACCTCATGGGGTAGATCTCGGACTGAGTTGCTGTCTGTCTCATTCTACCCAACGTAGAATGATGACAGCAGATATTTGGTCCAGATCTCCCCTATGACGGAATAATTTTGGAAGTATATATATATATATTTTTTTAACTATCATTCATATAATTGAGTCCTACGCTACTGACTCAAAGGTAGGTACACTGTGACCTGCTGGAAATGTGCATCTACCTATAAAGAACTTTCTATTTGTGTCATTTTGATTCATTTAAAAATCTTTTAGAATTTTATCTTGTTTATTAGTCAATTTTTTTGGTTTTTTAATTACACAAATACTCTGGAAGCCTCGGAAGTAAGTAGAGTTTCATTGTTTGGCTACAACGTTTGGGTTGAACTGTATTTTAATTAAGATCTTCTTTGTAAAGCATTGATATTAAAACACTGTGGCGCACGTAAAATTTTCTTATTTCTGAACCCCCTTCTCCACTGTATAAAAGTTACCGGGCATATCAATGTTTTACCTAGCTGGAAAATACAGTTCTACTTCCAGATATTTGTTTAATTATTCAGTGGGTTTTTTTAGTGTCACAAATTGGCAAATTGTTATTATTCTAATTACAGTGTCACAAAATGGCGGCAACGTCTGTAAGCTGCCACAAATATCACCCAACGCATTTTAATAGGCCACACGTTATGTATACATGTTGTGCTTGTGTGATTTGGCCGTGAAGGGCCAAATATGAAAGGCTAGGCGTGAAAAAAAGGGAAATTTAGTTCTATATAAGAATGTGACTCTCGGCCCTACGGGCCCCCGGGAGTCTATATTCACTATATTAGTATGTAAGTTAGGTGGTAGACGCTTTTTACTCATTGGGCGTCGACCGGTGAGATACCACCATGCCAGAAGTGAGTAGCGCTAAGTGGTATCACCACGTTCCGCTACTGCGCTGGCAGTCCGGTTCCAACAATGAGTAACAGATAGCATGATGGCGCCTCCAGGATCAAAATATTCCGGAGGTAAAATACCCGACCACTCGGATCTCCGGGCGTCGGGTGATCCTGGGGGTCCTTCATGCAAAGATATTAAAAGAAGACCAAAAACTCAACTCAGAATTGATTTTAGCAATATAAGAGGATTAAGTACCAACATGAATTCAGTTCACCAACATCTTGAAGAACAAACACCTGACATCCTTGTTCTCACTGAAACTAAAATCAGTTCTGCAACACCTACTGTGAACTATCTTTATCCCGGCTATGACCTACACCACCGATTTCGACATAATTTTGGGATCTGTGTGTACATTAAAAATGACCTTTCATGTCATCGAGAGGAGAAGCTAGAACCAGCGAACCTCGATATCATATGGCTGAAATTCACCTCAAAGTCATCTACTAAGTTCATTTGCTGCCTCTACCGACCGCCAAGTAACACCGAGTATCAAAACTTTTTTGCGACATTATCCGAAAACTGTGATAGTATACAGTCTAACTATCCACATGCGGAAATTGTTTTTTAGGCGATTTCAACGTCCACAATATACCCTGGCTAAAACACCACAACAAAACAGATAATGAAGGCAGGGAAGCAGAAATTTTTGCCATAAGTTGTGGTCTAACGCAGCTTGTCGATGAACCTACCCGTATCTCAGAAAGGGGTGAATTTGCAGCGCTTTTAGACTTGTTCCTAACTACAAATCCTGACTTGTACACAATTCAAGTAGATCCCCCACTTGGTTCATCCGATCATAAACTTATAAGAACAAAATGCGAAATGTTCATACCGCCAAGCCAACAATCACTTCCTCGTAAAATGTGGCACTATAAATCGGCAAAATGGAATGACCTTAAACAGTTTTACCTGGATTTTCCATGGCAAGAGGTTTGCTTTAAACCAGCTGATCCCACTATTTGCTGTAATGAAATAACAAAAGTAATCTTATCTGGAATGGATGCATATATCCCACATACAATAAAACGCAGAGCTAATGCAAAACCTTGGTTCAACAGCCAGTGTCAAACGGCTGTACAGAAAAAACACAGAGCATATAACCTTTGGAAACGACAACAAATCGCTCAAAACCACACAGAATTTATAGAAGCCAGAAATAGTTGCAAAATTACTATTGACGCCGCCAAAGAAACATACAATCAAAGAATAAAAAACAGGTAATTGTCCAAGTAGTTCTAGGTCCTTTTGGTCTCTTGCAAAAGCCGTTGGATCAAACTTCACCAAGTCATCCATACCACCACTTACAGATAAAAATACTCACTTAGCCACAACATCAGAGGAAAAAGCCAATATGCTGGCCAAAATCTTTTCCTCCAACTCAAACCTAACAGTGCCAAATGGAAAAACTCCACCGTTCATTGAAAGGGGTTCCCACAGTATGCCAGAGGTACCCTTTTGTCACAGAGAAATACGAAAATCCCTTAAAAAGTTGGATACAAACAAAGCAATGGGTCCAGATGGCATTCCCGCGATAGTACTCAAAAATTGTGCTAGCGAACTCACCCCAACTTTCGCAAAATTATTCAATTTATCTTATAGGCAAGGAGTATATCCATCATCATGGAGGTCTGCCGCAGTACAACCCATTCCAAAGAAAGGAAAAAAGACAGATCCGTTAAACTATAGACCAATTGCTCTACTTCCGGTGATATCAAAAGTAATGGAAAGAGTTGTGAACAATCACCTAACCAAGTACTTGGAAAAGTACAAAATTATCAACGACAAGCAATACGGATTTCGAAAATATAGGTCAACTGGCGATTTACTTACATACGTCACTCACTTATGGCAAAAAGCGATTGAGTTGCGAGGTGAAACAAGAACAATTGCCTTAGATATATCTAAAGCATTCGATAAAGTCTGGCATGAAAATCTGCTCAACAAGCTCAAAGCAACGGGATTGTCGCCGAGACTTTGCACTTGGTTTGAAAGTTACCTTAAGGATAGATCCATTTATGTTGCACTGGATGGGCGGAACTCCAACTCTTACCAAATAAATGCTGGTGTGCCACAGGGAGCAATCCTTTCGCCAACACTTTTTCTGATTTACATAAATGACCTCATAGATAAAACAGTAAATCCACTTTATTGCTTTGCAGATGATGGCAATGTAGTCTCCTCAGTCATACCACCCACATGTCTCTCCGCACGTGAATTCCATTACCTTAGACTAACTGAAATATCACAGATAAATAACGACTTGAAGATAATAGAGGACTGGGGCAACAAAAACCTTGTACAGTTCAACGCGCAGAAAACCCAAGCAGCCCTGTTTTCGAAAAAGACCAGCACCGGTGAGCCAAACATCATGCTATCTGGAAGTGCTGTCGCATTGCAGAGCCAGTTGAACATCTTAGGAGTCACTGCAGAGACCAACATGTCTTGGCACAGTCACGTGGCAGATATAGCTAAAAGGGCGTCCCAAAAGCTTGGGGTGCTATTTCGTACAAGACATCTGTATACACCAAGCCAGCTGCTGACACTCTACAAAGCCCAGATTCGACCAACTATGGAGTACTGCTCACATATATGGAGTGCGGCACCCAAACATACCTTAATGCTTTTGAACACCGTGCAAAAACGAGCTATCAAGCTGATCAATGACCCCGCACTTACCCGTAGCTTGGATAGTCTCGAACATCGAAGAACTGTGGGCGATCTATCTCTCTTCTACAGGTATTATCACGGAAAATGCTCTGAAGAGTTGGCACGTATGATCCCCCCGGGAGTAGCACCTACTAGGCGAACACGTCAAACAGACGGTAACCATCAATTTATTGTCAAAATAGAGGCACCAAGAACCTCATTATATCAGAATTCATATCTCTGGAGAACAGCATCGCTGTGGAATAAACTCCCTGCGACAGTTTTCCCTGCAGGTTACAACCTGAACCGTTTCAAAACCAACACGCACCAACATTTCCGCGCACTTGCCGCTTCTCGAGCGTGATAGGGATCTCCTTGCAAGTGCGCATACCCGTAAAAAAAAAAAAACTCTTGGCCATACGGTCCTCGAGTCGTCCATAATCACTATATTAGTATGTGACTCTCGGGCCTCCGGGAATCCATATTTAAAAGGGAAAGTACCCGCGTCCAGTTTAATTCTATATTATAATGTGCCTCATGGCACAATTTATGTCAATATTAGTATGTGACTCTCGGCCCTACAGGCCTCCGGGAATCCATATTTGAAATTGAAACTACGCACCTCCCGTTAAATTTGATATTGGAATGTGACTCTCGGGGGCCTCCAATTTATTTCTATATTAGTATGTGACTCTCGGCCCTACGGGACTCCAATTTATTTTTATATTAGTATTTGACTCTCGGTCCTACAGGCCTACGGGAGTCCATATTCACTATATTAGTATGTGACTCGGCCCTACGGGCCTCCGGGAATCCATATTTGAAAGGGAAACTACGCGCCTCCCGTTAAATTCTATATTGGAATCGAGACTTTTGATTTGAGCCCCGAACTCCCTGCTATAGGCATAATATGTAAAAACTGAAAATTTGACATGGTGTAATTAGTTTACGCCTGGAAGACACAATTTTAACGGTAATAAACTATGTATTTTTTTTGCAAGCCTACAAAATAGCGCATCTGTCGCCGTCGAGATAATTAAAATAAATTGTCGGCGTCTTAAAATATGACTATTCAAAGAAGCACCACTTTTTGGCAAATTTTGATGGTTTTTTGACAAAAACTCAAAAAGTACCAAACTAATCTAAACATTTTTCTCTGATGTTTATAGATCTAGGTAGGCCCTATCGATAAAATTATTATAAATTTTTCATTTTGACCTCTCTGTTTAGAGATATAGGCAAATAATTGAAATTTAAAAAAATTCTGTTTTTGAAAAACACAGGGATCTATTGCGCGTCAATACACTAAGTGGGTGACATCTAAAGCCACATAAATTTATTTTGTTATCGTAGAAATAGGTTCAATCAAGGGCTGTCAAGTCACCGCAAGTGATGCAGCAAAATCGTTTCTGAGATATAAATTGTCAAAATATAACCAATTTAAGGTTTTTTATATTTAAGGAGCCCTGGAGAAGAGGGGTGCGACCTACAAAAAAGTTTATTTGAAGTTTTCTTGTTAATTTGACAGTAAAAATAATTTCTGTTATTAAAAAATTTAATTTTTGTATTTTTTTTTGGCCTGATGACGTCACTTACATAAACGGTGCCAGCGAGTGCTTTTATTCGAGATTTAAACTTATCGTAGAGCTCTGAAATTTGGCACACTAATAGGCATCGACAAACTAAATCGAAATGGATTCTTGCATTTTTTCGATTTGACCCTATACGGGCTTCCGGGAATCCATATTTGAAAGGGAAACTACGCACCTCCCGTTAAATTCTATATTAGAATCGAGACTTTTGATTTGAGCCCCCCACTCCGAGCTATAGGCATAATATGTCAAAACAGAAAATTTGACATAGCATAATTAGTTTACACCTGGAAGACACAATTTTAACGGACGCATCTGTCGCCGTCGAGATAAATGAAAATTAATTGTCGGCGTCTTAAAATATGACACTTTAAAGTAGCACCACTTTTTGGCAAATTTTGATGGTTCTTTGGCAAAAACTCAAAAAGTACCAAACTAATCAAATTTTCTTTCTCTGATGTTTATAGATCTTCGTAGGCCATCGATAAAGTTATTATAAATTTTTCATTTTGACGTCTCGAGATATAGGCAAATAATTGAAATTTAAAATAATGCTGTTTTTTAAAAACGCAGGGACCTATTGCGCGTCAATGCACTAAGTGGGTGACATCTAAAGCCACAAATTAATATTTTTACCGTAGAAATAGGTTCAGTCAAGGGCTGTCAAGTCACCGGAAGTCGAGCAAAAAAATAGTTTGAGATATGACCCTTCAAAGTTTTACATACAAACGCTGATATCTCAAAAACAACTAAACCGATTCCGATTTGGTTTTTGGTTTTCTCAATAAAACCAACATTGCTATGATTCTTATAGATAAAATTTTCGTTTTTCCCAACTTTGAAAAAAGTGGAGGGGGGAGGTACCCTAGAAGCTTGATTTAAAAAAAATAGTCCACTTCGGGGGGGGGGGGCGAGAGTCACATACTAATATAGAAATAAATTGGAGGCCCGTAGGGCCGAGAGTCACATTCTAATATAGAACTAAATTTCCCTTTTCTTCACGCCTAGCCTTTGATATTTGGCCCTTCACGGCCAAATCACACAAGCACAACATTTCGCGTTTCGCCTGGCCCGCCGTGCATTTGTAAAATATCTGACCCTTCGTCGCATGTCAGTGTCTGCCGCGTTCGTCGCGTCATGGCTTCACTCTTTGCTACTTTTAAAAAAAACTATGCGTCCGAATGACATTTTTCAAAAATCATTGTGATCCCTGATCTTTGATACACAAAGTTTACACAAGGTGTTTTTTTGATTAAGCAAAGGGTTCTCGAGTTATAACAAGTTATGCATTATTATAAATACGCGTTTTCAGGGCGAGCACTTGTTTAATAGGGAACTCCATATAAAAGCATTGGGAACGATATTTTCAACATTGAAAAATAAATGTTTCTGATAGTAATATTACTATATGCTTTTGGTGGAGTCATGGGCACACTTTATAGATTCAAAAAATGCAAAAAAAATTTTTTCCAAATTTTTGGAAAAACTCCCCCACCACCACGACGATTTTTGGACGACCAGTCGATTTTGCATTCTTAGGGTGTAAGAAATGATTTAAATTGTGTCTTACATTTTAGCAATGAAGTGCACACAAAAATCGGTTCTAGAAGCCTTTTACGCGCTTTTAAACTCTACTAACACTACTATAGTATAGTATATGTGCGAGCTAAAAAATTGTCCGGTTTTTTTTGGCCCACCCGGTAATATATTTCTTTATATGTTTGATTATAACTTTGTTTCAAAGTTTTTCAACAAACAGAATTTTCTTAAATTTGAAACTTTGCGGTCAGTAAGGTCACTTATTACAGATTATTACTCAAATTAAAAAAAAATGGCGGACCTAAAATGGTTTTTTTCTCATTTATTAACCGATTTGTATTAAATTCGGAACTTTAGGGTGTTTATTATTTTATATTATGATTTTTAACTTAAACTTCAAAAAAATCAAAATGGCGGATCCACAATGGCGTAAGTTCTTGTTTATCAACCGACTTGGCTCAAACTTGAAATATCGTGGTGCTTAAGGTAACAATACAATTTTTGGCTCAAATTTAAAAACAAAAAAACCGTTATGCATCAAACTTGGAACTATGGGGTCTTTGAGGACACTGATTGTTGTAAAAAAAATTAAATGGCGGATCCACAATGACGCAGAATTTTATTTATAATCCGATTTGCCTCAAACTTGAAATATCGCGACGCTTAAGGTAATTCAATACAATTTAGGACTTAAATTTAAAAACAAGAAAATAACGGATCCAAAATGGCGGATTTTCCCATTTATGAACCGATATGCATCAAGCTTGAAACTGGGTTCTTTCAGGTCGCTGGTTATTATTTTTAACTTAAACTAAAACAAAAGAAAATGGGGGATCCACAATGGCATACTTTATTATTTTCACACCGATTTTAAAGTTTAAGTTAAAAATCAGAATCAGCGACACAGGAACACCCCAAAATGTCGAATTTGATGCATATTGGTTCATAAATGGAAAAGTCCGCCATTTTTGATCCGCCATTTTTTTTTTAGTTTAGGTTAAAAATAATAATCAGCGACCTGAAAGATCGCAAAGTTCCGAGTTTGATGCAAATCGGTTCATAAATGATAAAATCCGCCATTTTTGATCCGCCATGTTGATTTTTTTAAAAGTTTAAGCTAGAAATCATAATTGAAAACACCCCAAAGTTCCGAATTTGATGGATATTGGTTCATAAATGGGAAAGTCCGCCATTTTGGATAGGCCATTTTGATTTTAATAAATTTCAGTTAAAAATAATAATCAGCGACCTGAAAGATCTCAAAGTTCCGAGTTTGATGCAAATCGGTTTGTAAATAAGAAAGTGCACCATTGTGGAACCGCCATTTTGATTTTTATAAATTTAAGTCAAACATAATAATCAGCGACCTGAAAAATCTCAATGTTCCGAGTTTGATGCAAATCGGTTCATAAATGGGAAAATCCGTCATTTTGGATTTGCCATTTTATGTATTTTTTTATTAAAAATTAATTGTATACTAACCACCAAACAAATAAATTTTTTTTAAAAAACAATTGCCAATGATAATATCATAAAACAAAAAATCTCGCGGCGAATTGTCCCAGCGGCGGATCGGCCGGCGGCAAAGTGTCCCCGCGGCAAATCGGACCGAGGCGAATCGGCCCGCGGCCAATGGTCCCCTACCCCAATGTAATACGCTTTTGTCCGTGTTTGGGCTGACCAGACCCATCTCACTCTGGAATCACTCCAACAGCATTGCGCTTATGCGACGGGGCCTGTCCATTCCTATTATTGGTCCATGGATCTAACGATGTAACCTAAAAATAATATAAACAGTAAAAATTCTTGTCCAAATTTTAAATTAGATAGATAGTTTGGGAAAAAATTGCGTGAAGTTGCTATTAATTTAATAATAATAAAGTATAGGGAAACTTATAATTAAAAAATAATAAGTCCTGGCCTGTTTTTGTTAAATTTAAAATGTCACAGGCCAAAAGTAAAAACAATGAAATACAATCACGGAAAATCGCGAAAAATTCGGGAAATAGTGATAAAAGGAAACTTGTGGGGCCAAATTATATAGGAAAATCCATAAAGGTATATAAAAACATAGAAAATGTTAAATAAAAGTCTGTATTTTAGCCACAATTCTAGTTTTAAAATTTCCATGGCCAAGCTGACTACTAGAGATTGTACATGTGTTAAATCTCTAATGAGAGATTTAACACGTTGTGGTCAAAATCGACCCCCAGAGCTCAATTCAATCTGTTTTCATCTTAAAAAGAGCAGTAAGGTATATGTGCCAGGCGAAATGCAGAGAGAGATGTAAACCACTTTTTATTAAGCATGAAATTTTAACAGTTCCGTGCATTTTTATATTAGAAACAGCCTCTTTAATATACAAAAAATTCCAAAGCTTTGAAGGAGAATCACACTACAATTTAAGACAAAACAACCTGCCTTTAACCATACCAAACTCACTCTTACAAAGAACTCTGTGATTTGTCAAAATTTGTAATAAACTACCTATAGACATAAATACAAATATGTAACTATTCTGCTTTTCGTGTTAACCTAAAAAAGTTCCTTCCAGCAAAGGCATACTACAGCCTGCAAGAGTTTTATTCCTAGCTAGTTAATTTTATTTTGTTTTAATCCGCGAATGATTTTATATTGGATACAGTTTTCGCTGTTTTTAATATAAATTTTCAATCCAACGTAAATTTTCAACTTTTAAAAACTTTATATTTTAATTTAATTTTATTTATTTTTGCTTTTGATTCATTTTTTTTTCGTTTAATACTTAAGTTTTATGTGTGCTATTTTTAAATTTTTATTTTTTTATCAATTAGAACCGTATTACGTTTAAATCTTATCTTGTGTTGTCGTTATTTCATTTTGAAGTTTTGGAGGGATCTTGCTGTGCCTATGTTAGGATTAGTTATTAGGACAAAAATATGCACTAAAAATTTGCTTTGTCAATAGTTTCCCTGAAATTTCAACAATAAAGTTTTCACCCGATTTTGAGAAAGTACTCCTTCTCACTCATTCAAGAATTCATACACAGTACACTACACCTATATAAATTTCAAGAAAATTGCGTAAAGGATTTTTTAGTGATAAATTTGTATAAGTAACATATCTATTTTGTTTTTTGTCTGCACATTTTATCGAAAAAAATATTTTAGTAAGGCGCCAACTTTGTCCGGCGCCTAATTAGCTGCGCCGAGTTGGCCCGGCGCCCAGTTGTCGCATTCCAGTTTTAATACGCCTTAGCAGTACAGATAAATTTAAGACGTACGTGGTCACGTCAAAGAAAACTATATGTCATATTATAAGCCTTGCCAGATTCGGCAATATTTCATGAAAAAAATTTTCATGATAAAAAAAAGATTACTTTATAGAAAAATGGAAAAAACATATGAAATTGTTTAGAAACATTATCCGTTCTGTCGACTAAATTAGCTTCAACCATTGACTTCTATACCCTACGGGTAGACCCGGCATGGGCCTAAATTGCCATTATATCAAGCTTTTATCGCAATTGACCAAATACAAGTAAGAATTTAATGAGCAAGATAGGGATGAAAATAGAATTTCGGTTTGGTGAGTCCGGACACATGCAACATCGCAAAAATATTCTATTTGCTTGTCTTGGATAAAAAAGGGCAGTGGCGGCGCAAAATAGACATTTTGAATTCCATTAGAATTTTTTTATCAACAATTTTCTGTTTGAATAATAAATAATTCATGAATACTTACTTGTGTATACTGTGTTTTCAACATTCTCTTCAGTAAAAAAAAAGAGCAAAAAGAATTTCTAAGCATGCTAAGTGCATTGGATGTATTAAAATTATTGTTTTCATCTTAGAACTTTACAAATGTTGTACCTTCCAGGTAAAATATTTTCTTTCTTTGAACAAGGGTCTTCTTCAACTCTTCTCTTCTTGGGTGGACTACAAGTTATGCTCGAGTCAGATAAAATTTCGGAACTAAAAATTTCAATTCGGAATGGGACAACTGGGCGCCGGGCAAACTCGGCGCCGCCAACAGGGCGCCACGCCGGGCCTAATGGGCGCCGGGCCAACTCAGCGCCGGACTATTTTTTCTTTGATAAAATGTGCAGATAAAAAACAAAATAAATATGTTATTTATACAAAAATTTCAACATCTATTAAGTCGAGTGTTAAAATTTGGTAGGTGTAGTGTTCTGCGACTTGAAACACCGCCAAGTTCCATATTCGATACATATCGATGCATAAATAAGAAAGTCCGCCATTTTGGATCCGCCATTTTAATTTTTTTAAGTTTGTTTTTCATCAGCACATTTTATCAAGAAAAAATATTTTAGTCCGGCGCCCAGTTGGCTCGGCGTCCAGTTGGCCCGGCGCCCAGTTGGCCTGCCGCCCAGTTGGTGGCGCCGAGTTGGCGGCGCCCAGTTGTCCTAGACTGCAACACATTTCAGGGGTCTGGTACGTTTTACCACCTTTCTTAAAACTACGAAGTTTTTTGAAAAATGATAATATTAGACCATTTTATAGTGATTTCTAAAAAAAAAATTGCGGAAAATCGTTGATTTTGTTAAAAACCCCCATTAAAACCCATACAAATTGCTACAAAAGAAGCATTTTCTCATTTCAAACTGAAACAAAACGGTCCCTGACGTCTATCAGCTGTTAACAAAAACTTGAAATAACTAAGGTCACTGATCGAAATCGGGTCAGTTTTTTTGGTCCTTTTATGAAAATGCACAATTTTTAAAAAAGCATGAAATTCATAACGAAATCAAGAAAATTATGATTCCTACATTTTTACAATTAAAAATTAGTTTAATTGAACATTATATCAATTTTTATTCCTTAAAACACTAAAAATTAATAATTATTTACTTTTTTTTAATTTATCGAAGGTCTAACCGAACAAAACCAAACTGAACCGTTCCGTATCGAAATGAACCAAATCAAACCGAATCTAACGGTTCGGTTTGGTTCGGTTCGATTTGGTTAAACTAAACCGTACCTAACTGAATGTAGCTAAACCTAACCGAAACAAACTGAACCTAGCGGAACCTAACCGAACATAATCAAACTGAACCAAACCTAGCCGAAGAAAACTGAACCGATTCGAAACGAACCGAACCAAACCAGACCGAATCTGGCTGAACCTAACCAAAACAAATTAAACCTAGCCGAACCTAACCAAACAAAATCAAACTGAACCAAACCTACCCGAACCAAACCGAACCGAGTGGAACCAACCGAACCGTTAGATTCGGTTTGGTTCGGTTCGATTTGGTTAAACTAAACCGAACCTAACCGAATATAGCTAAACCTAACCTAAACAATCCTAGCGGAACCTAACCGAACATAATCAAACTGAACCAACCTAACCCACCTAACCCAACCTATCCCAACCTAACCCAACCTATCCCAACCTAACCCAACCTAACCCAACCCAACCTAACCCAACCTAACCCAACCTAACCTAACCCAACCTAACCCAACCTAACCCAACCTAACTCAACCTAACCCAACCCAACCCAACCTAACCCAGCCTAACCCAAACTAATCCAGCCTAACCCAACCTAACCAAACCTAACCAAACCTAACCAAACCTAACCAAACCTAACCTACCTAGTTGTTAATAAATATAGTAAAATTTGTTAGGTTTATGTCCAGGGGGTAACCATTGTCCATAATCGTCGGAAATCGAGTTAGGATTAGTGTATGCGACCATAAACATTGAGTGGCGGCGCGTAAGTGTTTGGTCTTCAAATTTTTTTAGGGAAATTTTTCAAAATCTTTTTTCCGCACTCTGGGCACCCTAATAAACCGTAATCTGGTCACCCTAATCCATCGCAATCAAAGAAAATCGGTAATCGAAGTTTCACAAATTTTTTGTTGGTTTCTATTCTTCTTTTATATTATGTAGGACAAATTTATTATTTAAACTAAGTGACCTTATTAAGTAAGACAGCATGATTTTCAAATGACATTAGAAGGAAATACACATATGATACCGGCCTGTAGACCGGTCGCGGTGGTCATATAATAATAAATATATACTTTCGCGATGAAAGACCAAAATTTAACTTAAAATTACTGTAAAGTCCGCAAAAAACATTAAATTTATCGAAAATTATAAATACATAGATCAGTGTGTGTAACAATTCATCAAGATGTATGAAACTCGACCGTGACATGTCAAAAGTTTGGTTCGAAAAAAACAAAAACAACTGGATAAAAATCGGTATGTAAGCATTTAAAAAAAAATCATTTTTAAGAAAATCAAATATTTTTTGTTAATTTTCATGCAATGCAAAAAAAAAAAGTGCGAGGAAGTGACACTTTCTGAATCAAAATGTGTGAGGGTAAAATCGCACGGTCGCAGAAAAAACTATCTATCGTGACGCTACTGAACTTTCTTGTGTTTTAGCAAAAACTATCCGTCAAGACGACTTACCCATGAAATGTTGTTTTTTTATGGATTTTTTTTCTTCTTTTGCACAAAAAACAATTTCGGACCATGTTTGAACTCAAATAGTTACTTCTAAACTTGTTTTTAAACGTTTTAAGATTTCTTTTTGTAATATTCCCGCACAAAATTAAAAAAAATTCATTTCCGTACTTAAACAACAGTTTTCCCTGTATAAATTGACTAGCAGGTAGAATCATTTAAAATACGGCAGGTGGATTTCTGTCGCACTTATGCCGTCAGTGTGAAATAGATAAAAGTACCCATATATTATCTAGGGTATTATTAGCATGCAAAATCAGCCTTTCTTTGTCCGTTTCACATGTTCAATAATGTCTATCTCTGTTTTTATTGTAAAAGAAATACCCGCCGTTAGAAACCAAATTCGATAGGGTCAATAAAAAATGCCTTGTCTTTCCGTCTCTTAAGCCCTTTCAGGGCTTTATACAACTCAATGGCTTCAACTCATGTGTGAATTTAGTCAGAATTAAAGACCAAAGTGGGAGACAAAAATGAGATTTGAGACACTTTTGTGTCTCTTTGCAAAAAATCGACTACCAGGGCTCCTTAACAATAAAAAGCCTAACATGTTTTTATATCTCAGACACTGTTAATTGTAGTCTCTTAGATGTCACCCGCATAATGCAACCTCGAGCGGATTTTTTTTAAAGTTTTTTGTCTATATCTTAAAATGAAGACGTCTAAACGAAAAATGTTTAATAACTTTATTGGTAGGACCTATCCAGATCTATAAAAGAGGAGAAGGTAAATCATACTTGGATATAACATGCACAACAAAAAAGTTCAAAACTAATAAGACAAAATTAAAAACGAAACCCAACATTAATCTGCTAATTATTTAAATAATAATGCCGTTTGTTTTCCTGATGTGCTTGAATTCTTGTTGTTTGTTGTTCCAATGTACGATCTAGTCTGAAGGTCTGATGAAGACAAAAACCATTGTCGAAACGTTACCGATGGATTAAAACGTATATTTACCAGAACAACAGTGTCCTTATTCCCACTAAATTTACCTATAATCTTATTTTATGCCTTTTGGAACCTTCTTAAGTAAAAACAATACTTTTTTCACAAAAAATCTCTTAAGTTAGTTTAATTTGGCGCAGGGTAAGTTAATTTAATTTAATCTAATCTAATTTATGAGGCTCAACCGACCTTTACTATACTAAACATACAAAATAAGACACAAAACTTCTAGAAATATCCATTGTCCAGTATTCCTTGCTCAGTAAACTTATAAATTGCCCACGTTACAAGAAGTATGTCTTTATATCTTTTTAAGGTCAGGGGCAGAATGGAAATAAAAAACAAAGCATTTTGTCAGTCTAATTTTAAAACCGCGTAAGTCAGCTTCAACTGATTTTACAGGAGGGCTGCTTTTTAAACTATTGAAAATCAAATATAATTCAACCGCTAGTTTAAAATAGAAGTTACGCAGTTTTGTAAGACTGAAGATCTTGTCCTACATCCGATTAAACTTGTATCTCAATTTTTCAATTTTTTGTCTTACGAGCTTTTAAAATTAGGCCGACAATTTGTCATTGTATATTGCTGAGTTAATCAGGCATTATAGGTACTAGTTTCTGTCCAGAAATTTGTTGCCTTTGTTGCTTTGAAGCATGGTGAATGCTATTTTTCATTTATTCCGAATGTGTAACGATGTAAGCTTTTAGCTGAATATTTTATAAATTTAATCATATTTATATTTAGTTGGTGATAAAGTGTTGGTATAAGTACCTAAGTTTTTATTTAAAAAAATTGTAAGACCCTTTATGTACATTGGCAGCATCATAAAAGTGGTACACAATACTTTTTGTTGTAATACCTTGGGGTCGTTTCATATGAAATCAACCAGGGGTTTGGCAGACACCCTCTCCGATTTTGACAATTTTTGGTACACATTTTATTCATAGAGTAGATGAAAAATCTAAATTTTTAAAATTTTTGGTCCAGTAGTTTTTTTGTTATTAATTGTGAAAAATGTTGCATGAGCGATACCTTTTTTGGATATATATATTTTTTTTCTTTTCAATTAATTATCTAGTAAAGTATATTTTTTAAATTTCCTTTAGGTAAAAATATGTACAGGTACTAAATTAAAAAAAAAATTACGTCGTAGAAAATGGAAGAAATATTAAAAACGAAAGTAATGGAAATCTAAACAATAACTGTATATATAAAAAAAACAATTAAATACATTAGATATAGAAAATTTAATTTAAACCTTGTTCAACAGGAATGGTCCCGAGCACCGACGCGACGTTGCGTTTCCCCTTTGTATGGCAAGACTTATCCTTTCGGTAATGAAGCTACGTGCTTTTGGATGTTTTATTTTGTAACTTATTTCATTAATTAATTGCTTACCCTCATTACCCAAAGGACTAAATGTTTCGACACCAAAAGGAACAAAGATAAAACCCCGGTCTTCCAATTCTTTTAAAGGTCTAGCATGACACATTTTAAAAATAAATATATATTTTTTTAAATGTTAAAAAATGTTTTTTTTTTCGAAAAAATATATAAGACACTCACCAAATTTCAAGATGGAGAAATGATGGGTTCCATATGAAAAAAAATACTCTGCCAATCTATGGGCACCTAAGCTCACACTAGGTACTATAGTTATAGTGTACGTGTGAGCTAATATAACTAAAAACTGAAATATATTTTATTGAACTCCAGACTCAATTACCTTTCGTTTGATACCACACAAGCCATGTTTTGACTTAAACTTTAATTTTTCAAATCTACCCCCACGTTTTTTTTTTTAAACTAAAATGTATTTTGTTTAACTCCAGACTCAATTATCTTTCGTTTGATATCACACACGACATATTTCCACATAAACACTCATTTTTTAAATTTACCCCCACCCTTTTTTTAAAAGTAAAATATATTTTATTTAACTCCAGACGCAATTACCTTTCGTTTGATATCACACACGCCATATTTTTACATAAACTCTAATTTTTGAAATATACCCTCACCCTTTTATTTGGCTTGTGTTTGGTGGATTTTGTTCATTTTTAAATGGGACCATCTCGACCCAAAACCCAGCGTAGGTACCAAATTTCATTAAAATCGGGCAAGCGGTTTTTGAGTTATGCGCGTTGGTCGTTACAGACAGACATACAGACAGACAGACAGACGGCGCAACAAAAAAGTTTCAAAATCATCTGAAACGCAAATATATATAAAAAATTTTGAAATCGTAGCAACTTTTTTTTTCTCGAAAAAATTAGGATCACTATAGCTCACACTACTATAGTATAGTAGTAGTGTGAGCTAATAAAACATTATTCAAACATGTCAAAAATTATAGCTTTTTGAAGGAAAACACATAAGAATCAAATAGTATAAGAGCCCAGTAGGATTTTGAACTCGAATTGCAAACCGATACTCATATATTTTAATCGATTCGTCATAAGACCATGTCCCAACAAAAATGGAGATACCTGCGAAAATTCTGCATAAACAACTCGCCATCTTTGTTTAAAGATGGCGAAAAGGAGTTTGAATCAAATGTACGTAACTTTTTTATTATGACATCGATTTTACTCAAACAAATTGTAATTAGCTTCCACTATAATGGCCTCTTCAAAACACTATCAATACTTTGTTTTTTATTTGTCTCTATACTATAAATTCTGTAAGTTCCTTAAATACGCTGTTTTTTTTTTAGGTTTTTCGATTTTTTAAAGAAAACTACGGGTTTTACAAAAAAAAATATGCAGATTGTTAAGGCTACCCACGGAAAAATATAAGGGAAACAAAAAACTCCTTTTTGCCCGATTAGCCACGAAGCTTGTTTGATTTTTGAATTTACGGGTACGAAATTCCACGTTTGTTGTTAAGATGTATTCATGGTGGGTCTAATATTTACTACTACTACTATGTCGGTTTAGAACGTTTTTCTACGTTGTCCGACGCCTATTCTCCACCTCCTTCGATCCTGACAATCATCTTCTGTTAGATTTTTTGGACTCATTGATCTTTGGATTGACTGTTGCCATTCTAGTTTAGGGCGCCCTCTTTTTCTGCGCTTTATTGGTTGCCATTCTAGGACTTGCTTTGGTAATCTTTCGTCGTTCATCCGTTGTACATGGCCGTACCATATCAGTTGCCTTTTAGTGATGTCATGCGTTATGCTTCCCTCGATTCCCATTTTTTCTTTTATGATGTCATTTCTTATGTGATCTATTCTAGATATTCTCATTGATCTTCTTATTGCATCCATTTCGACACTTTCCATTTTTGTTTTGTATTTTTCTGTTACGCGATACGTCTCTATTCCATACAACAGCGTGCTTTTCACCATTGTTTCATATATGTTAAATTTTACATTCTTTTTTATCTCTCTGCTCCATAAAATACTGTTAAGACATCCAATAACCTTTTTTGCTTTTACTATTATTTTTTCCAGTTCTTTACAATCTGTTCCTGTCTTATCAAATGTGACACCCAAGTATACGTACTCGTTGCATGGAGATATTGTTTGTCCATTGTTCAGTTCTAACTCAGTGGATTCGTTTCCAATACATAAGTACTGTGTCTTGTCCACGTTCACTGTTAATCCCCACTTTTGGTATTCTTCCATTAACTTTCTCATCATATACTCCATGTTTTCTTTATCATTAGCTACAATAACTTGGTCGTCAGCAAACTGTAGTGTGTATATGGTAAATCGATCGTTAAGTTGTATTCCCATGCCGTGCACTTTACGTTTCCAGTTTTTTGAGCTGTTGCGATATATATTTAAAAAAGAGTTGGAGAGATACCACATCCCTGTCTTAAGTCTTTTGTTACCAGGAATTCTTTTGGAAGTCTATTTCCAATTTTAACTTTAGATTTTGACCCTTTGTATAGTTCTTTTATCGCTTTTATGTATGTATGATTGATATTAGTTTGCTCTAACACTGTCCATAATTTTTCTACTGGAACGGTATCATATGCTTGTTGTAGGTCCACAAAGGTAACATGAGTTCTGGCGCTCCTTTTCTCAATTACTTGTTTAAGACAAAAAACATTATCACTACAAGATCTGCCTGCACGAAACCCACTTTGCTCTTCTTCTTCTTGTTCATGAAAATCCTTCTCTATTAGATCTCTAAGAATCCTACCGTACAATCTACTGAGAGTACTAGTTACTGAAATTCCTCTGTAATTGTTGCAATCCAGCTTGTTTCCTTTTTTATGTATTGAGGATATGAATGCAATTTTCCAATCATCGGTTACTGGATGTCCGTTTATACATTGATTGATAATATATGTGAGATTTTCGATTAGTTTCTCTGATCCATATTTGAGCATTTCAGCATATATTCCTCCAGGTCCGCTAGCTTTTCCGGATTTAAGCTTTTTAATACTATTTTTTATCATTTCTTTTTCGATGATTACTTCCTCTCCGTGTACTTCTATGTCTCTCCTCGGAGAGGCTGCCAGATATTCGGGTCTCGTTTCCTGCAGCAGTCCCTTGTAGTGTTCTGTCCATTGTTCTGGTTTGATGATCTGGATGTTTACTTTTTCTTTTGTTGGGTTTTTTACTGTAGAAATGAATTTCCATACTTCAGAACTCTGCCTACATCCTACGTGTGTATTGATATCGTCGCATTTGCGCTCGAACAGTTCATTTTTTTCTGTGCGTATCAAATTTCTTAGCTGTCTTTTGGTTTCCCTGTAGATTTCTAGGTCTCTTTGTTCTTTAGTACTGAGCCATTTCAAGTATGTGCGTTTTTTCTCTTTGACCATTTCCTGTATTTTTTCCGTCCACCACATCTTCCTGCTATTTCTATTATCTTGGTATCCAACAGCTTCGATGCTTGCTTCCTTCAAGCTTTTTATTATGTTTGTATATATCTCTTCAAATGAGTGTTCTGTGTTTATTAATTTTGTATCTAATCGGTTCTGATACAATCTTTGAGTACTTTCGATTTCTAGACTTCTAAAGTTGTATTTTTGATTGTCTTCGATGCATTCTAGGTTTTCATTTTCTTCAATACTTTCGTCCTTATGTGTTTTTCTTAAAGGGAATAATATTTTCGCTTTTACCAGATGGTGGTCAGCTCCACAGGTAATACCACGAAGTGCTCGCACATCATACCACTTTAAATGCGAGTTTTGTCCACCTATAGCATAATCAATGATTGATTTAAGATTTCTTGTTGGCTGAATCCAGGTATATCGATGAATATCCTTATGCCTAAAAAAACCATTATTTATTTTTAGGTTGTGGGTTTCACACAATTGCATCAGTCTCAAGCCATTATCATTTGTTACTTCTTCTCCAAATGGTCCTATCACTTTGCTCTGGGTTTGTCTACCAGTTCGGCTATTAATGGAAAAGCACAACCGCCCCTTCATAAAACAGATCTCTTGATGGTATCGATTACTGCTAAATATGGTTGAGTTAGTTCAGAAGATATTTACTCAGAGTTTTGGGACACCTTGTGTATATATCTTCTTGTCGCTCACTCTCCTTCTTACTCTCTTGGCTTATTTTAGTGCCAGGAAGAGTAGAAATAATACAAAAAACAAGGAATTTTAATCTTAGCAACCATCTCAGAAAAGGAAAGACCTCGGACAAGACTGCATTCCCGTCCGTTTTAACAAATAGTAAAAATGAAGAGCCCTCAAAAAGTGGCGGCAAATTCAGTTAAAAAGGGTATACTAGAAGATGGGATTTTCAATAAACCAAAACATATTAAAAAGAGTTATTTTATAATAATTTTCATATGGAAATAGCGGTATAGTCTATGGACAAATCAAGTTTGGTGTGCAAGTCGTGCCAACTTTCTGCCGATAAGCTAACTTTGTTAAGGGCACCCCATATGTCAGGTTTTGACTTGTTGTCATTCTGGTAAATGCGTTTTTTGAAAGATATGGCGGATTCAAAATGGCGGAAAGGCGTATCTTTAAAAAAGTTGTAACTTTTTTATTTTTTATCCGATTTTCATGGAACAAAGTTTAAAAGACTTGCTTTGTAATTTATTTAAAAATGTATTGGTCAGAAAATATGTATTTTTTTGTATTTGTCAAAAAAATTAAAAACAAAAGTTAATTTTTTTTATTTTATTTAAATAAAACTATTGAAGCTAGAAAAGTTTATATTAAAAAGATAGCAATTTTGATTCTTTATTCAAATCTGGTTCAAGTGTTCCAATGCGTTAATTAGTTTTTAAGTTATTTCCAAATAACTGAAAAAATAAGGGTCTTTAGGGTATATTTAAAAATTATGCTTCTAATGCAAACCATAAGAACTTTTTGAAAGTAACTTAAATTTGTTTAACATACCTAGGAGACCAGGTTTTGACTTATTGTCATTGGGATAATCGCGCCTTTTTTTAAATATGGCGAATTCAATATGGCGGAAAAGCATATTTAAAAACAAATTGTATCTTTTTTACTTTTTATCCGATTTTAATACAACAAAGTTTAAATTACTTGATTTGAAATGTATTAAAAATATATTTTTTTTAATATTCGAAAAATAAAATCGGATGAAACATGTGACAAAAATGATTTTATTTTTTAATTGACACCCATATACGGACGTCGCTGAAGGGTTTGTCATTAATTAAACCTCACTGACTTATACATTGTTAAAAAGAAAATTTTATTTCCTACAATGAAGTATAAAACCCAGACATAATGAATTTGTTTGGTGATTTGTAAAAATGGATTTAAGTTGCACAGGCCTGTGAAGTTTTAATCTGAAGATAAATCTTACACTATTATACACGTTTAAAAGGAAATTTTATTGTCTACAATCGACTATAGGTCACAATTTTTGATTGAGAGCTTGGTTTTTAAGATAATCGGGTAAAACCTATGTGGTTTCTTAAATTTTTTTTATATTTTCTTAATAAACGGACGCCGCTGGAGAGTTTGTCATTAGCCTGACCCCACTGACTAATACATTGTTAAAAAGGAAATTTTATTTTCTACAATAAACGGTAAAATATTTTTTTTTTCCAAAAAGCTTAATTTTTTAGAAAATTGATAAATTTTGTGATTGATTTTATTTGCGGACTCCCCTAAATTGTTATAGATAAAACTACCATTGCCTTATTATACATAATTTAAAAGGCAATTTTATTGTCTATAACAAAGTGTGTATTATATTTTTTGATATAGAGCTCGGTTTTTAAGTAATATAATAATAATAATATAATCGGGTAAAACCTGTAATAAACATTTCTTTTTTAAATTTATTTACAATAAACGGACGCCGCTGGAGAGTTTGTCATTAGTCCTACCCCACTGACTTATACATTGTTGAAAAGGAAATTTTATGGTCTACAATTAAGATTAGTACATATTTGTCCGTAAGCCTAGTTTTTAAGAAAATTTGAAAAAAATTTCAGGATTCTGGGGGGTTTTGGGGAAGTTTGCAGCTAAAATTTAAAAAACTAATATAATTTTATTTTTAAATTAGATTTTACACATTTTTGATCCATTTCTATGTCATTGTGTCTTTAGGGTGTCAACTTAGTTACATTTTTAGAATTTCGAACACGACTATATAAAGACGGGGGATAAGAAAAATTGACCAAAAACTTGCCCGGCAACATCCAAATTGTTAGTCTGTGGCCTATTCTCAGCTAGGATCCATTGTCAAACTGCGGTCCTCATATTTTGCATACTCAACTACCTCTAGCACCAGCACTATATTGTAAAAACTTTCGTCGATTGATATTCACTTTCAAAAATAACAATAACAACGTTGTTTGATAATGTCCATTAAACAACGATAACAATAATAATAGAAATCACCTGTTTTACTAGACGCCTCATCTGCGTAAAGCCGCGCGCCGCCTTATAGGCGTCCGCGTACGGTTATACACCTTCGGTAGTCGTTTTGGTGACAACAAATTGTTTTCTTATTGAAACAAATATAAAATATACATCTATATAAGACCTATATACACCAAATTAAAGAAAAATGTTCATTGTATAACTTTTATTAAAACTTTTTTTAAAAATTTTGCTTTGGTGTTATTAAAAATGTAGGTTAAACTTTACTAGCGATACATAAAAAAAGTGAAAATTCAGTTATTTTATTTTTTCTAAAAAAACGAAGCAAAATTTTAAACAATATAATAGAAAGTTATTTTATTGCGGGTGTCTACTGATTCATTTGCCATTTTTTGCAACCCTTTACGATTATTTTTAAGAAAGATACATCGTTTTAAAAAATATCGTGCAAAACAAAGTGGTGGGGGACATATCTTTAAAAAAACGCATTTACCAGAATGACAACAAGTCAAAACCTGATCTATGGAGTGCCCTTAACAAACTTGGCTTATCGGCAAAAAGTTGGCACGACTTGCACACGAAACCCCCTTTTAGGCCGATTTGTCCATAGACTAGTATGTGATACCGGTAACAGCGTTAATGTAAGTTTTTTTCGTTCCACTACTGAGTGGGTCCATTAAAAAAACCTTTTAAACTGATGTAACTCGTAAACGAAATGATCGATGGCTGGTTCGTTTTATCCATTTATCAGGGAAAAATACTACGAATTTACTTTTTTAGATGAATCAAAGCAAATATTTACCTGTAGATAAGCAGGTACTAAAACTAAAAGATAAGTTCAGGCCTATTAAATATAGTATGTATTCCAGATACATTTACTTACTTATTTTATGAAGATTTATGTAAGAAATACAATTTTGGATAAATGTAAAAAAAGCAGAAACTAAAAATTGTCTTTATTATTATATATTTATTTATTGCTTGACATTACAAAAATCCCTGTAAATACTTTTAACTCCTATAGTGCATCTGTATCATTTTATGCAAAATTGTATTTCTTACACAGTTTTCGAAATCGAAGTTTATCTGGGACACCCTGTATGGTATCTCGGTGTCGAAAATTCATGGATAACGAAGTTAGAAATTGTTCCAATTGAAATGGAGATGAAAAGTGACAATCAGAGTCAAAAAGTGGCAGATCGGGCCTAAAAAAAAGTTCGAAAAGTAGCGAATAAAGCATTTTTTTTCTTGGCGAATTGTAGAGGGTGACACCAGTTTTAAATAAAATTTTCACTTCAGAAATACCACCGCAAGAACAAATGGAAATATTCCAATATCAACATTTTTAACAGAAAATTTCAAAAAATTAATTTGGAAAAGTATAATGTTTTAATTATGCAACAGTTAAAATATCGAAATGCGGATTCGACTAGTAATAAAATTTGAAAAAACGAGGACGGCCAAGGAGAAGCTGTAGAGAAGAAATAGACAGTGAAATAAGAATAAGAGGTCTAGATGATGAATTATGGGCAAACAGAAATGAGTGGAGATTGGGTATCGGAAGACGTAGAACGTTGTGAAACCGATAAATATATATATTTATATATATATATATATATATATATATATATATATATTTGGTTTTTCTTTTTTCTTGAACCATATATTTTATATTTTTAATTTAGTTGGTTTCTTGGGAATGTGTTACATAAATTAAATAGCAACTTTTGGTTTACATATTTATTGACGTTTCGGTCAGAGACCTTCTTCAGACCAGTCACTCGTTTATAAATACGCCTTACATTATATAGGTTAAAACAAACAAATTTAAAACAGGTATATCACAATTTACACGAAACATTCTTGAAAACTCAACAATAAACAAACACATATTCTAGACGACTATTCTTACTAATAAAGAATTATAATTTTTTAAAATATATAAATATTTATATATAATATAAATTATAATACTTTAAGTAATATGTATGGGATTATCCTTGTTTATAGGTATAGGTAAACATATAGGTACCTATTACTTTATATTTTAGCATTTCGATTTATCCTTATTATTTTGTTATTTTATTAAATTGTCAGGAAGTCTGTCTGGACATTAACATTATTTCCTTAAATGTGGGTTTATCTAAACTCAACAGACGGATGCAAGCAGTCCGATAAACAAACAGACCTCTTTACAATATTAATTGTCTAAATATTTTAATTCAATTATTGTTACACTTTCATACTGTTAACTTCATATATTTAAGCCGAAAGGCATGTAATAAAAACAAATAAAATATAGTTTTTAAAAAGTGTATCTGTACATCTTGGAACTTAATTGGCGCTGCAAACAGGACAATTGTTTTGTATTATCCTGACGATCCTAGCCTATTTTAGGAAGTGATATAGTGCAAACAGCTATCATTAAAAATTATCATTAAAAATTATCTGGTCAATTTGGTTTAGCTTAGTGAGAAAGTGCTCATTTGACTTGATACCTGAAGAAGCTCTCTATTTCGCACAGACACACCTTTGGACAAGTCTGTTACTACAAGCTTTGAAATAGTTTGTGAATGAAAATGTTTTTACTGTAAGTAATATTTTTAGCTCACACTACTATACTATAGTGTGTGCTATGGTGATCCTAATTTTTTCGAAAAAAAAAAAGTTGCTCCGATTTCAAAATTTTTTATATATCTTTGCGTTTCAGATGATTTTGAAACTTTTTAGTCGCGCCGTCTGTCTGTCTGTATGTCTGTCTGTCTGTCTGTATGTCTGTCTGTAACGACCAACGCGCATAACTCAAAAACCGCTTACCCGATTTTAATCAAATTTGGTACCTAAGCTGGGTCTTGGGTCGAGATGGTCCCATTTAAAAATGAACAAAATCCACCGAGCAGAAGCCAAATAAAAGGGTGGGGGTAAATTAAAAAAATTAGATTTTATGTGAAAATATGGCGTGTGTGATATCAAACGAAAGGTAATTGAGTCTGGAGTTCAACAAAATAAATTTTAGTTTTTTTTTTAAAGGGTGGGGTTTTATGTCAAAAATTAAAATTATAATTAAAAATATGGCGTGTGTAATATCAAACGAAAGGTAATTGAGTCTGGAGTTAAATAAAATACATTTTAGTTTTTTTTAAAGGGTGGGGGTAGATTTAAAAAATTAGAGTTTGTCAAAACATGGCTTCTGTGGTATCAAACGAAAGGTAATTGAGTCTGGAGTGGAAAAAAAAATATATTTTTTTTTACTTATATTAGCTCACACGTACACACCACTATAGTACCTAGTGGTAGTAAGTACTTTTGATTTTTTACAGATTATTTATTATTACACGAATCCAGGATAATTTTTACAAAAGAAACTAAAAAGTATTAAATTTTAATTTTATATACTGTTAACTTTTTATAGAAAATTTATTATTACTAAAAACGTTACATGAATCCAAGATAATATTTATATAGAAAAAATATTCCTAATTTTTTAATAACAAAGAAATTATATTGAATTTTAATTTATTTGTCTTAATTTTGATGTTATTATTTTTTCAGTTTTGGAGTAAAGAAGATAAGTTTGAAAGGTGATAAAACCTTTGTTAGACTATCTTATTCACCTCGAACAGAAACCATAGACAAAAAATTCGGTAGGCTGCCAGTGAAGTATTATCGAGTAAAGGCGGATGATGAAGAAGAAATTGCTATCCTACAGCGAGCGATAGAAAGATACCAAATTAATGTTGATCAACCTATGGAGATTGACACAACAAAAAATTTGGCTGTGTTACCACCACCACCACCCTTAGATACAATGGAAATAACAGCTGTTGGAGAGTCGTCTGGGGGACCAACAGCAGCAGAAACATCTACAAAAGCAGTAGATACCAACCAAGCACAACGAAGAAGAAGCAGAAAGGGTGTGGTATCCACTGTAACCGAAAAACAAACAACAAACAAAAATTCAAATATGGAAGAGATAATAAGTCTCTTCGATGAAGAGGATCCTTTAACACAAACCCAAGCTTTTTTTTAATTTTTAATATTTTGTTAAAATAAAATAAAAGGTTAAAACTGAATATGCTTTTTATTTAAATACGGGGTACGGGTAGACCTCGTCAGATGTCTATCAGGGGAAATGAATCGACCCCTGCCCTCCGTAGATTCCAGGTACTCTCCGACCCGGAGTGTTAGCACCTGTCTAGGGTCCCTTTCCCAGGGTTACGGGAGAAGACCACATCGATATGAAAGGCGGAGAGAATGGACCTCGGTACGGTGATCATAGCGTAGGTGGCAACCCTTTCTTTTAGGGATAGTATAAAAGACAGCTGTTGCCTTACAGTATGGCGTTGGCTCGTCAAAGGCTAGAGGAGAAAAACCTTGATTAAAAATCCTGGCCCTCCAAGTAGGGGGTTGAGGCATTAGACTGGTTCTCTAATACTTGTAAAACAAAGCAATTACCAAAAAGCCTAAACAAAGCCTCGGAGCAATAGATGGAAATTCTCAAAGTCGAAAAAAGCAAAGACAAAGGACTATGAATATAGCTACATGGAACGTACAGGGAGGTAATCAAAAATTGGACCTTATTGCAACCGAAGTGCAGAATTGTAAGATCGATATCATTGCACTTACAGAGACAAAAAAGAAAGGAACAGGTACGAATAGTGTCGGCAATTTCGTCCATATATTCACTGGAGTCCCAAAAGAAAGAAGAGCAGCCAGAGGGGTATCCTTATTAATAAAGAAAAACCTAAAAAATAAGATTACCTACTACGATTGCATTAGTGAAAACATACTTCGAGTGAACATGAAGATGCTTGGTCATAATATAAGCATAATAGCAGTCTACGCACCATCAGATGACGAAAAAGTAGCTACAAAACAACTGTTCTTTGACCAACTTGATGAGACTATCACCAAAATCGGTAATACCAGAGAAATAATTATGCTTGGCGATTTTAATAGCCGAACTGGTAGACAAACCCAGAGCAAAGTGATAGGATCATTTGGACAGGAAGTAACAAATGATAATGGCTTGAAACTGATGCAATTGTGTGAAACCCACAACCTAAAAATAAATAATGGTTTTTTAGACATAAGGATATTCATCGATATACCTGGATTCGGCCAACAAGAAATCTTAAATCAATCATTGACTATGCTATAGGGGGACAACACTCGCAATTAAAGTGGTATGATGTGCGAGCACTTCGTGGTGTTACCTGTGGATCTGACCACCATCTGGTAAAAGCAAAAATATTATTCCCTTTAAGAAAAACAAATAAGGACGAAAGTATTAGAGAAAATGAAAACCTAGAGTGCATCGAAGACAACCAAAAATACAACTTTAGAAGTCTAGAAATCGAAAGTACTCAAAGATTGTATCAGAACCGATTAGATCAAAAATTAATAAACACAAATCACTCATTTGAAGAGATATATACAAACATAATAAAAAGCTTGAAGGAAGCAAGCAACGAAGCTGTTGGATACCAAGATAATAGAAATAATAGGAAGATGTGGTGGACGGAGAAAATACAGGAAATGGTCAAAGAGAAAAAACGCACATACTTGAAATGGCTCAGTACTAAAGAACAAAGAGACCTAGAAATCTACAGGGAAACCAGAAGACAGCTAAGAAATTTAATCCGCACAGAAAAAAATGAACTGTTCGAGCGCAAATGCCACGATATCAATACACACGTAGGAGGTAGGCAGAGTTCTGAAGTATGGAAATTCATTTCTATAGTAAAAAACCCAACAAAAGAAAAAGTAAACATCCAGATCATCAAACCAGAACAATGGACAGAACACTACAAGGGACTGCTGCAGGAAACGAGACCCGAATATCTGGCAGCCTCTCCGAGGAGAGACATAGAAGTACACGGAGAGGAAGTAATCATCGAAAAAGAAATGATAAAAAATAGTATTAAAAAGCTTAAATCCGGAAAAGCTAGCGGACCTGGAGGAATATATGCTGAAATGCTCAAATATGGATCAGAGAAACTAATCGAAAATCTCACATATATTATCAATCAATGCATAAACGGACATCCAGTACCTGATGATTGGAAAATTGCATTCATATCCTCAATACACAAAAAAGGAAACAAGCTGGATTGCAACAATTACAGAGGAATTTCAGTAACCAGTACTCTCAGTAGATTGTACGGTAGGATTCTTAGAGATCTAATAGAGAAGGATTTTCATGAACAAGAAGAAGAAGAGCAAAGTGGGTTTCGTGCAGGCAGATCTTGTAGTGATAATGTTTTTGTCTTAAACAAGTAATTGAGAAAAGGAGCGCCAGAAATATAGAGACTCATGTTACCTTTGTGGACCTACAAAAAGCATATGATACCGTTCCAGTAGAAAAACTATGGACAGTGCTAGAGCAGACTAATATCAATCATACATACATAAAAGCGATAAAAGAACTATACAAAGGGTCAAAATCTAAAATTAAAATTGGAAATCGACTTTCAAAAGAATTCCTGGTAACAAAAGGCTTAAGACAGGGATGTTGTATTTCTCCAACTCTTTTTAAAATATATATCGCAGTAGCTCTAAAAAACGAAACGCAAAGTGCACGGCATGGGAATACAACTTAACGACCGATTTACCATATACACACTACAGTTTGCTAACGACCAAGTAATTGTAGCTAATAATAAAGAGGATATGGAGTATATGATGAGAAAGTTAATGGAAGAATACCAAAAGTGGGGATTAACAGTGAACGTGGACAAGACACAGTACTTATGTATTGGAAACGAATCCAGTGAGTTAGAACTAGACAATGGACAAACAATATCTCCATGCAATGAGTATGTAACTTAAAAGACAGGCTTTGCCGAAACCGTTTTTAAAAACAACTTTTATTATTTTTAAACTTATTACAACCAATCGATCTTAAATCTAGATTCTAACTGATTATTATAACACATGTAAAAACTATTATTAATAAATCCGTAACTAGGGAATAATGTCTCTGTCAGCATAAAGTTCGTACACCTTTGTAATATGATGGTAATATGTAACCGATAGGGTCATATAACTCATCCACCCTTAGAAGGAAGCCTCCCCTGGGAGGGTGGTTTTCAGCTTTTCTAATTCAGTAGGTTGCATAGAGTGTGTGGATCGCAACTGCTTGCTCTTTCTCCTTTGCAAGTACTTATGTCCAAAATACAATAGTGTTGCGAGAAGGATGATGTAAAGGCAGATTGTCCAACCACTTGGTACTAATAGGTTAGGGGCTGTATTTTCTTCAAATATCGGAACCATGGGGTTGATAATAGATTTTTCAAATTCTAGTTTCTTAAGATCTATGCGAAATTTTGGTAATTTTTGGTTTTGCACTTCTAATTTTGGTAAGTTTATTATCGATGGACTTGCCATTGTTTTCTCTTCAAAATATATTTCTTTTCCTCTATAAAGTAATTTACATGGTGTCTTGTTCACTAGGAATATGCCAGTGAGTTCTTGAGTTATAGTTTGTTCGTCGCAAATAAATTGAAGGCTTTCTGTTGAAGGAAAAACTGCTAAGTACTGATTTAACTGTGAAATGATTTCTAGGTGGTTTTCCAAAATGTTTAATTTAGTTATTTGGCACGTGCTGGTGTTTTCGTGCGAGAGGATATTTTTTTCGCATAACGCCCTTTGATTGCTTTGCAGATGTCTAGGGCAATTGAATGATTTGCCTTGGGCAATACACATGTCATTTAAAGGAATAATTTGGTCGTTTAATTTTGATTTTAGCAAGTATTGATTACTAGGAAGGATTGTAAAAAAATCTGATTCAATTTTTGAAGGAATCGATATTAATCGAAACAAATTAAATTGATCCTTAGTATCAATTGGAATTGATAGGAAGTACAAAATTTTCTTATCATCTACAAGACAATTAATTTTTATGAAAGATTCTATAAGATTTATGTTATCAACTTGTAAATCAAATGGGAATTGATCCCTATAGATTTCCGATATTCTTTTTAGCTCTGTGAGTAAATCATTTACCTTAATAATACTCGGATGCATTACGTTTAGTTTGCAAAATGTTAAAGAGTTTTCAATATCTTGTAAGATGCTTAATATCGCATTGTATAAAAGGATAAGTTCGTTATAAACGCTTTTGGTTAAAATAACGTTATCCAAGCCAGCACTATGTCGTATCAAAGAATGCAATTGTAAAATTTTTGTTTTTAACAGAATTTGGTTATGTTGAATACCTTCAACAGTTTTATTAAATCGGTCAATTAATTTTTGATTTACAGAGTATTGTAAGAATAGTTGATTTTGGGTACTTTTCTCATTACGTCGCAACTGGTCTAAAATATTGTAGATTTTTAAACCATCGTTGGCGTCTAGGTTTCCTGTTAGTCCCTTAACTATTGATCCTAAGCCATTTATGAGCCCTCGTTTAGATCTTTTTGACTGAAATATGATTATATTTTCAATTTTTTCTATTATTGATTGATTATAAAAATTTGAAATTTTTTCAAAGTTATTTATATCGCGTTCTAAAGGTGTGTTATTAGTGTACGTCTGTTTCAGCGTTTGATGTTGTGAAATTATGTTTTCGTATTGTTGTAGTAGGGGTCCTAAATCATAATAGTGATCGAAGGTATGTTCTGACCTTTGGAGTTTCGCAGGTCCAAGGTTTACGGGTAGGACGCCTAAGTTTTGAGTAATGTTGGTTACTCCTGTTCCTCTTAAGCTGATGGGTGCGAACATCCTAAAAGATGTTTATTTTTATTTACTTTTTTTCTTTTTCGAGGTCTTTTAATGTTTAGGAGATGTATTTTTTTGAACGTGTTAGAGTTAGTCGTATCTATTTTTTCCGCTTTTGGTTCAGAATTCACTAAAACTATTGTTTTCCTTTTATATTTGTTTTTGATATTTGGTTGTTTTTGTTTGTTTTTTCAAAAACTGTTTTAGGATTTTCATGCAATTCTTCACGGGATGCGTTAACTTGGTATACAAGTTTTTGTTTTTCTTCTGGGATGTAATGATAAACTATTGGATGCATTTTTATTTTTTCACGGTGATTTCCGACAAAATTATTTAGTGATTGTTTTTTTTGATTTTGTTGGGATAGGTCGATGTTTAACTTTATAGCGGTCAAGGTGAATGACGCTTAAAGGTTCAAACATTTTTATTTTTAAACTTTTTTCGGTAGGGTTTTTTTCTGTGTAGGTGGTCTCAAAACTATTGACTGTTGTCAGGCATTCAGAAATTTCTACTTCTGCAAATTTTGTTTGGGGAATTACAACATCACTGTTTTCTGTATTGTTGACCTTGATGTTAATAGGTTGCTCGGTCATTGGAGCCAGTACTAAAATATTCGTATTTTTAAGAGTGCTATGAAATTTCAGTTTTATTGTCGAGTTAGGAGTGATTAAAAAATTATTTTGAAGATTGATGTCAGCTTTAAGTAAAGACAAATTATCGATTCCTAATAAACAGTCAAAATAGTTATGAAAATCGAAAACGTAAAATTTTAAATGTTCTAGATCTGAATTAAAAACTTTTGGACAGGGTATTTTCGTACTATATTTTTCTATTGAATTGCCATGCGCGGTTAAAATTTCGAATGGGTCGTCGGTTAGAGATTTTTGGAAATATTTCTGCGCTATAGCAGGTTTTACAAAGGACCTTGTACTTCCGGTGTCTATTAATATTTTTAGATTATACTCAGGGAAAATTATGAAAGGTAATTTATTTTCGCTATTGGTCAAGTTCATCAAGTGAAATTGTGGGGGCTCGAGGCTGGTTTCTGAAAAAACTCGCTCGATTCCATTTGATCTTTTGTATAGTCCGTGTCGTCATCATACTGCTGATGGAAATTGTCTTCGAAGGCGTATTCGATTGTAGGTTGAGTCTGTGATTGATTTTCAATATTATTTATTTCTTCGATTATATAGTTTGATTGATAATTAGGTTGCCGATTGTATTGGGGGTTATTTTGTAATGGTCTGTGAGGGATATTTCGGTTCTGGTAGGATTTTATTGTGGAAACTCCGCTCATTGGTGTTGGCTTTGGTAAATTAGGTTTAAAAACGTTTGATTGATTAAAGGCGTTTGATTGATTGAATGCGTTTGATTGATTAAAGGCGTTTGATTGGTTCGGTTTTCTGTTAAAAATCGGTTTATTTTGCTCTGGTCTATAAGTCAGCTGTGGTGGTCTGTAATTCGAAGTAGATGGGAAATTGTCAGAAAAATTAGATTGAGGGAAACTCGTTAATGCCAAAGGGCTGTTCACTTTTGGTTTCATAAGAGGCGCATTTAGTTTTTGTGGGGAGTTAAAGTGTTGGTGTTTTTGGTTACTGTCGATTTGAAAATCGTTTGTAAGCATTTGAAGGGCTTCATTCATGTCTTTCGGATTTTTAGTTCGCATTAGAGAGCCAACCGGTTCTTTTAATCCGCGTAATAGAATTCTTAAAGCTAACGCTCTGCAAAATTTACCCAAAATCATTTTTTCTTCTTGGGCCCCGTGAGTCAAGAGATAAGAAGTTTGATAATTTAGTTGATGTTGAATTTTATTATAAAAATCAAAAGCTGATTCATTGCCTTGTTTTATTTCTGTACCCTCGATTACAAGGGTGCAAAGATCGCGTTTATCCCCATAAGTGCTGACAAGGGCGTCTTTTAAATCGCTAAACTTCGTAATGTTACAGGAAGCAATATTAATTGCCGCTTCACCTTTAATTTTACCTAAGATGCTTGACATCAAATATTCATTTTGAAAATCATTAACGTCTTCTGTGTTGTAAAATTTGGTGATTAGTTTTTGAGATATTTCTATGAATCTGGGTAATAATTCTGGTTCTCCATGGAACTCAGGAATCATGCCTAAGTATTCCGATTTTAATTGCGGAAGAGCCATTTTTTGATTTATTTCCAAATTTATAGAATTATCGAGTACACTATTATCTAAATCTAAAGCTACGTTTCCTATCAAGTCCGCTAAAAATTGATCAAGCTTTGAATTTTGATTTTGTTCAAAAGTATTGTCCAATTTTGGGCTTGGTGCGCGATGTTCTTCGCTTTGTGAGTCAGAATCAGAATTTGAGAGATCAGAATAATCAGTTTTTACGGAATCTCTAAATGACATGAGATATTACTTACAGCAAAACCATTAAGACTTCCAGCGATGACATTAGTAATCCAAATTCCTCGATATCCTCTCGAAAAACACGAATTAATCAACTATTTCCTTTAGTAGATCTTTTTCGTTAGGCTACTTCAGTTCACCTAACTGGACAGTCTTAGATCTAGCACGCACTGCACGCAAAATTAATCAAAAATCCAAAATTTTCGATATGCTTTCGAAAATCACGAGCCGATTACTATGTTCTTTAGTAGATCTTTTCGTTAGATTAAGATCTGTTACGCACTGCACGCACAAATTGATCAGTCTTTTTAGTTATTTATTTGTTCGATTGCCAATAAATCGTTAAAACGAACCGTCGATTATATTCTTTAATCTCACGTTTGGGCAATCCTACCGACTGCGCCACTTAAAAGACAGGCTTTGCCGAAACCGTTTTTAAAAACAACTTTTATTATTTTTAAACTTATTACAACCAATCGATCTTAAATCTAGATTCTAACTGATTATTATAACACATGTAAAAACTATTATTAATAAATCCGTAAGTAGGGAATAATGTCTCTGTCAGCATAAAGTTCGTACACCTTTGTAATATGATGGTAATATGTAACCGATAGGGTCATATAACTTGTATACTTGGGTGTCACATTTGATAAGACAGGAACAGACTGTAAAGAGCTGGAAAAAAGAATAGTAAAAGCAAAAAAGGTTATTGGATGTCTTAACAGTATTTTATGGACCAGAGAGATAAAAAAGAATGTAAAATTTAACATATATGAAACAATGGTGAAAAGCACGCTGTTGTATGGAATAGAGACTTGTCGCGTAACACAAAAATACAAAACAAAAATGGAAAGTGTCGAAATGGATGCAATAAGAAGATCAATGAGAATATCTAGAACAGATCACAGAAGAAATGAGATCATAAAAGAAAGAATGGGAATCGAAGGAAGCATAACGGATGACATTACTAAAAGACAACTGATATGGTACGGCCATGTACAACGGATGAACGACGAAAGATTACCAAAGCAGGTCCTAGAATGGCAACCAATAGGGCGCAGAAAAAGAGGGCGTCCTAAACTAGAATGGCAACAGTCAATCCAAAGATCAATGAGTCAAAAAAATCTGACAGAAGATGATTGTCAGGATCGAAGGAGGTGGAGAATAGGCGTCGGACAACGTAGAAAAACGTTCTAAACCGACTAAATAAAAAAAATTTAAATACCATCTATTTAACAAAATTACATTTTCTCTAGCACAATTTAAATAATTATTATTATGCATTTCACAATAATTTTTTAATATTGGGACATCATCATATAAATCTACAACATTATTATTAACTAAATTACATAACCAAACTTTTTTGTCGTTTCCTTTTACAAACACAGTTTCATTTTGAATTAAATCCTTAATAAATAAAGCGAGGTTTTCAAATGGTAAATAACTAAAATCAAAAGTGTCCCAATTTATACCATGAAGTTTGTTTTTATTCCATTCAGCTTGACGTTTAAAGTCTTGATGTAACCAGATGGACTTCATGGGTAAATTAACCATATGGTGCCGAAATTCATCAGTATGGGTGTTTAATATAGCTATTTCCTTACATATAAATTCAGTGTCTTTGTACTGGAAACCTTGCACATCCAAAATAAACATTTTTTTTCTTTAAACTACCCTTACGGTACTGGTTAGTGGGTTGTATTTCACAAGTCGATCGTGCAATATTAAACAGTAGGCTATAGTTTTATCAGGTACAGCTTTTTTCGTTTCAAACTCAATTCTAATGTCAACTGCACCACCTTAGAGCATGTCTTCACTCTGTCGAGAGCACTACCAGTGGAGCATCATTTTTAAAGTTTATCGGGTGGAAGCAAAGTTCGCATTGATCGTGGTAATAATAGGATTTTTGAAATTGGGCATACATTTCGTATAGAATAGCATACTGATTGTTATCAAAATCCAAATTTAAGTTATCATATGGAAAAACTTCAGAGTTTAAATAAACTTTTAGGTTCGTTAATGACAGGTGGTCAAAGCGACTCATATTTTTACTAAAGAAGTTTTTTCTATCTGTCTGAAATCCAATAATAATGAAACGTGGTGTCTCCAGTTGATTTGAAGTTTTCACTGCCCATGTGTGATTAGTTGTAGTTTGAAGTTGTGGATACTCATGCAATTCCCAACTTCGAAAACTAATATTGAGATCTCTGTTACCCTCTAAATACTTGTAAAGGCGCAATTTTTGATCATCTGACACTCTAACATGTGGAATTTTCCAATGAACTTTATTTAACACCATCTTATATTTTTCTTTTTTATCCTCAGTTTCAATTAAAGCGTTTAAATAGGAATTGCTGCGAATCAACACGAGTTCTTGTCGTACATTTAAAATAATCTTGTGATGGTCTTCAAATACCCCCATAAGGGTTTTTAGGGGTAAACATATATTGAAATTACCAAAACCATCTAATATAGGTGGATTTTCTTTAAGTGTCCAACCAGCATTTTGAAGCCATCACTTTCCTTGAATGAGCAGTAACCTTTTATTGTTGATGTAATCCCATGATTTCTAACACGGTCCACAATCACCCCTCCTAACTCATAACGAATTTCATCAAATAAATGTGCTAAACCATTGTTTACAAAGTGCACATTAGTGCTGGCAGTATTGTCATCTTTCAGTACTTTTCCTTCAAGGTAAATAACACTTTGACTAGGCATGGTATAGATGTCTTGAGTTTGTATCGGAATTCGAATTTCATCATTGTTGTTTAAGGTGGTTGAAGCATATGGTTGATGAGTGTGTAGTTGGTAACTCACAATCGAATTATCATAGAGCACGTTTTCGCCAACTCGTAGAATGTTACGACTCATTTTTTTCAAAACACTTTAAACTACACCGCACTGAAAAAAATATTCTTCTTATACCACAACTGACACGTACTTTTAAATTATACCAAAATTTCTTAAGTCTTTTGCCTATGATGGTAGTTATTGTCTTTTTAGTTTAAATCGTAAAGATACTAAAAAAGCTCTATTTTCAGGTGTTAGCTCTTTGACTAGCTGTTTATTGCTAAATGGTGGTACACTATCAATCTTCTTCTTATAAATTTTATTACTTTCCTCTAAGGCGGTAATTTCTTCATAAGGAATACCAAAAGTATTATGATTATACAAAAACACCATTTTTAAACGGATTTTTTTAGATGCAGTCTAATCGTGACCACTTCTCCACGAAAATTGATGGATTTTCCATCCTGGTCAGTTATTTTAAGTAAAATATCATCAATATACTGAGTGCTGATTGGTAGATATATCACATTTGAGGGTCTTTCTATAATTTTATAACTTGGAGGAGAAGAGGGGTAAAACATGTGTACTGCTTTTCCGTTATTATAAGAGTTTATAACCAAGCTGCACTCAACACATATAGCATTCACTTTTAATATATCAACCGGATTTTCAGATATATGTTTTTTATCTGCCTCTAGAGTTTTTCCTGCAAATCCTAGTAAACTTCCAATGGAATTTTCCTTTTCAAAATTAATCTTTTTATTGCATATAACCTCACACTGTAAAGTATTATGGTTAGCTGTTATACTTATTTCAAATTGTTCCTCCTTTAAAGATTGCTTTGAGTATTTATTTAGGAAATCGTTCAAGTCTTTGATTTCATATGAGCCCTCAGGTATTTTTATAATTTTATCATCATTAAAGCAAAATACATTATTTGACCTATCCACATTCGGTATTGAGTTGTAACTCTCGAAATTAATGAGCCCCAAATCATATTGCTCAAACTCGTTTAGCACTATAGGTGGATAGATGTTTGCTGAAAGGAGTGATGATTTTCCGGATAAGGTAAAGGTGTAGGACATGTTTAGTATATAGCGGTTCACTGATAAATGAAAAACCATGTAGTTTAGTAGACGTTTTTTATTAACCCTTAAAGTAATACAAAAAACTTAAACACAAGTGTCCACAACTTACAGAATTGGGTTATAATTATACAGTATACAGTATTTTTGAGTCACCATTAGAACTAAAGTATCTTACAGATTCTATAGGAGGTCGTAAATTACTAAAACTATCAAAATAGTGTACATTATTTTTAATTTTCTTATAACAAGTCCAATGACTTCCTGATCCTCTGCTACTATCTAAATTAATTATCCCCGACTCAAATTTATGTATCTTTGAGGGTAGTTCATCTCTCATAAACACACCTCTAAAATGCTTAATTTTGAACAACTTTGTATACTTTTTCAGGTCAATATTTGTAAGAGCTCGCTGGGGTAGTGACATCGGTAAAGTTTTCTTGAAAAACTTTAGGTTTTTGTTTTTTGACATCCACATTTGTGTAAAAAAAGACCCATTCCTAGTTTGTATGGTTTGAGAAATAATCCTTTACCCATAGCAATGGACTCCAGACTTTGGTTATGTCGTTGAGCCTCTTGCAATTGTTCACTTGCGGATTTAGCATCATTAACGGCTTTCACAATTCCTGCGGTGCCACCCCCTAAAGCACCAAGGGCACAGAGTCGCCATGATTGGTACTAGAGGCAAAAAAACCACCCTTTTTTGGTAGTTTTATTATTCGTGCAGGTCGTACTTTTCCTTTGTTTTTTTTCCGCTGTCTTGAGAGCAACTTTAACTGCAGTTTCAAAGTCTTGTGGTTTTCGTTGTTTTAATCTATCCTTTATCTTTTTTTTGCTTGACTAAAACTCAATGTTTTAATTTTTTTCTTTACAATTTGTGCCCTCTTTCTTTTAAAAGTTGATGTTTTTCTATTTTTTATGGGTTTTCTTGATTTTCCTGTTTTACTCATTTTTTAAGAATGATGTTACTACCTTGAAAGTTTACACAAGAATGAAAGAAACTGATATGTGTGTTTGAAGGTGTTTAAGATTTATATAACTTTTGGTTTTTGTTGCTATGCATATTGTCATTATTTAGTGACTTCTGCTCCAATGGTCCTTCACTCAAAACAGCAGTTGTGTCGATTTTTGGTAATTTAAAGGGAACATCAACCGAATCGCTTAACTTTCTCTTTCTTTTGACTTTTAAAAATTTTGGTAATTTAAAAGGAATATCCACCGAGTCGCTTAACTTTCTCTTTCTTTTGACTCTTAACAATTTTGGTTCTTTATGTAAAGGGGGTGAATTAGTTTCCATAGCTTCTATTTCAGGTTCATCTTTTTTTACTTTTTTTAACCGTGGTTTTCTTGGTTTGGATGATGACGATTTTCTCGTTGTTTGTGATGGATTTTTAATTTGACCTTCTAGAGTTTCAAGAGAGCCTAAATAATTTTTTGTCATCTTTATCCCACGTTGAATCATATTTAGACACTTACGCACTGCCTTTAAACGTGGCACTTGATTACTTTTTGATAAATTATTTACCATACCCATCTCTAGTTTTAGCTTGGTACCCATAGCAGCAGCCACACCAGAAGCAGCCAGTTTTTTATACAAGCCCGAATCCGTTGCTCGCATCCGTTCTAAAGCTTTTCTCATTAAAAGTTTATCTGCCTCATGACGGTCGGTCAACTCCATATTAGTTGAATAGGAAATGTCATGATCTTTGCATACCCTATCAAGCTGGTTAATACCTTTATCTCCTCTGGCTAAACGTTTCTCTAGCTTAGTCCAGGTCCACAATATTCGAAGGGCAGATTATTTATAGCACTGTTTAACAACCCTTTCCCTTTAACGTTTGAACTAACATAGTACTTCATAGCGTTTCACTTAAGACTAAATAAAAAGCAGGGTCTTTACTTTTTTTTATACATTACCAGTTCAACAGTTTTAAGTTGACATAATATTTCTATAGAAAATGAAAAAGATTGTTAAACAAAAAGTGCGTTTAGAAGTTAAAAACCATGATATTAATGCAAGTACTACATCAAGAAATGGTTTCCTGTTTCCATCATCTATTAGATGTCTTATTGTGGGCCCAGCAAACTGTGGAAATACCAACCTTATATTGAGCCTTTTAGAATATTCAAACGGTTTAAAGTTTAAAAATGTGTATGTGTATTCAAAAAGTCTATACCAGCCAAAGTATTTATATTTAGAGAATCTATTAAAACCCATTAAAGAAATAGGGTACTATGCTTACAACAGTGGCGAAAATATAATTCCTCCATCAGAAGCAAATCCGTTTTATATTTGATGACGTAGCCTGCGATAAACAAGATGTGGTGCGTGACTACTTTAGTATGGGTCGACATAATAATATTGACAGTTTCTATCTCTCTCAAACATATGCAAAAATACCTAAACATTTAATAAGAGACAATGCCAACGTTTTAATTTTATTCAAACAAGATTTACTAAATATAAAACATATATACACCAACCATATTGGCACTGATATGACATTTGATGGATTTCAAAAGATGTGTGCATACTGCTGGAAAAAACCGTATGATTTTTTGACAATTTTTTAAGATTGTGATATTGATAAGGGAAGATATCGGTATCGTTTTGATAACTTTATATATCTTTAGATTCAAATACTTCTTAGTGTTAATAGTTATAACGCACCTGTAGAGATAACATAGACAAAAATGTCAGAAGAAAACATAAAAATGGTGAGTGGTGAAAAAAACTTAAAGAAAAAATTAATTTCTAAAAGAAAAATAATACGTGCGAAATTAGATTTGTTAAAACAGGGTCAGATTTCACAGGCTAACCTATTTCAACCCATTACAAAACACTTGGAAAATATTGAATCTAGTTTAACCGATAAAAAGCCTCCGAAACTGGTCAATATACCTTCATTATCACCCAGATTGACAACTCCTCAAAAAATCAAGCAAGAAAACGAAAAATAACAACAGAAAAAAAGAACTTGAAGATCTGCAAACTTCATCGCTTTTTTATAAGAATTTTGATAATAACAGAGCAGAAGAAGATGAAAAACAGATGCATGAACCAAGTGTGTACATGCAAGACTTATTCCAGTCAACTCCTCGAAATCCAAATCCTACAACACCGACAACCGAAAAGAGAGCTAAACGAAAATTAAATTTTTCTTTAAGTGCTAAAAAGCTAAATAAGCCCACCACAAGTGGTTACTTTTTGAAAAAAGCAGTGTTAAAAGTTGCAGCAGAGAACTTTACACAGAATGAGGCCAGAAAGCAAGAAGAGTTTGAAAACGGACGACTTAGAGACTTGATGAATAAATCCGAGAATGATTACTAGAGTCAGTTTCATCCTTCACTTGCAAGCTATATTAAAGAATTTTTAGATGATCCATCCACCGTGCCTTCTGACCCACAAAATTATTTTTCCAAGTTTCGTGTAAGGCGAGATGATATTGACAATTTTTATATTGGTGATTCGAAAATTGATTTTGATAGAGCTGATTTAATTATAAAAGGTAAACGCTATAAAGGTACACACAGTTTGTACAAATTACTCTTTCGAAAAAATATGCCTACAAAGTATACCCAAGATGATGCAGACGCCTTTAGAGACATCATTGAACACACCTATGCAAACAGAAAACATCATAAGGCCTCTGGAGATGTGATCACCGATAGCTACTCAACCAAATTTAAGAAACTGTTTACTGACATATATAAAGGTGCAAATCTAGAGGAGGAGATGGAGTACTCCGATAGTCCTATAGAGTACGTGTACTGGGATAATCCCAATGAACTTGGAGAACGGTTACGTTTATTATTAGCATCTCAGACAGCTGGCAACACAGGTCACACAAACGAAATCTATGCTATAGTTGAGGAGCTTCAAGAAGCTAATATTATTGAGAAGAGAGATGGTTAATAATTTTATTACAGATGTTAAACGAGAAGTAGTTAGTGAAATACACAAACCGGCTAGAATTAATTTTTTAAGGCGTAGAGTGATTGTGAAATCACTAAATGATCTATTTCAAGCAGATCTTGTGGAGATGATACCGTACGCAAACGAAAACAAAGGTTTTAAATACATTTTAGTGGTTATTAACTGTTTTTCGAAATATGTTTGGGCCTATCCATTAAAAACAAAAACTGAGAAGTGTTGAAAGCGATGGAAAAAGTGTTTAAGGAACAGGTGCCAGTTCATCTTCAAACCGATCATGGGAAAGAGTTTTACAATTCGACTATGGCAAAACTGTTGAAAAGATACAATGTCAAACACTATAGTTCATTTAGTGAAAAAAAGGCTCAAATTGTTGAGAGGGTAAACCGAACCCTTAAAAACCTAATGTGGAAGGAATTTAACTATCAAGGATCTTACAAATGGTATACTTCCGAAAATTGTTCGAATTTATAACAATCGGAAACATCGAACTATAGGGATGAAACCCTCAGAGGTGCGACAAAAACATGAAAAACTATTGCTCAAAACGGTCTATAATCATATAAAGATGACATATAAACCAAAATACAAGGTTGGTGACCATGTTCGCATTTCAAAACTATGAGGTGTATTTGATAAGAAATACATGGCGAATTGGTCCACTGAAATTTTTACTGTTAAGAAAATTCAGCTCACCAACCCAGTAACATACCTATTGGAGGATGCTAGCAAAAATGAAATTAGGGAGGATTCTATGAGCTTCAGCTACAAAAAGTAAAATATCCTGATATATATTTAGTAGAAAAATTTTTAAAACGTGCCAAAAATAAGGTGTTTGTAAAGTGGTTAGGATTTGATAATAAACATAATAGCTGGATAGATAAAAGTAATGTTGCTTAGTACTAAATAAAGAAAAACATATAAAACTTATTGGTGTATTTTATTTACTAATTTTCTTAAAATATAATTACATTTATAATACATATTTAATGGGAACAACCATCCTCTAATTATAGCAGTTACTAAATAACTAAAATGAGCCACTCATTGATGATATTCTAAAATTTGATGGGTTATTATACAGCTTTGAAGTACCATTTAACTGTTTCTTCCCATTTCGGATATTAGTTGACTCTTCCATTTGCTCCTCTTCATAAATTCTCCCCTCTTCGGGTTTAATATGTTTTTGACGCATCTCTTCAAAAAACTCTGGAGAGAGATGTGTTTGATATTTGAATAAGTATTCCCAGTCGATGCGCCATTCATTTTCTCTTATAAAATTTTCGGACATTCGTTGATAACGACAAAGAAAAGGCCAATAGAGTTCGCTTTTAAACATATGCATAAAAGCTTCGCTTAAATTTTGATATCTAGACACATTGGGCCCATGCATCTTATTAATATAGGTCGCCATAAACATATCAGATAATCTTTGTTTGCGACAAATTACTTCCCAGTTCACATGGTCACAAAACCATCCAATAAAGTCCTCTGTAATAACTGGTGACGCAGAGATCTCATCCCACACTTTATTAATACTATTATTTTCAACCATCTTTAAAAGTGTTCTTTCTGAAAGTAAGAGTTTCAACTTATAAATCCCTCTATTTATAGGTTGAAGTAAAAGTAACCTTTGACCTTTGATACTTCTTTTTAACCACGATAGCCTTGTTAAATATATTTCTTAACTTCTTCGTTTTTCTTCTGTTCACAAGAGCTGTGTTTTGTTACAATCGATTGGATTGCAGGTCGCTGTGGATTTCCTTTGGTACAATAGATGCAACGGGGTTTTTTTATTCTTGGTTTAATTCACTCATAGGTTGGTAACATTGTATTTGGTTGACTTAAAAAAAACACCAAGTTTTGATGATCTACACTGTTCAACGGTTGACTATAAAATAACCAACGCAGTAGGTTCAATAGTTTTAGCATAGGTGAAATAATCCTTTCTCTACATCTACAGTTTTAGATAAATCAGTTTTACTGTGTCTGTCGTAGCGATAGGTTGTGTGTGTGAAATGAGAAAATGTTCCTCACCACCATCAATTTATCATAATTTTCGCCGTGATAAATGTGAAAGAGTAGACATAGTTAAAATAAGCACAGGCAACAAAATTGCTTCATATTTGTGTGATATTTGCAGAAATACAAGTCCAGGAAAAAACCAAGGAAATATTTTCCGAAATACAACAACGAGACGTGGTAAATTAAAATTTAGAACACAGTAAAATGGACTTTCAAAATACTAAAATTGACTTTGAACTAGAAGAACTTTTAGAAGAGAAAAGTTATGAAAATATTTATAAATGGTTAGCAGAATGGATATATTTTGGGTTTGATTCATGCAGATACATCATTGAGGAAAAACTACCAACATTATACCCATTATTACCTACAATATGGAAACGTAAATTAACAAAGGCAGCGCTGGAATATACGAAAATATATCCAAACTATGACGTGAAAAAACATCTTCAATCAATTATTTTAAATTTGATGGTCGAGATGAGTGTGGTTTATATGATATATATATGAATAAAATATATAATTAAAACATACTTTGAGTTTTTATTTTAGAATTATTTACTTTGAGACATCCTGTACAGTATAAATAACCAGCTGTATTAGATAAAATAAGAACATGTGTGGGGTCATAAGGTTATCCTATAACTGCATAAACACCGATAAGATACTCGTGCAATCATTGTTAGAAATTATTTTATTTTTTAACGCACAGGGAAAATAACAGGCTATCCCGATTAATTTTAACAAATATTTTTAGAAATTATTTTGGTTTTTAACCAACAATTACCTAAGGCCTTTTTCACAGTAAGACTTACCTAGGCCAGGCTAAGCTAGTGCTTACCTAGACCAGGCGAAGCTAGTGAAGTAGCTATCTTACTAAAAAAAACACCCCATTTTACCTACTCCCTCATTGGCACCTAACTCATTGACCAATAGGGCCTTTCAACAGCCCAGCCTAAGCGAGTGAAGTGGCTATCTTACTAAAAAAACCACCTCATTTTTTCTACTCTCGCATTATCACCTAACTCATTGACCAATAGGGCCTTTCAACAGCCTCTGGTTGTTACGTCATTGCTGACAACTTCTTGCACACTTCTTTTAGCCCGAAGGTCAACCTATTTTCACTTCTTCAGCAACAGATAGACAGAACTGGATGGCATGTTACCAATTGCATTAGAACCTCCACTACTACACTACTGGCGTAGTCAGTGCAAGCACTGAAAATAAGTGGTCCCTTTGAAATGCATGTGCCCTCGGAACCGTTTTCTAAACATTACATCAGGTGGCACAGTAGTCTTTCTGTGTAGTCACTACATCTCCCTTCCGCTCTGGCGATTAGGAGTTCGTGCATATCATCATTACTTTATTTTGTCGTGCTCCTTTACTCTCATTACTGACTAAAACTTCTTTTGAAGACTTCTAGCAATACCTCAAATACTATCAAGCCGTTTGGTATCAAACAATTTCTATTTTACTCTAGTATTATTGTTTGTTCTGAGTGTTCATCGTTACTTTTATTATCCATTATTTCTTTGATAAATTGGTTACCTACCTTCCAATTATGTTTGTTTTTTAGCATCTCATTTATGATTTGTTCTGGTAGTACGTTTCCTTGGTCTATATGTAAGGCTTCTAGCATAATGTTTCGTTTTTCTCTAAACTTTGGGCAATGAATCAGTGTATGGTTTGCGTCGTCTATGCCCATACAGTACATACATCTATCGCTTATTGTTTTTCCTATGCGTTTTGTGTATACTTTAAAACACCCATGATTTGTTAAAATCTGCGTTATTTGATAATTGACATATATACATATACATATGCCGTTTACATTCCATCCATCGTTTTATATTTGGTATTAGTTTCTTTGTCCAAACCGCTTTTCCGGTATCTTTTTCCCTCCTATCTTGCCATTTTTCAAGTGTAACCTTTTTAGCTCTCTCTTTCTGTTCTTCTGTGTGGCCGTTTCTTTCTAAAAATAATCTTTCTTCTATTACAAGGTCAATAGGCGGTGTTCCTGCTATGACCTGTAGGGCTTCATTTGATACAGTGCGGTAGGCATTTGCTACTCTTAGTATCGCTTTCCTTTGCACTGTAATCAGGATGTTTTTGTTTTTGTCTCTTTTGACCACGTCTCCCCAAATGGGTGTAATATATAGCAAGGTAGATTGTATTACACCATAGACCAGCTTTCTTTTTGCAGTTGATGGTCCCTTCTTATTTGTCATTAATATATTGATATTGGTGGTTTTTTCTGATGCTTTTTGTATTATTCTTTTAACATGCTCTCCAAATGACATAGTCTCTCCAATCATTATTCCTTTTTAGGAACCATTTCAGTTCCATTTAAATTGAACTTTACATCTTTTCGGTCTCTTTTTCCACAGAGTATGACTGATTCAGTTTTTTCTGGAGCCAATTTTAATTTATTACGTTTCTTCCATCTATCTATTTATTTGAGTGCGTCATTTGCTTTTTCTGTTAAGTCGGTTTTATTCCTTGCGGTAATTGTAAGACCTAGATCATCTGCGTAACCCGTGGCTGTAACTCCTTCTTCTAGTCTAAGTTTTAGAACTGAATCATAATACATATTCCATAGCAAGGGCCCAAGGATTGACCCTTGTGGTATTCCAGCCGAGACATTTAGTGTTTCTTTGCCACAGAGTATCGCTCTATCGTTTAGATAGCCTCTAACAACGTTTCTCAGGTATTGGGGTACTCTCAGTTCGCCAAGCCCTTCCAATATAATTTGCCAAGAGGCTACATTTTTAACATCTAGTGTTATAAATGCACACCATTTTTCGCCTTCTCCAAGAATTTTTGTTTCTTTTCCTATGTCCATTACCGTTGTTACCGCATCTATAGTAGACTTCCCTTGGCGGAAACCGTATTGGTTAGGTGATATGCCTTCTCTTTCAATGATTTCTCTTTCGAGTCTCCTTGATAAGATGTTCGTACAGTTTTGCAAGAGTGTCTGTAAGACAAAGAGGCCTATATCCATTTGGAGCATCATATGATTTTCCCGCCTTATGTATAAGAACGAGTTTGGAAATTTTCCATGCTTTTGGGAGGTCTGTTGCATCAGCAGTTCATTCATAACTTTTTGGATTATTTCGGGTGCTATATCTACTGTTTCTTTGATTGCCTCGGGCTGAATTCCATCAGCGTCTGATGCTTTTCCTGGTTTGAGTTAATCACATGCTTTCCTAATTTCTTCTATTTCAAAGGGCGGGACTTCTTGTGTGTATATTGGGGTCATAAGATTTTCTTTGCGCCTTGGAAATAAGACGTTAGTGACTTCTTTAATCTTTTGGTCTGTTAGTTTAAAAGGTGGGCCCACGTCTTTGAATTTTCTTTTAATAATTTGGTAACCTTCACCCCAAAAATCTTCGTTTAGATCGTCTAAAAGTTTTTCCCAGTGTAGGCTTTTCTCCTTTATTATCATTCTTCCTAATTCTTTCTTTTTATTTTTTATTATTTAGTCGGTTTAGAACGTTTTTCTACGTTGTCCGACGCCTATTCTCCACCTCCCTCGATCCTGACAATCATCCTCCGTCAGATTTTTTTGACTCATTGATCTTTTGGGTTGACTGTTGCCATTCTAGTTTAGGTCGCCCTCTTTTTCTGCGCCTTATTGGTTGCCATTCTAGGACCTGCTTTGGTAATCTTTCGTCGTTCATCCGTTGTACATAGCCGTACCATATCAGTTGTCTTTGAGTGATGTCATCCGTTATGCTCCCTTCGATTCCCATTCTTTCTTTTATGATCTCATTTCTTATGTGATCTGTTTTAGATATTCTCATTGATCTTCTTATTGCATCCATTTCGACACTTTCCATTTTTGTTTTGTATGTTTCTGTTACGCTGTTAGTCTCTATTATATACAACAGCGTGCTCTTCACCATTGTTTCATATATGTTAAATTTTACATTCTTTTTTATCTCTCTGCTCCATAAAATACTGTTAAGACATCCAATAACCTTTTTTGCTTTTACTATTCTTTTTTCCAGTTCTTTACAGTCTGTTCCTGTCTTATCAAATGTGACACCCAAGCATACATACTCATTGCATGGAGATACTACTTGTCCATTGTCTAGTTCTAACTCACTGGATTCGTTTCCAATACATAAGTACTGTGTCTTGTCCACGTTCACTGTTAATCCCCACTTTTGGTATTCTTCCATTAACTTTCTCATCATATACTCCATGTCCTCTTTATCATTAGCTACAATTACTTGGTCGTCAGCAAACTGTAGTGTGTATATGGTAAGTCGGTCGTTAAGTTGTATTCCCATGCCGTGCACTTTCCGTTTCCAGTTTTTTAGAGCTACTGCGATATATATTTTAAAAAAGTTGGAGAAATACAACATCCCTGTCTTAAGCCTTTTGTTACCAGGAATTCTTTTGAAAGTCGATTTCCAATTTTAATTTTAGACTTTGACCCTTTGTAGAGTTCTTTTATCGCTTTTATGTATGTATGATTGACATTAGTCTGCTCTAGCACTGTCCATAGTTTTTTTACTGGAACGGTATCATATGCTTTTTGTAGGTCCACAAAGGTAACATGAGTCTCTATATTTCTGGCGCTCCTTTTCTCAATTACTTGTTTAAGACAAAAAACGTTATCACTACAAGATCTGCCTGCACGAAACCCACTTTGCTCTTCTTCTTCTTGTTCATGAAAATCCTTCTCTATTAGATCTCTAAGAATCCTACCGTACAATCTACTGAGAGTACTAGTTACTGAAATTCCTCTGTAATTGTTGCAATCCAGCTTGTTTCCTTTTTTATGTATTGAGGATATGAATGCAATTTTCCAATCATCAGGTACTGGAGGTCCGTTTATGCATTGATTGATAATATATGTGAGATTTTCGATTAGTTTCTCTGATCCATATTTGAGCATTTCAGCATATATTCCTCCAGGTCCGCTAGCTTTTCCGGATTTAAGCTTTTTAATACTATTTTTTATCATTTCTTTTTCGATGATTACTTCCTCTCCGTGTACTTCTATGTCTCTCCTCGGAGAGGCTGCCAGATATTCGGGTCTCGTTTCCTGCAGCAGTCGCTTGTAGTGTTCTGTCCATTGTTCTGGTTTGATGATCTGTTTACTTTTTCTTTTGTTGGGTTTTTTACTGTAGAAATGAATTTTCATACTTCAGAACTCTGCCTACCTCCTACGTGTGTATTGATATCGTGGCATTTGCGCTCGAACAGTTCATTTTTTTCTGTGCGTATCAAATTTCTCAGCTGTCTTTTGGTTTCCCTGTAGATTTCTAGGTCTCTTTGTTCTTTAGTACTGAGCCATTTCAAGTATGTGCGTTTTTTCTCTTTGACCATTTCCTGTATTTTTTCCGTCCACCACATCTTCCTGCTATTTCTATTATCTTGGTATCCAACAGCTTCGATGCTTGCTTCCTTCAAGCTTTTTATTATGTTTGTATATATCTCTTCAAATGAGTGTTCTGTGTTTATTAATTTTTTATCTAATCGGTTCTGATACAATCTTTGAGTACTTTCGATTTCTAGACTTCTAAAGTTGTATTTTTGATTCTCTTCGATGCATTCTAGGTTTTCATTTTCTTCAATACTTTCGTCCTTCGAATAATATTTTTGCTTTTACCAGATGGTGGTCAGATCCACAGGTAATACCACGAAGTGCTCGCACATCATACCACTTTAATTGCGAGTGTTGTCCACCTATCGCATAGTCAATGATTGATTTAAGATTTCTTGTTGGCTAAATCCAGGTATATCGATGAATATCCTTATGCCTAAAAAAACCATTATTTATTTTTAACCTTCCTAGGGTCTCATTGCCAGCCTCTGTTCTTGCGTTCCGTGTATATGTTCTTCGGCTTTTGATACATTTCTCTCTTTGTTTACTTATCTCGTTATTCGACCAGTAGGGAGCACTATTTTTCTTGGGGTTACAAACTTTTGCTGCATTATAGCACTTTTTAATAATACTAGTTAGAATCTCTGCCGTCATTTCGTTTTCTCTTGTTCTTTTTATTTTCTCTTTGATTTCTCTTTGAAATTTATCATTGTTTATAAATACTTCATCTCGTTGTTTTTCGGAGTAGCATCTATTATTTCAAAGACTATATGTTTATGCTGTGTCAACTGTTCGTTATCCAGTATCTCCCAATTTCGTAGCTTATTTGCAAGACTTCTTGTTGTCAGAGTCAAATCTATGTATGATTTTTGGCCGCGTCTTTCAAAAGTTGGTTTGCCGCCAGTATTATGTACTATAAGATCTGCTTCCGCTATTATTTCTAACATTATTTCTCCTCTGCGGTCTGTTACTGGTGCCCCCCATTCATAGGATTTGAAATTAAAATCCCCCAGTACAAGTGATTTACGATCTCCTTCTCTTATCGTTTCCCTAGGAGTACTAATATAATCTTCAAAAGTTTGGATGCTTATATTTGGAGAAATATAACATCCATGGATGTCAAAAGCGTTTGTACTAATTGAAACTATTCCTTTTTTACTTCTTATTTTACTAACTTTTATATTAGAATTTATAAAATATACTGCGACGTCTTTGTTTTCGTCTGCTATCCAGCCTCTGGTTTGTGATAAGTTCTTATTTGGCTCACTGGCTACAATTAATTAATGCGACAACACTGAAAATAATTAAAATAATGAATAAAAAAACAATGGATGTGCGTGCAAGTACTGAAAAATAATGGAATTTCCTTCGACAGGTCGCCGGTTTGGCTTTACAAGCACATTTAAAAATAATTGTCGGTATTGACGATTGTAAATGGAAAGTTATTACCTACCTCGGACTCTCTTGCGGCTCCAGGCAACGTTTAAACGTCCAGTTTTTCACCTCAAAATTCACTTTTTTGGGAACGTGATTTTTCTCGTGTCTTGTGACGGTGGTAGTTTGCGCACTCATCGCGGCGCTGCTTGTCATCGCACGTGTGCGGTGCCGTGAAAACCCATATGCATATTTAAGAGCGCGAAAATTTAAATTATTTTAAACGCGCAGAAAAGGAAAAAAAAATGAAAAATAGGAAATTCATTGCTTGCACCAACATTTTCCGGCCGCCAAAACACGTGTGTTTTTACTTAGTTAAGAAAAGGAAAGGAAAAAAAAATAAATAATATTCGCCTATTAGCAATTAAACGATACAATTTAACATTAACCCAAATATGCATTAAATTATGCATGTAAATTAAAATTAAAAGAAAAGAAAAAAATACTTAGAAAAAATTAAGAAAGAAAATGAAAGTTTTGCCTTATGCGTCGGGCATAGGCAAAGGACATAGTTTCACTACTGGTCGACGATATGTTCCTGTAGCTGTTTTAACGGTCACAACACGAATATGACCGTCTGAGCCAGGGTGTACGTCGACAATTCGCCCAACAGCCCATTGCAATGGCGGTTTTTGTTCATTTTTTACCACGACTAAAGTATTTAGTTTAATATTGTTAGAAGCCTCTGTCCATTTAGAACGCTGTTGCAAGGTGGTTAGGTACTCCAAGTTCCAGCGTTTCCAAAAATCGGACTGGAGCCTTTGCACCAGTTGCCAGCGGGACAGGGTGTTCAACTTGGAATCAGAAAAATCGGGTTCTGGTACGGAATTCAACGGTTCCAGGGTAAGAAAATGACCAGGGGTCAGTGGAAGAAAGTCATTCGGATCCATACTTTGGGCATACAGATGCCGGCAGTTTAGTATGGATTCGACCTGACACAAAAAAGTAAAAAACTCTTCATAGGTTAACCGTTGCTCACCTATTACACGTTTTAAATTTGCCTTGGTGGATTTAACTCCTGCCTCGGCTAGTCCGTTTAGGTGCGGACTACCAGGACTTGAAAAATGCCAGGTAATTTTTAGACTGTGACATGCTTCCTGGGAGTACTGTTTGAGTAAACGATCAGCTCCCAAGAACGCGCTACCACAATCTGAGTAAATGTCAGAGATTCTTCCTCTTCTTGCCACAAATCTCTTAAAAGTCGCAAGAAAGGTAGGGGTGGAAATATCGGAGGTAAGTTCTAGGTGAACTGCCTTTGTTGCGGAGTAGACTAAGACATGAATATAACCTTTGGATACCTTTGCACCTCGGTACTTTCCCATTGTAATTGGAAAGGGACCACAATAATCTATGGCAACATGTGAAAATGCCTTTACTTGAGAAATGCGTTGAGCAGGCAAGTTGCCCATGATTTGTACGGAAGGTTTAGGATTTAATCGATAGCATAAAATGCAATGAGAAGTTATACTCTCGATTGCATAGCGAGGGGAAAGGATCCAAAATTGTTGTCTCAAGAGGTAATGCAACGTTTTTTGACCGGGATGACAGTACCTTTTGTGAGTGTACTCAATGACAAGTTGAGTAAGACGGTGAGAACGTGGTAAAAGTAAAGGGTGTTTTGCTGAATAAGAGAGTTCGGAAGAATGTGGTAATCGACCCCCCACTCTTAAGCAGCCTTGTGTATCTAGAAAAAGTGAATGTTTACGAAATTGTTTAGGAAGTAGCTTTGCGTCATTCAAACGTGAAATGAGATCAGCAAAGATGGAACGTTGAACATGCCGAACGAGAACAATAGGAGAATGTTGAAGTTCTACCTCGGTAATATTTTCGTTAGGATATTTAGATTTCTTTTCGGTAAGGCGAAAAATATAGGAAATTATGCGTTGAATTTTCTCTAGGGAAGAGTAACGAGAAAGAAAAGTATCAAGCATGTGTGGTTCAACTGTGCATGTTTGAAATACTGATTTTCGTTCTTCCAGAATAACCTCGTTTTCCGGAGGGTCTGGACAGCGAAAATCATCAGGCCAGCTCTCTTTTAGTAGCCTAAGAAAACAAGGACCTTCCCAATACAAGTCATGTTTGACAAGTTGATTAGGCATAAGACCGCGCGAAGCACAGTCGGCTGGATTTAGCGCTGATGGAATATATTTCCAGGCCGTAGGAGAAATGGTTTCTTGAATGTGACAGATACGGTTTGCCACAAACGTTTTAAACCTGTGAGGTGAAGCCGCCAACCAGCATAGAACCACTTGGGAATCACACCATGCACAGATTTGGTTGAAGTTAAGAATATCTGAATAAGTGTTTTGAATAAAGGAAAGTAGGTCGCAAAGTAAAGTGGCACCAAGAAGCTCCAGTCGCGGAAGACTGACTGTTTTCACTGGTGCGACCTTAGATTTGGCCATTACAAGAAAGGTATGGATTTCTCCGGAAACTGACTCCATTCTGAAATAGACCGTAGCCGCGTAACCTATCATAGAGGCGTCTGAAAAGCCGTGAAGTTCAACGCTACGTGGTTGATCAATGGAAAGGCGTCTAGGTAAATGAATATTTGAAAGATTTGGAAGTTCGGTTCGAAATTGATTCCAAACATTTACGATATGCGGAGGAGGCTGAGAATCCCAGTCCAGCTTCTCCTTCCACAGATCTTGCATGAGATGCTTAGCAAGTAAAGAAACGGGAGAACAGAAACCTAAGGGATCAAAAATTTTCATGATTTGAGATAAGATACCTCGCTTGGTGCATGGTTTATCTTCTGGTACGACCAAGTAGGTAAACGAATCTGAGATAGGATTCCATTGGAGACCTAATATTTTTACAAAATTAGGTTCGGATTTGTCGAAACGAATGGACATTTGTGTTTCTGATTCTGAGAATGAGGAGAGAAGTTCCGGACTGTTGCTCGCCCATTTTTTAAGTTCAAACCCTCCTAGGCGCAACAGGGCGATTAACTCCGACTGAAGTTCTTTGGCAGAGGCCACAGAATCCTGCCCAGTGAGCACGTCGTCGACGTAAATGTCTTTAAGAAGCACCTTGGAAGCATTAGGATACCTTTCAGACTCAAGTTTAGCTAGTTCTTGTATAGTACGAATAGCTAAGTAAGGTGATGACTTAAGTCCATAAACAACTGTTCTTAAGGAGTAGGTTTGGACAGGATCATCCTCAGAAAATCTCCATAGAATATCTTGATAACGCGTGTGCTCAGGAATAATTAAAATCTGTCGGAACATTTTTACTATGTCAGTAACAAAGGCTACAGCATGAATTCGAAAATTAAGTAGAATTTCACGGACATCATTTTGCAGTTTAGGACCTGCGCACAACGTCTCGTTGAGTGAGACACCTCTGGGACTACGTTGAGACCCATCAAAGACCACTCTTATCTTCCCAGTGTTCCAGACACTGTGATGAGGGATAAAGTAGGAATTATCCAAGACATCTTTAGATATAGGCGTAGGAATAGGTATCATGTGACCAGTGTCTAAATAATCTTGCATAAAATCTTTGTAAGCTTGATAATTAGCTGAGTCTTTGAGAAGTCTAGCTTCCTGAAGCTTGAAACGTTTTAAAGCGATTGGATAGGTGTCACCCAACTGGGGTTCTAAGTTTATGAAAGGTAATGGAACGACGAATCTACCTGATTCGTTGCGTGAAACTGATTGTGAAAATAATTTTTCGCACATAATATCCTCAGGACTGTGATGAACCTTATGTGGAACCTGCTCTATCTCCCAGAAGCGCTCTAGGCAGATATCCAGAGATGGTTCGATGGAAGTGTAACAGCTTATGAGTGATTGTGGATTTTGTTGCTTTGAAGTTTCAACTTTACCAATCAGCACATAGCCAAAGATGCTATTAAAAGCACTAGGTTGTCCACGCTCTCCGTGGATAACTCCCTCTTGTAAGAGATGCGGAAAAAGTTCACAACCTACTAGGACATCAATGGAACTTGGTATATGGAAGTTTTGATCAGAAAGTTTGATATTGCGAATGTGATTCCACTTGCTCGAGTCGACAGCGCAAGAAGGAATCTCTGTACAAAGTTTTGGAAGTACTAAAGCCTCAAAATCAAGGGTAGGTCCCGCTTGACCTTGAGGTTTGATAAGACATTTCGTCTTACCTTTGGTATTGGAAGATGTCATTTGATTTAAGCCTTGAATAGAAGTAGAAAAGAAGCTTTTCGAAAGTCCTAAACGATTTAAACATTTTTCTGAAATAAAGTTTGCCTCTGAGGCAGAATCGAGTAAGATACGAACTGGTTGGTAATGTCCCCTTGAGTCTAACATGTCAGCTACAACGGTAGAAAGTAGAAAAGTGAAATTTTTGGAAATCATTGTCGCATGACAGTTTGTGGAATGGCTTCCTGACATAGGGGTGCTATTGGAATTGGAAAGTGGAATATTAGCGTTCTCTGGAGGATATGAATTAACACTCACAGAGGGCGCTACTGGTTGTGGAACATGGAGAAGACTATGATGTCTGGCTCCACACGTGATGCAGTTGTAGGAGGAGGGGCAATTCACGGTCTGGTGAGCAAAATGTAAGCAATTTTGTCATAGATTCACCTGCCGAACATAACCCATCCTTTCCTGTGGACTTTTGAAATTCGATACATTTCGATAATGCGTGATTCGAAGAACATAGGTAACATTTTATTTTTGGATTAAAAGTTCTGTTCTGATTATTTTGTATTTGACGGTTGCTGCGTTGATTGTTAGTCCACGGATAGAAAAAACGCTAAATGCAGTGGACTGTAAATATTTTAATTAATGATAGCGCGAACAAACATAAATATTGATATGAAATTACGAAATAACCTAAACGTCCATAGGAAAAAATATTGGTGGCACACAACGGTAATCAGACAAATGCACTCACCTCTTTTGCAGCCAAATTCTCCACTTCCAAGGGGCCCCTGATGGATCTAATGATGTCACCACGTAGCTGAAGGGTTGAAGTTTCTAGTTTCAGTACACAAAAATCGAGCACTTTCAGGTGTAGATATTTGAAAAATAGTTGGAGAACGAAATTAACACGCCTTTTTCTCTAGGCGATTGACAAGGATCTCCCTGGTTGTTGGTGCGCATGTCCAAATACGCGGAATGCGCTTTGTCCTTCATACAGTTGTGTGTTTTTAAAAATATATATAAACAACCGCGAAATTTAGCGGGAGCTAACATAACTGCCCTCCAAAACACACAAATTTAGAATCTCAACCGGACAGATATAGATATAAGAAAAAGAATCGACCGATAAATATAAATGAATGAAAACAGATAAGTATCGTAAGTTTATTAAGATATAACAAAATCCCGAAAAAAGGCAAAACAAACAAAAAATTCAAAAAAAATTAAAAATAAAAAAACCTATTGTAATACCCGGTAAAAGGTAGAAAATTAAAATTACTTTTAATTTGGCAAGAGGCACAATTTTACAACTGGCCGCTTATAAACACCGGTAACCGTTTTTACCGTCGCAACACGCACCTGACCGTCCCCGCCGGGATGCAGTTCGATGACCCGACCGACCGGCCATTTCAAAGGCGATTGAATGTGATCACTTGTTATGAGAACCAAATCATTTAATTTGATATTTGGGGACAAATCAGTCCACTTGTGTCGCTGTTGTAGCGTATGCAAATACTCTATAGAATACCGTTTCCAAAAATCATTATGTAGTTTTTGGATTAGTTGCCATCTCGAGAGCCGATTTAGGGGAACCTCGGACAAATCTGACTCAGGAATTTCTGAATTAAGGGGTTCAAGTGCCAAAAAATGCCCAGGGGTAAGAGGTTGAAGATCGTGTGGGTCTGAAGAGGCAGGAGATAAAGGGCAACTATTAAGTACGGCTTCTATGCGACAGGTAAGGGTGGACATCTCCATGATAGACAACTTCTGGTCGCCGACACCTCGTACAAAGTGAGTTTTAAAACTTTTGACGCCAGCTTCTGCCAGGCCATTGAAATGTGGACTGAGAGGAGGTCCCAGATGCCAACGAATAGAAAGTCTGGTGGCAGCACTTCTTGCGTAATCCAGTAATTGGTTACGAAACCCTATAAAATTACTGCCTTGATCTGACCAACATTGCGTCACGCTTCCGCGTCTGGAAATGAATCGATGGAATGCACCTACGAACCCTTCGGTGGACAGTTCCATGGTTAATTCCAAATGCACGCAATGTGTGGCCGTACAGACAAACACACAGACATACGATTTGAAAGCTTTACAACCACGGTAACGATGAGGAATCACAAAGAAAGGTCCACAAAAGTCGATAGCTACACTCGAAAAAGGTTTTAGTTGATTGATTCGATGAGCGGGAAGCGAACTCATTATGGGCGGTCTATAGGGTTTAGGGTTGATTCTAAAACATTGCAAGCACTTGGATATGGTTCTTTGAATTGCCCGTCTGGCAGATAATATCCAAAATTGCTGTAAAAGCAGATTATGTAATGTTTTAAACCCAGGATGAAGATATTGTCGATGAGCGGACTCGATAAGAAGAGTAGTTAAACGATGGTCACTCGAAAGTAAGACGGGGTGTTTTGCAGAATAAGACAAAAGGTCAGATTTTTGTAATCTGCCACCGACTCTAATGATATTATTCTCATCATGAAAAGGTGAAAGTTTTCGCAAAGGTTTCGGTATTGGTTTATCCTTAGATAACGCGGAAAAAAGCTCAAAAAAACAAGAACCTTGCACGCGTTTGATAAGAAGGTGTAACGCACTTTGCATCTCACCGGTGGTAGGAAAAACAATATTCTCAAAAGTAACTTTTTGGTCCGGCGGCTTAGTGGGTTTTTGATAGGAATGGTTTTGAAAAAGGTTAACTATTCGAAGGACATAACAAATGATACGTTGAATTTTTGATATAGAGGAATATTTGATAAGAAGCTGATCTAAGAAGTTGACATCAATTATCGCATTGCAACAGACTTTTGGCTTTTCCTCCAGATTAATATCTCCGAAATCAATCGGCATTTTTGGTTTATGAAAATCGGGCCATTCGTTTTCGGGAGACCACAAAAACGCCGGTGCGTTCCACCACATGTCATGTGACATGAGCTGTGAAGGGGTGGCCCCTCGTGACGGAATATCGGCTGCATTCAAAGCAGAAGGAATGTAGCGCTACGAGTTTGAGGGAATGATTTCTTGGATTCTACTGACTCGATTTCCAACAAAGGTTTGCCAGCGATTAGGAGGGGATGAAAGCCAGTGCAATACGACTTGCGAATCGCAGAAAGTAACGATATTTGTAAAAGTTATTTTTCCTTCATAGCTAGATAAAACGAAGTCAATTAATTCGCTTAAAAGAAATGCGCCTAGAAGTTCTAGCCTAGCCAAAGTTTGTGACTTTATAGGCGCGACCCTAGATTTTGCAGATATGAGAGAAACAGATATATTGTTTTCCTCTTCTACACGAAAATATACGACGCCTGCGTAGCCTCGAATTGAAGCGTCACAGAAGCCGATGATTTGACAGGTATTGGTTTTTGACAGTTTGATTTGTCGGGGTAATTGAAAATTGGAAAGAAGCGGGAATTCAGAACGAAGTTTGTTCCAAGAGTCGATGATAGAAGAATCTGGTTCTTCGTCCCAGCCTATTTTCGATATCCACAACTGTTGCAAAATAAATTTTGCTTGTAGCAACAAGGGACAAAGAAAACCTAAGGGATCGAAGATTGTTCCTATGATAGATAAAATAGAACGTTTGGTTGGGGGTTTGTCCTTCATTCGGCATTGATAAGAAAAAATGTCGTTTTTTGGATGCCATTGAAGTCCTAAAACTTTGATAAAGTGGGGTTCCTCCTTGTCGAAAGAGAGAGGCATTTGACGATCGGACTCTGGCAATGTTGCCAATAACTCAGGACAATTGCTTGCCCATTTTTTAAGTTCAAATCCTCCCGACTTCAACAAATCATTGAGTTCTGTTTGAAGGGAGAGAGCTTCAGAAAGCGAAGGGCTAGTTCCCAAGATATCGTCGATATAGATTGACGTTTTTAGAACAGTACTAGCCATAGGAAAACGTTCCTTTTCTCTCTCTGCCAGCTCATTTAAGGTACGCATGGCTAGAAAAGGTGAGCATGTCATGCCAAAAGTGACAGTAGAAAGTTCCCACACTGAAAGTGGGTCCTGTGGAGAAAACCTCCACAATATCCTTTGATAAGGACGGTGATAAGGATTGATAAGGACTTGACGGAACATCTGTTTGATGTCAGCAATGTAGGCAATAGGATTAAGACGAAACGTAAGGAGTAAAGAAGCAATATCCTTTTGAAGTTTCGGTCCAGATAACAATGTGTCATTGAGACTAATATTTTTTGGGGTGACTGCCGAACAATCCCAGACTACCCTTAATTTTGTACTTAAGCTTTCCGGCTTTAGTACGCAATGATGTGCTAAAAACACGACACGTCGACCTTTGGTTGACTAGATAAAACTAAACTCATATGATTAGAATCGATATAGTCTTGCATGAAACTTGAATAGGCAGTGTACAGATCAGGATTTTTGATTAATCTATTTTCTAGAAGTAAAAATCTACGATAAGCTTGCGGATAAGTATTTCCTAGGTCAGGGTTTATTTTGTCTTTAAACGGAAGATCTACCATGAATCTACCGCTCGGTTGCCGTACTACACTAGCAGTAAAAATTGATTCTGCCTGTTTTTCTTCCTTTGATAAGATTTGTTTTTTAGGCAAATGTTCGATTTCCCAAAACCTAGGGAGAATGACCTCTAAAGGAGGTGAATGACTCGTTAAAAAACAACTGGTTCGTTCCGTAAGACTACCTACTTCGTCAACCTTTCCCATGACGACCCAGCCAAAGATAGTTTCAAGGGCTGAAGGCTGCCCTACCTGTCCAAGAACCCTGCCCTCCTTGAATATCTGTGCGAATAGCTTGCAACCAATAACCAGGTCCACAGGTCTAGATTTGAAATAAGATGGGTCGGCAAGTTTAAGGTTTTGCAAGTGTTTCCACTGATTATCGTTCAAAGAGAATGTAGGCATATTGGAACATAGTTGTGGAACCACAATTGCTTCGAAATTAAGTAAAGGAGTGACTTGTCCTTGTGGCTTAATGTGACATTGAACGAGCCCTTTGGAAGTGAAAGAAGACATCTGATTTAATCCGAATATTTCAGACGCTGAATACACTTTTCACTGATGAATCCTGTCTGCGATCCAGAATCAAGCAGTGCCCTTACAGGTTGAAAATGTCCGCAACCGTCCATAACATCTATTATGGCGGTGCATAAAAGAAATGTACCTGAAGGTCCTGAGGCATTTAATGACACATGAAGATTATTGACAGGTGGTGTGTGAATGACAGGACTAGTATCTTGGCTTCCAGACTCTTGATTAGTTTCTAAGATATGAGTTAAAGTGTGGTGCCTTTTACTATTGCAAGTCCTGCATGAATATTTTGATTTGCACGTATCTACATTATGCAAGGGATGAAAACACGCTAGACATAATTTTTTCTGTTTGACGAAAGATAGGCGATCGATAGGTGAGAGATCAAGAAATGTTTGACATTTCGAAAGCACGTGACCTTGATTACACCGGAAACATTTTATTCCCGTACTCGAATTAGTTGAGGTGCCAGCCAGTCCTATAAAAGGCGAATTGGATGATTTATAGGTAGGCTTTTGCCCAAACTGATTTCGCATAGAATTTGAATTTTGATAGGTAGGCTTTTGCCCAGACTGACTTTGCATAGAATTTGATTTTTGATATATAGGCACCTTTTTGGGTGCTGTTGATTGAGGAAGTGATTCCAAAACTTTACATCTTTTTTCTAGAAATTGAAAAAGTGACTGAAAAGTGGGAATTTCGGTATTAGTATTGGCGTGACTCATTTCGAAATTTGAACGCGTTGGAATATCTAATTTTTCTAATAAAATGAAAAAAATAATAAAGTCCCAACTGTCAACGTCAAAGCTAAGTGATTTTAAAATTTCTAGGGATTCAGAAAAGGTGTCAATTAAATTACGTAATTCTTTAGCTGACTCGTTTTTTAAGGTGGAGTTCATAATTGAGCTTAAAGCATCATTTGCGAGGTCTCGCTTGTTTTGATATCTATTGACTAATTTGTCATAAGCAATTTTATAATTTTGATCAGATAAGCTAATCCCTGATATCAATTTTAAAGGCTCATCCTCGAGATATGAAAATAAATATTGAAGTTTTCGAACGTTACTTAGACTTTGATTTTGATCTATAATGTTATTAAAAAGATCGAAAAAGCTTGGCCATAATTTTTTATCACCTCGGAATATGGGAATACCTAACTCTTTGAGTTTTGGAGTTTCAGATTCGTTTTGTCGAACATATGATCCCGAAAAAGATGGGGCCTCAACCGGAAATATTTTAGAGTAAACCCCCTTACACGCATAAAAATATTTACGAGCTTCTGAAAGGATCGCATCCTGCGTTTTAAACTCCTCGTCGTCCGTGTCGTCTATCAACATAATGACGTCATTATGCGCCAGCATGCATTTATCGAAGGTTTCATCCAAATCGGAATACCTCACTTGAAACTCGTTTCTCGCTCTTTCATCCTTTTCCGCAGTCTTTGACAACACATAACACTCGGTGATCGCAGATAAAAAAACCCTTGCGTTTTTGTACGGCTTTTTTGACAGACATGATTTTACCTTTGAAATGACGAAATTGTCGGTAAATATACAATTAACGCTAAATTAATGCTTCTGAAATAGAAAAATGACGAATTGTCGAAAATATGCACTAATTTATCGCAATTGATGAAAATTGTTTTAAATATCGAAATGATATGGTACACCACTGAACTTTTGTTTTGGTTGTTTTGATTCCTACTCGCTTTTGTTTATACCACGCGGAGTAGACCCGTTACTATAGCAGCGGACCAAAACCAGGTACTGCGCCGACTTTCTCTCTCGGCGTTTCAAATACGATGATGCGAAAAATTCAAGGCCGCGTTCTTATTGCAAATAATTATTAATAGCGTCGTATGGATTTATTATTTAAAAATAATTCGGCTCGAAAGGAACACTTTATGTTAGTCCACGGATAGAAAAAAACGCTAAATGCAGTGGACTGTAAATATTTTAATTAATGATAGCGCGAACAAACATAAATATTGATATGAAATTACGAAATAACCTAAACGTCCATAGGAAAAAATATTGGTGGCACACAACGGTAATCAGACAAATGCACTCACCTCTTTTGCAGCCAAATTCTCCACTTCCAAGGGGCCCCTGATGGATCTAATGATGTCACCACGTAGCTGAAGGGTTGAAGTTTCTAGTTCTATGCTTCAGTACACAAAAATCGAGCACTTTCAGGTGTAGATATTTGAAAAATAGTTGGAGAACGAAATTAACACGCCTTTTTCTCTAGGCGATTGACAAGGATCTCCCTGGTTGTTGGTGCGCATGTCCAAATACGCGGAATGCGCTTTGTCCTTCATACAGTTGTGTGTTTTTAAAAATATATATAAACAACCGCGAAATTTAGCGGGAGCTAACATTGATTGCTATTTTGTAAAGTATTTTGTTGATTTCTTGAATTTGAACTTTGATTTGAAATAGTTGTATTGAAAGCAGAAGGTGAATTAAAATTATTAAAACTGTTTCTCTAAAAACTGTTCTGTTGAGAATTACGCGTAGTTTGAGGTTGTCTAGGGGTTTGATTTTGCCTACTAAAACTGGGCATTTGCACTACAGATTCGAGCGCAACGCAATGATTTTCTATAAACGTGTAAAGATCAGTGTAGGACGGAATTTCTGAATTGTTTTCTCTCTACTATAGTAAAGTTCGAAATCAGTCCTCATCTTGACTTCAAGTTTTGAGAGCATCATGTTAAAAGTAAGAAAGTCCCATTCTTTTGTAGGAAAACCAAGCTCATTTAAGATGGCTAGATTCTCAGAAAATGTATCCAACATGGAACGTAATTCTTTCCCAGAACTGGATTTAGTTGAAAGAAAGTTAATAGCATTCAAAGCGGTAGTAGCAATAATTCGTTTATTTTGATACCTCTTTACTAAGGTTTCATACGCAATGTGATAATTGCTATCTGCGAGGGGAATGATTTTTACTAGAGAAAGGGCTTCATTCAGAACAGAACTCCGCAATTGTTGAAATTTCTCTATATCACTTAAATCAGAATTTTGATGTACCATGACTTTAAATAAGTCAAACCAGTGTTGCCAGTTTTTATAATTACCATCGAAAATTGGCAACCTTGGTTGTGGAAATGATCTTGTATTTGACCTCTGAACAATATTTTGTTGGTTAGGGTTGCCTACGTAATTGACAGGGTTGGCCCTAAAAAGGTCGTAGTAAATACCCTTACATTCATAATAAAGGTTGTCAAAGTCTTTTCTAGTTTTATCCTGCTCGTCAAATGAAAGTTTAAACTCTTCGAGAGAGCCAATAATTTGGTTATGAAAATTATAGAATTGAGCATGACATTCTTCGACGTCTTCATATCTGGATTTAAACAAAAAGTGAAACGCTGTATCCGAGTTCGCTTTCAAAGCTACCTCGTGAGCTTCCGCCATTTGGTTGAAGCTCAAAAGCCTTTTGTCGCAAAGTTTTTTCTGTTTTTGCGTAGAAATTTTTGTTTTTGAAAGTTAATTTGTTTTTAAAATTACCCAAAAAAAAAATGCTTAAAATATAGCTTAAAATATAACCCTAATTTTAGCAAAAATTAAACAATTTTATTATTTTAATTTTATTAACTTTTTTCGAAAATTTTGAAATGAAATGTTTGTAAGTTTGTCTGTATGTTATTATTTGAACATATCCTTTAAAAAAAACTTTTATGTCTCACCAAGGATTGAACCCCGTACCTCTCGATTCCAAGTCGCACACTCTGTGCATACGACTAGCGGTCCTGTTTGAAAGTTTTTAAGAAAAGTCGGTATTCGAAGAAACAACGAGCGCGCAACGTGAGACCCACGTCACTATTCAAGCGGGATGACCCTGGTGACGGCGACACTTGCACCTGCGCGTTAACGCGACACCTGTAAAATCGATAATTAAAGGAAAGTAGATGGAACCGCCTTAAAATTTCACTTTCGGCGTATTGACGCCACTTTTACTGAAAATGTAATGAACAAAGCGATCAACTTTGAAAATATGCACATTGGCGATAGTTATTTTTGAAACGTAATGAAAACTTCGGTCAACTTTTAGGAAAATATGTCCAACCGGTGTGAATCAATATGGCGTGATTACCGATAAGAAAATAGCCGACTCACTTTTGGAAATAAAATTTTGAAAATATATGGAAATTTGGAATTTTTGTAGGAAATTGGTGAACCACAGGAGTCTAGGTAGTTGGAAAAACTATTATTTGGGTGGAAGGACCATTAAATGTGCGTGCAAGTACTGAAAAATAATGGAATTTCCTTCGACAGGTCGCCGGTTTGGCTTTACAAGCACATTTAAAAATAATTGTCGGTATTGACGATTGTAAATGGAAAGTTACGATACATATGGAATTTTATATGAAAAGGCACCTACCTCGGACTCTCTTGCGGCTCCAGTGAACGTTTAAACGTCCAGTTTTTCACCTCAAAATTCACTTTTTTGGGAACGTGATTTTTCTCATGTCTTGTTGTGACGGTGGTAGTTTGCGCACTCATCGCGGCGCTGCTTGTCCTCGCACGTGTGCGGTGCCGTGAAAACCCATATGCATATTTAAGAGCGCGAAAATTTAAATTATTTTAAACGCGCAGAAAAGGAAAAGAAAATGAAAAATAGGTAATTCATTGCTTGCACCAACAATGGATTACTCCTGGACTTATTTCTTCTTTTAAAACAAGAGACAAACTAGAGAAAAGCACCCTTAAAGAATATTTTAAATGTTTCAGAAACCACTTAACTAATATAATTAAAATAGCAAAATACAATTTCTATAAGAACAAACTTAATAGTAACTTAAATGACCCTAGAAAAATATGGGAAATCATTCGTGATGCCTCAAATGAAAATAATAATAAGAACAATAAATTCTATAATTAAAGAAAAAAAAAGAAATCATAGAAAGCAAATAAATATCTAATAGATTTTTAAATCATTATTGTAATGTTGGAAAAAACTAAGTAAAAATTAAAAATAACGATTATAAATTTAAACAACCAAGAAGATGAATTAATACTTCAAATAAATTCATTAAAAATAAGACAAGTGGATCTGACTTCAAAATCATATGAAACGCAAATATATATAAAAAGTTTTGAAATCGAAGCAATTTTTTTTTCGAAAATATTAGGATCACCATAGCTCACACTACTATAGTATAGTAGTAGTATGAGCTACTAGGTCTGTAATTTCCAATGTCTTGTTGGCACTGATTTATGTAAAGGTGTTACTCGGCTGAGTTTATGACAGGACGGAAAATACCCTCTTTAAAACTTTTATTTATTAAATCTGCTAGAATTAGTGCTATTCAGTAAATCTTACCACCATTACAAGTTTTATAAGATTTAAAAAAATATATTTGCAAGATTTATAGTACTTTTTGGTGTTTTGTGGGTACTTTATAGGTTCATTCGGTTCCTGTAAACTTAATGCCCTAGTTATATTTTATTAAGTCCGTGTTGCTAAATAATTCACAAACACTACAACTTTTGCATTTAAACTTTTTTAATATTTACACCCTGTACTCTTACTTTGATTTTTAATTTTAAAAAACTCTATTTAGGTCATATTTTTTATTTCAGGTCGTTTTTCTTGGGCTTGTCTAGTTAGCCCCAATCATCATGTCTAATAGAAGAAACATGGGTGGTAACCAAGGTTACACTAACCGCATTTCAGCTCAATATTTTCGGGGTAATGTGAACCCCTGGCAAAGTAACCAAGGAGGGTCCATAAATCAGGGAGGAGGCCTTTTGTCTCAGTTGTCTGCTAATCCCCATCAGTTAGCTTTGGCTTTGTCAACCATACTTCAGCCTCAAACTCCGCAGCCCCTGATGTCAAGTTATAATTCCATGAATTTCAGTGATCGGTTCGGGAGAGGCAGTGATCAACGCCGTCACGAGCCCTATAATAAGGTAATTTTCAATGTCTGTATTTGGGTTGGTTCGATTCGGTAGAGACTAGGGATCGACCGATACCGATATCGGTATCGGCCGATATGAAACATGCGATATCGGCCATATCGATATTGGCCAAGGGGATTTTCACCCTTGAAAAATATCTTAGGAATTATTTTTAATACTGAAAAAAAAACGTAACTATTACTGTATAAAAATTGTTTAGGTAAAACGACACTAGACATCTGAGCGCGAAGGGCCAAATAGACGACTGGTCGCAAGGACCAAGACGGCTTTGCCCGAAGGGGAGAAAACTAGAGATATCCCCAAAAAAAATTACCCCAAAGTTAAATTCGCCCCGTCTGGGGGCTAAAAACAAAGGAAAAAAATCGGCAACACGCTAGAAGCTTACCTTCTTTCAGTCAGCAGCAGTTCCACAATTTCACTCGCGGCCGCGGCCTGTTTTTGTGGCTGGAATTTCGGTCTTAAACTTAAACCACATGTGACTTCTTTCAGTTTCTTGTCGGAAGTGATTTCTTCATTCCCCTATCAAACACAGGGTGGCGCTTCAAACTCCCAGCGTGTGCAAAAGCGCGCATGATTTTGTCAAAATGATCAGGTGATCAGAAAGAAAATAACTTTCAACAAAGAGAGAAATTATCACCTGATCGGAATTTTTCCCAAACAAGGACTTTCTTTTTTTAAGGTTTTTGCTGAAAGCCCAAAAATATCAAAACAAACTTTAAGGTTAGGTTTTCCCAAAAGTTTAAAATATAACAAAAACAAAAATAACTGGCAGCATTAAACATTCCGCCCACCATAAAAATTCCCAATTTTTATAGAAAAACCCAAAAAACTAAAAAATCAAAAAAAAAATGGTTATTCAATTACCCAAAGGGTCTAAACAATAAATTAGCATTTTTGCAACAATAATTTTATCGCAATAACTATGGACGTCATACTTAAGTTAATTGAAATAAGCATGATTCACGTTACACAAGGCTTTGAAGGTTGGTTACTGGCTGGGTAATGGGCATACCTTCACCAAACTACGGTCAAGTAATCCTTTCGCGGTTTTCACTTGCACGACACGGGGGATTTTATCTGGTCTCGAGTAAATTTTCTCAATTCTACCGAGCGACCAGTTCAGTGGGGGTAGGTTTTCGTCTTTCAACGCTACTAAAGTTCCAACTTTTGGAGGGTTATCGGGGGGATTCCATCTTTCGCGTTGTTGCACCGACTGAGGAAATTGACCCATAAAAGCTACACTCACATGGGAAAAGGGCTTCACCTGGGACACTCTAAATTTAGGAAGGTCACCCATGAATGGGTGCAATGGTTTGGGATTCACCTTGGCACAACAAAAACACTTGGAAATAACACTGAATGGCACTTTTCACAGACAAAATCCAAAACTGTTGATTTAGTAGGTACTCCAATAAACGAGGAATTTCTCAATAATCACGGTATTAAGCCTGTGACTACGAGGCAACAACATAGGGTGTTTTATCTCATATACCAAATCAGTGTGACATAATCTACCGCTTACCCTAAGGACACCATGGGAATCAAAAAAAGGAGCTAACTTTCAAAGAGGCTTAGCACAACTCTCACCTTTCCGTATCCTTTTCAAAGCTTCAAAAAAAACTTCTTCTTGTACAACTCGCACAACAACTAAGGTAGCATAATAAAGATCTGCCTCATTGAGGGCTTTAGTAGGAAAAGATAAACAAGGATTCTTTTTCACTCGAAAAGATCTCAAACATAAGGTAACAATGCCTATTATTCTACGCAAAGAGGAGTACTTAGTGAGTAACACCTGTACCTCATCAAGGGGGGTTTCTGTCACAAAAACAAAACGATTTTCCTCAGGGGGTAGGTCAGCATCAGTGTATAGGCCATGTTTCACTAGACTGGGCCAACCAGGATGGTCCAGTAAACCAAAGAGGATGGTCTATCAATTGACTAGGAAGTAAGCTCCGGGATAAGCAATCAGCTGGGTTCTCCTTACCATTTACATGGTACCAACAGCTGGGGGGAACTTTCTCTTAAATAGTCGTTACACGATTGGCTACAAAAACCTTTCGTTTTGATGGACACGATTTTGTCCAAGCAAGGGTAACGCTGGAGTCAGACCAAGCAAAAATCTCATCAATCGGGATGCAATCAAGGTGATTGCCAACAAACTCCAATAGTTCTGCCAAAAATATAGCAGCACGCAATTCTAGGCGTGGAATAGAAATACTTTTCAAAGGGCACACCCTACTTTTCCCACACAAAAGGGAGATAGAAATATTTCCATTGGACTCAATTTGTCGAATATATACTGCACCACCATATGCACACATTGAGGCGTCACAAAAGCCATGCAATAAGGCGCTGACTGTGACGTAGGCCAGCACCCCGATACAAAATCGACACAAAATATGATTCTGGAACGTACTAATAGTTTCATTGACTGAAGTCACACATTATTATCCGATTATTTACTGTCTTTTTTAAAGTAATGTACTAGTAAGGGCGCATAATAATCTAAAGCAACCATGACATCAGTGTTTAAAGAGTGGTTGACTCTTTTTATTTACGAAACTCACACATTATCAACCAGCTATTTACCCTCTCTTATTAATTCAATGTAGTGGGGTGGGCGCACATCATCCTAAAACAGCCATGGGATTATTTTAGTAAGAAAGGTATTCGAGAGGTCAAATTTATGTTTATTTTTTTTTTTTCTTGAATTTTTATAAGAAATACGTTGTGTTTCGTTAATTATCTCATTAAAGGCTGTAAAAATAATGTAGAAGTTCCTTATGCAGATCATAAAACAGAATTAACCTTGACAGTGATTCAGTTTTTGTGCCAAGAGGAAATGAATTTAAAAAAAGACAGGTATGTATCATTTTGTGTAACAGAGTGTACTTTTTATTTTGTGTTGTGCAAACAAATATAACTTTTTCTGTCCCCGGGAAGCTAGCTTGCTTGCCAGCAACAAGAATTTTACAGTCAGACAAACAGTGTTAGGTATTTCATGATGTTTACATGGGCGCACCCAGTGGGGGGGCTAGCCTAAACACAAAAAATTGCTTAAAATATGACATCATGAAGCTTCGGCCCCCCCCTAGAGGCCTCGGGCCCCCTACAAGACATTTCTGGGTGCGCCACTGGTGTTTGTAGTAAAAAATTACTATAAAATCAAAAAAAAAAAAAGAGTGTCAAAGATATAATTTAAAAATAATCTGGTCCCCAAAGGTCACTCATCGTAAAGCAAGCTTTATAGGTAGCGAAGCGTGACAATGAATTTATATTATTTGGTTATTATTTTTGAAATGTTTTCCTCGGTTTCGAATTGGTTGCTGGCTCGTTCTTATTTTAAAAAATTTAAATCACAGTCTAAAGATCTATTCAATAATAACAGAGTTTCAAGATAGTTGAAGTATAACTTTTTATTTTTAAAAACATAAATATATATAGGGTGTTTTAAAATTCAGTATCATAATTTTAATGTTCAATTCCTTAAGTGATTTCAAGACAAAATTTTCATATTGTGCAAACACATATAAACATAGGTCCTCAAACACCTTATTTTTGAGATACAGGGTGTTAAAGTTTAGTTTTTTATATATTTTCTTGTTTATAGTTTCTTGCAGTTTTTGAGATATTTCAAATTTGGCACGTGTATTAAGCTATAGACACTACACTATCAGACATGCCAAAAAAATAGTAAAAATCTACAGAGTGATACTTTTCAAGGCTAATGTCGCCTTTTCCCCAGATTTTTTTTCCTTGTAAGCCACTGGTAGGCAGAACTAGGTAGTTAAGACAAAAAATAAAATCCATGTTTTATTTGCAAACTTTTTTGTTTTCTGCAATTTTTTTGCACTGTTTTAGAGAAAGTTGCTGTTTCACGAAAGGCTGCTATTATAAAATAAAAAATGTGCCAGTATGGCATCTCAAGTATATCAAAATAAACAAATTAATTAAAACTTATTTGACATGCCTAATATTGTAGTACCTATAAGTAAATATACGTGCCAAATTTGAGCTAAATATCTTAAGAACTATAAAAAAAACAAACACTCTGTATCTTGAAAACTAAGTGTTTGTGGACCTATGTTTATACGAACTTTTTGTCTTGAAATCACTCAAGGAAATTAAGATTAAAATTATGTTATTGAATTTTAAAACACCCTGTATAGACACCTTTGTACTTTAAACTAAAACTGTGCTGCCAATGTGAAACCGAGAAAAACATGTCAAAAATATTAAACAAAAAATAGAAAATCGTTTCCTATAAAGCTTACCTTTACAATGAGTGTCCTTACCCCAAACCCCCCTAATAGTCTAGCAGAATAAACCAAAACACATGATTTACAGTATTTACAGCAAAAAAATCACAAAATATTGAAGATAATTTTGTTTCACCAAAATTTTTTATAAAATTACAAAAGGAGTCTCTAACCTATAATTTAGTACTAATCTGATAAACCAACCCCCCCCCCCAGAAGAAGCTAAAACACGCGATTTAAATTATACAGGGTGTCCCATAACTTAAGGGCCATAGTGCAGCAGGTGATAGAGGAGGTTATTTACGAGAAAAAAGTTTATATAACATGGGTGTCAACACACATCTTTTAAGATATAGGATGTTTAGAGTTAGAGGAGTGGGGGGGAAAAGTGTTTTACAAAAAAAAGAAAATCTGTCATAGCCAGCTGAATACCCGGCTAATTGTTATTCAAAAATGTGGTATTCCTTTTTTTGATCAAATTACAAGTTGAGAAGATGCAGGGCTGTCAAAATAACCTCCAAAAACGTAGAAGAAATAATATTTTTTAAAAAAATTTTTGCTTACTCTTTCTTTTAAAAAATATCAATAAAATTTTATTATATCTTGCTAGAGACTTGTTTTTATTAACAAAAAATATAAAAAAAACATAGCGTTTAATATGGCATTTATAAAAGTTTATACCAAAAAAATTGTTTTTTCTGAAAAAAATTGACCGACTAATTTTTTTCAAAATAATTTTTATTTCAATTTATTGCTCTTGTTCTATTACAACACTCTGCCCAATTACATATTTTTACTGCGTTTTTTTAAACGTTCAAAAAAGTTACAAAAATCGCCAAGTTTGATGCTCTGTATCTCGAGAAAGAAAGAGTTTTGACCCATGCATTTTTTGGGAACTTTTTTATCAGACATGACCTTCTCTCCTGTTGGCCTATAGCCCCTAAGTTATGGAACACCCTGTATACAAAAAAATCACAAATAATTGAAGACAATTTTGTTTCACCAAAAACTTTTATCACATATCACCTTTGTTAAGGTGATCCGTGCTTTTCTAAAATCAAAATATAATCTAATTTGTAAAAAATAATTATTTGATGTTGAAAATGAAGAAAAGGTGTCAATATTTTGTGTATAAACAAGTGTATAACTCTCTCAGTTTGTGATATTTTTTAGAGAAGCAACTTTAAGATCCAAAGACTACATTCTTTAAAATCAGAGGACCAGAAGTACACAATTTATGAATCAACACAAGAGGGCTATAAGCATGCTCCTAACTTGCATTCCAATCCTTTAAGACATAAAAAAGCTATAAGGTTGGTGTATTAAACTTTTTCATTAACATAATTGAGAACAATATTTATTTGACTTTGTACATGAGAAAAAGTGACTTGGACTGTTAAAATATCAAAATAAATAATGTTAGGAAATTATGTAACACAAAAATTTAGGATTTTTGACCACCCCCTTTATAAGACATTTTAAGAAAAAACAAACCCCCTTTGAGTGTTATGTGAATGTGTGTGTGTGTATAAACAAGTACATAACACTGTTCGGTTTATGTGTTTTTCTTTTTAGAAAATCAACTTTAAGACCCAAAGAGAACATTCTTTAAAATAGGAGGATCAAAAGTGTACATGTCACCACCAGTGGGCTTGTAGTCCAATTATTAGAGATATATATAAAAGCTGTGTTAGTGCAAAAAATACGAAAGTTTGGAAACACGATTAGAAGGTTACTACTCCTGTAGGTTTGTGACCTCGAGCGGCTGCCATCTTAAAAATATGACGCCTTAAATGGTTGCGGTAGGATTTATAGGAAAAAGTTTTAAGTTTTTTATAGTTTTGCAAAAATAAAACTGAATGAATTACCTATAAAATACTTATTATTAGAAGTTGACTGGCTAGTGCCTTTGCAGAGATGCAAGCCCTAAATTGTTAGCAATATGCGCATTTCCTTTATGTATTATCACATTATATTCCAAATAAACAGACAATATTAGATTTTACCAAATTTCCCAGAAACTAAGCATTTTTGTTTATTTTTTTGTATGCGCACTCGCAAGGAGATCCCTATCACGCTCGAGAAGTGGCAAGTGCGCGGAAATGTTGGTGTGTGGTGGTTTTGAAACGGTTCAGGTTGTAACCTGCAGGGAAAACTGTCGCAGGGAGTTTATTCCACAGCGATGCTGTTCTCCAGAGATATGAATTCTGATATAATGAGGTTCTTGGTGCCTCTATTTTGACAATAAATTGATGGTTACCGTCTGTTTGACGTATTCGCCTAGTAGGTGCTACTCCCGGGGGGATCATACGTGCCAACTCTTCAGAGCATTTTCCGTGATAATACCTGTAGAAGAGAGATAGATCGCCCACAGTTCTTTTCTTCGATGTTCGAGACTATCCAAGCTACGGGTAAGTGCGGGGTCATTGATCAGCTTGATAGCTCGTTTTTGCACGGTGTTTAAAAGCATTAAGGTATGTTTGGGTGTCGCACTCCATATATGTGAGCAGTACTCCATAGTTGGTCGAATCTGGGCTTTGTAGAGTCTCAGCAGTTGGCTTGGTGTATACAGATGTCTTGTACGAAATAGTACCCCAAGCTTTTGGGACGCCCTTTTAGCTATATCTGCCACGTGACTGTGCCAAGACATGTTGGTCTCTGCAGTGACTCCTAAGATGTTCAACTGGCTCTGCAATGCGACAGCACTTCCAGATAGCATAATGTTTGGCTCACCGGTGCTGGTCTTTTTTGAAAACAGGACTGCTTGGGTTTTCTGCGCGTTGAACTGTACAAGGTTTTTGTTGCCCCAGTCCTCTATTATCTCCAAGTCGTTATTTATCTGTGATATTTCAGTTAGTCTAAGGTAATGGAATTCACGTGCGGAGAGACATGTGGGTGGTATGACTGAGGAGACTACATTGCCATCATCTGCAAAGCAATAAAGTGGATTTACTGTTTTATCTATGAGGTCATTTATGTAAATCAGAAAAAGTGTTGGCGAAAGGATTGCTCCCTGTGGCACACCACCATTTATTTGGTAAGAGTTGGAGTTCCGGCCATCCAGTGCAACATAAATGGATCTATCCTTAAGGTAACTTTCAAACCAAGTGCAAAGTCTCGGCCGTTGCTTTGAGCTTGTTGAGCAGATTTTCATGCCAGACTTTATCGAATGCTTTAGATATATCTAAGGCGATTGTTCTTGTTTCACCTCGCAACTCAATCGCTTTTTGCCATAAGTGAGTGACGTATGTAAGTAAATCGCCAGTTGACCTATATTTTCGAAATCCGTATTGCTTGTCGTTGATAATTTTGTACTTTTCCAAGTTCTTGGTTAGTTGATTGTTGATAACTCTTTCCATTACTTTTGATATCACCGGAAGTAGAGCAATTGGTCTATAGTTTAACGGATCTGTCTTTTTTCCTTTCTTTGGAATGGGTTGTACTGCGGCAGACTTCCATGATGATGGATATACTCCTTGCCTATAAGATAAATTGAATAATTTTGCGAAAGTTGGGGTGAGTTCGCTAGCACAATTTTTGAGTACTATCGCGGGAATGCCATCTGGACCCATTGCTTTGTTTGTATCCAACTTTTTAAGGGATTTTCGTATTTCTCTGTGACAAAAGGGTATCTCTGGCATACTGTGGGAAATTCTTTCAATGAACGGTGGAGTTTTTCCATTTGGCACTGTTAGGTTTGAGTTGGAGGAAAAGATTTTGGCCAGCATATTGGTTTTTCCTCTGATGTTGTGGCTAAGTGAGTATTTTTATCTGTAAGTGGTGGTATGGATGACTTGGTGAAGTTCCACAATTATCTTTTAAACAATTAATTTAAATAAGGCCAAGTTTCTGATTACCTGGCACTATTTTAATTGGCGTCTCTAAATTGGTAATATTTCAAAGAACAAGAAAAAATATTATAGGTTTTATTAAATTTTCGGAAACACGTTTGTAAAAAATATAATTTTGTTGTAAAAAATGTATCACAAAGTGGTATTAAATAATAATATTGCCAATAAAGTTATTTATTATTATAAACTGAAATTATTACGTAACCTTGACTCAAATACATGGTGGGCACTCCATTGCCATCCTTAAATTAGGGTCCTTTGTAATCTTAAAAATAGTACCAGTTTACAGACCCCTAAAGTGTTTAAAAGGACTATGCTTGCCGGCATAGGTTTTAGTTTTAAGGAAAATTAAATTAAAAATTCATTACCAGAATAGTTATGTATAGAATTTAAATACTAATCACAGCGAAGTTAAGTGCGACTTTGTATCTGGAGACCGCCCCCCAGCATGCGATTGGTTAATCAATAATTTGGTTGGCCGCGATTGATTTGCCTTTACAAGGCAATAGTATTTGAACAGAACCAATCGTGAAAAACCAAGGTCTTAATCAACCAATCGCGTGTTGAAGGGACTATTTTGTAATAAAGTTTATAAGCTCTATCTACAGCAAATATTGTAAAATAGTTAAAAATATTTCAAAAATCGATAGAATGTGATAATAACATAACAGTCATAAGACTTAGAGTACATACAAGTTCTTTATCACCAAAGAATTTTTAATATGGTGTAAGATAAATTGTTAAAAACACTGATTTAAGGCGATATTTTTTTAAAGTAATGGCAGTAAAAAACTTCGGGCATTATATATCACACTCTATTTGGAAATAAGTAAACAATTTTTACGAATTAAACAAAAAAATAATAAAAATTTTATAAACTACTTTTTAAAACACGACTGAGATTGAAACCCAGAGTACCTTATAGTTTTAGGAAATGTTAACTTTTATATTATATTTTAACGTGTTTTGTGTTCGTATGACAATTTTTAATCTGTTTTATGACTTAATCTGTTTTAAGACTTAAGGAACCACTCAAAGATCAAGAACATGCTCTCTTTATTTCAGAGGCACTGATGATGACCACAACGTGGTCGAAAGCGCTCTGCCCATGACATAGTTCAATAAAGATTTTTGCACAAAATACAAAATTTCAATTTTTGCAATATATTTATAAATGTACAGTTTTTTTGCTACTAAGCAAACTCATTACCAGTAACCCTATTTATGTTCTTACTTATTTTTTGTACATAATAGGGACTTATTACAATAAAGCCAGGTACAAATTGTGCCGGGCACTATTCTGACAGTTTCCCATTATAACAACAGCTATCTTCTTTCAAAATTAGGACTTTGTGTATTATAAGAGCCGGAATTAATAGTGACGCCACTATTAATGGAAAATAAATGACAAGATTTATAAATTTGACATTGGTATGTCAATTTTGAAAGATCAACTGTCACTTTTCAATGGGAAACGGTCAGAATAGTGCCCGGCACAATTTGTGCCCGGCTTTATTGCAATAAGTCCCTACTATTTTCGTTCAAGCCTTATATATGAGATTTGAGCTAAAAACTGCATTGAATTAGAGAAGCAACATACTCTCCCGAACATTTCCAGAGGGTAAACCACCCCCACCCTGGCAAGGTTGATGTTCCCTCTTAACAGTTTTTTGCTAATAACTCGAAAACTGTCGTACAAGTGTTAGTTCTTCTTGTGGTATTTTTTATCCTTCACACATTGTTTTTCCCAAAAACGTGCCCCACTGCTTCCAGGGATGGCCATGTACATCATTGGAAAGGATGATATTTTTTTTAAGACACAAAAACATTAAAAATGCAAGTGATTAATAGTTTTTATAAAAATGCACTATAATCCAAATAAAATAAAATAAATTTAAAAAAAATTAGGTTAAGAAATAAAAAAAATTGTAAATTTACCAAAATTCTTCTATTTTTCACTTTTGAGCTGCCATATTGTATTTTGGCATAAGTTGTGTTAATAGATATTTTATTTTATTTCCTTTTTTAAGTATTAACTTTTTAATTATTCTCTATTTTAAACTTAAAAGTAAAAAAAAACATATGTAGGTATGTGACTTTTTATTTGTTTTGTCACAGATTATTTTATTTTTAGTATTATTATTATGCTTTTGGTAAATGGTATCTTTTTATTTTGCAGCTGTTGTGTGATCTTTATTATTTAATAATGTTATTATTCTTATATTTACAACTTCTTACTTAATTTAGATAAATATTGTATTGTATTAGTTGTTTTTGACTAAATAAACGATAGTGATCCTACTTATAGCGTTTTACAAGATTTCGTAAGCCACCTAAATGAATAAAGTTGAATCTGTATTTTATGAAATCTGATCTGGTTTTGGTTGTTTGATATTTCAGATAGAAATATATAAAAAAAAGTCTGCAATATATCATGCAGGATTTTTGGCATGTGTAAACATTTAAGAAGTTTTATGTAATTTAATTTTATATTTTAAATCAATAACAAATTTAGAAATTATATTATTAAAACTGTTTATAACTTTCACCATACAAAGAATAAATGTAATATCCTACTAACTAATATACTACTAACATGGATAATTTATTTGCTGCATCAAGTTTTCTTGTATTCTATCCAAACGGCCACAAAGGTTGCTAAAAATAATAATATAATGTTGAGATATTCAAATATTATTTTTGTTAAGACTTATAGTCCAGTCATTATAGAATTTTAGCTTGCACAACGTGGTGTAGTCGCGATTTTGACATATGTTGTTCACATTGGAGTCCTAAAAAAATTGAGGTATTTATTATTATTAATTATTTAGTTACTGTGCATTTTAGAAAAATAATAGTTGATGACAAAATAGATGATAACAAAAGTTCCTATAAAAGCGTTTGTATACGTATTTTCGTCAGACAAATGGTTTTCGAGTTATGAGGCTAAACATTTCGCCGCCAATATGGATATTGACTAATTTTCTTTTTTAGTGGCCTTTATCTTAAAAACTGCTTAATTTTGAGAAAAACATGAAATAAAGACTAACTAAATCTGGTTATTACCCTTGCTTAGATATGAACTCTGAAGTGTTAGCGGTACACCCGTTTCCTAAGTATATGCAAAATAAACCGAACTTAAGTTTTATCTCATTTTCTTAAAAGGTAAGCATTTAACTAAAAATATATAAGCAACTTTTTTGTAGAAAATTAAATTATCTTTTAAACGGTGTATCATTTGAATGGTTCAATTTCACGGTTACCACTTAATATGCCATCCCAAAAATGGGGTTATTTTTTAAGTCATGAAAAAAAATGTTTTTTTTAGGTTTAATTCAGGTTTCAAGAAAACCAAGCACTTTTGGCAAAAATTTTAAAACACAAATGGTATTTTATAAAATTTAATTTAATTTTTTATTTATTATATAAATATTTTTTAAAAACTAAGTTTATCGAAAAGTTTAGTTTTACTCTGTATTATTAAAAATAAAATTATTTTTAAAACAATATGAAAAAGAATTTAGTGGGTTTTTGTAATCGGGGAACACTCAAGGAATATACGCATGTTTGGTGATTTTTTTTTCAATTCAGTTTTTATACGCCCCTGGGGTATTAACGGTTGCCTTAATGTTATAAATATACACACTGTTCGAAAGAAAATTTAATTGTCTATAGTATAAAGTAAAACTTTGCCAATAGAGCTTGCTTTAAAAAAAATGTTGATAAAACACAATAATTTTTTTTTAATTAAAAAAAACCAAATATGCGTATGTGTTGTGTCCTCCGTTAACAGAAACTACTAGATATATATCACTTTAAAGATAATTTTATTTTCAACAATATAGAGTAAAACGGGAATTTTTGAAAAGCTTAGTTTTTAAGAAAATTACTTAAAACAAAAAAAATTATTAAAAACAAAATATGCGGACGCCCCTCAGGTATAATAGGGTGAGTAATAGCTTTCACACCACTTTGTGGTACGCTGTTTAAAAGTACAATTTATTTTTTCTGAAAAGGGTGTTTTGCAGCAATTCTTTATCCTGGAGGGGATAAACAATTGCAAACATACAGCACGGCAGCTCTTTTAGTCGGGGCACTGGGGGTGGGGAAGGAGAAAAATATAACACTGATTTTTACATTGTTTTTGGACGCCACTAAATTTTTGAAATGCAATAATTAATTAGTTAAATTAATTAAGATCATAAAATGTTGAAATTTTTAATTAAGGAAATTTAGAAACTTAATTAAGATAAACCTAGTTTTATTTTTGGAAAGGTTTCAATAATAAAAAACTGAGTTTCAAAAAAAAGGAATATTATATTCTACTTTCTCACGTGGTAAAAAAATATACAGAAAACGTATGTACAAAAAGTACCGGTAAACATTTTTAGATTGGTTATCTAAAAATATGCGCAACAATGGGAAATCAAAAAGTAATAGAAAAATATCTATAAAAAATGTCAATGGTTAATTATTAATTATAAATAATAATTAAACCAATTCAACCTAAAAACACCTGGGGAAAATTCTAGAATTTTTCTGGTGGTTTTTACAATAAATCGACTGTAAATAACCAAGTTAAGGGTTAAAATACTAAATCAAAAATTAAGGGAAAAATATAAAAAGTAAAAAGTAGCCTGTAAAAAAAACATCATATCGCAGTGTTCTTAACCTAATCAAACCTGATTTTGTATAAATGAATAATCATATTTTATGGCAACTTTCACAAAAAACTGGCGATCAAATAGGGATGTAGAAAACTGAAAAATCTGGGTTCATCAAGTCGGTTCGGTTCCAATTTAACTAGTAGAAGAGGTGGATGTTAAAATTGGATCAGCCCATAATATTTACATGCGGATTTGGAGTTGACAGACATCTGTCGTTTTAAGGATCTTCATTATTAAAAGAATGATATTCTCTAGCAGAGGATTGGCAGGTGGGTGGATAGCAAGTAGGTGATTGGCCCTGTAACAAGGAGAGATTGTTTTTTAACAATCTGAGAAAAATGGGAAGTTATGACGAAACCCTTTAAGTACAAAAAAAGATAGTTTTTGTCCAATAAAATGTAACTTACCCCTAATAGAAAAAGGGTGAAACTAGCAGCAAAACAGCACCATTGTACAGTTGACTTTCTCTGCAGAACAGTAAGAAAATGACGGAGCTGAAAAAATGGAAACCGCCATAAGAAAATAGAAAATGTCTGCATCGAAACACGTGTACAACTTGGACAAAAAAGATAATAATTTTTATAGAAAAAATTAGTACTTACTTATCCTTATTAGGATTTATGAAAATTGCCAAAAATATGCATCGAAATTTCGATATTTGGTGAATGAGCTAGAAGAAGTTATATTGGTCACTGTAAGAAATACCACTGCGATTTTATGCTTTGAACCAAAATAAAATTTAATCGAATTCTAATTCGAAAGAAATTGATTCTTTTTCAAATAAAAAGAAGAGAAGAGATTTTTATTACGAGGAAAATAATAATGCTACAGTTTTTTCCCTAAATTGTTTTTAGATGTCAGTTAAGTGCTAATCGTGGAATTGGCCCATCTAAGTGATACATTGTTTAAAAGATAATTTAGTTTCCTACAATAAACTTTATTACATATTTTCTGGAAAATGCTTACCTTTTGAGAAAATGACAAATATTAATGATTTAGGGGTTTATTTTGCATACACCATGGAAATACATAGAAAACGAGTGTACTGTCATCAAGGTTCGCATCTCGGCAAGGGTACTACCCAGGCCATTCAGTAATGTCTCCTTTTATATGCCATTAATTAATCTTTATTTTATACAAAAATTGGCTAACATACAAAATTGCGGCGAAATGTTTAGCCTCATAACTCGAAAACCATTTGTCTGTCGAAAAAGTGTATATAAGCGCTTTTGTAGAAAATTTTATTGTCTTCGACTTTTGTTTAAAACTAATTTTTTTCTAGAATGTACCGGAAAAAGGTAATTTTTAAACAATCATTTTTGTTCACACTAAATCCGAGATGAAGGGGGGAGCCGCCCCCCTACGCCAAGGTGAAAAACTTAATTTTTTTATAAGGCGTCCAATGTAAACATATGTCAAAATCGTCACCACACCAACTTTTATGCTCTAATGACTGGCCTATTAGTGCAAATTATTTTTTTATTATGACATGGCTACTGGTATTATTTCCAAGAGTTTTGGCAAAAAATAAATACCTTGTACCTTTTGACATGGGAAATGCCTTAAATTTTTGTACTTTTAATCCTACAAGGATTAAAAACTTTAAATAAAAGTCCCGACACGAAAATTTTGTTCCACGAGCGTAGCCATGTCTAGCCATTACTTTTTATTCTGAGGATTTTAAATGGAAAGTGCACTTTTTATTGTAAAGGTGCGAAAAATGTAATAACTAAAAATGATGTTACCCATTGGGTCATTTCAAATTAAATCTTGAACATTTTTGGCCCAGTAGTTTATTTTTAAAATAATTTTAAAAATTAAAAGATTACCAAGTTTTGTTCCTACATAGGTAAAGAAAAATAGGAATATCTATAAAACTATTTTACAGCAATCTATGAGTCATACCTTGTCAAAAAGGTATTTGAAAGACCTTTTAAATAATGTGTCACATAACACATTTTAAAAATAAAAACAAACAACCGAACCGGGCCCCCCAAGCCTTAGATTTTTTAACATATTTTCCACATATTTCATGAAAAAAACACAAAAAATAGCTTAAAATTCGACACATAAGGCTTCGCCTCCCCCCCTACGTGGCCTCGGGACCCCCCAAGACATATTCGGGGGTCCGTCACTGGGTGTAGGCTAAAGTACATGAAGACTTTAAAAAATGCTGAATCCCCTGAAGCTGGGTAAGTTTTAATTTTTACTTTTTTTACAAAACTAAACAGAAAGTTTTAAATATTACCAATACCGTACTAGACGAATTTATTTCAGCGCCATCTACCCCTCACTGTTGCGAAGCTTGCCAGTTGCCACTCTATATGGGTCATATACTCATTGATATTACAAAAATCATTTTTTATTCAATATTCAAATTATTATAGACAAATGAAGTAAATATGAGTTTATTGCACCCAAACGGGTCAGCCCCCTCTTTTTATTACCCTAAACCTAAAGCAGATATTTTAATTATTGAAAGAAAAATGATTTTAAGAAAAGTTTAAGCCATTACCGCTAAAGGTTAGACCTTTATTACCGCTACAGGTTAGACCTACAAATTTTGGAAATAAAAATAATTTAAAAAATATTTAATTTACTTGAAATTTTGAGAGGCGTGCTTATTACTTATAAAATATTATTTTTTCCTATATTATAGCATTTATCTTTGATTCTTATATGTTTTACTTGAAAAAGCTACCATTTTTTACATGTTTGAATATTGTTTTATTTTTTCATATGGAACCCATCATTTCTCCATCTTGAAATTTGGTGAGTGTCTTAGTAAAACATTGAAAAAAAATTATATATTTTTTTGAAAAAATTTCAAAATGGTATTTTTCCAAAAAAATCAAATTTTTAAAATGTGTCATGCTATACATCATTTAAAAGGTCTTTGAAAGACCTTTTAAATAAGGTATCACTCATATAGAGAGATCCTTAGTTTTCTATACTTATGTAAGAGCAAAATTTGGTAATTTTATAATTTTAAAAAATTAATAACAAAAACTACTGGACCAAAAATTTTAAAAATTTAGATTTTTCATCTGCTCTGTGAATAAAATAAGTGTATCAAAATCGGAGGGGGTGTCTGCCAAACCCCTGGTTGATTTCATATAAAACGACCCCATTCAATCACTCCCTAACCCTCCTTTAAACCTCCTTTATGTTGGTTTGTTCTATCGTAATGGAAAAGGATCCATTACTTTCCATTCTGAGGATAAAACGTAAGTTAAACATCCTCAAAATGGGGGATGAAAACTAAACATTTTATCCTAAAAGTGCAAAAACTGACTGCCCAAAGTTCAGTCATGCCCTAACCGTGCTTTAAACCACCTTTATGTTGGTGTTAAAACCGAGGTTAAAACTTAATTTCTTATGAATTCAAAGTTTATTGTTCAATATTTGCTAAATCCAATCACTAAAAAGGTCTAGGTACAATAAAAGGTGTGTTCGTTTACTCAGTTACCTCTCTAAGGTCACCCTAGCACCACCCTTTCCCCCTGGGGGAAATGGCATAGATGCTAATGGGAAATGGCATAGATGCTAATATTAAAACTTGTATATAGAAGTTAGTAGGATTAATTATCTATAGGTAGGAATTTTAATTTGAACCCCTCAACCTCCCAGGGGACTTATTATACTAAGTGATTGGAAATAGTTTTTTGTAGTTCTGGTTAGATTTACCAATTATAAATATAAAATATTGTATATAAGAACAAAGCTTCATAAAAAGTTTAAAAAAAGTATAAACCAAAATACCTTAACTATTAATTTTCACTACTGATTGATAAAATCTACCTTTTTTTTCCTGCGTAAACCAGTCCAGTTAATCTATCGTATCATGTAAATGTTCCAGTTGCTAAAGTATGTATGAGTTTGGTGGTTTTCCAGCCTTATTTGTCCAAATGCTCATCAAAGTTTGGCAATACATGTTTTTATCTTCTCTAAATTCAGTAGATTTCTTTTTAGTATTTATGTCACATATATCAGGAAACTGTGCCGGAAACCCTAAAAGCATAAAATAGTGGATTTTTATAAAACTATTTTGATTGGTACTTTTGTACAGCGTGTCCCATTTTCGATGGGATTAAATGGGAAACTCGGTTATTATTAAAGATATTGATTTTCTGATTGGACCTTACCGTGCTCTTTTTTTGAGCCCTTAAAAATGGCGTAATCAGATTTTTGCTATACCCCGTAGTTTCGCTAATACAGGGAGTTTTTGAAAAAATTGTATTTTTAATAAACCCTTGTATCTCGCTTATTTTGCGAGATACTTTTATTCTGTAAAAACATTTTTATGGCAACTTTTTTAGAAGAAAATAATGACGTTGTCAATTTTTTTAAATATTGTTTAGTTTTTGAGATATGGTATTTATCATAAAAAAATTAAATACGGACCTGGATTTTTTTTATTACTTTTTTGATTGGTTTCATGCTAGTATTATCATAAAATAATAAAAATTTAAAAAAAATTTGTTTTAAGGGAAAAAAAAAAATTTAATATTTAAAAAAAAATTAGTCCGAACCTGGATATTTCCAACATAAATATAAACTAAAAATTGCTAGTTAAACAATTTTTAGTTTAACTGTTTTGATACTTAGCATATTAAAATGGTTTTACGTTAATTTACAGATTTATTTGAAACAAAGTCTACGAAAAATACAAAAAAAAACATTATAAAAAATAACTAATCTTTCTGATTACCATTCTGTGTAAGACATTGTTGGCATTTTTGAGTAATTTTTCTTAACGCATTTTGCATAAAAATATTTCTGCCATTTAAATATTGGGATTTTGTTGCTTGAATGAAGCAGTCAAACATATCACATTTTTCAAAATCTGGATATGGTCGATTTCTAGCCAGTTTAAAATAATTGTAAGCCATTTAAAAAAATGACAAGTAAAATGACAATGTCAATTCCACGCTTTTGTTTTGTAAATTTCACGACCTGCTGTTTGGTTATCAAGTAATTAACTTTTTAACGTTTTTTACTTTATTTATAAATCTTTTAATTACCATTTCAAAACAGATAAACTAAAAATCGTTCAACTAGTGTGTCTTGCAATTTTTAATTTATAATTACGTTGGAAATTTCCAGGTTCGGACTATATTTTTTTTTTCAAATATTAAATAGCTTTTTTTAACCTTAAATCAAAAAAATATTAAAGTTTTATCATTTTAAGGTAATAATAGCATGGAACTAATCAAAGTAGTAATAAAAAAAATCCAGGTCCGTATTTAATTTTTTTATGATAAATACCATATCTCAAAAACTAAACAATATTTTTAAAAATTGACAACACATAGTTCTTATAACATTGCGGTAAGTATAATTTAAAATAAGTAAGAATAAAATTAGTTAAATTATGTAAGTTATACATTATTAGGCAAAAACCTAGAAACAAATTTTGTTTCCTAGTTTTGAATGTGTATATAATAAAAGGGATGAAAATATTCCAAGTAAGAACTTTTACATTGAGGCCATCAAAATAATAATTAGTCTTTGTGAAACAGAATATGGGAATACATAAACTACCACAGCGATTGAAGGAAAGCTTTCTTCTCTGGAATACATCCAAACAATTAATAAGAACCTTTTCACTAAAGCCATCAAAATAATAATTTAGTCTAAGCTTTTTACTAACCAAAATTTGAGCATAATATGTATTGTCTCTGTAGTATGATTATGTCTTTTTTATTATTTTCTAGATTATATTGATAGCCTTAGTATGTAAGTATCTACGCCTTATGCCTAATTTACTCAACAATGTAAGGGACCATTCTTAAATTATGTAATGCCACAGGGAGGGAGGTTTAACCTAACCTTGTGTTACACTAAATGTTTTTTAATGTATTTTTTACAAAAATACCTTATCAGGAGGGGAAGGAGGTCGAAAATACTGAATTTTTTAGTTAAATAATTTAAGGATGTGCCCTAATTTAAGTGTTTCTATGTTTTACCCAGTGAACTTCCAGGGCTCTCAACAGATAAACAGCAAAATAATATGAAAAATATGAACTTTTTAATAAAATTATGAAAAATATGAAATTAAGAAAACAAAATATGAAGGAATTATGAATAAAAAAATTAGTTTCTTTTTGGGTCCTAAACCAAATGGCTTGTTTGTCAAACCCAACTTTTTTTTAGGAAAACTCATTTATTAAGCAAAAATATATATTTCTTAATTTTATTTATTAAGAAAAGTTATAAGAAACATTTTCAAGTTGAATTAGGCCTGGATGGGGTATGGCCAAACAAAAACAAGGCACATTCTTTAAAGCATATTTTACGACAAGGTATAAGGTGTTTCCGTATTTTTAAACCAAGGTTTACTGGAATTATTCAAAGAAATAGAACAAAATTATAAATGCAAAAGTTGTAGGCTTTATCATATACCGAGGGGTGAACAGCTCTCACAATCGGTGTACACATTTCTCACAATCTTTACACAATCCCTCCCAATCACTCACAATCTGTCACAATGTTACCACAATCCTTCACAATCCCTCACAATCTTACCACAATCCTTCACAATCTTTACACAATCCATCCCAATCACTCACAATCCTGCATCCCACAATCCTTCACAATCTTTACACAGTCTGTCCCAATCACTCATAATCTTACCACAGCCCTTCACAATCTCTCGCAATCTTACCACAATCCCTCACAATCTTAGCAAAAGATTGTGAATTTTCACAATCGGTGGACACATTTTGGGTTAGCTGTTCACCCCTCGTCCTATACCATCAAAAAAAGTTATAAAAAACCACAAACATTGTAAATCTCTTACGGAATATCCTACAAATTAATATGTTTATGATTTAACTTTAACAAAAAAATAGATATTTTCTTTCTAAACTCAAAAATATATGATAAACTGCCATTTGGTAAAGCCACCGTTAAAATCTTAGCATCTACAATTTCTAGCAGTTTGGGACCTACTCTACATTTCTTGAAAATAGGTACCTTTTTTTCTATCTCTTAAAATAAGTGCAGTAGACCTTTTTGGAAATATAGTAAAACACCCTGTACATCTAGTAACACAGAACACTTAAGTATCTTGATGATATACTTGGTATACTTTAAACACCTATTCCGAGCTCAAACATTAAAAAAAAGTCAACATTACAATTAGACTTTTTTAGAACTAACCACGGATGTCCAAAACAACTAATTAACATAAAAAATGCAACAACCATAACAATAATAAAACAAAAGGCAAGAAAGCCCTACTTTATTCAGACTTTCTCAAAGGCAACAAACTAATAACAAACTAAAAGGAACTCAAAATTCAAGACTAGGAAAAATATTGAAAATTTCTACACTTCTTCTATGACTGAAGTTTCTTCATTGGGGAAAATATGAAATATATGAAGGTTTTTCTAAAAATATGGAGTTTTATGAAGTCTGAAAAAAAAGGTCTTAAGTACCATTACTACATAGGTGGAAAAAAGATAGATTATACCTACGAAAATTAAGCAATGTCCATTGCATTTCTAAATAAATCAGCCTTTACTTATACTAGATGACACAAACTATTATTTAAAATTCCTCCTTTTTTATATTTTTAGTATTTTGTCATGTTTTCGCTTCCTTTAGTGTGATTTTAGGCAAAAAATTAAAGTTTTTATTTGCTTACATTATGGCTATAAAATTTAGAGCAAAGTTTTTTTTGTCAATTTCACCCTTTTAATACTATAAACTAAATAAAGCTTACCTTTCTAGATAGCGGGAAATGCATCAAGATACTAAAAGATCGTTTTCACAATTAACACAGTCGAAATAAACTTTTAAAAACATTCTGTATTGAACAAAAATTATCCAATGGCATCCATTTTGCCAAATTTTTGACAACCCGTCTTTCAGCAGCGCTATGAGTTAAACAGCAATACAATGAATATACTGTGCATGAAAAAGAGATGCAAATGAGTATGTTCCAAAATTACAATTTATGTCGGGGTGCTAATGGGGTGCTAATGTCAACCTACGTCACGAGTCAGCGCCTAATTCAGTGGTGACAGCATTTTGCTTCACAACATAACGAGGTATTGATATCGAAGATAACAATGGTAGTTGCGACACATAGAGTTGCCACTGCGCAACAATATCACTGGAGGGGGTATCATCCCATGACAGACCCTGGACCCACAAACGTTGCATTAAACATTTAGCAACCAAAACAACTGGGGCTAGGAACCCGAGTGGATCATATATCCTTGCAATCTCAGAGAGAATGTTTCTCTTGGTACAAGGTCTTTCCATGGGCATCATAACAAAACGAATCAGATTTTGGACACCATTTTACCACCTTCACAACTGGGTGGTGTGGAATAAAATATGAGTGGAAGTCAGGGCTAGAATTGTGCAATTTCATATGCCCCTGGTCTAGGTAATCCTGAACAAAGTCTTTGTACGCACTATACAAAGCAGGATTCCTCAATAATCGGTTTTCCATCATATTGAATCTACGCAATGCTTGACCTTTAGAGTCACAAAGTTCTTGGCGAAGCTGTCTGAAAGGTAAACGAATGAACCGAACCGAACCGAAATCGAGATCGGTACGCGGAAACGTATACATCGTTCTCAAAATCGTCTGCTTTTTCAGCTTATTTTAAGTGGTTAAAGTGCGTTTTTAAGTATAAAACTAAAACAATTTCGCCAGAGTCAATGGCAGACAGCCGTATAGAGTAGACCCAGCCGTTCGCGTTGCTTGCTTATCGCTAAACTCGATAAATACGTTGAATTATAAAAAAAAGTATATACCAGTACCAAAATAGATATTTACCGATTCTTATTTTATAAAGTACATTTTAGAAATAAATAATGGGCTCAAGAAGTGCAGCTGCATTTGCAAAAGAAATGGAAACCATTGTGAAAAACAAAGTTATGGAGACTCTTGAAGGAGAATGGGCGGAACAAAAAATGGAGAATCATGTAAAAACTGTTGTCCAATCGAAATTTAATACGGCATGGACCGATGAACTGATTAGCAGGATATGCGAAAAAGTTGAAGTAAGTCTTCAGAAAAAAATTGATAGTCAGCAAGAACAGATTGAAGAACTTCAGACAAAAGTCTCTGGCCTAGAAAACGAACTACAAGAGATAAAGAAAAAGCAAGAACGACAAGAACAGTATAACAGAAACAAAGGGTTGCGTATTTTTGGCTGCACTCAACAAACAAAAAATGAAAATACAAAATTAGAGGTATGTAGGATGTTTCAAGAGAAATTGAAAATAAAGATTGAACAAAGTGAATTAGAAGAGACATACCGAATAGGCCAAAAAGAAGAAGAGAGCGAGAGACCGATCTTAGTTAGATTTAGGTATGAAAAACAAAAAAACCAAGTTTACTATGCAAAAAAGCTTTTAAAAGGAACCAATATTACTATCAGGGAGGATCTTACTAAATTTAGAATGGATCTGATAAAATCCGCAACCCAGCTATTTGATGCCAAAAAAGTCTGGACCCAGGGCGGAAAAATCTATCTTTACTCCAACGAGAAGAAAAACCTAATTCAATCTATTGAGGATCTGAACAACTTACATCAAGAAATATCATATTTGGGTTGATTAAATTAAATTATTGATAGTTTACGATAATTAAGGTACATACGTTTCTGTAGTTTAGGATTGTTTTTCTTTTTTATTCCTTTTCAATAAAAACACAATATATAGTGGTTTTCTCGTTCTTTATTGAATATATAAACTTTAGTTAAATTCTTGTAGGATTGAACAAAAATCACCTACAGGTTACAAGTGAAGTAAATAAAGATTATAATACAAAAAGTAATAACTTTCTTTATTAGTTCAGTGTTTTATTTTTATTTTTTAGTTTTTATGGTGATTATTTAAAATAAATGTTTCTTTTTGTTAAATATAATTTTAATTAACTCTCAAGAAACCAAGTAATCCCTTTACCAATTTAGGAGCGCCTATTATAAACATTATGGTTTCTTTTCTGAATTATGTTAAGTAAATCAACTAAAGTAGAGAACTTGGTAGTGCGTACTCATTTACTCAATAAATAAGATTAATTTTAATACTGGACTGATGTAGATAAATCTGCTTCTCCAATTTAAAAAAAAAATAATTTTTTTTTGCTGACTTTTATGTATCACACATTTTATGTATTTAACTGGTACTGGTTATTTCTTATTATTTCTTATTCTTTCTTATGCTTTTAAATAATCACATTTCCTAAATAAATAATGTCACATTAATGATAAGCAGCATGTGAATGGCGCAAAAGGCACTAGGTTTATATATTTGTTTTAGACATTTATTTGGTATTTGGTTAGTTACTTTTGCTTTTTTTTTTCTTACTTTTTTAGGTCTTTTTAGGATTGTTAGTTTTTTCATTTATTGCATTGCATATTGAGAGTTATACCTACCATGAGTAATGCTATCGTAGAAACACTGAATGACATACAACCATTTGAAGCCTACAATACGGAGTACATAGATTGTGTGGAGCAGGTACCGGGGTTGGGTGAGGTTAGGAATGCATTTTTTCTATTTCATATGAATATAAAAAGCTTAACAAACAAAATAAATGAACTCGCAGTGTTTTTTGACAAGTCTAGCACAACTTTTGATTTAATAATATTTACCGAGACATGGGGGGTAGATCGGGAACTAACTTTCGCTAATTATAAATTTGTTTACAGCAATGCTAGATTCAATCAAAACGATGGTGTGGTGATTTTTATTAAAAATAACCTAAACATTATTTTAGTTGAACATGTGAGATACAATGAGGTAACTTTTAGCATTAGGCAGTAAGCAAACACAATTCTAAATACAGAAATTTTGCTCTATATAGGCCACCCTCCACAGACAGGGAGGTATTTCTAAATGATTTCGAAATGATTCTTCAGAACTACAAATCCACCAATGACTACACGAATATCATTACTGGGGACATAAACTTCGATTTGCTTGACAAAACCCAAAAGATACAGAAATACAAAAATATTTTGGCATAATTTGGCTATTTACCCTTTATTAATATTCCAACAAGGGTGACCGAGGAGGGGGCGACAATTAATGACCACATTTTTTGCAAACACAAAAAAACAAGAGACCAGGGATACAGTGGCTAAGGTTCTAAAATGTTCCATTACTGACCATTACGCAACTTTATTTTGGCAGATAGATCGATCGAAGACTACTACGGAAAATAACCCAACAACAAAAATTAAAAAACTAAACACTCAAAAATTATTACAAAATATAAAACTTGAAAATTGGCTAGATGTACTGGCAGAAAACAATGTGAATACAGCAAGCACAAAATTCATTAATAAATTTAAATTTCTTATAAACAGCTGTTCACACACAAAAGTTATTAGGATAAAAAATAGAAAACACAAAACACCGTGGATCACAGAAAATATAGTGTCTTTAATAAAAGAAAGAGATCGAATGAAAAGTCCAGTGCTTCTTAGACCTGGGGATCAAAACTTAAAAAATACATACAAGCAATTTAGGAATCACGTGACTTCTATAATTAGATCGACAAAAAATAACTACTATAAAGAAAAAGTGGAAATAAATCAAAACAATTCTAAAGAAACATGGAAATTAATTCGTGAAATCACAGGAGACGAACAAAAAACTAAAAATGCCGTAGATAAAATTTTATTAAAAAATGGAAACTCCATAATTGATCCAAAAGAAATTAGTAACCAATTTAACCTATTCTTCTCATCGGTCGGTCAAAAAAAGATAGAAAAACTAAATAAAAATGCTAGTGAGGCTAACTGGATAGGAAAAAATCATACAAAAATAAAGAACACACTCTTTCTATTTCCAGCCGACGATGATGAAATCAAAAAACTGATATGCAATCTAAAAAATAATAGTAGTCCAGGTCCCGATGAAATAAAAACAGAAACTTTAAAATTATGTTTGCCATACATCCTTAAACCCTTAAAATGCATTGTCAATCTAATGTTTTCACAAGGAACATTTCCAGAATGTTTTAAAAAGTCAACTGTAGTTCCGATATTTAAACAAGGGGACCCAGCGCTACTAACAAATTATAGACCAATATCATTAATAAGCAATGTAGGAAAAATTCTTGAAAAGGCTTTAAAATCAAGACTTTTGAGTCATTTAGACAAAAATAATATAATTTCAAATAGACAGTTTGGGTTTAAATCGGGTGTGTCGACTGTAGACTCACTTCAGGCTCTTACTTCTGAATTACATAATCAGTTGAACCAGGGTCGGAAGCCTTTGACCATATTCCTGGATCTGGCAAAGGCTTTCGACACTGTTTCGCACAAAATTTTACTACAGAAAATGGAACATATTTTCAGTAGCTATTTGTGTTTACGCACCCAGAAAACCCAGATTGACTCTTTTTTAAGTGACGAACAAGAAATATCAGTTGGGATTCCTCAAGGAACTCTGCTGGGTCCGGTGCTATTTCAGATATTCATAAATGATCTTCTAGAGATGGATCTGCCAGGTACAGCAGCGTCATTCGCTGATGATACAGAGATCACAGTGACTGGAACTACATGGATTGAGACTTATTCTAATGCAAAAATTAGTCTGCAAAAAATAAATACTTGGTTAAAAGATAATTTACTAACTCTTAACATGTCTAAAACTAAATTTATTACTTTCAGTCTCACCCAGAAGAGCCAGCCAGACATAGATAGTTTAACGTGGCATACCTGCCAGAACATAGAATCAAGTGTTACTTGTGAAAATCATATAGAAAGGGTATCACACACAAAATATTTGAGAATTTTTGTCGACCTTCACCTTAAATGGAATTATCACGTTGACTACCTTGTGGGGAGGTTGAGGAGGGTCATACATTAATTCTATCAATTGCGTAATTGCATGTCAACGAGAAATATCGAAAACATTTATAAATCGTTAGTAGAGTCAATTATTAACTACTGCCTTCCTGTCTGGGGAGGAACTTATGAAAATAATTTAGAAAATTTAAAATTGATTCAAAAACGAATAATTAAAGAAATACACAACAAACCAATGAGATTCTTTTTTAACGAGCTCTTTGCAAATGTCATCAAGCTAAAGGACGTAAATACTCTATTCATAACTGCAGCAATTAACTTTGTACATGTTAATCCGAGCTTAAGGATAACAAATAATCAGCCATATCAAACTAGAGCAAACGTAAATATGCGAAACTTCACCACACCACAAGCAAAAAATACTGCATTTTTAAAATCAGTAAATTACCTTGGTATGAGACTTTACAATCTTGTGCTTCAACAATTAAAAATATTAAACAGTAAAATCAAATTTAAAAGAGAACTGTCTATATATGTATCACAAAATCTAGAGTGTTTCAAAGCCATTGCTAATGAGCTTTAGGTACAGTTATTCTCTATCAGTGTAATTCTCAGGTATAACTCTCTCGTTAAAATCATTTGATTTTTATTTTTCTTAGTTTAAGTCCTTAGGTTGGTTTGTCTTAGGCTTTTTTTTTCAATAATATTTACCCAGTGACTAAAACTATAATTTCTGCCACATACAAGTTCACGAGCACTTAGGTGGCACTTAATTGCACTTAAACTATGTACAGTGTAAATTTTTCTCTTTTTTAATAAAGCTTTTTGTATTTTGTATAGTGCATATATATAAAAAAAACAAAATATCCAACCAAAAAGTTTTAATTTTCACTCAAAACAAATTAAACATATTTTTATATTTTTGGTAATTAAAATATAATACACGTGCATTATTCTCGCGATGCCTGTGTGTGCAAATTGTTCACAACAGGTGGGGGAGCGCGATAGGCAGCATGTTACTTGCGATGCCTGCAAGCGGGCTATCCATCTACAATGCACAGATATTTCGGTTAAGGAAGATCGGGCCACCCGCGCAAAACTTAGAAATATTCGAATTGTTGGTAATCAATGCAGCAGTAATATAGAACAATTTTCAAATCTTCAAGCGCTGTTTAACAACTTTAAACAGGAGATTACCAATAAACTGGAGGACTTCTCAGCGAAATTCGAAAATATTAACCATAAACTATCCACCATTGATCAACTAAACTCAGCGCAATACCAAGATAGTATTGCTTCTGAAGCCTTCGATAGGATCAATCGTGCTAAGAATATCATGATTAAAGGGGTCGAGGAGGTTGAGGGAGAGGTGGCAGTCAAAAAAGAACACGACAAAAAGGTCGTCACTGACATACTGCAAAAAGTTGGTAGTGACGCAGAGCCCGTGGCCATTTTTCGGGTTGGGCAACCCAACCAACCCCCGTAGAATTAAGATAATCTTATCGAGTGAACAATAAGCCAAACACGTACTGCGAAACAAAAATAAACTTTTGGAACATGAAAACACTAAAGAACTAAACATCACAGATGATAAAACGGCCTTACAGATCAAATGCTTAAATGAACTCAGGGATGAGTTGGACACCAGAAAACAAAACGGTGAGTCAGACATAACCATCAAGTACATACATGGAAGGCCAAAAGTTACAAATTTTCGCCAGTAAACTTTACGTTAAACACAAACTCTACGACGACCCATTGCACGTACCTGGACTGGCTTATTCCTTATACGAATATATCTTCACTAAAGGCTAAATTTAACGAGTTTTTGTGCACCGTTCAACAAATTAAACCAAAAATAATATTTATTACAGAAACATTGCTTTATTTACGATAAAGTAGTGGAAGCAAAGTCAATATCTACCACCATTAAAAAAACCTTCAGAAATCACCTAAAACCATGGATAACGGCAGAAATTTTAACTCTAATAAAACATAAAAGAAATCTTAGGAAAAAATTCAAACGAACTAAAAGTATAAATCACTGGCAAATGCATAGAACTTTTTCAAATAGCCTAAAAACAACTATAGATGAAGCACGAACTTCCTATGAAGAAAGTATTATCAATAGTGACAATAACAAGAAATTATTTAAATACATACGTTGTTCTTTAAATTCGAAGGTTGCAACTTCATTGCTAAGGAAAGGTGATGGTTCACTTTGTTCAAATAACACAGAAACTGCGGAACTACTTTGCCAATACTTTTCCGAAGTGTTCACTACTGAACCAGATCACGACAACCTTTCCAACATTTTATCGCCTAGAGTAAAATCCAGTTTAAACGAGATACACTTTATAAGAGAGCTGATATCTAAGCATATCAAAAAACTTAGAAACAACTCTTCACCCGGAATAGATCAAATTTCATCTTATCTTATAAAAACCTGCATGAACGCCCTAATCGACCCTTTGAAGATATTAATGCAAGCATCATTTGATAGCGGCTTGCTCCCAGATGAGTGGAAAACTACTATTGTGACGCCTATATTTAAGTCGGGAGACAAATTAGAAGCCAAAAATTATCGACCAATTAGCCTAACCTCTGTGATCTGTAAACTTATGGAATCAATCCTAGCTGAGCATATGACTTAGTTCTTAATCGTTGAAAATGTAATACCCAAAGAACAACACGATTTTATTAAAGGTAGATCAACAACAACAAATCTACTCTCATGTGTTAATGATTGGACAAAAGCACTCGACAAGAGCGGACCTACAGACGTCATATACTTAGATTTTTCTAAGGCTTTTGATAAAGTAGAAAAAAATAGACTGTTACATAAACTAGATCACGCTGGAATCAGAGGAAAATGGCAAAATTGGTGCTCTTCATTTCTATCTGATAGAAAGTTCATGGTTCGAGTTGGTGAGGCACATTCAGGACTTCGGGATGTCATCAGTGGAGTGCCTCAAGGGTCGGTTTTAGGCCCTCTTCTATTTCTCGTCGTTTCAGCTGATTTACCACATCACATCAAATCTAAAAAAGCTGCGTTCGCTGATGATTTCAAATGTTACGCAAATCCAAACAAAGATCATGCCAACCTTCAGCTGGACCTTGATAACATATTTTTGTGGAGTACAGAATGGCTTCTTCCTTTGAATATAGACAAGTGTGTGGTTCTTCATATTGGAAAAAAGAATCTAAACCTACCGTATATTTTGAACACTACACAGTTATCAACCGTTAAATCTCACACCGATCTTGGACTTATAGTAAATTCTGACTTAACGTGGTCTGATAACATTGTGAATGCGTGTAAAAAAGCGAACAATATAGTAAATTCTGACTTAACGTGGTCTGATAACATTGTGAATGCGTGTAAAAAAGCGAACAATTTACTTTATTTATTAGGAAAATCCTTTCAACGCATCAATTTTGAAAAATTTAACAAACTTTATAAAACATATGTTCGACCTATTTTAGAATACGCAGGTGATGTGTGGTGTGCAGAATTAATTCGCGACCAAACTCTTCTTGAGAACGTTCAAGGTCAGGCAAGTAGATTGACATTCGGTAGAGTAAGACCTAGTTATAAAGAGAGACTATCTCAGGTTCATATGATTCCGTTTAAACAACGGAAAACATTAAACCATGACACTCGCTTAAGAGGACACCAATTAAAACTAAAAAGAGAAAACTTTAAGACGAAGACGCGACAATTTTTTATTACAAACATAGTGTTTTCTACATGGAACAATCTGCCGGAAAATGTTATTAATGCAGAAACCGTAAATCAATTCAAAAACAAACTAGATCGTTATCTTGGACTTAGCTAAAACATAAATAAGTTTCTGTGTACAGTTAGAATTTTTTTTCTAAATTAAGGGCTTTATAAGGATTTATTCCTCAGCCCCAACTGAAATTATAATAATAATAACATATCTGCCAGACTCAGTTCCAGAATGAGCGGCAGCAAACATTTTTCTACACAAGTCCTCATCAGAGGGAAAATGGATTCCCTGAGGGGTCGATTCCAGCTCCCAAAAACTTTGTAAGGTACTATCCAATTGAAATTCTATAGGGGAAGACACTGAGAACAACAAAATAATGGGTTTTTGAGTTTTACGAGGACCATCAATACCACCAAGGAGTATCCAACCAAATATTGAATTAATGGCACAAGTCCTCCATTTTCTCCTTTTTTAAAGCCAGGCACAAGCATGTGGCCAAACAAATAAACAAATCAACACCAATTAAAAGGTCTACACTACTAGGTTGTCCAAAATTAGGATCAGCAAAATCTAAATCTTTTAGGTATGGCCACTGAATAGAATCATATTCTACAACACTCACAGGTATGGTTCCACAAATTTTAGGAATAAAAATTGGCATCACAGGAAAACAACCTATCAGGAAATTTAGAGGAGCCAATTTGCAATGTAACATTGCCATATGACATACTAGAAATCATGCCATTTATTCCTTTATAGGAGTTCTATTCGGAGCCACTTTAAGTCCTAACCTCTCAGCCAAAGAGATGGTTACAAAGGACGCTTCACTAGCGGAATCTAAAATTGGCCGACAAGACACAAACGTCTTGTTGGCATCTACAACTAAAACTTCGGCAGTTGCAAAAAGCACAGGTCTCCTCTTCCGAGGTTCAAAATGGTTGTTACTGGGTGTAGCGGTACACAATGCCTGTTTGGCACCTTCACTATTAGGTATACGGGGGGTCTCCCCTAGACAATCAACTTGGGGGCTCGGAGAACTTTTCACAAAGTGCAACAGGGAATGCTGAAGACCCTGGCACTGACGACACGTGGCATTTGTAGGGCATTGAAAAACACCATGTTTGCCAAAGCAGTTAAAACACAATCGTTCACGCTTAACAAATTGATGGCGTTGACCTACTTCTAATTCCAGAAATCTGGCACACTTCACAAGGGGGTGGTAGGGCTGCTGCTGGCAATAAGCACAACCTTTATTACCAGACTGGCCTGTTCCAGTCAATAACACAGGATAGGGTGGTTTGCCACCCTTCCTAGGGGGTAGAGGAGGTGATACCTTCGGCTTATTCAAAAGAGAACTATTTTCCAAAGCCCGACAATTTTTCTCTAAGAATCTTAACAAATCTTTATAGGATGAGATTTCCTTATCACTATACTCAATCTCAAACTGAGTTTTTAATGGGGTATCAACTTTTTGCAAAAGAAGAATCATTTTAGCAAAATCTAAAAGGTCTACATCATCATAGTTTGACAATGCTTCCAAATTTTCCCGGAAAGTGGACAACAATAATCTCAAATCATGTGGGTTGCTCGATTTTGCAGAAGGGGCTTAACAAATAGACGTCCAATAATTTGTTACCAAAAGTCTTTTATTATTAAAGCGCCTAATCATCGCGTCTAAAGCTACTCTATAATTATCCGAGGTTAGTGGTATGTTCCTAATTACAGATGCGGCTTCTCCCACCAGAGCGGTATTTAAGGCTTGAAATTTAGCTATTTCACTCATGTCAGCTTTATCATGAAGTGACTTAAGCATATCAAAAAAGGTGGGTTATTTTTTAAGATTACCGTCAAAATGGGGTACTAGAGGTACTTTTAATTTCAAGACCCTTGTCCACATTTACCAGGGAATGGTTTAAAATTGTCTATGAGGCATCTTGGTAATCCTCAGGATAGAGCTCACGACAAATCGATCTAATTATGTACTTCATTTCATCAAATTCCTGCACTAAGGTTTCCTGACTTTCCTGTATCTGATCACTACTATCTAAGCTTATAATTTCAAAATGCAAGGTATCAAATTGACTTACCAGAGAACGCACATCTTCCCATCTGGGTTTTAACTTTTTGCTTTATCTGCATTGCCCTGGGCTCTCAGGGCAACCAACCTTCAAAACCATGCGGACTCTAAAAAAAAACCGGTACAAAAAACAACAATGTTCAAATCTGGCAAAAAACGATAAAATGTGGCTGCTGCAAAAAAACTACAAAATTACCAATTTTTTTACAAAAAAAAACTGTAAAATCCAAAGGGTTTTTTCATACATCCGGCTCGAAGGGCGAAATAGACATCTGAGCGCGAAGGGCCAAATAGACGACTGGTCGCAAGGACCAAGACGGCTTTGCCCGAAGGGGAGAAAACTAGAGATATCCCAAAAAAAATTACCTTAAAGTTAAATTCGCCCCGTCTTGAAAACAGAAGTCTATAGAACTAAAAACAAAAAAAAAATCGGCAACACGCTAGAAGCTTACCTTCTTTCATTCAGCAGCAGTTCCACAATTTCACTCGCGGCCGCGGCCTTTTCTTGTGGCTGGAATTTCGGTCTTAAACTTAAACCACGTGTGACTTCTTTCAGTTTCTTGTCGGAAGTGATTTCTTCATTCCTCTGTCAAACACAGGGTGTCGCTTCAAACTCCCAGCATGTGCAAAAGCGCGCATGATTTTGCCAAAATGATCAGGTGATCAAAAAGAAAATAACTTTCAACAAAGAGAGAAATTATCACCTGATCGCAATTTTTGCCAAACAAGGGCTTTCTTTTTTGAAGGTTTTTGCTGAAAGCCCAAAAATATCAAAACAAACTTTAAGGTTAGGTTTTCTCAAAAGTTCAAAATAAAACAAAAACAAAAATAACTGGCAGCATTAAGCAGACACAGTATCATACATATAATAATCTGTGGAAAAACTAAGGTAACTGATAATGAATACTGCGCTCCTCAAAGGTGACAAAACATGACAGAAGTAACTTTTTCGCCCAAAAAATCATTGTAATTATTAAAGTCAGATTGAAAGGTTATAAATATCAATTTTATTGTGCTGACAATGATTTATTGGGGGTAAAAGTGTGTCATGTTTCGCTACCTATAAGGAACACTTATTATCAGTTACTTTACGATTCAATATAAATATCGATTATTGGGCTTAGGATTTTTTATAGAAATAAACACCAATAATAGATTTAAAAAAATAATAAAAGTTTGGAGGATATTATGTAACTATTTTTATTTAAAATTCAAAAACTTAAAACATTTAAGATCTCAAAGAACAATACCCGTTTGGCTAAAAGCATCACTTCACTAAATATATTAGTTAATAATTTTTTAGGGACTTGACCGATTTCAAAATTTAAGTATGGCAAAAAAAATGAGGGTAATTAACCTGAAGTTTAACCTCGAATGCCTCCCAAAAATTTTTAAAAAAAGAATATTTTTAAAATTTTCTTTAAATATCTAAAATGTTATTAACAAATAGATTTGGTGTAATTTTTTCCGATCCTGTATAGCGAATACATACAGTCCAATTCCTGACTTATTTTTTAAATTAGCAAAAGTGTTGACGGTTAACTCCTCAAAATTTCATATTCGGCAGAGGAAACCTTATTATGTCCGTAGTTACGGTCAAAAATATATCTAATATTTAAAGTTGAGTTTCGGCAAGTTATAATGTAGCTAAATTAAACTTTTGGCCCTTTTTTGATCTCGCTGATTTTCGGCATCGAAACTAGGCGCTGATTAACCTGCTTTCTTTCTGTCCGTATCCTAAGACAACCGTCTCGCACTTTCCTAAATATTACCAGCTGTTGAAAACAACTGTTCGCTGGCAACGCTTCTTGGTGGGGTTGCTAAATAAATTATCGCAGATTTGTACAAAAGTGGAAAAACCTCTTTTTTGTTTGCCCACCAAGCCAAAGGATCATCAGTTTTTAAAGTTTTGGCTGATTTTATGTATTTCTCAAGTTGTTCTTCAATGTTATTAATAAAATAAAATTAACAAAACTACAAAAATGTAAAATACAAACTTCAGACAGGCATATCACAAATGAGATCAAGGAAAATTGAAAAATTTAAAATACCTAGAATATGTTGATTAAAAAGCCAAAGAAGGCAAGCCCAGAACCAGTAATAGATGAGTGGGAGGAGAGTTGTATAAAAAAGACTCAAAGAGTAATTTATTGAAATGAGAATTGCATAAATTCGTCAATGGAATAGAAAGCTTGTTCTTGAAGTGTAGTTTTTAATGTCGATCGAAACTTGCTTAGATCCGTAAATTTCTTTAAAGAAGAGGGTAAGTGATTATAGAGTTTGATTCCGTTGTAAATAATTGATTTCTGTGCAAGAGAGGTGTGAGGAATTGGAAGAGAGATGTTTTGAGATTGTCGTGTATTTGGAACTGTCTGACGTAGTGGAAAGAGGGTAATATTTTTTACAAGCTTTTATTTAGCTTCAGATGTTCTGTCTAACTATCTAACTAACTATCTATCAAATCTTGTGAAGCGTTTTTGACACACTTCCCATTATCCGATTTGGATGAAATTTGGTACACACATAGTGGTCCTATGACAATACAACATTAAGAAAAAAATGTCCTCCCACCCCTACCCCCTATGAACCGAACCGAACCCCTTCTATAGAAAAATATGTTCCCATTATCCGATTTGGATAAAATTTGGTATACACATAGTGGTCCGATGATAATACAACAATAAGAAAAAAAATATCCTCCCACCCTACCCCCACCCCCTTCCATAGAAAAATTTGTTTTTGACACACATCCCGTTATCCGATTTGGATGAAATTTGGTATACATATAATGATCCGATGACAATACAATATTAAGAAAAAAATATCCTTCCACCCCTACTCCCACCCCCTTCCATAGAAAATGCGTTTTTGACACCCTTCCCATTTTCCGATTTGGATGAAATTTGGTATACATATAGTGGTCCGATGACAATACAACATTGAAAAAAAAAGCCTACCACTCCTACCCCCACCCCCATCTATAGAAAAATGCGTTTTTGACACACATCCCGTTATCCGATTTGGATGAAATTTGGTATACATATAGTGGTCCGATGACAATACAACATTGAAAAAAAATCCTACCACTCCTACCCCCACCCCCATCTATAGAAAAATGCGTTACATGTAGTGGTCCGATGACAATACAACAATAATGAAAAAATGTCCTCCCACCCCTACCCCCCACCCCCTTCCATAAAAAATGCGTTTTTGACACACTTCACTTCAAATGACTTTTATAAAATTTGGTATATGCATAAAGGTCCGATGGCAATACAGCCCATCCAAAAAATATATTTCTACCTCTACCCCCACCCTCTCCTTCCCCCAATAGAAAAATGAGTTTCCAAACAACTCACGAACAGCGATTTCATTATAATCTAGAATAAACTCTTCTGTTCTGTTATTGAACAAATTGGGTCTTGTAAAAGTTAAAAAGCAAGCCATTGGCATCACACCAGCGTTTAATCACACGGATGTAGTGAGATATCACGTCAACTAAGTGAGCAGGGTCATCATTCCAGACAATGGTGGCATCATCCGCAAAGACAGAACAGTCCTGATATATCCAATGTTAATAAGTCATTAATATAGACAAGGAATAAAATAGGTCCCAGGACAGATCCTTGAGGAACACCAGAGACTGTTTGCTGCCTAGAAGAGGATTTGTTGTTCACCACAACACTCTGACTGCGATTAGTGAGAAATGATTGAAACCACTTCAAAACCGTACCCCTAAAGCCATACACCTCAAGCTTCCACAACAGAATCCTATGACTCACGCAGTCAAAAGCTTTCGAAAAGTCACAGAAAACTGCCGCAGTAGCCTGCCCATTATTATAGTGCCTAGGGAGCTGTTCTATTACTCGGAGCATTGCGTCGTGTGTGTTTTTTTTCGGAAGAAATCCAAACTGTGCGGAATTAAAAGCACCATGCTCAGTCATGAAATCCATCACGCGCTTTTTGGCAAGCTTTTCGATTACTTTGGAAATCGTCGATAACAATGTTATTGGCCGATAGTTAGAAGGATTTGATGTATCACCAGCCTTATGTATTGGTACTACTAAAGCTTCCTTCAGACAAGATGGAAACGAACCTTCAATGAAGGATTTGTTGATGGCGAAAGACAAGACATCAAGAGCTCTAACTGGTAGTTCTTTGAGAATCTTACACGATATTCCATCAAGACCAGCAGCGTTTTGATTTTTTATTGATTGGATGACTTTCTTTATCTCGTTCCTGTGTGTTGGAGCAAATGTGAAGGTGTGTTCAACCCGAGTGTTTTCAAGAAAGCTAAGAGGATCTTTATTTGTTTTGATATTTTTTGTGAGCTTTGTCGCTACTGAGCAATAGAATTTATTAAGAGTGTCTGGTTCGATGTTGATCTTTTGTGGCGCAGATGAATTTTTTCCTGTGATATCGCGAACAATGTTCCAGGTTTCTTTGGGTTTATTATTGGACTTATCCAGCCTATTAGAGTAGAACAGATGTTTTGATTTGTGGATTAGCTTTCTATAGATTTTACGGTATGAGAGATAATAATTAAAGATGAACTGACTTTCTGAAAAATGTTTACGTATCATATTTAAAGATCTAATATTATTTGCTGCGATTTTGAGACCCTTCGTGAGCCAAAGTTTCTTGTCAGGTTTTTTACGAAGGGGTTTAAGAGGAAATGATTTGTTTACGATGATCGAGAGTTTAGAATGAAACATTTTAAGTGGATCGTTATCATTTAGTAGGCTTTCCCACGCAGTGGTATTGCAGTTGTCTTTAAAGGCAAGAAAATTATTCTTACTAAATATTCTGCCATGTTTTGTGTAATTATGAGTTTTATAATTTAGAGGAAAATATGCAATTGCAGCATGGTGGTCAGATAGTGCAGGATCATTTACCTCTCATTTAATGTCTTGCTCGAAGTTAGAGCAAATGTAATCGATTGTAGTAGAGGTGGTACTTGTAACTCTCGTAGGTTCTTTCACGTGCATTTTTAGGTTAAACGACTCGAGAAGGTTTATTAAAACGATTGTGGGCAGGGCCTCTTGATTACCAAAATCAATGTTAAGATCTCCCGCGATTATTAGTCTAGATTTAACAGGTAAATTTGATAGTAGGGTTTCGAAATTTCCAATAAAGTGATCCACACTAGTACCTGGAGAACGGTAGAGACACAGCATGTAGGTATTTAATGATTTAGAATGAAGAAGAGAAAACTCAAAGATTTTTTCAACTAACAAGAAATTAAATTTATCGCAATTTGTGAAATCAGCGATTGAAGACAGTTCTGAGTTTATTAGAATTGTTGTGCCGCCATGTTCGGATTGATTACGGCAACATTTAGATAGCATATGGTAGTTTGGTACATGAAAAGGTTCTTGGTCGGCCAACCAATGCTTTGTGAGTAAAACGAGGTGGGGAAAGTTTCTGCTTTCAAGGTAGATAAAAAGCTCATCGGCTTTATTCCTAGCTGACTGGTTATTAAGTAATAGAAGTGATATATGGTCAGGTTTAGGAGACGTAGAAGACCTAATTACTGGGTCTGACTCTTCCCTAAAAAAGAATTTGAAGAATCAAGAATTGAACAATGACTATTGTCAAAGCGATTGGAATGCGACGAGTTAAGAATTGAGGGATTACTATTGTTGAAGCGATTGGAATTGGTATGAAGATTGATGCTATTGTTTAGTTCATCAAACAGGCAAGTTGGCTGAGTATTACTGTTAAGCTCAGAAAGGTTACTGGTTCTATGAAAAACCTGTCAGGTGGAGACAATGACTATTGCAGTCAGGTGGAGACAATGATAACTCCTTCTGTAGAGTATCCAGGTTTATTGACTCCACAACCATCCTCCCAATCAACCAGTCATGTCTGAAGCACTTTTAAATGTTCTTAAAACTTACTTTCTGTAGAATCGTAATTCTGCCCTTACCTTTTAAAATTTCGTATTTTAAATCTGTACAGGTTCTTTGCAATAAAGCATTGTCAAAAAGACGTGCCTTAACCCTTGGGTCTAATCTAGTATCGTTTATTAGTCAAATTTACCTAATTTTCAAAGTAAAAAAAGAAATTTGGCCGATATGATATCGGCCGATATCGGCCATGCGTATATCGGTCTCGACCGATATCGGTATCGGCCTGAAAAACCCGTATCGGTCGATCCCTAGTAGTGACAACAGTGACCCTTCGCACGGCATTTCAGAATCCCAATCTTGCTTGAAAATGTTCATATTTCAAGATATACAGGGTTTTCGGTTTTATTAACTAACATGCTAATATTTAATGCGGTAATTATTGGGTCCATTTTGAGAAAAAAAACTTCATATGCACAAACACACATTTGTTTTAACTTAAACAGGGTGTTAAGGATTTTCAAAAAATAATCTTTTTTATTAATATTGTTATGATACTGCTCTAGACACTCTTTTGAAATTTGGCTAACAGTTTCTCTTTACCAAGAGGCACTTTTTAATGTATAACATGTTTTTTTTTCGACCAGTGGCGTACGTGCGGAAATTTCCCTTCGTATTTTTGAAGAAAAAAAATTGTTTTTTAAATAAAGGGGTCTAGCAATACGCAAATAAATGAATTTAATATTTTTCATACAAAAACCGTACATTAAAGGAACAAAAATCAAGAGCACTGAATTTGCTTAGCAAAGAATGAGAATTTAAAAAATAATTTTTATGTAAATGAAAAGTGTTGTATCATTATTTTCTTTAAAGTTGATGTATTGTATGTACATGTTAAATACCAAAAAAATATTTTATTTACTGAGTAGTCTGTAATTTTTTATACAGGGTGGTAAAGTAGGTCCAAGGAATACTAAAGTAATTACATACCCTTACAGTTACTCTTGGTCACTAAAAATATATTATGTTTAAACCAAAATTATATCAGTCACGTGATTACCGATGTAAAAAGGCCGTCCTTCTTTTATTTATAAAAAGTGTAATATGTATTTATAAGTTTTGATAAAATTTTACATATTTTGAAGCGTCTTTAAGTTGGAAAGGTATTAGATCCGTCCGAAAAAATATTTTATCATGCGTGCGATATAATTATAATTCCAAAATTTTATTTTAAAAATTTTGTTAAAATTGGTTTGGTATTTTTGGAATTTTCGCGACGCAGTTCAATCTATTTTGCGTTTTTAACGAATATTTTAAAAAGTATAACTTTATTGGATATTTTTTATGATATTTTTTATTACTGAATTTTTCTTTTTTAAGGTACAGCGTGTCCCATTTTCGATGGGATTAAATGGGAAACTCGGTTATTATTAAAGATATCGATTTTCGGATTGCACCTTACCGTGCTCTTTTTTGGAGCCCTTAAAAATGGTGTAATCAGATTTTTACTATACCCCCTGGTTTCGCTAATACAGGGAGTTTTTGAAAAAATTGCATTTTTTTTAATTCCTTGTATCTCGCTTATTTTGCAAGATATTTTTATTCTGTAAAAACCTTTCTATGGCAACTTTTTTAGAGCAAAATAATGACGTTGTCAATTTTTAAAAATATTGTTCAGTTTTTGAGATATGGTATTTATCATAAAAAAATTAAATACGGACCTGGATTTTTTTTATTACTACTTTGATTAGTTCCATGCTATTATTACCTTAAAATGATAAAACTTTAATATTTTTTTGATTTAAGGTTACAAAAAGCTATTTAATATTTGAAAAAAAAATATAGTCCGAACCTGGAAATTTCCAACGTAATTATAAATTAAAAATTGCAAGACACACTAGTTGAACGATTTTTGTTTATCTGTTTTGAAATGATAATTAAAAGATTTATAAATACAGTAAAAAACGTTAAAAAGTTACAAAAATAATATCGTACTAATTATTTGATAACCAAAGAGCAGGTCGTGAAATTTACAAAACAAAAGCGTGGAATTGACATTGTCATTTTACTTGTCACTTTTGTAAATGGCTTACAATTATTTTAAACTGGCTAGAAATCGACCATATCCAGATTTTGAAAAATGTGATATGTTTGACTGCTTCATTCAAGCAACAAAATCCCAATATTTAAATGGCAGAAATATTTTTATGCAAAATGCGTTAAGAAAAATTACTCAGAAATGCCAACAATTTCTTACACATAATGGTAATCAGAAAGATTAGTTATTTTTTATAATTTGTTTTTTTTTTGTATTTTTCGTAGACTTTGTTTTAAATAAATCTGTAAATTAACGTAAAACCATTTTAATATGCTAAGTATCAAAACAGTTAAACTAAAAATTGTTTAACTAGCAATTTTTAGTTTATATTTATGTTGGAAATATCCAGGTTCGGACTAATTTTTTTTTAAATATTAAATTTTTTTTTTTACCTTAAAACAAATTTTTTTTAAATTTTTATTATTTTATGATAATACTAGCATAAAACCAATCAAAAAAGTAATAAAAAAAATCCAGGTCCGTATTTAATTTTTTTATTATAAATACCATATCTCAAAAACTAAACAAAATTTAAAAAAATTGATAACGTCATTATTTTCTTCTAAAAAAGTTGCCATAAAAATGTTTTTACAGAATAAAAGTATCTCGCAAAATAAGCAAGATACAAGGGATTATTAAAAATACAATTTTTTCAAAAACTCCCTGTATTAGCGAAACTACGGGGTATAGCAAAAATCTGATTACACCATTTTTAAGGGCTCCAAAAAAGAGCCATTTTTAAGGGCTCAAAAAAAGAGGACGGTAAGGTGCAATCAGAAAATCAATATCTTTAATAATAACCGAGTTTCCCATTTAATCTCATCGAAAATGGGACACGCTGTACATATTTTTAAAAAGCGGATGGTAACATTGTTAGTTATTACAAGAATTATTGCATATGAGTTGTTTTATCATACTCCGAGACAGCTTTTTAAAATGTTTGTGCTTTAATACCTAGTTACTTTTATTTAAAAGTATTCTTTTAAATTTTCAAATGGTGCGGAAAATTGTTCTTAGGGTAAATCAATTTTAATAAACTCCTTTAAAATCCTATTTGTGTGCTCTACAATTTTCTTAAAATCTGTTGCTCTAGCAGTAAAGATTTCGAACTTGAAAATCTAAATATGCACGTTTTTTGCCGCCAACCGAAATTGTCTCAGTGTTGCCACACGGCGACAAACAAACATAAGATCTAATTTCTCAGTCGACCCCCGTAACCTAAGGTATGGCCCGCAGTGGGACCATACGGCATCGTCGAAATATCGCAATATTACAAGACATTTATTTATATTTTTTTGAAAATTCAACCAACTTGCTTTAGACCATTGAGACCCTTGACAACTTCGTCAGCTGGAGCAACAACCGTAATTTCAACCAAGCCGTTAGCCAAAACCGCTTTCAGAAGGATGACAAGAAGAAAAACGTCAAGGTATTTATTTTTACCCTAAAATAAAACAGCGCGATAAAAGGGGTACTATGTTGTACCAAATTGGAAAAAAAACATAATTAAATTAATGCATGTGTTATCACGGACATTCTAAATGTATCGTATGGTTTTTTTGTTATCCGGATCTCACTTGACATCAATGAGGTATCATAACAAAATACACACTAGACGTCAAGGTTAAATTAACTTTTAGTTAAATGCAGGGTACAATAAAAGTATTTTCGGGCCACGAAATTCAATTTCTTTACGGTAAGGGCATGCGGAAAGAATTGGTAGTGCAGAATCTTCTGCTTGGAAGTTACAGCATATAAACAAAACAAAAAAAACTTTCTTGATAGGGAAAATCTTCTTTGAATAAAAAGATCCAAAATCCTTTTTTAAAAATAAAACAACCCAAATAAACACTGGTTTAATCCAAAATCCCCAGATTTTTCTGTAAAATTGAATATGGGTTAGAGAGAGAAAGCCAATCCAATCGTGCAGTGGTAAGAAATAACGTCTCCCTCACAGGCGGGGACCTTTATGAAAACTCCCTAGCAATGTCGCTATCATACAGTTTAAATACCGTGTATAGGATTTAAATATTATTCAAAACGCATGCATGTCTTTGCCTAATATTTTCTACAAGATGCTTAGTTAGTTCGGTTCCTGCGATTTTTATTTATTGGCTCTGTCTACTATTTGCCACGTCACATCGGTGGACACCAAGATAGTATGACTCGAAGTCACTTGGTGCTCAAAATGACCACGCAATCGTCCTTCCGTAACCGCATCCTGGAGACGCCAGGCTTTAAGGATGCAGTGACCCTAAATCGTCCGCATTGTATTGGCCTAGGTTCAGTTTTTCTTTTTGGCATATGCCAGCGCTCTTCAAGCGATTTTAAGACTCTGACACTTTGGCCACTTGGAACCGGGTTGTATTGGCCTAGTCTGACGGTTGATCTGGTGTAACTTGTATAATCTAGCACTATCCATTGATTTTTATTATACGATTCAATAAGGAGAAGCTTTTGATAAAAATATGTGGATGGCGCCACGGTAGCGCTATTTAACGATGACGTCACACCAACTGCTGGATACTAAACAGAAACATTGAGCCAAGACATGACTTTGGTCAGTTGCGTGTTGCATTATGTTTCAACAGGGCTTTCCGTGCACAGATATATTTAAGACGTGAGTACTGTTAATTAGGTTTTCGAACATTTTACCCCCTTCAAAAATTTCGAATTTCTTCAATCTATTTTAAAAATGTTTAATTTAAAAAAAATACCTTTTTAGTATCGTGGCACCATTGGCAATCGTAACCGCAACCAAGACGGCAGCAAAAAAAGCAATCAGAAGAAAGATGATAAGAAGGACGATAAGGTATTTCTATTTCCAAAACTATTTCCTAGCCCTAGATCACATAAAATATAATAAAGTGTAAATGCGTTTCTGCGAAATTTAAGACAGGAGTTCTATTATTACCTTTCTAGCCCGCGCAGCAATGGCAGTTTTTTATAAATATCACAAATTATTGAATAAAATGTGACACTACACACTACTACTATATTCCGAAAACCGCTTATTCATACTACGCTCCATTAAATAGTTATTATTAAACTCTCATTAGCATTAATGGATTTTATCCAAAATCAGTTTGTTAGAGTGTTGAGCCTGAACATTTTATTAAATTCGGTTTAGCGGTTTAGGAGCTATGGTGTTACGGACTGAAATAATACACACCTACACACACACCTACACACACACCTACACACACACCTACACACACACCTACACACACACCTACACACACACACCTACACACACACACACACCTACACACACACACACACACAGACCTACACACACACACCTACACACACACTCCATCACACACACACACCAACACACACACACCAACACACACACACACCAACGCACACACATCAACACACACACCTACACAAACATATACCTACACATACATACACGTACACACATTTACCTACACTTACACACATTTACCTACACCTACACACATTTACCTACACCTACACACATTTACCTACACCTACATACATTTACCTACACCTACACACATTTACCTACACCTACACACATTTACCTACACCTACACACATTTACCTACACCTACACACATTTACCTACACCTACACACATTTACCTACACCTACACACATTTACCTACACCTACACACATTTACCTACACCTACACACATTTACCTACACCTACACACATTTACCTACACACATTTACCCACACACATTTACCTACGCACACTCCACACACACACATACACACCTACACACACACACCTACACACACACTCCATCACCCACACACACCTACACACACACACACCTTCACACACTCGCACCAACACACACACCTACACACACATATACCTACACATACATACACCTACACACATTTACCTACACCTACATACATTTACCTACGCCTACACACATTTACCTACACCTACACACATTTAGCCATATCTACACACATTTACCTACACCTACACACATTTACCTACACCTACACACATTTACCTACACCTACACATTTACCTATACCTACACACATTTACCTACACACATTTACCTACACACAATTACCTACACACATTTACCTACCTACACACATTTACCTACACCTACACATTTACCTACACCTACACACATTTACCTACACACATTTACCTACCTACACACATTTACCTACACACATTTACCTACACACATTTACCTACACACATTTACCTACACACATTTACCTACACACATTTACCTACACACATTTACCTACACACATTTACCTACACACATTTACCCACACACATTTACCTACACACACACCTACACACACATACCTACACACACACACACACACACACACCCACATACAAACACACACACAATATTTCTTCTCGAGCCATTGCTACGCGGGCTAGGAGAGATGATTTGAGATGAGGCCGAGAAAGTGTTATTTGTGTGTATTTTGACCTATCTTAGCAATATCGTCGTGACGTCTGTCGGTGTGTGTGTGTATGTCTGTCCGTAACATTTCATTTTGGGCTTTACGTTTTCATTAATACTTTGGGAAGAATGTTGTTGAAAAAAAACACTATACAATGACACAAATGTATAGTATGTCGGGTGTAATACAGGTCTTACTTCTTTTATTTTGCGTAAATAAAAATACCTGTTAACAATCTAGTTTTTATTTAATATTTGTGATATATAAGTGGAAGCAATGCTTTCACTAATCAATCAATTAATGAAAATTTACATACACAGATTGGTGGTTTAAAATAATGCAGTTGCAAGTGATTCCCAATTTCACAAATCTTTACATTAAATTTTAATTTTAAAAAAAGGAAAAAGCCGATCAGTTAGGCGATGCCGAAGATAAGAAAACAGTGTATGAGGATGAGGAAGAAGATGAAACTGAGGAAAAGGCGGGTAAGAATGTGTTTAGGGACTTTGTTGAACCAAAACTCCTTTGAAGGCGTTAGATAAGGTTTTTTGGCGTTACAAACGTGAATCTCAGTCATTTCGAGTAGAGGAAATATGAGGGTTCTGGCGCATTTTGGGGGGGGGGGCTTTGGCCGCGCACTATTCGACGACCCCTAAAATCAGTCAATTTTACTAAAATCGAGCGAACCGACCCAAAAATTTAACGAAAAAATCAAGCGAACCGAAGCAATTGACCACTAAAATAAGTCAATTTTAGGAAAATCGAGCGAACCGACGAAGCAAAACTTGAATAAAAAAATCGAGCAAACCGAAGCTATCGCGCTATTCGACGACCTCTAAAATCAGTTAATTTTACCGAAGCAAAAATTGATTGAAAAAAGGTCTCTAACCGAACCAAAAAATTTCAAAATTCTCAACTTTTGAAAAAACAAATTATCGAAAAACACATTTTGCTATTTGAGGATCCTAAAATCAAATAATTTTACGAAAATCGAGCAAACGTAAGCTAAAATTTAACAAAAAAAGTCTCTAACCGAACCTAAAAATTTCAAAATTCCCAAGTTTAAAAAAAAAATCGTCGGAAAACCCAAAACTCGCGCTATTCGGGGACCCTAAAATCAATTAATTTTACGAAAATCGAGGAAATCGAAGCAAAAATTGATAGAAAAAGGTCTAAGCGAAAAACAAATTTGAAAATTCCAAAAATTTTATGAAAAAATCGATTGAACCGAAGTCATCGCACTATTCGAGAACCCCTCAAATCAATCAATTTTATGAAAACCCTTCGAACCAAACCAAAAATTTAACGAAGCTAACTGAAGTCATCGCACTATTCGAGAACCCCTAAAATCAATCAATTTTATAAAAACCCTACGAACCGAACCAAAAATTTTCCAGCCAAACTTCTTTATGTTCAATTTAGCACTGTGCCTAAAAGTTATTTGCAGCCGTAATAGCCAAGTTTAGAAAAATATTTCTAAACTAGTAAGAACCTTTCATTTTGAAATTTGTATTGGAGAACTTGGCTTTACTTTTATCTCATTTTTACGGAATACCACTTTCGCGTACTTGGCTTTTTTTTACATAAAATGTTTTTGTTATGATTTCACTCCTTTTTAAAAGGATTTGGATAATATTTAAGTTTTAAAGTAGTAAAATATGCGGAATATTGTTCAAAACTTTTCCAATGTCTTCTTAAAAATGTTGAGGTTTTTTATGTTTTCCTATGGTTTTATCATAGTTCCTATCAGCCTTCCAAAGCGCAGCTTTCCATTTATGGGGGAGGAAAGTAAATTAAAACTTCCAAAGCTCAGCTCTCTAGCGTTTCTGGAAGTGGGCAGTGTTAATTTTACATAATTACACATTTATAGGGGAGGGAAGTAAATTATAATTTTGGGGTCTTTTTTTTTCTATAGCTTTATCATAGTTACTATCGGCCTTCCAAAGCTCAGCTCTCTAGCTTGTCTGGAAGTGGACAATGTTACTTTTACATTACTTTACATTTATAGGGGAGCGAAGTAAATTACAATTTTGGGGTTTTTAATTTTTTTCCTATAGTTTTATCATAGTTCCTATCAGTCTGCCAAAGCTCAGCTATCTAGCATTTCTGGATGTGGGCAATGTTACTTTTACATAACTTTATATGTATAGGGGAGGGGAGTAAATTAGAATTTTGGGGTTTGTTTAATTTTTTCCAGGGGTTTTATCATCATTTCTATCAGTTTGCCAAATTTTAGCTGTGCAGCGTGTCTGGAAGTACATACAGTAGAATTTTGATGGTCTATACATGAGTGAGTGGCAATTTTGACGTTATATGGAAGTCCATGAAACTTGGAGGAGTTGTTAAGTCTATGGAGATCTACGACTGTGCAAAGTTTGAGATTCGTAGCTCATTACAAAGTAAAGTTTTAGATAGGTCTCAAGAAAAGATGGTACGTCAGCGCGAACTTGGCGAGGCACTGCCGTGCCCTCAGATCAGCCATCCAAAGCTCAGCTCTCTAGCTTTTCTGAAAAGGGGCAATGTTAGTTTTACATAACTTAACATTTATAGGGGAGAGAAGTAATTAAAACTTTGTGGTTTTTTAATTTTTTTCTATACTTTTATCATAGTTTTTATCAGTCGTCCAAAGCTCAGCTCTCTAGCGTTTCTGGAAGGGGAGAATGTTACTTTTACATAACTTTACATTTATAGGGGAGGGAATTTAATTAAAATTTGGGTTTTTTAATTTTCTTTTATAGTTTTATCATAGTTCCTATCGGCCTTCCAAAGCTCAGCTCTCTACATTTATAGGGGAGGGGAGCAAAGTAAAAGTTTGGGGTTTTTAAATTTTTTCTTATGGTTTCATCATAGGTCCTTTCAGCCTTCCAAAGCTCAGCTCCCTAGCGTTTCTGGAAGTGGGCAACTTTTATAAAAATTTACATTTATAGGGGAGGGAAGTAAATTAAAATGTTGGTGTTGTTAAATTTTTTCCTATAGTTTTATCATGGTGCCTTTGAATCTTAAAAAGCTCAGCTCTCTAGCGTTTCTAGAATTGGGCAATGTTAATTTTACATAACTTTACACTTATAGGGGAGGGAAATAAATTAGAATTTTGGGGTGTTTTAATTTTTTTCTATAGTTTTATCATAGTTACTATCGGTCTTCTAAAGCTCAGCTCTCTAGCGTTTCTGGAAGTGGGCAGTGTTAATTTTATATAACTTTACATTTATAGGGGAGGGAAGTAAATTATAATTTTGGTGTTTTTACATTTTTTCCTATAGTTTTATCATAGTTCATATCAATCTGCAAAAGCTCAGCTCTCTCTAGCATTTCTTTTACATAACTTTACATGTATAGGGAAGGAAAGTAAATTAGAATTTTGGCGTTTTTTGATTTTTTCCAGGGGTTCGGTCATAATTTCTATCAGTCTGTCAAATTTTAGCTTTGTAGCATGTCTGGAAGTACAGTAGAATTTTGATGATCTATACATCAGTGAGTGAGTGGCAATTTCGGCATTTTTTTAAATTTCGTAACTACTTTACTACTTTAGGGAATTAGTCGCTTTTTAGTGATTTCATTTGAAAAGTGTTTTCTTGAGCTACTTCTTTTCTTATAATCTTAACTACACTTGCATTTCTAAACTATTTTTTACCTACGGTTAGTTGCTGTTTTTCGATTTCATCTAAAAAACACAAGAGTCTACTGTGCAGTCATTTTTGAAAAAAAAAATTTTTTGGGTTTTTTGATGATTTTTTTTTCCAAAAGTTGTGAATTTTGAAATTTTTGGTTCAGTTAGAATGAACCTTCTTTTGTTAAATTTAGGGTTTGGATAGAAGTGCTTTCGTAAAATTAATATTTACGCTAACACGCGGTTAGTCGCTTTTTCACAATTTCGTCTAAAAAACAAGAGTTTACTTGGGCTATTTTATTTTTGTTTTTTTTTAGGTTTTTTTTTGGTTCGCTTAGAAACCTTTTTTATTCAATTTTGGCTTCGGTTCGCTCGATTTTCGTAAAATTAATTGATTTCGGGGTCCTCGAATAGCGAAATTTTGTTTTTTTCGATTATCTTTTTTTCAAAAGTTGTGAATTTTGAAATTTTTTGGTTTGGTTAGAGACCTTTTTCGTTCAATTTTAGCTTTGGTTCGTTCGATTTTCGTAAAATTATTTGATTTTAGGGTCCTCGAATAGCGAAATGTTGGGTTTTTCGATTCTTTTTTTTTCAAAAGTTGGGAATTTTGAAATTTTTTGGTTCGGTTAGAGACCTTTTTCGTTCAATTTTGGCTTCGGTTCGTTCGATTTTCGTAAAATTATTTGATTTTAGGGTCTTCGAATAGCGAAATTTTGGGTTTTTCGATGATTTTTTTTTCAAAAGTTAGGAATTTAAAAAAAATTTTGGTTCGTTTAGAGACCTTTTTCGTTAAATTTTTGCTTACGTTTGCTCGATTTTCGGAAAATTATTTGATTTTAGGGTCCTCGAATAGCGAAATTTTGGGTTTTTCGATGATTTGTTTTTTCAAAAGTTGAGAATTTTGAAATTTTTTGGCTCGGTTAAACACCTTTTTTTATTCAATTTTTGCTTCGGTTCGCTCGATTTTCGAAAAATTAACTAATTTTAGAGGTCGTCGAATTGCGCGATAGCTTCGGTTTGTTCGATTTTTTTATTTAATTTTTGGTTCGGTTCGCTCGTTTTTAGTAAAATTGACTGATTTAAGGGGTTGTCGAATAGTGCGAACCTCCCCACCCTTCAAAGTGCGCCAGAACCCTCATATTTCCTCTACTATCTTGCCGCAGTAGATATTTTTGACATCCCACAAGTCGGGTGTGGTTTAATGAAACAATACTAATATAAATTTAAACACTCCTTCATGCTTTAAGAAAATATAGGATTGCCTGTGAATTTGTTTGCTCTAGCGCTGCTGTTTATTCTTTTTGCAAGCGAGTTGTGAGAGTGGCTTGAGGAATTTTTGAAAATATTGTGCTTGCTGATAATTTTTAGTCAAAATTTGTTTTGGTAAACCTTAATTTCTATTTTATTATGTTCTTAGATGAGAAGAAAAAAGAAGGCAAGTTTTTCGACATTCCCGCATGTTATTTGACGTGCTTTGTCTGTAACAAACAAATGTGGGATGGCGTTTCCATGGAGAAACATTTAAAAGGTAATATTAATTTCGTCCATATAAAGTCACCAAAACTGTTAATTTTCTACAAAACCATTAGAATCAGATTTCACCATGCTGGCTGCCATCTGGGATTTACACGTTGGTGTCTATACTCAATGTTTAATGCTGCCGGTTATTTTTTGTTTTTATTTAAATTTTTGGGAAACCTAACCTTGAATTTTGTTTTGATATTTTTGGGCTGTTTAGCCAAACCTTTAAAAAAGGAACTCCTTGTTTGGGAAAATTCCGATCAGGTGATCATTTTTCTCTTTATTGAAGTTAGTTCTTTTTTGAACACCTGATCATTTTTGCTAAAATCATGCGCGCTTTGCACACGCGGGGAGTTTGAAGCGGCCCCCTGTATTTGACATGGGATTCAAAAAACCACTTCCGAAAAGACACTGAAAGAAGACACATGTTTTAAGATTAAGACCAAAATTCCATCCACAAGAAAGTCCGCGGTGCCGTGAGTGAAACTGTGGAACTGCTGCTAAATGAAAGAAAGTAAGCTTTTAGCGTGTTGCCGATTTTTTTTCCCTGTTTTAATTCAATAAACGGTTGTTCTCCCAGACGGGGTGAACTTAACTTTGGCGTAGTTTTTTGTGAAATCTCTAGTTTTTCTCTTCTTCAGGCTATCAGTCGTCTATTTGTACCTTCAGACCCTTATGTTTGAAAAAGCTCTTTGGATTCTACAGTTTTTTTGTTAAAAAATTGGTAATTTTATAGTGTTTTTGCAGCAACCATATTTTATCGTTTTTTTTTATTCAAACATTGTTGTTTTTGTACCGGTTTTTTTAGCTTCCGCATGGTTTTGCAGGTTGGTAGCCCTGAGTTTGGAGTATGACCGACCTCGTGCGGCAAAAAACCCTATGTTCGACATTTGGCAACGTCGCGTTATTTTTCTTGTTGGCCGTTGTTTGACTGACGTTTCGTTGACGTTTGTTTGTTCTAACCTCACAATTTCGCATGTTGTTTTGATTACATCGGAGGTTAGAAATTTTAGGAAAACTTTTCACCGGTTTCGAGTTTGTTTGTGCGTAATCCGTGGAAATTTGCCTTCTTTATTTGCTTTCGTTAAACGCGAGATTATTGCCGCGTTATTACCGAACCTTACCCGTGTGTTGAGAGCGAATTTGTCGCGAAAAAACCTACTTTTTTGTTTCTGAAAAAAGCCGCTTTGTCATGTCTGAAACAAAATCTTTAAAACAACAACAGAAAAGCGCTTTTAATAAATTAAAAACAACTTACAATAAAGCCGTGGAAGTCCAGGGCAATGCGGATAAAGCAAAAAAGTTAAAAACCAGATGGGAGGATGTGCATTCTCTGGTTAGCCAATTTGATGCATTGCATTTTGAAATTATAAGCTTAGAGAGTAGTGATTAGATACAGGAAAGTCAGGAAACCTTAGTGCAGGAATTTGATGAAGTAAAATACACAATTAGATCTATTTGTCGTGAGCTCTATTCTGAGGATTACCAACATGCCTCACAAGCAATTTTAAACCATTCCCTGGTAAATGTGCAAAAGGGCCTTGAAATAAAAAGAATTGAGGTACCCCATTTTTACGGTAATCTTAAAAAATGGCCCACCTTTTTTGACATGTTTAAACCTTTGATGCGATGATTAGGCGCTTTAATAATAAAAGACGTTTGGTAACAATTTATTGGACGTCTATTTTTCTGCAAAATCGAGCAACCTCCATGATTTGAGATTATTGTCCACTTTTCGGGAAAATCTTGTCAAACTATGATGATGTAGACCTTTTAGATTTTGCTAAAATGATCCTTCTTTTGCAAAAAAACTTAGTTTCAGTTTGAATTTAGTGATAAGGAAATTCCGCCCTATAAAGATTTATTTAAATTCTTAGAGAAAAATTGTCGGGCTTTGGAAAATAGTTCCCTTTTGAATAAGCCAAAGGAGGTCTCACCTCCACTACCCCTAGGAAGGGTGGCAAACCACCCTATCCTGCTTTAGTGACTGGAACAGGCCAGTCTGGTAATAAAGGTTGTGCTTATTGCCAGCAGCAGCCCTACCATCCCCTTGTGAAGTGTGCCAGATTTCTGAAATTAGAAGCGTGAACGACTTTGTTTTAACTGCTTTGGCAAGCATGGTGTGTCTCAATACCCTACAAATGTCACGTGTCGTCAGTGCCAGGGTCATCACCACTCGCTGTTGCACTTTGTGAAAAGCTCTCCGAGCCCCCAAATTTATCTTCCAGGGGAGACCCCCATATACCTAATAGTGAAGGTGCCAAACAGGCATTGTGTAGTGCTACACCCAGTAGCAAATATTTTGAACCTCCTAAGAGGAGACCTGTGCTTTATGCAACTGCCCAAGTTTTGGTGGTAAATGCCAACAACAAGTTTGTGTCTTGTCGGGCAATTTTAGATTCTGCTAGTGAAGCGTCCTTTGTAACCATCTCTTTGGCTGAGAGGTTAGGACTTAAAGTGGCTCCGAATAGAACTCCTATTGAAGGAATAAATGGCATGATGTCTAGTACGTAATATGGCAATGTTAAATTGCAAATTGGCTCCTCCAAGTTTCCTGAGTTTGTTTATTATCCCTTAGTTGGGGATATCTTGAGGGCGAATAATCCCGCCCGTTAATTAATAAAATGCCGTTAATTACTTACACAATATGAACGCTGCGTGTACTAAAAGGAAGAGAGGGATCCAACATAGCTGCTAGCATCAATTGTCATAATTTTTATTTTCGCGGGTTATTGCTTGTACCATGTTTCTTCTTATTTTTTTAACACTGAATTTTTGTTTGTATACATTAATCGTCAGTCTTTTTATGCACATGGTTAACATTTTTATTTTAACACACTACATTTATTTTGTATATAACACTTACAACATTTAACATTTAGGAGTTGTTATGTCGTAAGCGGAATATTTCTTAGATTTTAGGTCAAATGGTTTTACAAAATCACTAATTTGGATTTCTTTAGATGGACTTGTATGAGGGCTATAAAAATCTGTATTTTCGTCAGAGTGGCTAGAGATATCACCTTCATCTGAGCTTCCAAGTTGCTCTTCAGGCAATTCGTCTTGGTAGTCACGGTCATTGACTTCTTTACTTGTACTTGGCGCATTTATGTCTCTTGTTATTGTCCTGCCAATTTTCGTGACGTATGCCTTTGTTTCTGTAGCTTGCTATTTTCTATTTTTGGCAAATCATTTGAGATTTCTGTAAACCTTTTATTTTTTTGATTTGTATGTCTTTTCCATAACTGTTGGCTTGGAAATCGACATAAATACACTGTTTTTCCTAGTTTTTTTCTCAATAACAGCTTCTGTCCATGACTTTTTGTTTGCTTCTCTGTAATCTCTAACAACTACTCTTTCCCCCTCTTGAAATTCTCTGAAAGTGTCTTTCTTGTTAAGGTTAGTTGTCTCGGTCAGTGTATTTTTCTTCTTCTATGATCTTATGTCTTAGTAAGTCAAATCTTGTTCTTAGTTTGCGTCCAAAACTGAGCTGGAGATACTTTTGTTACACAGTGATCTGCATTTCTATATGTCAACAACAATCTCGATAGAAGTGTTTCTGCGTACTACTATTTATTGGATCATCCAGCGCGGTTTTGATTTTTTTCTTAAATGTCAACACAATTCTCTGCAAAACCATTACTTTGACTATTATATTGTCAAGTGTTTAATGCCGTTTTTTGTAAAAACGATTCGATCTCTCTTGATACAAAGGAAGTCCCATTATCTGATACCAAAATTACTGGAAGTCCATATAACGCAAAAGTTTCTCTGAACTTCTTTTCTACATCTTTGCTTGTTGATGATTTCATTGGAAAAATAATCGGCCACTTGCTCTAAGCGTCTACCATGATGATATAAATTTGGCCACGTTTAAGTTCCGCAAAATCTACGTGAACTCTTTCCCACGGCTTTTCAGCTGCTGGCCAAGGTGTGCAACTTTTAGTGCCTCCGGAATTACAACCCTATGTCCCCACAAAATGCATCCATTTTCTTTGTATAGTTCTTCTCTTTTTTGATAAAAATATCTTTCTTCTTCACTGCATTTTTAGGCCATCCTTTTTCTATGTATTCTGTTATTCTTTACATTAAGGTATCTTTTCTTGTTTCTTGTGCTATTTTTTTACTATCTATTGGCCATTCTCTTATCGTAGCAGCAAAATTTAAGAAGTTTACTTTACAGATTCCGATGTTTTTATCTGTGGTATCGTCAGGAAGTCTTGATAAACAGTCTGCAAAATGATTTTCTGTTCCCCGCAAATATTTAATTGAATAATCAAAACTTTATAATTTTATAACATAATATGTCTGGTATATTATACAACTTTGTAATCTGTCTCGTTTTTTTGCGGGATACTTTATTTTCTCCAAATAAACCTCCTAATGGTCGGTGATCTGTTCTGATGGTGAAATGTGTCCCTAATAAGTATTGTTCGAAATATTTAAGACCAAAACTTATGGCTGCTGCTTCTCGATCCAGTGTTGCCATATTTTTTTTCACCTGCTGAGTACGTTCGGGAAGCACAGGCAATCGACCTTTTGATTCCGTTTTTTTCTTTGTGATACAAAATTGCTGACATACCGGCTAGCATCATTTATCAGAATTATCGGTTTATTTTGGTCAAAATGAGCGAGTGTTATATCTTTTACAATCAATTTTTTTATAGTGTCAAAAGCACTTTGGCATTTATCATTCCACTGAACTGTACATTTAGCTGAGCTATTGCTCTTTGTTAAAAGATTGTAAATTGGGCTCAAAATATTTGACAAGTTAGACATAAACTTAGAATAATATTGTACTAATGCGCAAAACGATCTTACTTGGGTTGTGACTGCGATATCATCAGAAAACGCGACCACGCCCTTCATATCCTTAAAAAGTGCTTCTATTGTTTTTTGAAAGACAGCACTTGCTATTTTTACTCCAATTGGGAGCCTCAAATTTCTGAACAGCCCCATATGGGTAGTTATCGTTGTAATTTCTTGAGAGTCCTTGTCAAGCATCAGTTGCGCATATGCTCTCGATAAATCTAATTTTGTGTATAATTCACCACCATTTAACTGAGCAAACACTTCTGAGACCCTTGACAGGGGGTAAAATACATCTTGCACTATATTATTAAGGGTGCTTCGAAAATCGCTACAAATTCTTATAGAATTGTCTGCTTTCATGACTGACTATTGGTGTTGCGAATTTTGAAGTCACTACCGGTTCAAGTATATCCTCTTCAACCATCACTTCAAGTTGTTGCTCTATTTGCTTTTTATATGCTAATGGTACCGGTCTATGCTTTAGAAAAACAGGCGTTGCTTCTGGTTTTAATCTAATTTTAATTTTTTCATATTTATAACAGCCTAACTTATTAGTTAGGCTGTTATAAATATGAAAAAAGTTAGTTAGAACCTCTGGGAATTTTTTTTATTATGCTGCTTTTAACATTGTCTGAGCTATGCATCTCAGTGAAATCAAGTTTAATATTAAATAATTTTAAAAAATCCCTGCCAAGCAGGTTTGGTCCTGATTTATTTACAACAAAATCTTGCTAATTTTTTAAAGTCATTCACTGTGCATTCTGCTTTAAAATATCCTATAGGTGTAGTTAGATTCCCTGTATAGCTCTTTAGTATAATATTGTCAGATTCTAAATGGTACCTACTAAATTCTTGGTTATAAATATCCAAACTTACTGCTGTTACCGCTGCTCCTGTATCGCACATTTTATATTTTTTTCTATCTATTTCCACTAGCACTTGGAATTTATTATCAGCTCCTAAACTCTCGTCAATTTGAAATATATCCAAGTATTGATTGTCTATTTCAGTGTCATTGTTTCCTACATTTTCTATTATGTTTTGTCTCCTTATGTTAGTTTTTTTATTACATAAGAACTCTGGGTGGTTTCCCCCACCACAAATTTTACATTTGTGATTTTCGTATCTACATCTCCCAAAATGTAACTTTTGATAAAATCTACACTGTTCCTTTTTATTTTGATATCCTTATTATTCTTTATATGTGTTTTGCCTTTTGCCATAGTAATAGCCATTATTTTCTTGCATTTTTATTTTTTTCCTATAGTTACTATTATAGCTACCTGCATTATATTGTCCGTTTTTTTCTGCATATCTTAACACATTCACATTACTTTTACATGTATTTGCTCCTTCCTTTTGCAACGCTATTTTAAAAATTTCTTGCAATGTTTTTGTTTCTTTTTCTTCACAAAGTGTGTCCAATATGAGTAGGTAACTAAGGCGGTCCTGGGACACGTTGAACTTTTTACCGAAGTAAGTCACCAGGTGGCGTGGTAGTAGTCAAGCGTGTGTTTGACCTTGGAGTAGATAAATAGTAGAGAGCGTAAGCAAATGATAATGACGCAATGGTGTTATGATAGGGTAGTATGGGTTAAGGTAGGTATAGGGTAGAGTAGTCAGGGTGTAATAAGGTTTCGTTAAAAAATTGTGTATATTGTTCGTGGCGTGGCTAGGCTTGACTAGTGACGTCATATACAGGCTAAGTAAGGTATGTGATTTTAATTGGAAGGAAATAATATGCGGCGGCGAGTAGGTATTTTAATAGGAAGAAAAAAAAAGGGGCGTGAGACACAGCCGATAGATTTGATCCGTTTCCAAGGTGAAGAGTAGAAAGGAAACGCGTGCTAACCTTGGCGCCATTGGTACCCTTGATGAAAGCCTCTTTTACAATGGTTTTGTGCTGTTGCTAACCGCGCGATTCACATGCATGTATTTTATTTTTAATATTTAAAAACAGTACACTAGTAGCGAAAAACCAAATATTGGGTTAATTTTGACTGAGGGGAAGGAAACATAAAATAAAATATTGAAAAAATTTTATTTAAGAACATGTACAAACAATTCACAATCACAATATTTAAAAACATGAAAAATCATTTTTCGTACTATTTCCCAGTCCAGTCTGTCCAAACCATATCCTATTTTTGGTAACGCTAGTTTCTTTATCTTGAATTCTTCTATTAATTTTTTCAACTCCTTCAAATAGTGTAACAACGCATCATAGGTTGGTTTCAAATAAAATTTATTTTTTGTTATTAAGTAGAAAATGTTTCTTCAGTTTTTGTACTAGGCTCGAGAAAAGCCACTTCGCCAACGTCTTTTTTCTGCTTTTTGAGCTTGGCAATGGTCCTAAATTTTTTTCTGAATATTGCAGCAATTCTTTTTCCCATTATCAAATCTTCCGATACACAATGTACCAAACTGCAGGATTTGTCTGATTCAAATAGATCTTTGTAAATAATATTAAAACAACATTTTGTGAAATTCTCTGAGAGAGTAAACACTGACTGAAAATTATTCTGAGACTTCAACTTGTTTTACTCATAAAGATAAAGAATAATTAGTCTTACGTCAAAAGACAAATAAGGCTTGGTTAGTTACATCACATACCGGCACATACATTTGCATTAATATCTATATATATTTTTTTATTTTACTAATGCGATAGTTAACTATTTGTTGTTGAAGAAGAATGACCTAAGTATGTGTCCTGTAAGCTATGATATTCAAGACTGTTCAGAATTTGTGTGCAATATGAAAAGATTAAAAACTGGCATGGATCGGTTAATCCGAAAGACTTAAGTTTAGCAGGATTTTTTTACAAAAACGACCTGGATAAAGTGCAATGTCATTACTGCAAGGTTGAAATACTAAAGACTTTTTAGAAAACGATTGCCTATTTTTTGAACATGTACGATGGTCACCAAACTGCAGCTATGCTAGACTAATGTGGCAACACAAGAAATTTCAAGACACATTTAAGCAAAAAGAAAGTATAAAGACATTAAGTTAAAACTTTTAAATGTTTTACAAATTGTAATGTTAATTTTTATTTTTTATTAAAAGACAATTTAAATTACGAATACCATATATATTTTTATTCATAACCTAACATATAATAAAACAAAAAATAGTTATATATTTTTTAAATTCATCACCTGTCACATATAATGAATAATAAATTGAATAATAATTAAATATAATATGATATAAACCCTAGGAAAAAAACGTCTTGACTTTATATATTTTTTAAATCCATCACCTGTCATATATAATGAAAAATAATTGATATAATGATTAAATGTAATATAATATAAACCTTAGGAAAGAAGCGTCTTGACTTGAAATGTTTTAGAGTTCATGTAGTGTGTATTTTTGACATTTTTTACAAAATGAAAATAAAGTGATTATTTTTTTCTGTTTAATTTTTTTGAAAAAATAACAAATAGAATTACATTGAATGCAAAAAAATGTGTTTTGAATGGACTCAAAACAAAACAAGTTGTTAGTAAAATTATCATCACCATCGTCATCTTATTGAAATATCAACGATAGTGATAAGTCCAGACGAGCTCAAAATCGTCAAAAAACAAAATATCATTACATTCGTGTGAGTAATTCATATTATTTGACCAATTAAATGTTTGTTGTTGAGGAGGTGCTCCTCCGCCTTCTTACCTTCTTGGATATGTTGTTGTGCTTGAAGCAATTGCTGCTGCTGCGGCTGCTGAGGCTGTTGTTGTCGTGGTAACAACTGTTGGTATTGAGGAAATAACAAAGCTGGTACTATACCAGGTCTTTGTGTGTTTGGATCCTCGTCGTTGCGTAAGTCGAACCTGTATAGTGCGCACGCCTGTTCAAATAAATCCAATTCTTTTAGGCTGTTGAGATGCATTCTTATCCATTGTACAGGAAGATTACCAAATTTATTTTCGAGGGTTTCGTTAAAGGGACAGTACCTTAGTAGTGATAATAAAATTTTTTGATTGGTTCCCCTCACACTAATTGAGTCAAATCCATAGCTAAAAAGAAAAAAATTAAAATCAGTCTTGTTGAATTTTACAGCAAACTTTTCTTTCAAAAACAAATACTTGAAATGATATGTATTTAATATAGAAGAATAAATATTACCGAAACAGTTTTCGCATTACTACTACAGCTACGTGTGGCGGGAAGTTGATTTTATCTAAGATGGTTATAACGATAGTGCATGGTACGGATGCCATCTAAAAAATATATATATTAAAAAACAAAAACTAAACATATGTGTTTTTTCGTAAAAATCGGTAAAAACACTTCAAGTTATTATTACAAACACACAACAAAAGTTAGCACAAAATAAAAAATATTGTGGTTTAACCTAAATTTTAAAAAACTGCCAAAGAGCTAAATCATACTCTAAAACTTCCTTTATGCAGTTATTATAATTTCTAATGATTTCATTATATGAATAAAATTTGTCATCAAATTGCTCCAGTTCAGTAACGTATAAATCATATTCTTCTGGAAAATCTATAATTTTCTCTTGTGATTGGAAAAGGTCAAAAAACTTCGAAGGTGTCTTATACAATAAAAATTTTTTTGATGGAGATGATGACATACCTTTTTTGCCTCACTGTTCATTTTTTTTTCTCCAAAACTACTTCTTCAACTTTACTGTTTGGTTGGTGTCAAGCTGTTTTGCTACTTGCTTGCTGTTGGTTTATATTCGCTTTTATACACTACAAATAACATATTAAAATTCTTATCAACTTGGCAAACAAGATGCATATTAACATTTTTATCAACATCAGCAAAAAGAATTGTACAACTATTTAAAAAAAACGAGATTCCCTTAACTTCTTTTTTGTGATCAGTCGCGTTTTGAGCATTTTATATTAAATATTTAACAAAATAAACTAATTTCTATATAAAATTTCAAATATATTTTTACCTGTAATTTTAAAATTAAGTCGGTCAAAAAACTAAATGCTTTATTAATTATAATTTTGAAAAATATATGATCCTTATCGTTTTTTACACCATCACACAAGCATAGATAGAGTTTTTTCTTTTTGGTTATAAGAAAATCGTAACCTAAATGTTATGTAAATTATCATTTTCCTTTTTTTTTATTCTTCTTTTATGCGAGAGGAAAGTAAACCTACCACTTAAAAAAGTAATTAAATACAACTTCAAGACGATTAACCTAAAAAGGTTAATCGGAGAGATCCGCTGCCGACTTAAGGTCTTTGGCATGCCAGCTCCCTGGTAGTACTTTCCCCGATGGTTCCTGAAGCTCAAATATCCATGGAGAAATTTTATTCCTAATCACATAAGGACCAACGAATTTCGGTGCTAACTTCTTCGAGAAAAACTTCGCAGCATCTGACAACACATAATTCTTCTTCCAAACACGCTGACCCACAACAAAGTGGGGTACCCTTGTACGCAAATTATACTAAACTACGTTTTTCTCTCCCGCCACCTCTAACCTTCTCTTAACATCTGCATAGAGCTTCCGGAAACCTTCGTTCTTACTTTCAGCTGCAGATTGTACACCATTCTCTTCAGATAACAAAACTGGGTTGGAGTAATCTTTTCCTGACAAACACATATTCCTTCCGAATTTAACAAAGAAAGGAGACATCCTGGTTGTCTCATGGGTTGCAGTACGAATCGCGCAGGCAAGTTTATGTATTTGTTCGTCCCACTTCCTGTGGTTGTCTTTCACATAACAACATAACATGGTTTTTAACGTACGATTCGTCCTTTCTGTTGGATTCGCTTTGGGGTGATAATACGGATTATACTGAATTTTAACCTGATAACTCTCAGCGAAACGTTTAAACTCATTACTTTTGTACTGAGGTCCATTATCACAAAGTATCAAACGGGGTACTCCGAAGACCATAAATACTTGCTCCTCAAGATGCTTGACAACTGCTTGAGTAGGGGCGGTTCGCATTGGAAAAACTAAGGAAAACTTACTCAAATAGTCCGTAACGACGAGAATCCAGCAATTACCCTTTGTCGAACGAGGTAAAGGTCCACATAAATCTGTTGAGATAATTTCCCAAGGATGAGTTGGTTTTGGGTGAAATATCATCTGATCAGATACACCTTGTGTATCACCTTTATGAGCTGCACAGACAAAACATTTCTTTACAAAAGTTGCCACGTCCTGGCGCATTTTTGGCCAATAATATTTTTCTGCCAGTCTCTGGAAGGTTTTATACACACCCATATGTCCTGCGGTAGGAGGATCGTGAGCTTCTCCAATAATTCTACGCCTATGATCTTTGGGGACTACCTCCTTCCAATATTCGTTAGATGGTGAAAGTTGAGGGTATTCTTGTTTGACATATTTATACAACTTATTATCAGTGTATCTCCAATTCATAAATTTTAACGGTGATTCTACGACCCTCTTTACCATCTTTTGGTACCATCGATCTTTAATTGCTGTTGAAACGTCTCTGGGCTGCGAAATTGTATCAATCATAGGTACTGCGCGAGACAACATGTCCGGGACAACTAAATCTTTCCCTTTCCGATGGATTACTTCAAAGTCATATTGCTGCAGTTTTACAGACCAACGAGCAAGTCTTCCACTGGGCTCTTTCAAGCTATGAAGCCATTTTAAGCTAAAATGATCTGTAATGACCTTAAATGAGATCCCCTCAATATATGGCCGGAGCTTCTCTATCGCCCTAACCAATGCCAAACATTCTCGCTCGGTGGTCGTGTAAACACGTTCTTGCTTAGTCAAAGATCGACTCAAATAGCATATGACCTTGTCTCCTTCAGGATAAGGTTGCGTTAAACATGCTCCTATTCCATATCCTGATGCGTCTGTTTGGTATAATCTGGACATGTAAGAATCGGTGCAGTCACTAAAAGTTCCTTAATCAGTCTGGAGTCCAATCGAACTTTTGATTTTTCTTAGTAATTGGAGCTATTATCGCTGAAAAATTCTCTATGAAACGTCTATACCAGGCTATTGTACCTACAACTCTACGAACTTCTCTGACAGTTCTTGGCCTCTGGAGCTCTAACATGGCTCTAATTTTATTAGGGTCAACTCGGATGCCTCGACGGTCCACTACGAATCCTAAATAAGTCATTTCTGGCCTACACAGTTGGCATTTCTCCCAACTTACCGTTATCTTTGCATTCTGCAATCTTCGTAGGACTTCCTCAAGAATTCTAAGATGTTCAGAAAAGCTCTGTGTGACAATTACGAGGTCATACGTACACGTAGGGGTCTAAATCGTTTCCTATGATGCTATCTATGAGTCTCTGCCAAGTTGCAGGTGCATTATGAAGACCAAAAGGTAAACGCTTAAATTGGAAGAGACCTCGTCGACAGATGAATGCTGTTAGTGGCTTCGATGATTCTTCCATTGGTACTTGCCAATAAGCGCTTTTGATATCTAAAGTTGACAAGTATTTATATATATATATATATATATATATATATATATAGCATCTTTCAACTTGCCAAGAGTCTCGGATACGAGTGGTAAAGGATAACTATCACGCGCCGTCACTGAGTTCAATTTGCGGTAGTCTACACAGAAACGATATTTCTTTGTGTTTTTCTTTTGTACTATTACCACTGGTGAAGCCCATGAACTACTACTCCGTTCTATAACATCAAGTTTCAACATTTCGTCGATTTCGTCCTCAATAAGTTTCTGAATGACCGGTGAGACCTTATATGAACGTTGTCTTATCGGTGCTGCATCTGTTGTAATCTTATGCTCTACCCTGTCTGTACATCCTAGTGAGTCACACATAATAGTCTTATATTTAACGACCAATTCCTCTAGTCGTTCTGATTCATAAGGTGTAAGAGATGTTTGTTGGTCTGATGTTTCTAAAGAACAAATCACATCTTTATTATCGGCAAAGTGCCACTCATTAGTACTTAAGTTCGGTACTATACCCATCAAAATCCAAAAATCTAATCCCAAAATCAAAGTGTGCGGCAACTCAGGAACGACGACGACCTCTATTAACCTAAATTTATCTTAAACTCGCATAGGAAGCTGCACTGTCCCAATACTACTCGTGCTTTGACCATTTGCCACAATACAACTCGTCTTCTTTGTCGTATCAAGTGAAAAACCAAACCTCTCGATGATTGACCAACCATGATTCCCTAAAAAGGTACGTGAAGCCCCGGAATCCAACAAACCTAATAACTTATTTCCGAGCACATCCACTTCTAAATAAGGCCTTTCATCTTTACGAGCATGACTTATCACATAATCTAAAACGTACGTTAGCCTATCGGTCGATGCTTGTTCAGGCTGACTCGAAGGACGACCACCTACGAGCGCCTGGGTCCGTTTCCCTGACGATTACAATTTCGACATTTTCTTACTGTTACCCCTGCTTGTCCACACCAATAACACTGCTTACCTCTAGGTAATGCGCACCCGATCGCCATGTGCCCTGTTTGGTTGCATCTATAACATACCACGTCCCTATTCGCCCTACCAGATCCAACACCCTGTGGTGGTTGTACATCCCTGTCACTTACGCTAGACTGACCACTAGGTGGTTGTTGTCTCTCTCTATCAGCTCTAGCAGAGAAACTGCCTGCTGGCTGCTGCCTATTTCTGTCGAATCTATTAGCAGGATGATTTAAATTCTGTTGATTCGATGTCCCGGCACCTGATATTTGAATTGCATCAACCCCAGTTGGAAAATCGTCAATATCGCTCTCTACGCCAACGTATGCCAAGTCAGGTTCAATAGATTGATTTCTTCTAGGAGTAAAATTCTCCTCCTCTAACCCATATCTCCGGTCTATTCTACGACACAAATCTTTTAAATGTGATAGGCTATTGACCTCAGTAGCAATCAACCCTTTCTTATAAATGTCCGCGATATTTCTGAAGACGATAGCTAATTTTGCCTCTTCAGAAACGGGACAGCCAAGTCTTTGGAAATATGTGTTCATGACAGCAATATAGGTCCCTAAAGACTCTCCAGGGCCTTGTTTACGTTTTTGGATTTCCTTCAATAGCTTCTCGCCATATGAAGAAGGAAGATATTCTGTCATGAACCTTTGTTCCAGCTGTTCCCATGTATGGACTTCTCTACGAACATCTTTATAAAAAGTATAGGCTGACTTTTCAAAAAGATCAATGCCTGAGTTCAGTAGAACCTTTTTACTAACTCCTCTCGCCTGACTTAACTCGTCCACTCTCTCAAAAAATCCGGTGACGGAGATTGTACCCCTCTCGCCTGTAAACTTTAAGTTCTACTTATGCGGAGGTACAGGTGCAACATGATATGAAGTACCAGGATCACTTGACATTGGTACTGGCGACGAACATGAAAATGGTCGTGACTGAGCAATTGGTGCTATGCTACTTTGGAGGGCAGCTAAACTCAAAGGAACGGTAGACGGTTGTTGATACTGAAAAGCTGTTGTACCGTAATTCTCAATCGGCATAGGGAGTGGTGCTTGTACTGGTGTTTGAGTCGGGTTTGTAAGCACTTGCATTTGCAATGGAGCAATGACCGACGGTTGGTTTGTGGACTGTTGAGCTGTTCTTTGTGTGCTCGAGACCTGTGGTTGCGGGAAATGAGACTGGTTAGGTGTGTTGCCAGCATTTGTCGAGTGGTCTGAGGTTCGACTCGTTGATTGGGTTTCAGATGCTTCATCATCATCTGAGGTAACGCCAACTCTTAGTAAATCTGTTGCTTGGCTCTGCAATCTCCCAATCAAACTCAAGGTTTCCGCAACCAGTATGCCTTTCGTTTGACTTTCTTCAAAGTTAGACGGATTCATGTTATTTATCCTGGCTAACACGTGTTCCAACCTTACAGCGATTTTTCTAAACTCTCCCCCTTTGCTCGTACCAGAGAACTTATCTGCCAGCGGTACCAGACTATCTAGCTTCTTCATGCAGCTAAAAGCATCCTGGCCAAATTCAAAGGGATACGGAGGGTATCTCATACTTGCATCAGTCTTTTCTCTTTGCTTAATCAGCATGAGCTGTTGTTTCATTTCTTCCACCGATCCAATGGATATTCCTCTCCATGTTAATTCGTAGATTAACTCGTCCTTGACTAAGTACCTTATGTCAGACAACCGACTCAAAGAAATAGCCATGGTGCCTTTTATATTAAAACTTTAAACTTTAAAACTCTTAATTATACCTCCCAATTATAAAACTAAACCACGCAATAACAAACACAAAGTTCACTTTAAATTCACTAGTGAAAATCACTATAAATTTTCTCACAAATGTAGAAAATATAAAGCTTAAATACGGGCAGACGCGAACAAAACCGAGAAACACCGGGCGCCAATTGTGGCCAATTAAAATGCGTTGGGTGACATTTGTGGCAACCTAAAAGACGTTGCCGCCATTTTGTGACACTGTAAATAGAACAATAACGCTGTGCCAATTTGTGATACTAAAATCAAATTACTGAGTAACTAAACAAATATCTGGAAGCAGAACTGTATTTTCCAGCTAGGTAAAACATTGATATGCCCGGTAACTTTTATACAGTGCAGAAGGGGGGGGGGGGGTTCAGAAATAAGAAAATTTTAAGCGCCACAGTGTTTTAATATCAATGTTTTATAAAGAAGATCTTAATTAAAATACAGTTCAACCCAAACGTTGTAGCCAAACAATGAAACTCTACTTACTTCCGAGGCTTCCAGAGTATTTGTGTAATTAAGAATAACCAAAAAAATTGACTAATAAACAAAATAAAATTCTAAAAGATTCCTAAATGAATCAAAATGACACAAATAGAAAGTTCTTTATAGGTAGATGCACATTTCCAACAGATCACAGTGTACCTACATTTGAGTCAGTAGTGTGAGACTCCATTATATAAATGATTGTTAAAAAAAATATACTTCCAAAATCATTCCGTCATAGGGGAGATCTGGACCAAATATCTGCTGTCATCATTCTACGTTGGGTAGAATGAGACAGACAGCAACCCAGTCCGAGATCTACCCCATGAGGTAAAACAATGTAAAGAAACCGCTAAAAAAAATATAACCCCATCTCTCTTTTGTCTCTGCAAAGTTGGTTCATTGGATTGTACAAATAACACAAAATTTAGTTCATCTTGTTTATTGCAGTAAAACTACTAAAAAAAATACTGGAAATAAAATATGTTTTTTTTTTAAAGAAAGGAAACAAGTTCGGGCCAAAATAGCAAGGCACTCCAAATTTCACAGGAGAAATTGTCTTAAATAAATGAAATGAAGGAAAACAAGTCAATTTAGTAAATATGCCGCAAAATTGTGGTTATGACGTCATACCTTATCTTGCGTTCACAAGAAGTGCTTAAATTATATTTAAAAAGTTATATGAAAAGATATCAAATGTTGCTTGCTCCTACCTTGGTCCTTGATTATTTTATGTGATTATACAGGTGTGTTTTATTTTGTAAACCTGGTGTTGTTCTTCTCCTGCTACTTCGGGTCCCGTCCTGTTCTGTCCGCGCCTTCCCTCGTGCTTGCTTAGCACATCACGCTAGGGCAGCACATGGGTCTTAATTTCTTAATGTTGGTTCCTTGCCCGAGCGTAAAAACCCAGGGTTACAATGCTACACCCGGCTTCACACCAGCGTCCAGCACAACTGCCCCAGTGATGGATTGGACAGGGCACTGCTCTCCGTAGAAACGGCGTAGGCCGCCTTAAATCCCTCTCAGAGGGTGTGAGCGTCACTTAAGATTCGCCTAAACACGACGGCTCACAGTTATACCGTCTTTGGTATAATCTGCAACTACTGCAGTGCCATTAAGTGCCAATAACCACAAAAACAATGGCGACACCAATAGACGGCCACCAGCCCAGCCAAAAATCGTTAGGAAAGAGACAAGACACTTTGTCGAGAACACAAAAAAATGAAGTTGCCGGAAATCGTTCGTAGATCTGGTGGGGACAGTACACAGTACCAACCAAATTTTCCCGGTTAAATTCAAATAAGAATGCAAACGCATTTATAAAAAACGCTCTCGCCGAAAAATCACTAACTCCGGTTTGCGAGACTGGAGAAAAAAACCCGCGGTTTTCAAACTAACCAATGAGGAAATACACTAATACTTCCGTACCCTGCGCATGAGGTGTTGTCGGATCGATTTCCACAGAGCATGCATCAAACCCAGGAATATTCGAACACTCAACCAATTCCCATATGAGTAAAGCTATACTGAGTGTAGAATTTAGTTGTATTTTAGTTACAGTTTTAGTCAAAAGTTTCCTTTGCTCTTTAGATATGTTTTCTCTAAGATTCATATGGTTTGACGCCATTTTTGTGTTTCTGAACTTGAACCTAAAAATACACATTGAACTACTGCTTAAACCCGGCCTAAGAATGTTCAGATGTTAAGTTTGCTCACCACTAGCTAGCCCTACACAACCTTCCAATCCGACTGAGTTAGCTATTAACTTTATTTAACTATGATTTATATAATATAAAAATACGATTTGGTTTATTCTTTTAGTCCTGGTTTTTATCCCTCGTTTATCTCCCATTTACAAAAGTGCATAACTCGTATTTATTTTATCTTCTCCTTATCAAATTAATAAAGATATCAAATGGGCGGAGTTCGGTTGTTCCTGGTCGACCCGTGGACCCAAATATGTTTTCAAAACTAGCTAATCCGTGAAGGATATGAGGTTCGGATTGTCCCAATATCCTCGAAAATAAACATAAGCGAATGAAATGTTCATCTAAATGTTTCCTTCCTGTTACTGAAACCATTTGTAATGCGGCAACGCCGCCATTCCCCAGCAGAACAGCTGTTTATTTTCATGAACGTCAAAGAAAATTACGAAATTTTACAGATAAACAAAACAATCAAAAGTTTTAATGTGATTTTTCCCGAAACCTGTGATCTCAAATTCCGATTAGAATGCCCAATTAATACGATGTGCGCAGTGTCCACAGTAATTCGATGGAATGCCTCCTTTAACTTTCTGGGCACTATATAACCTCCAAACCTAGCTCTATAAAATACCCTTAATTTGTGTACAGAAAGACGAGTCGAAGAGCCTTGATTATTTACCTAAATAAACAAATATGTAACGTTGCCTTAAACGTAAAAATGACACGTTACAAAAGTTGCTTATCTAATACCAGATATGAACTTACTAATTAGACCGTTATTTACAAAAATCCATTAACTACAAAGTTGCATTATCAGACCATTATTAAAAAAACCCATTAAATACAACGTTGCATTATTGGACTATTATTTAAAATACCCATTGAATACAAAAGGTTCATGCTTATCTTCTGAACCCGGATTAAAAAACCCATTAAATACAAAGTTGTACTTCACCACAAACGCAAATAATGTAATGCAAAGGTGTTTTGCATTATTAAGGCAAGGAAAGCCAGAAGAAGAAAATAAAGAGAATGTGGAGTCACCAAAAAAGGTATGTTTACGTTAACTTATACATAATATTTATTTTATTTTTATTTATTTATCTACGGTTTAACCATTTTTTTGGTTTATGTTTTTTTATTTGTATTTTTTTTTAATTTTTATAAAAAAGACCTAAGCAAGCCCCCCCGAAAATAAAAATTTATATTAAAACTACACTTATTATTATTTGCTCAGATGGTGATGGTGCACTATTAATTAAGGTAGGTAAATAAGTTTTATACACTTTAGGGAGTAAAAGGGTACTTTTAGGTTTATAATCTACTATTATTCAAATTAGGGACTAAAAGTATGTCTTTGGTTCCTTCTTTTGGTGACTAAAGTTACACTTTTTAATCCCTTTTTTCAACTTTTTTTACAATAAACATATAGTTTGATATATTATCCAATAAATAATTTAGGTCACAAGTGAACCTAACCCCATGCATAATAATGGATCAGATCCAACCCTCAAGAAGCGTCATAGATGGATATTTGGAACGTAAGCATATTACTACACACCAAGGAAGATTTCCAATTTTGGATTAAATTTTGAAATAAAAATAAGACAAAAATCTAATTCTATTCAAAAATTTTTTAAAATTGAATCTGGTTTGGCTATTCTTCAAAATTTTAAAGAATCTTTTACACATCGTAAGCGCAACTTGCATTCAACTCCAAGACATAGATATTTAGCATGGCAAGATGTCAGTTCTTGTTTTGAAGGTAGAATTAGAACAGGAATTATAACAAATTTTAACAAAGGATCCTATAATTTTTTTGAAAAAAGCATTTAGAAGATTTTTAATTAAAATTAAGAAAGAGCTGCAAAATTCATTATTAAAAGTAAACTGTATTTTTTCGGCGGGGTCATTTATTAAACCACATAATTTAGAAACCGAAGTCAAATATTTCGTTACAAAGAACGAAATAATTGACAAAAACACAAACCTTAGAGAATGGTACATGGAAAATGTATTAAATAAAATTTTGAAGAAATTAGAGGATTTTAGCGAAAAAAATTCAGGTTTCGCTTTATATTCCATTTTAAATTTAAAAGTAAACATTAATTTCTACTCACCCTGAAAATGTGGTTTAAATACTTACGTTGATTTACCCATGTTTTTAAAAAAATCGAAAAGTGTTCTAAATGTTGAAAATAATGATGAATTTTGTTTTCTTTGGTCAATAGTAAGTTTTCTACATCCAGTCAATAGAAATGATAACAAACATGCTAATCGCACGTCTTGCTATCCTCGTTTTATGTACGGTTTTGAAGTATGACAATATTTCGTTTCCATACATTGCCTAATGTAGGTTGGGGAAGCACTTCCACCACCACCACTACCCTGATTAACGAAAAGGGTAATTTTAGTGTGTGTAATGCTACTAGGATTTGCAGAGGATTTTACTAAAATTATTATCTTTCAAAAACAGGAATTAGTTTTAATTAGATCTAACACCGATTTAAATGCCATAATGAAAAAGGATGCTACAAAAATGAAAAATATAAGATTGTTTTAAACAAAATACAATGGATAATTCCTCATATCATTGTAAACGATAATTATAAGTTAAAACTATTAAAACAGTTTGAAAGCAACAGAGATTTAAATATCTCATTTAGAAGCTGGGAATTGCATGAATATCCACAACTTACAGAATCCGAAAATCACACGTGGGCCATAAAAACATCGAATCAGTTAGGAGGACCTCGATATATTATATTGTCGGGTACGATTTTATTTTAAATCGAACCCTTAAACGAGGGTACCGTAGTAGATCTCTTATGTGAATAAAATAAATATAAAACAGTTTTAAAAACGTTACAAACTTTAATGACTACAAAATAAAACTCTGTTGAAATTTACAAATTGTTACAAGACTTTTTTTATGACCTATAAAACAAACAAGACCCAAAATATTAAAATAAAACTTTTACTTACCAAAATAACAAACTTCAAAATATTCTTTAAATATAAAAATCTTATGTTTCTTTACTGATAATTACTTTAGAGGTTTTAGTTAAGTTCAACAAAACTTAGAATGTGACTACCGACTTGTCTTCTCAAAGTTTGGGTTTTTATAAACGGTAGGTTGGACCTAAATAATCCATTATCCCCTCTTTGAAGAGCTTGGAGGAACCAAGTCAGTGGCGTTGCTGATAATCCTAAAATTTACTTTACATTCTAGCTAATGACCTAAACAAGTAAACCTAAACGAAAACAGAGATAAAATACATTTTATAGACAACATTTTTTTATCTCACAGTATTTCCATGTCCAATCACTTTAAAGGGAAAACCCTCTCGCTACTTGCTGTATCCCCACGCTTAACCGTTACGACTCCCACTCTAGACTTTTCAATAGTTTTTCTCGCATTAACCATCTGCTGTGTGGTAGGCGGCAACCAAATGTTTTCCAGTTTGGAGGGAGGCGGAACCAGTTTCTTATCTCAACAGAACCATAATTGTGTTTGTCGCTTTTCCAAGATGGTTTCGTACAGTGGCACAGTCAGGGGAAATTTAAATTCCTGACAATATTTGGATGCCAGAAAAATCTTAAAAACAATATCGATAAAGACATGAGTCATTTTCAACATTGTAACATAACAAACTTAAAGTGCATTTGAACTTTTTGAACATTGAAGTTTATCCTTATGATAATTTAAACGTAGATTTTGAAAGTAACCGTTTTTCTGCATTGTATGAAATGTTTGTTCAATTTCAAAAACGTTATTTCTATTTGGGTATTGCCTCATGACTACGCGAAATATTACCCCTTGGTAGTAATAGATTGCTCTCGTCAGAGCGAAGACGTGCTTAAGGGAGGAGCGGTAGATATCCGAATTGAATTTTAAACTTAAAAAAATGTGTCAGCTAATACAGCTGCTTACTGTTTAATATTCTAAAGAAATATGTATATTTTAGATGTTCAAGGTTTCCAATACAAGGAAAGTGGTTTTATATGTAAAGAAATAGCAATTTTAAAACTTAAATTAAAAAGATCTTTCATCGACATGTTATATTTCCTCACCCCTGGCAGTGGTTTACAGAAACGATACAAGAACATCTGAAATGGACTACAAATCATCTTCATGGGCTTTCATGGACAAATAATAATACCAACAACAACAACAGTTTCACTGGAGTTGAAACTATACCCTACGAATCAATTGCTTTGTGCAGTCATAATTAAACCATTATTTTCGTCTTTCATCAAGCCTAACACTTTTTTATTTTTTAATGGAATGTTATAGTTATTATTAGGGGAAAAGTCAGATGTATCAAATCTATGAATGTCTTCTAAGATATCAGGATAAATGTCATTAACAAAAAAGTGATATATTAAGGAATCTGTGTCTGTCTATAACAATTTAGCCTTATCTCCATACTTTGCCTTTATATATATAAATATTGAAAGTCATAAAGAAGAATTTTAGATAAATCTAAAATGGAAAATCCAGTAAAAATAGGTTTGTTCATTGTTACTTCTAATCCAGACATTTCTATAATAGCCATTTCATAATTAATTTTTTTGATATATAATAGCTGGCACCGTATCGACCAAACCATTTAGTTACCAATTTAACATCTTTGTACTTTCGCACAGAATCAATCGTTTTGCCAAAAAATGCATTATTCATAAGCTTAAAAAATTCTTTTCAAAATCATTGTTAGCATTTTGTCTCATTTTAGTATTAAGTTCGATACAGTTTTTAAGCCAACATGAAAAGTAACATAAATAACGTAAATAAAATTCTTCTATTTTGGAAACCGCAGGGCAGCAACAGTCTGTTGAGGTTTTCGTGAATTCGACACTCTGTAGCTTCTGAAAATAAAATTTAAAATTCTATGTAAACAATAATTTTGTAGTAAGTGCCTCGCTACGAGGCCAAACTATTCATGCTCAAGTGAATACAAGGCAAACAATTTCAACGCGCGTATTCACTTTAGCATGAATGCAAACGAAGCATTCGTTTGGTCCCACTGCGAGGCTTGCGGCTAATCGTCCGCGGTGAATTGTCGCATTCCCTGTCTGATTACCTATAACGTTAGGTATGCGATATTCCATACAAAACAATTTTTTTACTTTTGTTTACTTTTCTTACCTAATTTTGTGATGCTTCATTTAAATCACTGCATACAAATTTGTTGTTCTTTAACTATACCATCTTTTTCACACAACTGGTGTATATTCCTATCCAAATATTTATTCACTATCATTATTAATACATACAAAAGTTAAATATTTTAACGAAAATTGCACAAAGCGTATCTGCTACCAACTCGTATCAACTCGCAGCGAAACGCAACTAAAAATGACGATGGCCCGTTCTGGTAGTGGAACTATGCGGCAGCGCCCTCTATAGTATCATTTTTTTAATGTTTAAAAAACAAAACATTTATTAACTTCATATATCTTAAATTCAACGTTAAAAATGAGATCTAGGAAAAACATTATAAAAATAATTTAATGTTAATAAAATTATGGTTTTTTAAATATTGGTTTCTTAACGTTATTAAGAAATATATTTTTGGTAATGCTTTTACGTGAAATTTTTGTTAGGATCTTCTACATGTTTTTTTAATGTCAAAAGTTGACTTAATTTTAACACAAATTTGTGCTAGAAAAAAAACTTTTTTTTTCAACATTTATTTAACGTTTTTTACGATTTTGTGCTTAGTGGGCGCTACGGTACCATACATACTGTTAATATCGTAATACATTAAAAATTAATCTGAAATATTTTTGTTATAATTTTCACCCATATACTGCCTTCCTATATCTGTTGCTACATTGTGAAATACCACCTCGAATTCCTTTTTCAATAAATAGTATCATATCAACGTCTCTCAATAACTCCAAAGTAACGCCTTGTGAAAGTACAACTTGATAGGATAAACCTGGAGCCGTATACTGCCAAAGTGCGTCAAGATTATATGCTGATAAACAGAGATCACGGAAATTCTGGAGGATGTCCGATAAGAGGAATATATCCCTCCGGAGATAAAGTTCTGCGTATTCTTGCAAATTTTTTATTTTAAATGTGGACCAAACGTTTTTGCATGATTATAGTCTTGCTGTGATATATGTTCACCTTTTAAAAAACTATATAATTGATTTTTAGAAGGCAGAGTGGTATCTTGTAATTTTTCCCAGTCATCTAAATACTCATAACAAAAAACTCCCTTACGTGTAAGTAATGCAAATTGTTCTTCAATGGGATATAACTCTTTAGTTATAATTTTTTTGTCATTTGGAAGTTATGAAGATAATTTATTAAGACTTGAACTCATAAATCTATACGAATCCAAAAATCTGAAACTAACATTTGTATTCGGTTCGGTTATATTTTGTAAAAGAAATGCACTTTTCTTTGTTAACTGGCAGCAGCGTTACTTTACCTTTTATGTTACAACTAATGGCTTTTAAAATGAAATGGCTGTCATAATCGGATAAATTATGAAAAACTACAGGAATCATCCGGTCGTCTTTATAATTTAAATTACAAGCGACATGAGCCGGACCTCGAAACCGGTTTTGTGATCATCTCGTACTCGTTTTTGGTTTGTTTCAAATGGTTTTTTGCAAATAAAACAGTGAGTAGCATTATAAAAGATATAATTTTGTGGAATTGATAATTTTTTCCTTGGAATTATATTATCTAAAATGTCATCAACACGAAAGGCAATATTTTTCCATTCATCAACAAACTGATTAATACAATTTTTTCCAGTAAATAATTTAAAAAATGATTGTAAGTCATCAAAAGAACAATTAAAATAAAAACCAATACTAAACGGCTCGTGTTTTTTAAAAATTGAACTTTCAAATTTGCTGCAGTTTGGATTTTCCGAATTGGTTTTTATCAAAATACTTTCTAAATCCGCATAAATGACAAAAGGATTTCTTTCTTTATATTTGTACTTTGTAAATTTTAAGATGCTATCTTTGGTATGTGGTAAATTTATTTTAACTTGATTTATATTCATACATAAGGCAAAATGTTTCTTTAAGTTTTCCTCACTTAAAAAATGATTGAGACATCTTTCACATAGCCATTTTTTATGTTTAAGATTACCCATCTGACTGTAAACGAGAAAGATCTTTAATTAGTGAAAAGTGATAAAAACTATTTGATTTCAGTTCTTCAAACAAATCAATATATTCTTTAGATTCATTGTTCTCCTCATCCTCCTCCGCCCACTCCTCATGTTTAGTATAGGAAAAGTCTTCACAATTGTCGCTCACAGAAGTGAAATTTCCCTCTTTTTTCCTATAGTAAAAACATTTATTGAGATACTGTTAAGGTTTTCAAATTTTGGAATGTCTTTTACACGCATTGGAAACGAAATATTGTGATACTTCAAACCCGTACTAAAATGAGCATAGGAAGACGTGCGATTAGCATGTTTGTTATCATTTCTATTGACTGAATGCAGAAAACTTATTATTGACCAAACAAAACAAAATTCAACATTATTTTCAACATTTAGAACACTTTTCGATTTTTTTAAAAATATGGCTAAATCAACGTAAGTATTTAAACCACATTTTAAGGGTGAGTAGAAATTAATGTTAACTTTTAAATGTAAAATGGAATATAAAGCGAAACCTGAATCTTTTTCGCTAAAATCCTCTAATTTCTTCAAAATTTTATTTAATACATTTTCCGTATACCATTCTTTAGGGTTTGTGTTTTTGTCAATTATTTCGTTTTGTAACAAAATGTTTCACTTCGGTTTCTTTAATGGTTTAATACATGATCCCGAAAAAATACATTTTACTTTTAATAATGAATTTTGCAGCTCTTTCTTAATTTTAATTGAAAATCTTCTAAATGCTTTTTTCAAAAAAAAAAAAAAATAGGATCCTTTATGTTAAAATTTGTTATAATTCCTGTTCTTCAAAACAAGAAATGAAATCTTGCCATGCTAAATTTCTATGTCTTGGAGTTGAATGCAAGTTGCGCTTACGATGTGTAAAAGATTCTTTAAAATTTTGAAGAATAGCCAAACCAGATTCAATTTTAAAAAATTTTTGATTACAATTAGATTTTTGTCTTAGACAAATCTTCCTTGTGTGTGTAGTAATATGCTTACTATGTAGCTTCCTTAAGATTGATGCCAAATATCCATCTATGACGCTTCTTGAGGGTTGGATCTAATCCATTATTATGCATGGGGTTATATTATAACAGTAACCAGTATGTTTTCTAAAAGTGAAAAAAGGGATTAAAAAGTGTCACTTTAGTCACCAAAAGAAGGAACCAAAGGCATACTTTTAGTCCCTAATTTGAATAATAGTAGATTATAAACCTAAAAGTACCCTTTTACTTCCTAAAGTGTATAAAACTTATTTAACTACCTTAATTAATAGTGCACCAAGTGTAGTTTTAATATAAATTTTCATTTTCGGGAGAGCTTGCTTAAGTCTTTTTTCTAAAAAAAATTAAAAAAATACAAATAAAAAAACAAACCAATAAAATTGTTAAACCGTAGATAAATAAATAAAATAAATAAAAATAAAATAAACATTATGTATGTTTTAAAAACATACCTTTTTTGGTGACTCCACATTTTCTTTATTTTCTTCTTCTGGCTTTTCCTGCCTTAATAATGTAAACACTTTTGCATCCTAATCTATAAACTTTCCTACCGCCAGATCAAATTCTGCCACTGAACGAAACCCAAGTTGTTCCAATAACATTTAAAAATGAAATTGTTGTTGTTTGTGGTGAAGTGTTTGTTTATTACTATCTGGTTTTATATAAGCAACTTTGTATTTAATAGGTTTTTTAATCTGGGTTCATAAGATAAGCACCTTTTGTATTTAATGGGTATTTTAAATAATGGTCTAATAATGCAACTTTGTATTCAGTTTGATTTGTCGGGGTAATTAAAAAATGGAATGAAGCGGGAATTCAGAACGAAGTTTGTTCCAAGAGTCGATGATAGAAGAATCTGGTTCTTCGTCCCAGCCTATTTTTGATATCCACAACTGTTGCAAAATAAATTTTGCTTGGAGCAACAAGGGACAAAGAAAACCTAAGGGATCGAAGATTGTTCCTATGATAGATAAAATAGAACGTTTAGTTGGGGGTTTGTCCTTCATTCGGCATTGATAAGAAAAAATGTCGTTTTTTGGATGCCATTGAAGTCCTAAAACTTTGATAAAGTGTGGTTCATCCTTGTCAAAAGAGAGAGGCATTTGACGATCGGATTCTGGCAATGTTGCCAATAACTCAGGACAATTGCTTACCCATTTTTTAAGTTCAAATCCTCCCGACTTCAACAAATCATTAAGTTCCGTTTGAAGGGAAAGAGCTTCAGAAAGCGAAGGGCTAGTTCACAAGATATCGTCGATGTAAATTGACGTTTTTAGAAGAGTACTAGCCATAGGAAAACGTTCCTTTTCTCTCTCTGCCAGCTCATTTAAGGTACGCATGGCTAGAAAAGGCGAGCATGTCATGCCAAAAGTGACAGTAGAAAGTTCCCACACTGAAAGTGGGTCCTGTGGAGAAAACCTCCACAATATCCTTTGATAAGGACGGTGATAAGGACTTGACGGAACATGTGTTTGATATCATCAATGTAGCCAATAGGATTAAGACAAAACGTAAGGAGTAAAGAAGCAATATCCTTTTGAAGTTTCGGTCCAGATAACAACGTGTCATTGAGACTAATATTCTTTGGGGTGACTGCCGAACAATCCCAGACTACCCTTAATTTTTCACTTAAGCTTTCCGGCTTTAGTACGCAATGATGTGCCAAAAAACATGATACGTCGACTTTTGGTTGACTAGGTAAAACTAGACTCATATGATTAGAATCGATATAGTCTTGCATGAAACTAGAATAGGCAGTGTACAGATCAGGATTTTTGAGTAATCTATTTTCTAGAAGTAAAAATCTACGATAAGCTTGCGAATAAGTATTTCCTAGGTCAGGGTTTATTTTATCTTTAAACGGAAGGTCTACCATGAATCTACCGCTCGGTTGTCGTACGACACTCGCAGTAAAAATTGATTCCGCTTGTTTTTCTTCCTTTGATAAGATTTGTTTTTTAGGCAAATGTTCGATTTCCCAAAACCTAGGGATAATGACCTCTAACGGAGGTGAATGACTCGTTAAAAAACAACTGGTTCGTTCCGTAAGACTACCTACTTCGTCCACTTTTCCCATGACGACCCAGCCAAAGATGGTTTCAAGGGCTGAAGGTTGCCCTATTTGTCCAAGAACCCTGCCCTCCTTGAATATCTGTGCGAATAGCTCGCAATCAATAACTAGGTCCACAGGTCTAGATTTGAAATAAGATGGGTCGGCAAGTTTAAGGTTTTCCAAGTGTTTCCACTGATTATCGTTCAAAGTGAATGTAGGCATATTGGAACATAGTTGTGGAACGACAATTGCTTCGAAATTAAGTAAAGGAGTGACCTGTCCTTGTGGCTTAATGTGACATTGAACGAGCCCTTTGGAAGTAAAAGAAGACATTTGATTTAATCCGAATATTTCAGTGGTGTAACTTCGCCTAGGAAGATTAAGACGCTGAATACACTTTTCACTGATGAATCCTGTCTGTGATCCAGAATCAAGCAGTGCCCTCACAGGTTGAAAATTTCCGCAACCGTCCATAACATCTATTATGGCGGTGCATAAAAAAAAGGTACCTGAAGGTCCTGAGGTATTTAATGACACATGAAGATTATTGACAGGTGGTGTGTGAATGACAGGACTAGTTTCTTGGCTTCCAGACTCTTTATTAGTTTCTAAGTTAAAGTGTGGTGCCTTTTACTATTGCAAGTCCTGCATGAATATTTTGATTTGCACGTGTCTACCCCATGCGAGGGATGAAAACACGCTAGACATAATTTCTCTGCTTGACGAAATATAGGCGAGAGGTCAAGAAATGTTTGACATTTCGAAAGCACGTGACCTTGATTACACCGGAAACATTTTATTCCCGTACTTGAATTAGTTGAGGTGCCAGCCAGTCCTATAAAAGGCGAATTGGATGATTTATAGGTAGGCTTTTGCCCAAACTGATTTTGCATAGAATTTGAATTTTGATAGGTAGGCTTTTGCCCAAACTGATTTTGCATAGAATTTGATTTTTGATAGGTAGGCACCTTTTTGGGTGCTGTTGATTGAGGAAGTGATTCCAAAACTTTACATCTTTTTTCTAGAAATTGAAAAAGTGACTGAAAAGTGGGAATTTTGGTATTAGTATTGGCGTGACTCATTTCGAAATTTGAACGCGTCGGAATATCCAATTTTTCTAACAAAATGAAAAAAATAAAAAAGTCCCAACTGTCAACGTCAAAGCTAAGTGATTTTAAAATTTCTAGGGATTCTAAAAAGGTAATTAAATTACGCAATTCTTTAGCTGACTCGTTTTTTAAAGTAGAGTTCATAATTGTGCTTAAAGCATCATTTGCGAGGTCTCGCTTGTTTTGATATCTATTGACTAATTTGTCGTAAGCAATTTTATAATTTTGATCAGATAAGCTAATCCCTGATATCAATTTTAAAGGCTCATCCTCGAGATATGAAAATAAATATTGAAGTTTTCGGACGTTACTTAGACTTTGATTTTGATCTATAATGTTATTAAAAAGATCGAAAAAGCTTGGCCATAATTTTTTATCACCTCGAAATATGGGAATACCTAACTCTTTGAGTTTTGGAGTTTCGTTTTGTCGAACATATGATCCCGAAAAGGACGGGGCCTCAACCGGAAATATTTCAGAGTAAACCCCTTTACACGCATAAAAATATTTACGAGCTTCTGAAAGGATCGCATCCTGCGTTTTAAACTCCTCGTCGTCCGAGTCGTCTATCAACATAATGACATCATTATGTGCCAACATGCATTTATCGAAAGTTTCATCCAAGTCGGAATACCTCACTTGAAACTCGTTTCTCGCTTTTGCGTCCGTTGCCGCGGTCTGTGAAAACACATTACACTCGGTAATCGCCGATAAAAAACCCTTGCGTTTTTGCACGGCTTTTTTGATAGACATGATTTTACCTTTGAAATGACGAAATTGTCGGTAAATATACAATTAACGCTAAATTAATGCTTCTGAAATAGAAAAATGACGAATTGTCGAAAATATGCACTAATTTATCGCAATTGATGAAAATTGTTTTAAATATCGAAATGATATGGAACACATGTAATCACAGAAATGTCGGTAAATATACAATTAACGCTAAATTAATGCTTCTGAAATAGAAAAATGGCGAATTGTCGAAAATATGCACTAATTTATCTCAATTGATGAAAATTGTTTTAAATATCGAAATGATATGGAACACATCTAATCACAGAAATGTGTTTGTTTGTTTTGATCACTTCTCGATTTTTGTTCACTGAAATGACCACGCGGTAGACCCTGCGTTACCATAGCAGCGGACCGAAAACAGGTGAACTGCGGCGCCGAAACCGAAGGTCGATCGAAAATCTCTCTCGGTTCAATACGATTGGCAATATTCAAGGCCGTGTGGTCGCCGTGTGAAAATGTGAAAAATGGCCGACTTATTAATACCGTCGTATGGAGTAAATTTAAATAATTCGGGTCGAAGGAACACTTATGTTTGCCCGCAGGTAGAAAAACGATAACTGCAGTGGACAATTATATATTTTAATTAAGGAAAGCGCGAACAAACATAAATATATTGATATGAAATCACGAAATAATTAAGGTCCATAGGTTAATTGTTGGTACCACATAACGGAAATCAGAAACAAAGCACTCACCAATTTGCAGCCAATTTCTCCACGTTCTAGGGGTCCCTTTCTGGATCTAATGATGGCACCACGTAGCTGAAGGGCTGAAGTTTCTAGTTCTATGCTTCAGTACACCAAAATCGAGCACTTTCAAGTGTAGAAATTTGTAAATGTTGGAGAAAGTAAATTAACACGCCATTTTCTCGAGGCGGTAGAAAAGGATCTCCCAGATTCTTGGTGCGCATGTCAAATGCGCGAAAAATGTACTCTGTCCGTCATCCAATTGTGTGGTTTTTAAAATTTAAAACAACCGCGAAATTTAGCGGGAGCTAACATTAGCCGAAAACAGCGCAAAAGTTCCTAGATGAAGTCTAGCATCTCCCAGAGGTTATTTTAGGGGCATAAATTAGAAATAAAGCCTGGCACAAATTGTGCCAGGCACTATATTGACGTTTCGCATTAAAAACTGACAGTTGATCTTTCAAAATTGACATACCAAAGTCGAATTTAGAAATCCAGTCGTTTATTTTTCATTAATAGTGGCGTCACTATTAATTCCGGCTCTTATAATACAAAATGGCCTAATTTTGAAAGAAGACAGCTGTTCTTATAATGCGAAACTGTAAATATAGTGCCCGGCACAATTAGTGCCTGGCACTACTGCAATAAGTCCCTAATAAAGGTAGATGATAGCTGAAACGTTACATATAGTGGCGAAGGTGATGTTGCGACAGCGTTACGTAAATTTTTTTACCGATTTGTTTTACGGTTTCTTTTTAATGTTCCTCATTTTGTTACTATTTTGTTCCTATTTGTTTGTGTTTAACTTTATCATTATAGCAATAAACTAAGAATAAAATATTTTGTTTTGGAAGTGGGATATATAAAGTTAAAGTCCAGCTCAACACATAAAATGAATCACAGTGAAACACGACACGTTAGCACAAGAGGGTGGCGGCACAAGAGGGTGGTGCCACAGCACAAGCCACGAACGACCGTAAATACAATACCAGAATAGAATACCAACAACAAGTAGCGTAAAATATTAAGGATGGAGATTAAGCATGGACCAGGGAATTCTTAAAATCCGTGTGCGGTACTCGATACTTTATATCAATATTTAGCATTTTGATTGTTTTGCAAAATGGTCAAGCAATGAGCTCGAAAAAATGGACTGCTCAAGGTAGTTAAAAAAATATTTGCAAAACAATTCCTAATATTCCCATATTATAAAAGGAGCCACAAAAAGTAGGGTTAAAAATGTGTGCGACCAAGATGCGACTTCAAAAAGTCTACGTTTTCAAAGTAGAAACAGGAAGGAGAGATTACTTTAAAAGATCGACATTAAAAAAAAGTCAAAGTAGTTGCGGCTTTAAAGTTGATCCAAAAAGTTATTTTGTCTACATTGTTACATCAGATGTTACTATGATGACACCAACTTTTGTGATAAAAATTAAAGTTATACTGTAGTTGTCAGATACACTTGTTTGGGACTCCAATGAAGCTTAACTTTCTAGTGGTAATTAAGTAGGATATAAAAGTCAAGGCGACTACGAAATAACGACTAAAAAGAAAGTAAAACTTTAGCAACGTCCTGTTGTGGTAGAGAAGACTATGAGAATCGACTATCAAGAAACAATCCTAAGAAGTAGTTTAGAGCGTCGTTTTTACGAAACATCTACTATTTCCTGATACTAAATAGTAGTTAGAACTAAAAAGTAACAAATTTTGGTTGGGATCACCACATTTCTACTATAAGAAAGTAGCAAAGCCTTTAGAACATGTAGCCGCTACTATAAATGTTAGTTGGGCAATGGCGCCAAGGTTAGCACGCGTTTCCTTTCTACTATCTCTTCACCTTGGAAACGGATCGAATCTATCGGCTGTGCCTCGCGCCATTGGAACCCTTTTTTTTATTCCTATTAAAATATTTTATACTACGCTCGTCGCCGCATATTATTTCCTTCCAACTAAAATAACATACCTTACTTAGCCTGTATGTGACGTCACTAGCCAAGCCTAGCCACGCCACGAACAATATACACAATTTTTGAACGAACCCTTATTACACCCTGACTACCCTACCCTATACCTACCCTAACTCACACTACCCTATCATAACACCATTGATTGCGTCATTATCGTTTGCTTACGCTCTCTACTATTTATCTACTCCCAGGTCAAATACACGCTTGACTACTACCACGCCACCTAGTGACCTACTTCGGTACAACGTTCAAGGTGTCCCAGGACCACCTTAGTAACACTACTAATATGGGCCCTCTTATCATACCACATATAAATTTGTCCCTTACTATGTTGTTTAGCTCATTTCCGAAAGAACAAGTTACTGCCAAACTCTTGACCTTAGCGTACCACTCTGCTATAGACTCATAAAATTTTATACGTTCCCGCCATACAGTCACAATAGGAGTATATTGTACAGTCAAAAGACTATTTAGCTCATCATACTTTTGGTAGCTTTGGATAGGTTCATATTAAGCTTAGTAATGTATTTACCTTTATGGTTTCGACTGTTACCGTGTTTGCTTGCAAATAGGATTCTAATATTTTATTTTTAATTTATGCTATTTATTTGCTTTTACGCGTTCAGTTATTTATTTTAGTGGTTGCATCGCTTATAGTTTTCCTTTATTCCGCACTTTTGCGATAATTTTTTTGTTTTTTACTTCGAAAATGTGAAAATATTTGTTTTTGTTTACTTGTTTACGAAAACTTAACCGCACGTTGTATATCTTTTTGACGTTCACGTGATTATTTAGCACGAGCGTTTTTGTTTATTTCCCGCACTATGATCGTTACCATGGAAACAGTATCACGTGTCAAGGTCTTTAAAAATCGGCACGCTTGGTATCTTTTATTTCGCCGAATTTTTCACACTTTATTTTCGCAATTGTGAAATTTTTTTCACTCCCGTCGCTAGTTTAATATCCCTTAGTTGGGGATATCTTTAGGGCGAATACTCGCGCCCATTAATTAATAAAATGCCGTTAATTACTTACACGATATGAACGCTGTGTACTAAAAGGAAGAGAGGAATCCAACATGGCTGCTAGCATCAATTGTTATAATTTGAATTTTCGCCGGTTATTACAGTTTGTTTTCCTGTGGTGCCATTCTTATTTCTAAAATTTGTGGAACCATACCTGTGAGTGTTGTAGAATACGATTCTATTCAGTGGCTATACCTAAAAGATTTAGCTGATCCTAATGTTACGTGTGAAATTATCCTTAAGACACCGTGTAGTTTCACACTAACAATTGTGGTTAGTAATCAACATTCTTTTTATAAATCTACTTTAAATTCTATAAACCTACCTTAAGTTTATGTAAATCAATCCATGTTTCGCGCACTGTTAGACAGGTTCTGTTGTGATTTAAGATGGGCATTTTTACAAATTGTATCACTGACTGCCGGCCTATAAAACACCTTTTTATTAGTTGAAAAATTAGAAAACCGTGTACTTAATTCGATTTTATTTACCTATGGAAAAGTGAGGCTGTAATACCACGCGCGGTGTTTTGGTTGGTTGCACAAGCACATTTTGCGGGTTGGGTACATTTCTCTGGTTGTATGGCTGCTCACGGATTACTTATTCTGCTCGGTGCTGAATCTGGAACGCTGGGACATTGTTTATATTATCCGGACTTATGAAGCAAATAAGGGCTGATTGTTGTACATTGGTTGCACAGTACATTTTTCTTGAATTTTGAGGAACTATTAACTTGGTTCTGATTGACAATACTGTTCGGTGCAACCAGTTCAGGAGGTTTGTTCTGTCCGAGTTGTGGTTGGTGCAGAGATGGAACCCGGGTTGGTTGTCACTGGTCGACTGTTCTTTCGTTCTTTTGACATCTTTCCTTTCTTTTGACATTTGTCTTTCTGGAAGCACCCTCGTGTAAAAGGGGATCGTTTTCCAGCCCTTAAAAAGGGGCAAGACCGATTTTTTTTATTAAAAACTGTTCGATCTGTCTCCCGGCTACTGCTGAAACATGGGTAGTACCAGTGGAATTGGTAAGCCATATTTTTTTTTAAGGTTAGGGGTACTCGTGGTTCTTTTGGGAAAAAATCTTAGTTTTTGGGGTTTTGGTCAATTGTAACTTAATTGGGCGTGAAGCTGAGATTGTTTTTCTTATTTACAGTATATGGTAGCACGACCCATTTTAGCCTAATGTGCTAGGCCGAGGGCTGTGATGTGTCCGCTCTACCGGACTGTAGGATGAGACTGCGTTGGAGTGGGGAACCCTTCTTTCAGAAGGTGAGTGTGAATTTCCCCAACCGAGTCTTGAAAAAAAAGAAAATATAATTTTTTATCAGTAATGTTTTCTTGACGTTTTTTTATTTAATTATTTATGAAGCGGCTTTATAGTTCAGGCACGACCACTGAAATATGCAGTGTGTTTCGAGTTGTTAAATCCCGAATTATCAGTACACCACTGGAAAACTGAAGGTGTCCTTTTTCTTTTCCAGGGTTCTCCAGGTGGGTTCTGCGTTTGAATGTACAAGAAGTTGTGTCTTTCTCTGTGTGGTTGTATGCTGTGACTGATTAGAACAGCCAGGTGATGTTGGTTCTTACATTGGTGTAATCAAGAGATGTGACGGCTCTTATGACAAAATTTTTACAATATCAAGTTAGTAATTTGTAGTCGACCTTGGTTTAGTGCTGGGAGGCCTAACTAAATATTTAGTCGTTGTCAAAGCTAATTTAAAGGTCGGTTATTGGCCACAGCCTATTGACCAGGTTCGACTATAATATAAATAATAACTCATACTATTTGTTTTTATTTAAAATAATACCATGTTTCTTATATAGGTAACTTAACAATTGATATTCATAATAATTTTTTCCCCAGTGTAAACGACACCCTGAGCTCAGACGTCGGAAACTATATTGTTTTTTTATATTTATCAATTTTATTTGCAAGAATGATGATGATTTCTAAACTGGCATAACTCCATTTTTCTATTCAACTTCAATTTTAAAATAAAAACCATATTTTGTTTTTTTTAACCTAACTTACTGTTTTGCTTAAAAATGTTAATTAATATTAATGATTAATAATTTCCTACATTTAAACTGTCAGCAGATAAAGAAAGCCCATTATACAATCTACTTAACCTCAATCCTTGTGTTTACTTATTTTGATAACCCTCTAACAGTGTTGCCGAATAGAATCAAAGAAATTGCCAACCTATTCTCGTGGGAGTATTCCTAGTTCTTTTAAGGGAAAATTGTTACAGTGATTAAATAGTTAGTTAAATTGAAGTATTCAGTTTCCTAAATAGAGTAGTAATTAGTTCGTATTTGGGATTGTTATTCTGTGAACAAAATCTATAACAAAAATTTAACACCTGACGTCCCCCACCTTAACAAATACGTGGCGCCCCTGGTTTTTCCTAATTTAGGTTTTTCTGGACTTGAACCCATGACCTTCCGGCTGTTAAACATAAAAAAGCTGGCGGCAGGTGGGACCGGCGTTGTTTATTGCAACTTGTCGATTTTGTTAGGGTCTTGGATATATACTAGAATTTATTTTGAAAATATATATCAATAGAAACAAGGGTGTTGTACACAAAAAATTAGGGCCGCAACAGATTTGGCGCCCAACGTAAAGGGCCCGAGTTTTTGTAGATACGCAACAGATTTGGCACTTAACGTAAAGGGCCAGGGTTTTTGTAGATAAGCAACATGAGTTGGCATCACCCAACTAACTTTTGTTTCCTTGTTTTTTCTATAATAAAGAGAACAGGAATCCTAGTAACAACTACACAAAAGGGAGAAGTTGGTATTTATAAAGTTTTAATGGTGTTTTCGATTAAATGACCACCTAGTGCAGTTGCTTTTCGTTAAGGAAAAATGTTGACATTTTTAATTTGACAACTTTTTTTTTATGGTCTTATGGTGGCTGGTTTATGCAATAAAGTGGTACATGGTTTTTTTTTAACCTAATTAGCTTAGGTCGATTACAAGTTGAAATAGGAGAAGTGGAAGGTGGCTACTGACAAACTAGACAGCTTTTTTTTTTCAATTTTTTGTTGTTTTTAGGATCCGAATAATAAGTAATAAAACTTGACAGACAGACACACTCAGTAAAAACTTAGGACATATGACTGGCTGTACTTCCCTGTCTTCTAACTTTTATTGGGCAAAATATTTTTTTTACCAAACATTTGATTTTCACCAGAGTCAAACTACCTGAGAAATAGCAGTGAGCTTTGAATTAAGGGCATAAACTAGTTACTGACTGGACTTTAAAAAAATAAAACCTAGAGCTAGTTTCGCGAAGTAGGTATTTATAGGAACCTCAGATTCCTTTACATTTTTTTTTATGTTTTAACTTTTTTTTTGGTGCGAAACAAGGGGGGTGGCTCCATTTTTTTTTAAAAGAAGAATCCAGGAGGGATTCCATGCACCTTGGTCAGGAGGGATTAAAAAAAATGATGAGTCACAAGTGCAGGTCTGATGGTTTAGTTTAAAAGTGTTAGTCCGCAGGACTGTTTGGGTATTTTTGGCATCAGACTGTACGAACCTTTTAGGGATTTATTGAACCCCTGTTTATGGCTATAGGTTTAAATGTGTTTCGATAGTAAGTACTACTTGGTCGGTAAGCACCCACATTTTTTTATTGAACCTTGATTTGGTATGGAATAGGTTTGCTTAGCTAATGTTGGATAGCTTGGATAACAATAAAGGGTTTAGGGTTCATGGGTTTTTTTAGAATCCGATGAGGGATGATAATTTTTTTTTGCTCTGAATAGAGGTATTATAAAAACCTGAATCACTTTAGAGTTTTGGCTTTTAGGTAATTGATAGCTAAACTCTACACCTACTACTAGGGAAAATTTATACCCTTAAGTTATCCATATAGGTTATTAATTGATTTAATTGGGCAGATAGATGGTTAGGTTTCTCTTGTTTTTTTGTTTGTTGGGAAAAAACTGAGTATATCAAACTTAGGAAAATCCATAATTACTACTATATAGTCTCTGAAAGGGAAACAGGAACGGGGGAATGACAATTTTCATTTATTTCTCTAATCTTTAGGACTTAAAAGCCTTAAAAAACGATAACATAGTTGGTTAATTTAAGGTCCTTTATAAACTCAATGGTACACTATTGTCTTTTAATATTGTCGGAAAAATTCTAACCATGTGAAGAAACTTACAGTGAAGAGAACACAGGCCAGCTTTATTCTAGATTTTAAGAAGGCAATGGTTAGCAAAGAAAATCGTTACTACTTCAACTTTAAGAAATCATTCAAAAAAGTCGAAAAACCACAAAAAGTATTTTCATTAACTATTTTTTTTCTCCTTGTTTGGGAAGCCAGCCAATAATTTCTTTTATGCAGTACACAAAAAAAAAATGTCTGACTAAGATTTTTGGTTTTTTTGGCAATTTTCAGTACTTTTTATTATGTAGTTTTTTTTTATTTTTAAAGACACGAATAGGTCGACACATATTAATAATACTTCAACTGAATGAAAATTTTGGATGGAAAGAGTTTTTGGAAAATATTTCAACAAAAAAAAAAAATAAAATCATTATAATTTAAATTTTTTTGTCCAGACCATAGGGTACGTTAGGTGACCGAAATCATCAATACACATTTTTGTACAATAGGCCAATGTTTCTGTGGAAAGTTAAGACTGTAGTTTAAATGGATATAGAGATTTGTTTTTTTGTGAAGGTGCTGCTCGGTATTTTCCTAATGTTGACTAATTAAAGATAGACTTATAGTTTTTGTGCTTCAAACATTTTCTTTTATTTCATTTTTTTTTGGTGGTAACAATTGGGGACTAACATCTTCTCCAATGTGTTACAATTCGGGTCAGAGGTGGGTCCTATTGTGCTCAGGAATTTGGGAAAACCTTAATCTAAATTACCTAGAGCCGAGGTTGAACATCGATACCTCTCTAAACAGCGCTACCTCGGAACTGTCAAACTAAGTAATTATAATCCTGTTTGTTTTTTTCCTTTTTTTTTAAAAAAAAAGGGGGACAATTTTTTTTTTTGGGGCTAAGGGTACGGCGTAGGCTTCGGAGAGCATATACCAAATATGACCTACGGGTATACCGGCCTTAAACAAAAAATTTGTTTGTTTTAAATTATCAGTCATAATGTAAGCTTGTTCAGGTTAACCAGTACCTAGAATTACTTGATAGTTTTACAGCTCCATAGTAATTAAATACAAGATATAGCTGCTTTGTTTAGAAGCACAACTATTTTTTTTTTTTTGGTTAGGTCAGAACGTGTTAGGTTAGCTAGTAAGGCGTAGGACATAGTAAGTCCAAACCAAGCTTGGTTGAGAACGGGTGTCACTAGTGTTGTTCAACTCGAGTTTTTTTCTTCTGTTTTTTTGTTTTTTTTTTGAAGTCGCGAAATGGAGGATCCGCCTTAGACTGAGTGCAGCATATATATATTTGGTAAATATTATATGATCTTTGGGGATTCGTACCGGGAAATTCTTTTAAGGTATTTCTAAAGCCATTCTCATAACTGACTCTTGCGAATCGACAATTAGCATGGGCTTGGAGTGCATAAAGGTTTACAGCCTTATGACCCATGGAGTTGTCAATTCTTGATAGGAGGTTTGACGGGCATGTTAAAATTACATAAGTTTTTTTTCTGCTAGATAATTTATTCGTTTACTAGTTGCTTTTTGTTGGAAGATAACACTAGATGACCGTCGTTTTTTGAATAATTTAAAGCTAATAACTGGGTTGTTTTTCCTAATATCGCAGAATTGGGTACTGTTGTTCACGCCTACTTATTTTTTTAAAATTTTATTCCATTTTTTTTCCTCTTCAATTTTTTTTAAAAGACTAAATGCTAATTAAGGTTCATTAGTCTGCTTAAGGGCAATCAGCGAACGTCGCTGTAATACCAGGGTGGGTGCTGGTTGTGCTGAGTAAGTGGTACCCGTTGCCAGGTAAAGTTTAATTGTAGCTAGGGTGGTAATTCTATTTGGCACACAGTTAGAGTGAGGTTTGGTAAACACAGAGGAGACACTTGTACGATGTTATTTATTAGTTTTTTTTGTAAACGCGAACGCGGTTCTTGTCTGTTCCGTTCGGTTTTGCGGGCACGACACGTCGAATTTATTAGGTCTTGGTTTTTTTTAAATAAAGATCTAATTTAGAGTAATTGGGATTATTTGCCCAATTGTTAAATTGATATAGTGTAAGATAGTGCGAGTAGTTATTATAGTGAGAAGTGTGTACTTTGTGACCAGCGTAGTGTGGTTATTAGTAGACTGGCGCAGTGTACGCTTAGTTAACATAGATTAGTTATTGTTTTTTTTGAAAGTTTAAAAAGTTACCACAATGTCATATCCTTGGCATGGGAAAATTGACATTAAGAGACTTGAAGTCTCGGAGATAGGATATGAGTTGGCCATTAGAGGAGTAGAGTCAGTGGGTACTAAAACTGAACTGGAGACTAGGCTGGTATATATAAGGCAACAAGAGGTGAACAATGACAGTTTGCGCTATCCCCCTTACCCATTCTCGGTTGAAGAGGACACCGGAGTCCTCACATCGACGCTTGATAAGTTGGTACTTTTGGTCCAATCCTTTACAGGTTCCAGGAGAACCGTAAACTATATAACCTTACATTCTAGACTAAACCACTGCCTAAATCGAATCGACAATTTACAGGCCAGAACCAAGGAGTCTATAATGCTTAAAAGATTGTTGCTGGCCCAGACCTTAGATCTTTTGGCCCAGTTGGACAATAAGTCCGCTACCAAAAAGGAGGCGGTAGCAGTAGATCTACCAGATTTGACCGTCTTAGGAAGCGGCACAAGACGAACTCCGGACTCTGATGAGGACACCGATCAAGACGAGCCATCTGCTCGACACCAGCCTAGACCAATAGGAACTTCATCACCATTACCTTATAGACTTAACTCCAGAGCTCAGATTACTTCGGTGCCACCTCACAAATGGGGTCTTACCAAGTATACTGGTGACGGCAAGATGTCGCTCACTGCGTTTTTCCAGCGTGTAGAGGAGTTGCGCGTTGCGCGTAACGTGACTAAAGAGGAACTCTTTCGATCTGGGATCGACTTATTTGATTTAAGAGCGTTTTCGTTCTATCAAGAATGCGTTGAGCAAGGCCTTGTAGAAACGTGGGATGAACTGATGGAGGAATTTCGCACAGAATTTTTGCCCTCCACACATGCGGAAGATCTTTTGGATGAAATTAAACGCAGAAAGCAGGGACCATCCGAGTGTATTGGTGAATATCTCTCAATCATGAATACCTATTTCAAGAGGTTACGTTGCCAAGTGTCCGAAGAGGCCAAGCTTAAAATTTTAATGCGTAATATCGGTAGCTTGTACAAGAAACGATTGGGTTCTCGAGATGTGTCGACCGTTGAGGAACTTAAGAGGCTGTGTAGGAAGATAGAAGACAGAAATCAAGAGCGACCGATCGTGCCTCTCAGAAAGGGTTTTATGCTTGAACCTGATCTGGCTTACGTGGAAGTCCTTTCAGAAACAGAGGGCGTAGTCGATGCCGTAGAGGCGACATCTAGACAAAGCACAAGTGGCACACGAACACCACCACGAAACGCTCCTCCTGCTCCACGGGGTAGCACCACACTAACGTGTTTCAGATGTGGCCAACCTGGTCATAAAGCAATTGGTTGTCTTTCTCGCAGTCCAGTTAAATGTTACGGCTGTCAGGCTGTCGGAGTTTATAGAAATAGGTGTCCCAACTGTAATCGTTCGGGAAACGGCAGAGGACACTCATAGGTCGCCGGCCTTTGAGCCAAGTCGCCAATACTGATCCGGCTAATTCATTTTCACCGATTTTAGACTTTATTTTAGATCACGCTCGTAATGATGAACGACCATATCTCGAAGTTGAGGTCCTGGGGCATAAGATTTTGGGGCTTTTGGATTCGGGTGCGTCCAAAACTTTTCTTGGTAGCTTGGGTTGGGAGATCGTCAAGAACTTGGGGCTTCGCTTGGATACTTCAAGAAAATGTTCGTGTTCTGTCGCCAACGGTCAGCGTGTACAAAGTTTAGGCGTTATCGACCTGCCGGTCACACTGAAGGGTAAATTGCGTATTGTTGAAGTTTCTGTGGTTCCGGAGTTACCTCACTTGTTAATTTTGGGTATTGATTTTTGGAAAGTAATGGGGGTAGTTCCTGACCTCAGGCAGAGCGAATGGCATTTTGCTGAGAAGGCTGACACCATTTTTAGTATCGAGAACGAAACCCTTACGGTGTTGACACCCTTACAATCTGCGCAAATGGAAGATTTGGTTAATACGTATAAGTCCTTGATGGGTACACAACTTGGTCGTACTAATAGAGTGGAACATCGTATCCTTACTGAGTCTGCGCCGATTCGACAACGTCCTTATCGGGTTTCTCCTGTTATACAAAAGGTTATTGATGATGAGATTGAGTCCATGCTGGCTCAAGGTGTGATAGAACCTAGCAGTAGTCCCTGGGCGTCTCCGGTGGTCGTAGTACAAAAGAAAAACACTGGGAAAACAAGATTTTGCGTCGACTATCGCCGCTTGAACGCAGTCACACAAAGAGATAACTATCCTTTACCTCTCGTAACCGAGACCTTAGACAAGCTAAACAATGCCAAATATCTTTCAAGTCTGGACATTAAAAGCGCCTATTGGCAGGTACCGATAGAAGAGAAGTCTCGGCCTCTTACGGCTTTTATTTGTCACCGGGGTTTATACCAATTTAAAAGAATGCCATTTGGACTTCATAACGCTCCGGCAACGTGGCAAAGGCTTATTCAGAATGTCCTGGGTGCTGACCTCGAGCCGCACGTCTTTGTCTACTTGGATGATGTCGTCTGCGTAACTTCGACGTTCGAAAAACATATTCAAATCCTTGACGAAGTTTTCCGTAGGTTGATGGCGGCCAATATTACTATCAGTTGGGAGAAATGTCAATGGTGTAAGCCTGAAATGAAGTATCTGGGCTATTTAGTTACCAGCCGAGGGTTGAAGGTCGACCCAGATAAAGTTAAAAGTATGTTAGAGTTACCACGTCCCAGGACTGTTAAAGAAGTACGGAGAATATTGGGTTCTTTTAGTTGGTATCGGCGTTTTGTTCCGGAGTTCTCTTCAATAGTGACTCCAATAACCGCGCTGACGAAGAAGCATCACAAATTTAGTTGGACACCAGAGTGTGAGGAGTCTTTTAGAAAAATCAAGGAGTTACTGTTGAGTGCACCTATTTTGAATTGTCCCGATTATTCCAAAGATTTTATTATACAAACCGACGCTAGTGGTTATGGGATTGGAGCGGTTCTCACTCAGCCTGATTCAGAAGGTGGTGAACGAGTGGTTTGTTATTTAAGTCGTTCTCTTACTCGGCAAGAGCAAAACTTTAGCACCACTGAACGTGAATGTCTCGCAGTGGTATGGGCGATTGAAAAACTTCGACCTTATATTGAGGGACTTCCTTTTACGATTATTACGGATCACTTTGCTCTTAAATGGTTACATAACCTAAAGGATCCTTCCGGACGCCTGGCACGCTGGTCAGTAAAACTACAACAGTATGACTATAAGATTATCCACCGTAAAGGCAAAGACCTGATTGTACCTGATATGTTATCACGGGCTGTTCCTATGATTGATCTAATTTGTAGTGAAATTTCTTCACCTCAGCCGAATAAGAAGGACCGCTGGTATAACAGGATGGTTAAAAATGTGATGGATAAACCTTTGAAGTTTCTTAATTGGCGTATCGGAGAGGATGGTAACTTGTACAAATATATTAAACAGGAATTCTCAAGTTTAATGCCTCGAGGGGATAATTGGAAGCTAGTACTGCCGAAGGAGGAACGACACAAAACACTGTCTGCGGGCCATGACCCTCCTACATCCGGTCATACTGGAGTCTATAAGACCTATGAACGTTTGGCAGAAAAGTACTATTGGCCTAAGATGCGCCAGGACGTTGCGTCTTACGTTCGACGTTGTACTGTGTGTGCTGCTCACAAAGTTGATCCTAAAGGGGCTCGCGATCATATGATTCCTAATGAGAAACCTAGTAGGCCTTGGGAGATCATTTCCGTTGATCTTGTGGGTCCGTTACCTCGAAGTACAAAGGGACATACAGCTCTTCTAGTAGTATATGATAATCTCAGTAAATTTACACTGGTGTTTCCCCTTCGTTCGATGTCAATGAACCTTGTGGTTAACCGAATTGAAGAACAAGTCTTTATGATTTTTGGGGTTCCTAGGAAAATCATTTTGGACAACGGTAGTCAGTTTAAGGGTGGTCAGTTTCGTAAATTGGCGGAGACGTATAATGTTAATCTCAGATTTAATGCCTTCTACCACCCAAGGGCTAACCCAACTGAGAGACAAAACCGCCAGATCAAAATCATGATTCGTATGTACGTCAAGGATAACCACCGCATTTGGGACCAACACGTTCATCGTTTGGCTTGTGCCATTCGGACTTCTGTACATGAGACTACAAGAGTGACTCCCTACTTTATGAACTTTGGAAGGAACATGTGTTTGTCTGGTGAGGACTATCGGAATGAGGAATTGTTAGGTGTTGAGTCTGGTGTTCAAGATTCTGGGATTACAAGAAATTTACTGTTTCGAGAGATGTTTGCCGAAACCAAGAAACGTCTAGAAGTAGCGGGTCGTAAGAGTGTAGAGAAGTATAATCTGCGTAAACGCTCGGAAGAATATTCTGTGGGTCAAAAGGTGTGGAAGACGAATTTTGTGCAATCCAATGCTGCTAAGTATTTCTCTCATAAGTTGGCTCCACCTTTTGTAGGTCCCTATGTGATTCACCAGAAACTGTCGCCGTGGACGTATGTATTGAAGGAATTGGATGGTAGTGTTCTTCCAGGTTCTTGGCACTCGAAGGATCTTAAGCTGTCGAATGATAACTAGATATGTTTAACCCTTGGGGTTAACCATTTTGAAGCAAGGGGGGGATTGTTACGTGTGAAATTATCCTTAAGACACCGTGTAGTTTCACACTAACAATTGTGGTTAGTAATCAACATTCTTTTTATAAATCTACTTTAAATTCTATAAACCTACCTTAAGTTTATGTAAATCAATCCATGTTTCGCGCACTGTTAGACAGGTTCTGTTGTGATTTAAGATGGGCATTTTTACAAATTGTATCACTGACTGCCGGCCTATAAAACACCTTTTTATTAGTTGAAAAATTAGAAAACCGTGTACTTAATTCGATTTTATTTACCTATGGAAAAGTGAGGCTGTAATACCACGCGCGGTGTTTTGGTTGGTTGCACAAGCACATTTTGCGGGTTGGGTACATTTCTCTGGTTGTATGGCTGCTCACGGATTACTTATTCTGCTCGGTGCTGAATCTGGAACGCTGGGACATTGTTTATATTATCCGGACTTATGAAGCAAATAAGGGCTGATTGTTGTACATTGGTTGCACAGTACATTTTTCTTGAATTTTGAGGAACTATTAACTTGGTTCTGATTGACAATACTGTTCGGTGCAACCAGTTCAGGAGGTTTGTTCTGTCCGAGTTGTGGTTGGTGCAGAGATGGAACCCGGGTTGGTTGTCACTGGTCGACTGTTCTTTCGTTCTTTTGACATCTTTCCTTTCTTTTGACATTTGTCTTTCTGGAAGCACCCTCGTGTAAAAGGGGATCGTTTTCCAGCCCTTAAAAAGGGGCAAGACCGATTTTTTTTATTAAAAACTGTTCGATCTGTCTCCCGGCTACTGCTGAAACATGGGTAGTACCAGTGGAATTGGTAAGCCATATTTTTTTTTAAGGTTAGGGGTACTCGTGGTTCTTTTGGGAAAAAATCTTAGTTTTTGGGGTTTTGGTCAATTGTAACTTAATTGGGCGTGAAGCTGAGATTGTTTTTCTTATTTACAGTATATGGTAGCACGACCCATTTTAGCCTAATGTGCTAGGCCGAGGGCTGTGATGTGTCCGCTCTACCGGACTGTAGGATGAGACTGCGTTGGAGTGGGGAACCCTTCTTTCAGAAGGTGAGTGTGAATTTCCCCAACCGAGTCTTGAAAAAAAAGAAAATATAATTTTTTATCAGTAATGTTTTCTTGACGTTTTTTTATTTAATTATTTATGAAGCGGCTTTATAGTTCAGGCACGACCACTGAAATATGCAGTGTGTTTCGAGTTGTTAAATCCCGAATTATCAGTACACCACTGGAAAACTGAAGGTGTCCTTTTTCTTTTCCAGGGTTCTCCAGGTGGGTTCTGCGTTTGAATGTACAAGAAGTTGTGTCTTTCTCTGTGTGGTTGTATGCTGTGACTGATTAGAACAGCCAGGTGATGTTGGTTCTTACATTGGTGTAATCAAGAGATGTGACGGCTCTTATGACAAAATTTTTACAATATCAAGTTAGTAATTTGTAGTCGACCTTGGTTTAGTGCTGGGAGGCCTAACTAAATATTTAGTCGTTGTCAAAGCTAATTTAAAGGTCGGTTATTGGCCACAGCCTATTGACCAGGTTCGACTATAATATAAATAATAACTCATACTATTTGTTTTTATTTAAAATAATACCATGTTTCTTATATAGGTAACTTAACAATTGATATTCATAATAATTTTTTCCCCAGTGTAAACGACACCCTGAGCTCAGACGTCGGAAACTATATTGTTTTTTTATATTTATCAATTTTATTTGCAAGAATGATGATGATTTCTAAACTGGCATAACTCCATTTTTCTATTCAACTTCAATTTTAAAATAAAAACCATATTTTGTTTTTTTTAACCTAACTTACTGTTTTGCTTAAAAATGTTAATTAATATTAATGATTAATAATTTCCTACATTTAAACTGTCAGCAGATAAAGAAAGCCCATTATACAATCTACTTAACCTCAATCCTTGTGTTTACTTATTTTGATAACCCTCTAACAGTGTTGCCGAATAGAATCAAAGAAATTGCCAACCTATTCTCGTGGGAGTATTCCTAGTTCTTTTAAGGGAAAATTGTTACAGTGATTAAATAGTTAGTTAAATTGAAGTATTCAGTTTCCTAAATAGAGTAGTAATTAGTTCGTATTTGGGATTGTTATTCTGTGAACAAAATCTATAACAAAAATTTAACACCCGACGTCCCCCACCTTAACAAATACGTGGCGCCCCTGGTTTTTCCTAATTTAGGTTTTTCTGGACTTGAACCCATGACCTTCCGGCTGTTAAACATAAAAAAGCTGGCGGCAGGTGGGACCGGCGTTGTTTATTGCAACTTGTCGATTTTGTTAGGGTCTTGGATATATACTAGAATTTATTTTGAAAATATATATCAATAGAAACAAGGGTGTTGTACACAAAAAATTAGGGCCGCAACACTAATTTTTGACAACCTAGTAGTGTAGACCTCTTGATTGGTGTTAATTTGTTTGGTCAGATGCTTGTGCCTGACTTTAAAAAAGGAGAAAATGGAGGACCTTGTGCCATTAATTCAATATTTGGTTGGATACTTCTTGGTGGTATTGATGGTCCTCGTAAAACTCAAAAACCCCTTAGTTTGTTGACCTCAGTGTCTTCCCTTATAGAATCTCAATTGGATAGTACCTTACAAAAGTTTTGGGAACTAGAATCGACCCCTCAAAAAATCCCTCTTTCCTCTGATGAGGACTTGTGTGAAAAATATTTGCGACCACTCATTTAATAACTGAGTCTGGCAGATATGTTGTTCGTTTACTTTTCAGAGAGCCTCGACAAGAACTTGGTGACTCTAAAGGTCAAGCATTGCGTAGATTCAATATGATGGAAAACCGATTATTGAAAAATCGTGCTTTGTATAGTCGTACAAAGACTTTGTTCAGGATTACCTAGATCAGGGGCATATGAAATTGGATAATTCTAGCCCTGACTCCGATTCATATTTTATTCCACACCACCCAGTTGTGAAGGCAGATGGTGACTTGTCAAAAATACGTATTGTATTTGATGCATCTGCCAAGACATCAAATAATCGTAGCTTAAATTCTATTTTATTCGTAGGACCCAAACTCCAAAGAGGTATTGCGTCAATATTGCTTACTTTCCGCCTTTATAGTGTAGGTTATTCTAGTGACATACGTCAAATGTTCAGACAGATAGATATACATCAGTGTGATGTGTGTTATCAGAGAATATTATGACGGTTTGACCCAACCAATGAGATTCAAGAGTACTCTCTTCAAACTGTGACTTATGGTGTGAATTCAATCCCATATCTAGCTATTCGTACTCTTCACCAGCTCGTTAAAGATCATGGCAATGACTTTCCACTTGCGAGCTAGGTGTTGATGCATACTATCTATGTGGACGATGCGATTGGATTAGCTAATTCTGTAGCTGAAGCTTTAGAAAGCCAGAAACTGCTAATTGCATTGTTAAAATTTGGTTGTTTTGAACTTCGTAAGTGGACTAGCAACACTCCTGAGTTACTAGAATCGGTTCCAGCTAGTCATCAGCAACCAATTTCCTTCGATGATGAATCTGCTGGTTTAAAAATCCTTGGACTAAAACGGTGTCCAAAATCTGATTTGTTTTGTTATGATGTGATGCCCATGGAAAGACCTTGTAACAAGAGAAACCTTCTCTCTGAAATTGCAAGAAGTCCAGGGTCTTTCATGGGATGATACCCCCTCCAGTGATAATGTTGCACATTGGCAACTTTATGTGTCGCAACTACCATTGCTATCTTCGATATCAATACCTCGTTATGTTGTGAAGCAAAATGTTGTTACCACTGAACTGCATGGCTTTTGTGATGCCTCAAGGTGTGCATATAGTGGTGCAGTATATTGTTACAAATTTAAGTTATTTAAATTTTATAGTTAGAATTAATTTAGGTTTAGAGTAGTATTAGGTTGACTTATCTTATGGTTGTATTCTTAGTCTAGGTTTTAGTTGCGTTATCTGTGAATTGCGGTCGCATTAATACGAGAACTTTCCGGACGTCGAAGACTGCTGAAAAGTTCGAGAGAGATGGACGACCCTATATATAGGGCCGGGGTCGCGCATCGAGTCAGTCAGTCACAGAGAACGTACTGTAGTGGTCGTGAGATATTAACACGAAGTTAATAGACCGATTATAGTAGTGAATTATCAGCAAGTTATTAGTAAGTTTAAATGCGTGTTTTTGTACATAATTGTCGAAATAAATTGACATGTCGTTTTTGACGTTTGCGAGTTTTATTTGAAGCAGTTGAACCCGTAACAATTGGTGTCAGAAGTGAGATTAAAAGAAATACATAGTGCAAAGACTATCCTTACATAGTACCACCAGCTAGGACAATTGAAAAGAAGAACAGTAAGTGTTTTTGCCAGAATATTCAGAATTGAACAGTGCATAGACTACCCTTACATAGTACCACCGGCTAGGACAATTGGACAGAAGAACAGTAAGTGATTTTTACAGAATATTCGAAGAAGTTCGATATTGTTTTATTCAAAAACCAAAAGAGATATTTGAGAACCGAGTTCGACATTAACCTTACAGTCCAAAAATTGACAATTAGATAGATTTTCTAGAATATTCCATAACATTCTACGTCGTTCTATTCGAGAATCAGAAGAGATATCCAAAAATCGACTTCGACATTAGCTTAGTTATTTCAAAAGTAAGAATTAGCAAGATTTTCTAGAATATTCCATAACCTTCTACGACGTTCTATTTGAAAACCAGAAGAGATATACAAAAAACCGACTTTGACGGTAGCTTAGTTATTTTAAAAGTAAGAATTATAAATTATTTCTAGAATATTCCATACCATTCTACGACGGTCTATTCGAGAACCAAAAGAAATAATCAAAAAGTGAATTCTACATTTGTCTAGTAGCAGAAACAGCAACATTTACCAGTATATTCCAGAACATTCCAATAAGTTCTATTTAAGAATTGGAAGAGATATTGAAAAATCGACTGAGACATTAGCTTTATAGCCAAAAATAAATAAATAAATAAACATTTACAGAGGTTTGTGAGAAAGTTGATGCTTACCAGACAAGGATCGGTAAAGATGGAAGAGCTAACTAAAATGATTCAGGCTCTATCAGCTCAAATGGCTCAAAACCAGAATGATATGAGACAGACATTAGATGGCATGCAAGAAAACTTCGATCAGATAAAGAGCAACTCCGAACAGCTTAGAGGAGAGTTCAAGGCAGCAACCTAAGATCTTAAAGAAGAAATAACTCAGAGAATGCAGAGTGTAGAAGAAAAGGTACAAAACAAATTGCAGAATGTAGAAGAAAGGTTACAGAACAAATTGCAGAATGTTGAAGAAAAAGTGGAGATCAAGTTACAGAATGTAAGAGAAGACGTTTTTCAAACAGTGGAAGAAAAGCTCCAGGATGTGTCAAAACAGCTTATACAGCTTCAGAAAGAACACAACAAAATAAAAGAACAGGGATGTGTTGTGAATTCCAACCAAAACATTAAGCCTCCAAATTTTGACGGTACGTCTTCCTGGTCCACCTACAAACAACAATTTGAAGCTGCCGCCGCTGCAAATGGTTGGGACGAGGACGAAAAAGCTAGAGCTTTGTTAGTAACTCTACGAGAACCTGCTCTTGGACTTTTACGGTCTATTACAGCGGAACAAAAACAGAGCTACAATGCTTTAGTGGCAGCTTTAGAAAGAAGATATGGAGATGAACATTTACAAAATTTGCATTGGTCAGAATATTCGTTAACAAAGAGCAGGGGAGTCATTACAAGAGTATGCAGCGGATATCAGGAGGCTGATGTACTTGGCTTACCCAGAAATGCCAGAAAATTACAGAGATCCCTTCACGGTAGATCGCTTTATTAACGGCTTGCGAGACACGGACTTGCAAAGTTACTTCGTCGAGAACGCTTCCATAACAGCAGTGAAGTGTCAATTCAGGAGGGAGAAGAAATGAGCACTGGAGATGAGGTCACAACAAAGCAGACGATCCCCTCCAAATGTAAAGTGTTTCAAATGCGGACGTACAGGGCATATTCAACGCGATTGTCGTGTCCAAATGAGGTCTCGCTCACCATCTAGTGGGACAGAGTACCGAAGAAGAGATCAGGAAAACTAAAACTAGTCAACGCAGAGGGGCGGGTGTTATCTAATGGGAATTTAGCCCCCAAAATTTACTCTATTAAGAGCTTAAAACATACTGCTGACAGTTTTAACATCGACGGACTTATTAATGGAAGAAAAGTTAATAAAACAGTAGACACTGGTGCTGCCATATCATTGCTTAAGTTCAAAATTCCAACGAGATATAAAATTCGACCAACAGAAAAGAAAATAACACTTAAGACTGTGACTGGAGAATCCGCCGACGTGTTGGGGGAGACAGACATAGACCTACAGCTGGGAAGATTGAAGATTCGCCACGCGGTATTGGTTGCCGAAATAGAAGACGAATTTATTTTGGGAATGGACTTGATAAGTAAACATGGATTTGCATTTGATAATAAACTTAATACCCTAAGATTTGGGAATGAAGAGGTCATTTTGTGATGCCATTTGGCCTGTGCAATGCCCCAGCTACATTTAAAAGACTAATGGAAGTCGTTCTACGAGGCCTTACTTGGAAAACCTGCCTAGTCTATTTGGATGATGTCATAGTAATGGGAAAATCATTTCAAGATCATCTAGACAATTTACGAGAAGTATTTTCAAGAATCAGGAACGTAAATCTTAAATTAAACTCAAATAAATGTTTTCTATTTCAAGAAAAAAATTGAGTTCCTGGGTCACGTCGTTTCCCGAGAAGGCATCCATACCGACGAAAAGAAGTTACAAGCAATAAAAGAATGGCCCCAACCACGTAACAAACATGAATTAAGAAGCTTTTTGGGTCTGTGTACTTACTACAGACGATTTGTAGAAGGGTTCGCCAAAATAGCGTCTCCATTACATAGACTTACAGAAGATAAAGTTTCTTGCAAATGGAATACCGAATGTGACCAAGCATTTAGAAGACTAAAAGCAGCATTATGTTCTAGTCCGATTCTTGCATATCCCATTCCAAAAGGAAAATTCATATTAGATACTGATGCAAGCAACGATGGCATAGGAGCAGTAGCTATCCAAACCAGAGAGAAATTATTGTGTTGCCAGAAAGGAGCTCCTAGCCATCATTAAATCCGTAGATCACTTTCACAAGTATCTCTACGGACAAGAGTTTCTGATTAGAACGGATCATGCTTCGTTACAGTGGCTCATGAAAATGAAACAACCTGAGGGGCAAGTCGCGAGATGGATAGAAAAGCAACAACAATACCATTATCAAATTAAGCACCGAGCGGGAAGGGTGCATAATAATGCAGATGCATTGTCCAGAAGACTTTGCCCTGAAGATTGTAAACATTGCACGAGAATTGACCAAAAAGAAGGAATTACCTACGTGCGTCAGATAAAATTAGAACCAGATGAAGAATGGATGTCGGCTTCAATAAGAACCACACAACTTGACGACAAAGATGTAGGAGCTATTTTGCGATTAAAAGAAGAGAACAAGCCACGACCATCATGGCAAGATATCGCAAACCAAGGGGTGATATTCAAATCACTGTGGGCGCAATGGGATTCACTGATAGTAGAAGAAAACATACTTAAACGTGCCTGGGAAAGTGCCGATGGCCTTACTGTGATTAATCAAGTAGTAGTTCCTAGGAGCATGTTAGACCATATAATGACCGAATGCCATGGTGGAAAATCAGGCGCGCACCTAGGCATAAATAAAACCATGGACAAAATTCGAAACCGATTTTATTGGGTCAATTACTTTCAAGATGTGAAAAACTGGTGCCGCCGATGTTCGACTTGTGCAGCCAGCCAAGGTCCCAAAACAAGGTCCAGGGGTCAAATGAAACATTATAACGTAGGCCTGCCATTTGAACGCATTGCTATTGACGTGGCCGGACCATTTCCGGAAACTAAAAAGGGCAACAAATACATCCTTGTTGCCATGGATTACTTTAGTAAATGGCCAGAAGTGTTTGCTTTGCCTAACCAAGAGGGCACTACAGTTGCAGAAGTTCTGGTAAATGATGTTTTCAGCAGATTTAGCATTCCTTTGGAACTACATTCAGATCAAGGGAGGAACTTTGAATCAAAGCTTTTCCAGAATCTCTGTGACCTTTTAGGAATACATAAAACACGAACTACTGCTTTACATCCGCAGTCAGATGGTGTGGTTGAAAGATTTAATAAAACAATAGAAGAACATCTTTGCAAAGTTGTTGATGAGCACCAAACAGATTGGGATCAATATATTCCATTGTTTTTGATGGCCTACAGAACCGCCATACACAATACGACAGGAGCTACTCCATCTAGTATCCTGTTTGGTAGAGAACTGCGTTTACCATGTGATATCATGTTTGGTTCACCGGAAGAAGAACGCTTAGAGGTTAATGATTACGTCGAACGTTTAAGGCAAAAGCTACACGATATCCATGAGGTGGTTAGAGAGCGAATAGAAATAGCCAGTGACCGCATGAAAGCGAGATATGACCTGAAAGCAAACTCTTCAGGGTTCAAAGAGAATGATCAAGTCTGGCTATACAATCCTCAACGCAAGAAAGGAAGATCACCTAAGTTGACACCACCATGGGAAGGACCTTATAAAGTTGTTAAGAGAATTAATGACGTAGTCTACCGAATCCAGAGAAGCCCAAAGTCCAAGATGAAAGTTGTTCCTCTAGACAGACTAAAACCTTACCTGGGAAATGTTGATCGAGACGATCAAACGTGAAGAGGAGGATTGTGTTACAAATTTAAGTTATTTAAATTTTATAATTAGAATTTATTTAGGTTTAGAGTAGTATTAGGTTGACTTATCTTATTTGTTGTATTCTTAGTCTAGGTTTTAGTTGCGTTATCTCTGACTGGCGGTCGCATTAATACGAGAACTTTCCGGACGTCGAAGACTGCTGGAAAGTTCGAAAGAGATGGACGACCCTATATATAGGGCCGGGGTCGCGCATCGAGTCAGTCAGTCACAGATAACGTACTGTAGTGGTCGTGAGATATTAACACGAAGTTAATAGACCGATTATAGTAGTGAATTATCAGCAAGTTATTAGTCAGTTTAAGTGCGTGTTTTTGTACACAATTGTCGAAATAAAGTGACATATCGTTTTTGACGTTTCCGAGTTTTATTTGAAGCAGTGAACCCGTAACAATATATTCGACAAATTGAGTCGGATGGAAATATTTCTATTTCCCTTTTGTATGGGAAAAGTAGGGTGTGTGAAAAGTATTTCTATTCCACGCCTAGAATTGTGTGCTGCTGTATTGTTATGTGGCAGGATTATTGGAGTTTCTTGATTGCATCCAGATTGATAAGATTTTTGCTTGGTCTGACTTCAGTGTTACTCTTGTTTGAATAAAACCGTGTCCATCAAAACGAAAGGTTTTTGTAGCCAATCGTGTAACGACCATTCAGGAGAAAGTTCCATGTAAATGGTAAGGAGAACCCAGCTGATTGCTTATCCCGGAGCTTACTTCCCAGTCAATTGGCAGACCATCCTCTTTGGTTTACTGGACCATCCTGGTTGGCCCAGTCTAGTGGCACATGGCCTAATACTGATTTGTTTGATGCTGATCTACCCCCTGAGGAAAATCGTTTTGTTTTTGTAACAGAAACACCCCTTGATGAAGTACAGCTGTTACTCACTAAGTACTCCTCTTTGCGTAGAATATTGGGCATTATTGCCTTTTGTTTGAGACCTTTTCGAGTGAAAAAAGATCCCTCTTTGACTTTGCATACTAAAGCCCTCAATGAGGCAGATCTTTATTATGCTATCTTAGTTGTTGTGCGAGTTGTACAACAAGAAGTTTTTTTGGAAGATTTGAAAAGGAAACGTAAGGGTGAGAGTTGTGCTAAGCTTCTTCTAAGTTAGCTCCTTGTTTTAATTCTCATGGTGTCCTCAGGGTGGGCGGTAGATTACGTCACACAGGTTTGGCATATGAGATAAAACACCCCATGTTGTTGCCTCGTAGTCACAGGCTTACCACTTTGATTATTAAGAAATTCTATAATGAGTATGGACATCCAGGTCCTTGTTTATTAGAGTACCTACTAAATCAACAGTTTTGGATTTTGTCTGTGAAAAGTGCCATTCACAGTGTTATTTCAAAGTGTTTTTGTTGTGCCAGGGTAAATCCCAAACCATTGCACCCATTCATGGGTGACCTTCCTAAATTTAGTGTCCCAGGTGAAGCCTGGGACATTAACTGAATTTAGCCTTTTCCCATGTTAGTGTGGATTTTATGGGTCCATTTTCTATCACTCTAGCCAAGCGTCGTTGTGTAAAAGGTCAAAGGGCTTATGGGTGTATTTTTGTTTGCTTCCCAACAAGGACATTCACCTGGAGGCTGTTTCTGATTTGTCCGCTGATGCATTTTTAGCTGTCCTCCACCGATTTGTTGGTAGACGTGGCAGATGTGCTGCCCTCTACAGTGATCAGAGCAATAATTTTGTTGGGGCAAATAACCTTGTGTCCTAGTGTCAACAAGCTGCTGAGACTTTAGCCATTAAGTGGTGTTTTAATCCACCCGCCAGTCCTCATTGTGGTGGACTCCATGAGTATAAACTCATCTGAAGAGAATTGTGGGAGATCAAACCCTTGACAGCCCCTCCCGACGAAGACCTAACCCATGTTAAGTTAAATCGTCTCCATCGCTGGCAGCTTGTTCAACAGATCCAGCAGCATTTTTGGCGCCGCTGGCAGCTAGAGTATTTACAGTCGTTGCAACAACGCGATGGAATACCCCCGATAACCGTCCAAAAGTTGGAACTTTAGTAGCGTTGAAAGACGAAAACCTACCCCCACTGAAGTGGTCGCTCGGTAGAATTGAAAATCCCCCGTGTCGTGCAAGTAAAAACCGCGAAAGGATTACTTGACCATAGTTTGGTGAAGGTATGTCCGTTACACAGCCAGTAACCAACCTTCAAAGCCTTGTGTAGCGCAGTGAACCGAACCGAACCGAACCCTCGACCCTGAGGTCTTCGGTAGAAGGCTTCGAGAAAAATCGGTAGATTTCGATAGATTTTTTAATCATCTCAGCAAGCAGTGCCTGGAGAACTATCAATAGTTTGGATTGATTTAATAGGTAAACTGTATTTCTACGATTTGTTTTTACTGACAAAATACCAAAATTAAGAATTAAATAAAAAAATTAGGTACATTCTAGTCGATAATATAAAAAAAACCTCAAGGTTTATAATAGCGTGATCTTTCATGCCGCTTGCGGCTGCCGGCTGAGTATATCGCAAAATCCAAGAGATGGCGCCACAAATACAATTTTAAAAACAATGGCTTTAAATAAAATTTTTATTCTACAAAGGATCTTACATAAAAAGAATATTTTATTTATGGTGTTTTTTTTAATCGCGATTACGAGGCGTATCAAAAAAAAACAAGTTTATATTGAAAAAAAAAATCGGTAGAAAACTATGGTAATTCGGTATATCGTAAAGTAAAAGGCTAAATCGGTAGATCCACCGAAAAATCGGTATAGGCGGCAACACTGGTGTATTTGAATTAACTTGAGTATGACGTCCATAGTTATTGCGATAAAATTATTGTTGCAAAAATGCTAATTTATTGTTTAGACCGTTTGTGGAATTGAATAACTATTTTTTGATTTTTTAAAACTTTTTGGGTTTTCTATAAAAATTGCGAATTTTTAATGGTGGGCGGAATGTTTAATGCTGCCAGTTATTTTATGTTATTGTTTTTATTTAAATTTTTGGGAAACCTAACCTTGAATTTTGTTTTGGTATTTTTGGGCTGTTTAGCCAAACCTTTAAAAAAGAAACTCCTTGTTTGGGAAAATTCCGATCAGGTGATCATTTTTCTCTTTATTGAAAGTTAATTCTTTTTTGAACACCTGATCATTTTTGCTAAAATCATGCGCGCTTGGCACACGCTGGGAGTTTGAAGGACCCCCCTGTATTTGACATGGGAATGAAAAAACCACTTCCGAAAAGACACTGAAAGAAGTCACACGTGGTTTAAGATTAAGACTAAAATTCCATTTACAAGAGAGTCCGGGGTGCCGTGAGTGAAACTGTGGGACTGCTGCTAAAGGAAAGAAGGTAAGCTTTTAGCGTGTTGCCGATTTTTTTTCCTTGTTATAGTTCAATAAGCGTTGTTGTTTTCCCAGACGGGGTGAACTTAACTTTATGGTAGTTTTTTGTGAAATCTCTAGTTTTTCTCCCCTTCAGGCCCTCAGCCGTCTACTCAATGATTTCACTGTTGTTGTTATGTCACTTGCAAATAGCGCTATCCGACAATTTTAATTCAAAGCTCATACGCGTGGGAGCTTCTAATAAAAAAACAGTAGGCCAGCGAAAAAGTTTTCTAAAAGATTATGAACTCCACAATCCATTAACGTATAGGGCTTCACTTCAAATAGTTTCATATTTCATTCATAAATCTATATTTGTTTTAAAACGTAAAATTAGTGAGTTGGAAAGAAATCGAATACACGTTCTGTTTTGGTTTTATTCTGTTTTGTTGTTCTTGCTTTCCTATGTATGTTTCTTCATCCAAGACAAAAGTTTTTTACACAGTGTAGAACCATTATATCGGTTAAGAAAATAGTTGGTATATATAGTCTTCTTAAAACAAAAAATGTCTTTAGTTTCAAAAATATCATGGAAAAACACAGCAAAACAACTGAAATTGTCAATGGAATTTCATAATCTTTTAGAAAACATCGCAACTATTACCGTCAGTTTAGTTTTTTGGGTCAGTCTGACCTGATGTGTCTCTTTCGCCGTCAGTCTGAGGAGGGTTTGACAGAGATACAAGCTGTCGCGACGTTTTAAAATAAGATTATGAAAGAAAAAATATACTTCGCTTTGTATTATTTGTCATATTGTTCTCTAACTCGCCTGTAATGGGTCGTGTTTCCATCTATGTTCCGGGTTCAAAGGTCATACCTACGTCAAATAACAAGCAAGATTAGATACATATTTTCTTGCGTAGGTCGCGCCCACTCTGAGATGATTAAGGCCCTCGAAAATAGCATTGCCGTCACAGTCGGCATTTTGCACGAGAATATGCGCCTGTTAGAGGAGCGCAACATCATCGAGGCCTACCGCCTTCAGCGCGTTAAACACCTGAACAGGTTCCGCGGACCCGAGGAGCGCTGCAACATGTGCGACCTGAGTTTCCGAGGAAAGATGTCTGTTCACCGCAGGTAAGTCCATATTTCGTTCATATTGTTTTGAAACTTTATCTAACATAGAATCGGTGAGTTGGAAACAGATATAAAACACGCCCCACTTTTTGTTTTGGTTTTATTCTGTTTTTGCAAAGTCGCGGTTTTGCTTTCCTACGTATGTTTCTTCATTCAAAACATCAAGTTTTAAATACACAGTACACTCCCGAACAATTATATCAGTTGATAAAATAGTTTATATAGTATTTTCTTCCAAAAAGAAAATTATTTTTGTTTAAAAAAATATCTTGAAAAACACAGTAAAAACAATAAAAACTTCAAACCTAGTGAACAACACCACAACGCGTACTTTAAAAACTGCTATATGGACCTGAGACGGCGAATTTGTCAAACGCCCACAACCGTTAGTTTAGTTTATCGGGTCGGTTTGACCCTTCCTGTCTCTTGCGCGAAAGGTGGGAGAGTTTGAGAGTGATGCAAACTCTCCGCGGCATTCTGAGATGAGTTCAAAATGGGATAAATAATCTTTACTTCGTTGTTATTTAGCCATGGGAAGAGTCTTGTCTCATTTATTCAAATGTATCTCTTTCGCCCTCAGATTCGCGACGTTTTAAGATAAATTAATAAATAAATATACTTTGCTCTATATTATTTGTTATATCGATCTCTATCCTTCCTGCAATGGGTCGTGTTCCCATCTTCGTTGCTGGTTCAATAAACATACGTCACATAACATTAGGTCTCAGCTTTATCTCTCTTATTCAGACAAATGTATGCTTGGGTTCAGTGGTATTATATGTTTTAGCTAAGTTTATGCATAATTCAGTTCTGAATCCTTCACAAAAAATGATTTTTGAACAATTTTATAGTATGGTTTAAATAAACTGCTCAAAAATTGAAGTGAGCCACCCCATTTGTTTTCTTATTGTCCTGCGCTTGACAGGTAGCTTCACAGGGTGGCTACAACGCAAGTATAACAAAAGTGCGAAAGTGCACAGCTCTCGTTTCCGGTACTATTTTTATCAAAAAAAATTTAATGACTCAAAATGACAGTCAACTAAAGCCAAAAAAAAGTTATTTTTCAGTTTTTTAAATTTTACTTTAGTTTCCGAGATATGATTTTTTTTTCATAAAATTGTAGTTTTTCTGATTTTTAGTTTGACGTTTTTACCTGGTTTGACCGATAGCCACCAAATTTGCTATAAGGCAACCCAAATATTGCTCTTTTCTAACCTTATACGCCATTTTACCCTAGATAACGACTGAGCACAATCAGGGGCGTGCAAAAATAATTTTTCATAAATTCTCCTTTTTATGATCAAACTTGACTTTCACCTTCTGTAGGTGATCTGATATCAAGTCTAGGTAAATGCAAATCACTTTTTTATTAAAGTTTGAACATTTATTCCGAGACGGTTTTTTCATTTTTGTTAAAATATCACCATTGGCGTCGGGATGATTTTTTGTAAAAATGCCAGTTATTTCGCAAAGTCCATGGATTCCAGCGAATTTTCTCACACCACTACAGACGATTTTGATGCTGCCTCAGTAAACGTCATAGAGCAGAGCTTATGCCACGTGTGCCATCTGATTTAGGTTGTAATATTTCACAAACGAAAGTTTAAAGAGTTGAAAAAAACTGAAATGTGAAATGCATTGGAACCAGAAATGTTATGTTTTGGTTGTGCTTGTCGTCTTGAGTATTTTTAGGTATCATACGCAAAAATAGGTTAATAAATAAAAAAGTAACTACCGATAAAAAAATTTAGTGACCTTAGTTATAAAACGATTTTGCTCCCAAATCTCTCATTTCTTGACCGATTCCTGTAAACAATACATCAAAATGCTCGAAAGTGGAGGCTGATAAAACGAAACAACCAAAATTATTAGGGACTGTTGGATCACTGTTTAGGAAAAGTTAAAAAAATTAAATCACTTTTTACATACGAACAAACAAAAGATTTAAGAGTGGAAGTTTTAATGTATCATACGCAAAGATTGTTTGAGAAATAAAAAAGTAACTACCTATAAGAAATTTTAGTGACCTTATTTACAAAGCAATTTTGCTCCCAGATCTCTCATTTCTTGACCGATTCCTGTAAACGATATATCAAAATGCTCGAAAGATACAGGTTGATAAAACGAGACCACCAAAATTATTAGATACTGTTGGATCACTGTTTAGGAAAAGTTTAAAAAAATTAAAGCAGTTTTTACATAGGCCTACCAACAACCCGGACCATTAACGGAAAATCAGAAATTCCGGTTAAACCGCAAGTTTTCGTGTTTGGTGTCAATCGATAGATAATTAAAAATGAGGATAGTGACATGTAAGCCGTTTTTCCATAGTTCTAACCGTTTTAGAAATATTCCGCCTTAAAATTGGAAATTGTCATTTTAAACTGTCAATATTTTAAAAATGGTTAGGCTTAGGTGTCCTATACCTAATCTATTGTACATTAATTATGTCTAGAATTTTCTGAAGAATCCAAAAAATAAATAATATACAGGGGATTGCATTTAAAATAACAAACTTGGTATTGGCCACGGTCATATGACACACCCTATACAATTCTTTATTTTTGAAAAAATGCGCATTGAAAAATACAAATCGACGTGTCCAAGCGTTATCGAGTTCAATTTGGCTGTTCCACACTGTATAAATGTTGCGATATTATAAACACACAAACAGACCTACACACCATTATTTCACAATTTTTTAATTATTTTATTTTTTCAGATTTGTGAAGATATTTTCAGCAAGAATCAAATTTCAAAACCTGTCACCGTCTATGAAAAGATAATAAAATAATTTTTGTTGACAAATTTAGTGCTACTTAAGAATTAAACGTACAGTGTCTTCATTTGAAAATGCAACTAGTGCACAATTTTACCAAATACCTAAATTTTGGCAATTTTGCGTCCGATCTCGCGGCAGTGATTGGGTCTCATGGCAAACCCCATAAATGCAAATTGAATGCTGGTTTGCTAAGGTTCAGCTTCAAAGTTCTAGGCCATGCTTTGCTCGCAAGCCGGTTGTATTTTCAAATGGAGACACGCTACCTATTTAATAATAAAAGTAAGACTAAAAGTTTGTTAACAAATATGGCTTATAAACCTTAGTTATTACATTATTTATTACTAGGGCTAGCAGTTTCTTAAGGTTGATTTATATGTATCGAGTAACTGTGACCACCATGAACCAATAATACTAGATGTTTTGAGGGCCTTAACATGATTGTAATGACCCCTACACTCTTAGGGGATAATAAAAAGCTTATATAGACGTAAACCATACATTTTTATGATATTCTAACAAATAAAATAAAGTTTTATAAGAAAATTTAGTTAAAACAATAAAATTATCAAAATTAAAATTTTTTAAAGTTTTGGCACCTTTTCAGCCTTCATTCATCAGCATTTAATTGTTCCAATTGAATACACTTGCTCGTACTAGGGAGTTCGGGAGTTCCCAATAAGGCTCAAACGCTCGGGTACCTACTCTACAGGGTACCTTTACCTATAGAATTGTAGAAAACTTGTCGATAAACAATTTTTAATTATTTATTTATATGTACCACTCAAATAGATTCCACAGATGGGAGAAAGACAGTAAATCTTTATTTACAAACTCCTTAAAATCCTTCATTTCTACCTTGAAGAATAAGAAAGGTAGCTATTTTGGTCTCTTATTGTGCTTAAAATATAGGTTAAAGGCCTCCTTTAAGCACTATAAATATAAAATTGGCAAGAAAAATTAAAAACTGTATGCATAATACATTTTAATAAGTTTGAATTTTATAAAAACGCCAAGCGATTTCAAAAAACAGGTGCCAATTGGTAGGTGTTTTTAAACACGGTTACCGTTTTTAAAAAATGCTCAGCGCAATCGTACGTGAATACCATTTTTGCACCTTTGGTCAGGTGCTTAGCGAATTTGACGTCATAAAACGGTGACCATCTCAAAAAAGCTATGCGTTTTTGATTACGAGAATACCTGTCCTGATTGTGCTCAGTGGTCATCTAGGGTACAATGGCAAACAAGATTCAAAAAGGGCAATATTTGGGTTGTCTCATAAACAAATTTAATGCCAAAACCGTACATATTGTCAAAACAAGTTTAAAAAATTTATACACTATTTTACCATTTTTTACAATAAAACCAGGCCAGATATTTTTACAAAACTATATTAATACAAAGAATCGAAATCCCTTATTAGGTGAATATATAAATTTGTAGTTTACAAAAGTATTAAGAAAATTATATTATCAAACAAAAAACTATGAAATTCAAAAGAAATACAATTTTAGGAGATGGAAACTGTCTTTTTAGATCTGTAAGTAAATTTTTATTTAATTCCGAAGATAAACACTATGAAATAAGAAACAAAGCAGTCCTATATATTGATCAAAATTGGAATAATTTTCAAAATTTTTTAACAAATCAAATTTGTAAAAATGTTTATTTACAAAAAATGGGTACAAATGGAACATATGGTACGGCAATCGAATGCAGTGCTCTTTCAGAGACATACGAACTAAATTTTTTCATTTACAAAATTAAAAATCAATGTAACGATGAAATCTTTAATTTTGATAAACCAACAGATATTCTTCATAATAAATTTTCTAAAACAATCCATCTTTTGTTTTCTGGGAATCCGGATCAGGGTCATTTTGATCTTTTAAATGAGGTCTTAAACGATACGACCGTAGAAAACCAATGCCAAACTTGTTTAAAATATTTTAAGAATTCAAATGGTTTAAAAATTTATATTTAAAAAACTCATCAAAAATTGCAAGATTCAATAAGTCAAATGTCTGATTCATCAAACTCTACATTCGAAGGAAATAATTTAACATTTGATTCGAAACAAGAATATAACAGTAATGTATTCAAATGTTCAGAATGTAAGTAAAGCTTTATATATCTTTCAAACCCTAAACCAGGACAAACTTTTGTTACTGAATGTGACCTTTGCAAAATTATTATTTGTAAAAACTGTTCAAAAATATCTAATACTGAATATAAAACAATCACATTAAAAAATCGAAAAATGATTTTCCTCTGTTCTAAGTGTACGAATTCCTTACAATCCATTCCAAAATTACAAGAAGAAATTTGTATTCTCAAGAGGGAAATAAAAACTTTAAAAGACAGTAACAAACAAAGCCAACCGAGTGTCAACATAATTCAAAAAGAACTAACTATTGCTAATATGAAAAACAACAAATTAGATAAAGACACCTTGTGATATAACTCCAAAGACCCTCTTACTTTATTATCAAAAGAAAAGACAATATCTACATTTCAAAAGTTGAAAAAGAAAAAAAATAATCAAAAAACTATTCCGAAAAAAATAGATAAAGAATTATCTTTAAATCAAAATTCTGCCCAACAACATATACTACAAAATTATAACTCTACACCAGATCAACAACCCAATAAATCAAGCATTTATAAAACTGATAACTCACCAAAAATAAAAATTATCGGAGATCATTTTGGAAGAGGATGTGCAACCAAACTTCAAGAAATTATGGAAACTGGAAAATTCAGTATCGAATCATACTTAACACCGAATTTGCGTATCTTAAAACTAATATCCAGAACAGCAGATACTTATAAAGAACTTAAATCTACAGACCATCTAATTTTGTTCCTCAATAGGGACACAGAGGAAATAATTAACAATCCAAGGAATTTAAAAAATTTGTTAAACATAGGTAAAATAACTAATCTTATTATCTGTGTAAAGAATCATTTTATTTTAACATAATTCCTTTTATTAACCATTTTATGTTTCAAAACAGAAACATATCTATTCAAATTATTAATATGTTTGATTTTAATTCAAGATATAATTTTTATAAACATTTGGCTGATCGTATTAAAAGTAATTTAAAATACAATAATATTGTTTTAAAAACTTTAACGTTTACCAATTTTGAAACTAATTTGTTTTCAAAAAAAACTGCCAATTTAGAAGAAATAAACAGACCCACTATTTACAAGTCTTTTTTAGTCTAAACTCTGATCAATTAATTAGTATTTTTTATTTAAATATTCAATCAATAAGAAATAAAACAAACCAATTAACAGTTTTATTAAATAATCTTAAATATCCTGGTATATTACTCCTTACTGAACACTGGCTAAATAGTGATGAACCCTTGTACTTACCTGAATATGTTATAGTATCAAAATTTTGTAGAACAAACTCCAGAGGAGGAGGAACTATTGCATTGATTAATAGATATATTTTTGAAACTCTAGAATTTGTAACATTTGACAAATATAACAACATATTAATTGAAAAAGAATTTGAATTTACAATTATTTTTTCAAAAAAAAATAATTTATACATTATCTGCTTATACCGTACTCCAGAAAACAATACTAACATAATTAATAATTTTATCAAAAATTTGGAAAGTTTGTTATATAAATTTCCTTTAAAAAGTAAAATTCTTTTAACTGGAGATTTAAATATAGATTATTTAGATAAAAATAATAATTTTACTTTAATACTTCAATATTTATTAGCTTCATTTAATATTAAAATGCATATTAGCTCTCCAACTTTAACGTTTACCAATTTTGAAACTAATTTGTTTTCAAAAAAAAACTGCCAATTTAGAAGAAATAAACAGACTCACTATTTACAAGTCTTTTTTAGTCTAAACTCTGATCAATTAATTAGTATTTTTTATTTAAATATTCAATCAATAAGAAATAAAACAAACCAATTAACAGTTTTATTAAATAATCTTAAATATCCTGGTATATTACTCCTTACTGAACACTGGCTAAATAGTGATGAACCCTTGTACTTACCTGAATATGTTATAGTATCAAAATTTTGTAGAACAAACTCCAGAGGAGGAGGAACTATTGCATTGATTAATAGATATATTTTTGAAACTCTGGAATTTGTAACATTTGACAAATATAACAACATGTTCATTGAAAAAGAATTTGAACTTACAATTATTTTTTCAAAAAAAATTAATTTATACATTATCTGCTTATACCGTACTCCAGAAAACAATACTAACATAATTAATAATTTTATCAAAAATTTGGAAAGTTTGTTATATAAATTTCCTTTAAAAAGTAAAATTCTTTTAACTGGAGATTTAAATATAGATTATTTAGATAAAAATAATAATTTTACTTTAATACTTCAATATTTATTAGCTTCATTTAATATTAAAATGCATATTAGCTCTCCAACTAGAACAACCTCTAATTCATCACCAACAATAGACTATATTTGTACAAATTTTCTTGATGATCTTAGTTATGAGATCTCGGACCCAGGTTTCTCTGACCATAGCTATATTTATGCAATATGCCCTATCAAAATTGACCTTGTCAAAAAAGAAAATAACATTAAAAAAAGAATATTTAGCAAAATAAATTTTAATAACTTTAAACTCCACTGTCAAAATTTTCAATGGAACTTCATTAATAATTCGAATGACCCACTTAATGATTTTCATGATAATCTTTGTAAAATTGTGGATAAAAGCTTTCCTCTTCAACATGTTAAAAATAAACAAAAAAGAAAAAACTGGATTACGTCTGGTATTCGTTTATCTTCAAAAAATTTACGTTTTCTTCATACCTTAACAAAATTTTATCCTAATACTGACTTCCTAATAAACTATTTTAAAATATATAAAAAAACATACCGTAAAGTAATACATCATGCAAAAAGGAAGTTTTATGAAAATCGTATCAATAACTCAACCAATTTCCAAAAAGAATGTTGGTCTGTTGTCAATGAATTTACTAATCGAAATAAACTTTCAACTGACATAAATACTGATTTATTACCAAATGATTTGAATGATTTTTATTGCTCTGTTGCAGAAAATATTACTAAAAAAATTAGCTGTAATGTTGATCCCATTTTATACCTTAACGATATCAACATAACTAATGCGTTTATATTATATGAAACAAATCCTGATGAAATTAAATATACTTTCAATTTAATAAAAAATAAATCTTCTACTGGCATAGATGGCATTTCCTTAAATATACTAAAAGAATTACCTTTTATTGCAATTAAACATTATCTGAAGCTATAAATCATTCATTTTTATTGGGATATTTTCCTTCTTGCCTTAAACTTGCTAAAATAATTCCAATATATAAAGGAGGTGATAAAAATACACCATCTAATTTTAGGCCAATATCTATTTTATCAACTCTTTCAAAATTAATAGAAAAACTTATCAAATCGCGTTTAGAATTATATTTTTGTGAAAATAATATGATTAATATTAATCAATTTGGTTTTCAGAGAAATAAAAATGCAAATGATGCAATATTCTTTTTTATGAAACAATTATTAAACAGTATTAATGATAATGAACATGCGGCTGCAATTTTTTGTGATATTTCTAAACCTTTTGATTGTGTTAATCATGAAATTCTTAAAAAATTATTTATTTATGGAATAAGAAACAACGCTTTAAGTTGGTTTAAATCATACTTATCTAATCGCCTTCAATTTGTGTCAATAAAAAATTTAAATTCAAATAAAAATAATATTCAATGTGGTGTTCCTCAAGGTTCAGTACTAACTATTGCTAATATCCGAATATTAATATATAACCTAACCGAACCGAACCAATACTTTTTTAAATTTACATTAATGATTTACTAAATATTAAAATTTCTGGTTATTTTACAATATTTGCAGATGATACTACTATTCTTTGGAAAAATAAAAATATAGATGTTCTCTGGAATAATATAAAAAATGATATTATTTGTATAAAAACTTGGTTTGAATCAAACCAACTATCCCTTAATTTTTCAAAAACATATGTAATTGGTTTTAAAGAAATGTCTCAACAAATTATAAATATAAATAATAATAAAATTAATACTACAGATAATATTACATTTTTAGGACTTAGACGAAAATTTAAAATTTCAAAACCATATTCATAATTTAAATAAAAAATTAAGTTCGGGTTGTTATTGTGTAAAAATTATTACAAATGAATTAAGTAAATCAATAGGCAGAAATGTATACTTTTCTTTAATTGAATTAAACTTACGATATGGCATTCCTTTCTGGGGTACATGTTCAATGTATTTATTTAGATCAGTGTTTATTCTTCAAAAAAGAGCAATTAGGTATTTATGCAATGTAAATTCTAGATATCACTGCAAAGACTTGTTTATCAAAAATAATATTTTGACTCTTCCTTGTTTATATATTCTTGAACCAATTTGTCTGATAAATAAACATCTAAATTACTTTGAAATAAACCAAAATATTTATTCAACGAGACAAGTTAATAATCTTACATTACCTATACCACATTCATTTTTATTTAAAAAATCCATAATTTATAACGGTATAAAATTGTATAATAATTTGCCAAACAATATAAAACTTAATAATAACTATAACATATTTAGAAATAAGTGCAAGGATTTTCTTATCACTAAAGCTTTTTATTCAATTAACGAATTTCTTGATCAGAGTTACAATTAAGGAATAATTTTAAACTTAAAATTCTCAATTATTATAAAAAAAACAAGTAAATTAAATATATATATATATATATATATATATATATATATATAATCAAACAACATAATTAAACCACTTATTGGATGGATTTATATATTTTATATTTTTTAAATGATTTTTTATATTATTATTATTAGTTATGTATTTGCTTTGTCTACAAAGTTTTATACTTTATATAAGACAACAAAGCTTGATTTGATTTGATTTGATTTGATTTGGCTATGGGTCAAACCGGGTAGAAACGTCAAACTAAAAATCAGAAAAAGTACAATTTTATGGAAAAAAAATCATATCTCGGAAACTAAAGAGAAATTTAAAAAACAGAAATAACAATACAAGAATGAGAAATTCATAGAGATCAGTTGGATGAGTTGGTCGAGTTAATACCCTGAGAATTTCTCATTCTTGTATTGAGACATGGCGCACCTGCATAAATGGAAGTTTTCCGAAAATTTATGTGTGGTCTTCGGTAGTTCAATGCTTAGAATGTTTGCGTACAGAGCAAGAGGTTCCGGGTTCGAGTCCAGGCCGAAGACAGAATATTTTTTTTCTTATTTTTCTTTCTTTAATTTTACTTGTTGTTTATAGTTTTGCGATCAGAAATTTTAGCACACGAAAAGGTGATCTCATGTTTTCAGACGTTGATTCTTTACGTCCAATTTGAGTTATCATACCTTTGACCGTGGGAAAGAAAAATCATAGAGATCAGTTGGATGACTTGGTCGAGTTAATACCCTAAGAATTTCTCATTCGTGTATTGAGACACCTCGAACCTGCATAAATGGAAGTTTTCTGAAAATTTATGTGTGGTCTCGGTAGTTCAATGCTTAGAATGTTTGCTTACAGAGCAAGAGGTTCCGGGTTCGAGTCCCGGCCGAAGACAGAAAAACTTTTTTAATATTTTTCTTTTTTTAATTTCACTTGTTGTTTGTAGTTTTGGGTCCTTGCATTATTTGCAATTTGGTATTTGATAATTATATTGGCAATCGCCCATTGCGATCAGAAATTTTAGCACACGAAAAGGTGATCTCATGCTTTCAGACGTTGATTCTTTACATCTAATTTGAGTTATCATACCTTTGAGCGTGGGAAAGAAAAATCATAGAGAGTTGGATGACTTGGTCGAGTTAATACCCCGAGAATTTCTCATTCTTGTATCGAAAATTTATGTGTGGTCTTCGGTAGTTCAATGCTTAGAATGTTTGCGTACAGAGCAAGAGGTTCCGGTTTCGAGCCCCGGCCGAGAACAGAAAAACTTTTTTCTTATTTTTCTTTCTTTAATTCACTTGTTGTTTATAGTTTTGGGTCCTTGCATTATTTGCAATTTGGTATTTGATAATTATATTGGCAATCGCCCATTGCGATCAGAAATTTTAGCACACGAAAGAAAAATCATAGAGATCAGTTGGATGACTTGGTTGAGTTAATACCCTGAGAATTTCTCATTCTTGTATTGAGACACCGCGCACCTGCATAAATGGAAGTTTTCCGAAAATTTATGTGGGGTCTTTGGTAGTTCAATTCTTAGAATGTTTGCGTACAGAGCAAGAGGTTCCGGGTTCGAGTCCCGAAAAGAAAAACTTTTTTCTTATTTTTCTTTCTTTAATTTCACTTGTTGTTTATTCGTCTATATATCTCGTGTAATAAAATTATAAACTAGGTATAGAATATTTTACATTAGGCCTATTAATAATTTAAGTTTTTAACATAACTGTAATTTTTGTGTAGGTACTTATTTGTTGTATGAAATTCTCATTGCTCTGGTATCTAATATTTAAAGTTTATCTAAAACATAGTGATTTGCCGTATATAGTGATATGGTTAAGCAGTAACTACTACAAACACAGTTTATATTTCGATGGTGTAACAAAGTTACTATTTTTTTTTTGTTTTAATTTTCGAGGCTTTTTAAGCTCAAACAGTTAAAAAATATTTTTACTGAAACGTGATTCAATTTTCGCTCATAATTTTGTTTCTTATTTTCCGAGGAAAAATGCCGTTTATCCATATCAGTGTCATTAAAGCCTCTCAAAACTTTTGTTGCAAAAAGACTAGATAAAAATAAAATTCCGAATAAGTCAATTACTACTACTATGTCGGTTTAGAACGTTTTTCTACGTTGTCCGACGCCTATTCTCCACCTCCTTCGATCCTGACAATCATCCTCTGTCAGATTTTTTTGACTCATTGATCTTTGGATTGACTGTTGCCATTCTAGTTTAGGACGCCCTTTTTTTCTGCGCCCTATTGGTTGCCATTCTAGGACCTGCTTTGGTAATCTTTCGTCGTTCATCCGTTGTACATGGCCGTACCATATCAGTTGCCCTCTAGTGATGTCATCCGTTATGCTTCCCTCGATTCCCATTATTTCTTTTATGATCTCATTTCTTATGTGATCTATTCTAGATATTCTCATTGATCTTATTGCATCCATTTCGACACTTTCCATGTTTGCTTTGTATTTTTCTGTTACGCGACAAGTCTCTATTCCATACAACAGCGTGCTTTTGACCATTGTTTCATATATGTTAAATTTTACATTCTTTTTTATCCCTCTGCTCCATAAAATACTGTTAAGACATCCAATAACTTTTTTTGCTTTTACTATTCTTTTTTCCAATTCTTTACAGTCTGTACCTGTTTATCAAATGTGACACCCAAGTACACATACTCATTGCATAGAGATATTGTTTGTCCATTTTCTAGTACTAACTCACTGGATTCGTTTCCAATACATAAGTACTGTGTCTTGTCCACGTTTACTGTTAATCCCCACTTTTGGTATTCTTCTGTTAACTTTGTCATCATATACTCCATGTCTTCTTTATCATTAGCCGCAATTACTTAGTCGTCAGCAAACTGTAGTGTGTATATGGTAAATCGGTCGTTAAGTTGTATTCCCATGCCGTGCACTTTACGATTCCAGCTACTGCGATATATATTTTAAAAAGAGTTGGAGAGATACAACATTCCTGTCTTAAGCCTTTTGTTACCAGGAATTCTTTTGAAAGTCGATTTCCAATTTTAATTTTAGATTTTGACCCTTTGTATAGTTCTTTTATCGCTTTTATGTATGTATGATTGATATTAGTTTGCTCTAACACTGTCCATAATTTTTCTACTGGAACGGTATCATATGCTTTTTGTAGGTCCACAAAGGTAACATGAGTCTCTATATTTCTGGCGCTCCTTTTCTCAATTACTTGTCTAAGACAAAAAACATTATCACTACAAGATCTGCCTGCACGAAACCCACTTTGCTCTTCTTCTTCTTGTTCATGAAAATCATTCTCTATTAGATCTCTAAGAATCCTACCGTACAATCTACTTAGAGTACTGGTTACTGAAATTCCTCTGTAATTGTTGCAATCCAGCTTGTTTCCTTTTTTATGTATTGAGGATATGAATGCAATTTTCCAATCATTAGGTACTGGATGTCTGTTTATGCATTGGTTAATAATATATGTGAGATTTTCGAGTAGTTTCTCTGATCCATATTTGAGCATTTCAGCATATATTCCCCCAGGACCGCTAGCTTTTCCGGATTTAAGCTTTTTAATATTGTTCTTTATCATTTCTTTTTCGATGATTACTTCCTCTCCATGTACTTCTATGTGTCTTCTCGGAGAGGCTGCCAGATATTCGGGTCTCGTCTTCTGCAGCAGTCCCTTGTAGTGTTCTGTCCATTGTTCTGGTTTGATTATCTGGATGTTTACTTTTTCTTTTGTTGGGTTTTTACTGTAGAAATGAATTTCCATACTTCAGAACTCTGCCTATCTCCTACGTGTGTATTTATGTCGTGGCACTTGCGCTCGAACATTTTATTTTTTTCTGTGCGTATCAAATTTCTTAGCTGTCTTCTGGTTTCCCTGTAGATTTCTAAGTCTCTTTGCTCCTTAGTACTGAGCCATTTCAAGTTTGTACGTTTTTTCTCTTTGACCATTTTCTGTATTTTGTCCGTCCACCATATCTTCCTGTTATTTCTATTATCTTGGTACCCAATAGCTTCGTTGCTTGCTTCCTTCAAGCTTTTTATTATGTTTGTACATATCTCTTCAAATGAGTGATTTGTGTTTATGCTTTCTAGGTCTTCATTTTCTCTAATTCTTTCGTCCTTATTTGTTTTTCTTAAAGGGAATAATATTTTTGCTTTTAGCAGATGGTGGTGAGATCCACAGGTAACACCACGAAGTGCTCGCACATCATACCACTTTAATTGCGAGTGTTGTCCACCTATAGCAATTAATGATTGATTTAAGATTTCTTGTTGGCTGAATCCAGGTATATCGATGAATATCCTTATGTTTAAAAAAACCATTATTTATTTTTAGGTTGTGGGTTTTACACAATTGCATCAGTCTTAAGCCATTATCATTTGTTACTTCCTCTCCAAATGGTCCTATCACTTTGCTCTGGGTTTGCCTACCAGTTCGGCTATTAAAATCGCCAAACATAATTATTTCTCTGGTATTACCGATTTTTATGATAGTCTTATCAAGTTGATCAAAGAACATTTGTTTTGTAGCTACTCTTTCGTCATCTGATGGTGCGTAGACTGCTATTATGCTTATATTATGTCCAAGCATCTTCATGTTCACTCGAAGTATGTTTTCACTAATGCAATCGTAGTCTGTAATTTTATTCTTTAGATTTTTCTTTATTAACAAGGATACCCTCTGGCTGCTCTTCTTTCTTTTGGGACTCCAGTGAATATATGGACGAAATTACCGACACTATTCGTACCTGTTCCTTTCTTTTTTGTCTCAGTGAGTGCAATAATATCGATTTTGCAATTCTGCACTTCGGTTGCAATAATGTCCAACTTTTGATTCAGTCCCTGTACGTTCCATGTAGCTATATTCATAGTCCTTTGTCTTTGCTTTTTTCGTCTTCGAGAGTTTCCATCCATTGCTCCGAGGCTTTGTTTAGGCTTTTTGGTAACTGCTTTTTTTTACAAGTATTAGAGAACCAGTCTAATGCCTCAACCCCCAACTTGAAGGGCCAGGATTTTTAATCAAGGTTTTACTCCTCTAGCCTTTGACGAGCCAACGCCATACTGTAAGGCAACAGCTGTAGTCTTTTATACTATCCCTAAAAGAAAGGGTTTTTGTCACAGAATATATATAGGTTATTACCAACAGGCACGGTCCAGTTAAAGGCACCTTTTAGTTTACAACGCTAGCGCTGGTTTCGTAACTATATTATATTTAAAATATCGCAGGGCTTTTACTGTGCGAGGTTGCCGCCTGATACGAGTTATCCCGCTCGTGTAGCGTGATCACCCAAGCAATTTAGATGTCTTTTGATGAACTTCCCTTCACGTCCCCTCAACCCGCTTAAAAACCCTTGTGTGTGTTGTGAGCCGCGTCGTTGAAGGTCATCGGTACACCTGTATTTCATTCATTAATTGAGCCGAAATAGGTCTGAGTAAAATTAAATCTCGGCAAAAAATGAATTAAATACAAAGTATAATAAATTTATACCTACTCTGTTACAGTCTAGGATTTTTTTAGATATTTTCCACATACTTATTTTATTAATAAAAAAATAAATAGCTGGTAATATGACATCATGGAGCCTTGGCCCCCCCTAAAACATCTTCCTGGGTGCGCCACTGAATAATCGACCACTTTTAATTACATTTTCAGTTCAGTTCGGGGGTGGGTTGATATATATATATACCGGGTGGGCCAAAAAACCGGACAATTTTTTTTTCAATATAACTTTTGAACTATAACGTAGATTTTAATGGGACAAACTGCACTTGGCAGAGAATTAATCAGAGTTTTGACTAAATATATTTTTTTGTCCTCCATCTTAAAATCCAAGATGGCGGACAAAATTAAATTTTACCCTTCAAAGATACTCGTTTGTTCTTGTGTTGCGAACATGTTTTAATTATTATTTAAAATCAGTAAAAAAGCTGCAAAATCATTTTGGTGTTTCTAAAAAAAAATATTTTTGTTTCAACCATTGTTTGGAATATTATACGATTGCCTTGCTAATCATGTCTGCATTTATTTCCTTATAAATTCATTACTACTAAACCGATTTTGATGAAATAAAAAACATTCTGGTGAGAATTGATTGCTTTTTAGAGATCATGACCAAAATTTGCCGCCATCTTAAAATTGAAGATGGCGGACAGAATCATACTTGATTCTTCAAAATGACATGTTTATTCTTATTTTCTGAATATATTTTAGTTTTTTTTTAATTTATAGAAAAGCCCAACGAGTTAAAAATTAGTCAAATCGGTGTGTACTCAAAAAATCGATTTTTGTTTCGGCCATTGTTTATGATTGCATTGCCAGTCCTGTCTGCATTAATTTCCTTATAAACTCATTATTACTGAACCGATTTTGATGAAATAAAAAACATTCTGGTGAAAATTGATTGCTTTTTAGAGATCATGACCAAAATTTGCCGCCATCTTAAAATTGAGGATGGCGGACAGAATCATACTTGATTATTCAAAATGAGATGTTTATTCTTATTTTCTGAATATATTTTAGTTTTTTTTTTTAATTTATAGAAAAGCACAACAAGTTAAAAATTAGTCAAATCGGTGTGGTTGTTCTCAAAAAATCGATTTTTGTTTCAGCCATTGTCTTACAGATTATACGATTGCATTGCCAATCCTGTCTGCATTAATTTCCTTATAAACTCATTATTACTGAACCGATCTTAGTGAAATAAAAAAAATCATGGGGAGAATTAATTTTTCTTTAAAGAATACAATCGAAATTTGCCGCCATCTTAAAAGCTAGGATGTCGGACAGAAACATACTTGACCCTTCAAAGAGGCACGTTTATTCTTACTTTCCGAAAATGTTTTAGTTTTTTTTAATTCATAGAAAAACACTACTTTATCCCGCATCAGGAAGTACAAATTAATAAAATCGGCATAGTAGTTCTTAGAAAACTATCACTTCAGATTGCGGTTATAGTGTTGCGGTTATAGTGTGGTGATTCATTTTTTGATTTTTAAAAATTTATTTTATTTACGGACATCTCTGAATTTTTAAAAATTAAATTAATCTTACATTGTTATACATCATTTAAAGGACATTTAATTTTCTATAATTAACTATACGGCACATTGTTTATAAAGAGCTTGGTGTTTCCTAATCCGGGTGAAACATATATATATATATATATATTTTAATTACTCCCGACGGACGTCGCCCTCGCTGGACAATTTATCATTAATCAAACATCACTGTCTTACACATCGTGAAAAAGGGAATTTTATTTTTTACAAAAGTATAAAAAATATTTTCCTCAATTGCGCTTAGTTTCTGAGAAAATTGGAAAAACCCTGTAATAAAATTAATGTAGTTACTTGGATTTCTCCAGGGTGAAGGTCACTCATATTGCAATTGAAAAGAAAACCCTTTCCTTCACAAACAAAATTTTATCAATTTATTAATTAACATGGAATTTGGACTTTGGTCCAAAACAGCTGTCGCTTTTCAATTGCAAAATTAATGTGTTTGGTGATTTGTAAAAATTGACTTAATTTACGGGCACCTGTGTTTTAAAGTTTTAATCTGAAGATAAATCTCACTTTCTTATGGGGCGTGTAAAGAGAAATTTCATTGTCTACAATCGACTATAGGGCACAATTTTTAATAGAGGGCTTGGTTTTTAAGATAATCGGGTAAAACGTGCCACAAACATGTGGTTTTTGTTTTCAATAAACGGACGCCGCTGGAGAATTTGTCATTAGTCTGACCCCACCGACTTCCACATTGGTAAAAAGGAAATTTAATTTTGTACAATAAAGTCTCAAACAGATCACGTTTGCTGCTAGGGCCGTACCTAAAATCTTTTTTCGGGAGGGTTACTTCTTTTGTTAAGGAGGTGGGAGGGGGGTGTTCGTGAATTTTGGAAACTATCACTTTAGATTGCGGTTATAGTGTGGTGATTCATTTTTTGATTTTTTCAAAATTGAAATAATCTACGGACGGCCCTAAATTGTTATAAATGAAACTAATGTTGCCTTGTGAAACATCGTTTAAAAGAAAATTTTATTTTTTACAATAAAGTATAAATAAAATTTTTTGATGTAAAGCTTGATTTTTAAGAAAATCGGGTAAAACATGTTAATTTTTTTACATTATCCCAATAAACGGACAGCGCTGGAGAGTCTTTCCTTAGGCGTACCCCACCCCATTTTTCCATAAAGCTTAGTTAGTTTTTGAGAAAATTTAAAAGAAAAACAAAAATTTCCAGGTTTTAGAGAGTCTTAGAGGTTTTTGTGGTTTTTTGCAGCTTAAATTTCGAAATCTAATATAATTATATATTTAGGTTAGATTTTACACATTTTTGATGCATTTCTTCTTTCAAAACTATTAAAGGATAACGATAACGAATGTTGAATTTTTTATTGATTTGAAGATTGCTGGATAGTTATATTTATTTTCGAACTTATATGTACCTGCATAGAATGAGTTTTTGACTTAAAATTCTTTTTGGAGAAAAACAATGTGTTAGGGAAGAAGAAGAAAACATAAAAATTTTAATTTTAAAAATGTATCCCTTTATGATATGCCTATGTTACGTGCACCACTGCTTTCAAAAAGGACTTATGTGCACTACTTGATTTTTCCCAAGTCTTTTACTTTTGCCATAAAAGTACTTCAAGTACTTTAAATATGTCAAAAAATGAGAAAAAAGCCTAAAATATCAAAAAAAAATTCAAAAATGTCAAAAAACGTCAAAAACTTCAACAAATATTTAAAATGACAAAAAATTTTAAAAAATGTCAAAATTTGTCAAAAAATTAAAAGAGATAATTTTATTACACAAAAAGCTGCAAGATTGACCCAGTCGCATCAAAATGTGTTTTATAGGTTTGCAATACACCCGGTTTCCACCTATACGTGCCCACCCTGATTCAAAAAACGCATCAGGTGACACTGCATTTAAAACCGGTACAACGCCATGTACTGTCAGGTGATGCATTTTTTGAATCGGGCTGGGCAAGCATAGGAAACTAGGCTTTAGGCGTGTCACGGTTACCCCGAGGAGCATGTATCCTACCTTGCCTTATTTCTCTTTTGGTGGAGCCCTAGGGGCACTGTTCTTACCGTCAATAATTTCTAAATCAATCATAGAAAGTACTATTTTTATAATAGCCCACAAAACTGCTTAAAAACTTGTTTAAATTAAACTAAATAAATAAGCATAACAAACGTAAATATCCAGGTGTATCTAGTCAAACTAAATAAATTTTCGGGTTCTTTAAACCAACCTCCATCAAACGTAGAAATTACGTCTGCTGCAAAGCGAGTTGGTAGATCTCTAAAAATCCAGCAAAAAATACCTGCACTACCGTACTACCGACACCCCTCAATAGATGGCATGACTGCTGTAGTAGTTTCTCACATTTTGAATTTCACGTTTCACGAAATAATGAAGGTGCGTGTAAATAATTAAGCCTATAGGCATTATTCTTTTGATGAGTGTGTACCTAATTAATTAAGAAGTACCTATCAAGGTTGCTAAAATACCGGACTTCGCTGCCAAGTTGATAAAAAAAAAACCGGAAAAGTGGCAACCCTGTGATTAACACTCGTTTTCGGCGCATTAAAGTTATATCTCACCTATATCTAAATTGTACTTCAAGAATATTTTATTATACTTGAAGTACTTTTAATGTACTTGAAGTACTTTGAATGTACTTGAAGTACTTTGAATGTACTTGAAGTACTTTGAAAGTACTTGAAGCACTTTGGCTGTACTTGAAGTACTTTACTTGACAAAATCAAGTACATTGTTAAAAGTACTTCAAGTACAATTACCGAATTGTAGATGTACGTTAAGTACAGTACTTGAAGTACTTGTAGATACTTGAAGTACAATTTCAATTACTGTACTTGAAGTACCTGACAGCTCTGGTATGCATATTAAATTAATAAAGTTATTTAGTTATTTTAGTTGGATTTCATGGTTTCAAGATATATTTAAAATAAAAAGTTACTATAACTATTAACTTTTTCTAGTTAAGTTAAAAAAATAATGTGTAATTAGTTCAGGCCCTATGGGGTCCGATACTGCGTTTAATGATAGAAGCAACCCACTTGGTATGGATAGACCAGACCATAAGACTCGCCCGAACATTTTACGAAAGGGAACCATACCTGGCAGAGGGTTAGTTCCCCCCCCCCTTAAACGTGCTTTTTGGCGGTTTTTTGCTGATATCTCGAAAACGGTCAACTTTTCTAAAAATATTCTAAAGATCATTTTGCAAGCGGATAAAATTTCCTTTTTTAACCATGTACATTAGTCCCCTTTAAAGGCAGTGGTGCACGTTCCATAGGCCTAAGAAGAAGGGGATGTTTAAAATATGTTTTGTTTATTTTTCTTGTGGCATTTTATATCCTTAACACATTGTTTTTTTCAAGAAAGTATTTTTGTTCAAAACCCCATTGTATACAGTTAAATAGTTAATAAGTTAGACATAACTTTTTAAAGTAGCCGCCTTGAAATAAAAACAAATGTGTTTGTAGAAATCCTCAAATCAAACAAAAATTTTGAACATTAATTTTTGTAACTCACTAAAAAATACTCAAGGTGAGCAAAAAATATTTTTGATTAGTATTAACTTAAAACTTCTGTCTTTTACAGTATTTTTCTAATTTGCAAACTTTTAACTTGGCCAAAAACAACTAAGTAATAGTTATTAAGGCTGACCAAAAGTGCTCTCAAACGATGTATAACATGCCCCCCTACATCAGTGGCCAACCTTATATAGGTATTTAAATAGAGGTGTGGAATAAACAATATTTTATTGCCCTACATGTCTGGTTTTAAAACTTATTTTTAAAGCTGAAGAAATTTCCTTTCCGACGATGTATATTACTCTCCCCTCACGGCAGCGATAGATCTATCATAGACGCACAAAAAATAATCAATTTTGGTATACACTTGAATCTTTATTTAACAACAACCATGTTCGAACAGTACTAATACACACATTGCGTTCATTAAGAGAAGCAACACACTTGGTATGAATATACAATATACTTCCTCGAAAAAATAACGAGGGGGAACCATCCGCCTACTCTTGGTGGGGACGGTGCAGTATGTGTATTAGTAATGTTCCAACATGGATTTCAAATGAAGATTCAAGTGTATATCAAATTTGACCATTTTTAGGGGGTCTATGCAAGATTAAAAATAAGTTTTAAAACCAAACATGTGGGAGAGTAAAATTTAAGAAAAAAAAAATAGATTTTTTCCACACCTCTCATTTATTTACATTGAAGATGCTCATTTTGCTCATGCTGAAATTATACAACTCAACTTCTTTTCCGATTTTTTAAATATGACAGTAGGTAACTACTAAAAAAGTAAATAAACTTTTAAAAAAATTGTGTAGTGACCTTATGAAGAGAGTTTAGATCATAATTTATTGAAAAGTGCTCATATAAATAAACTTTACCTTCTGATAAACCTTAATTTGCAGGAGCGGATCTAGAAACTTTATATTGGGGGAAAATATCATAATAAATATTTCACAAAACTATTTTGCATAGTGACCAGGAGGTGTATTCTATGTGTCAAAACTAAGTAAAGTTTCAGATTTGGGGGGGGGGGGGCGTAGATCCACGCCTGTTATTTGTGATGCAATTTAACATCACTAAAAATATTAAAATAACAAAAAAAGTGGTTGTGTGTGTAGTGACCTTAAGGATTACACCCAGATTTTTTAATCTTGTTTTTAAAAATATATGATACAGTGAAAAATTTACCCTACATGATTACCACCAGCACCCCGATAGACGGTCTTCACTCTCATTTTCGCCAGGTGTCCTTGTAGGACGCCGTGTCCGGTTAGGACTCCCACTATGGCTCCCACCTCTCTCCGTGTTCTACGGAGCAGCCAGTCCCTACGGGATTTGCTGTATGCTGTCACGTACTCCTTTGCCTGTCTGGCGTTTCCTGTGTTGGTCCATTTCTTTTGTATCTCTTTCTGGGTCCACTCTGTTAGGGCCGACTTCATTTGCCCTCGTGTGAGTCCCAGGAAAGGCTCTGGCCCGACTCATTTTTGCCGGGATACACCCCTGGCAAGTTTGTCCGCTTTCTCGTTTCCTGGGACTCCCATGTGGCTTGGGACTTATACGAGCTCCACCTCTCTTACTCCGGCCAACTCTTGAAATGCATCTGCGCACTCCTGCACCAAACCCGCGGACATGGTTGGTTTGCACAATGCTTTCAGCGCAGCTTGATTGTCTCAACAGATGCGGAGGCGCTTTCCTGTTTCGTTCCTAATTTTTTCCTCCCATGTTACCGCCAGTATAGCGTAAACCTCCGCCTGAAAGACTGTTGCATTGGATCCTAGCGAATAGCTTTTTTGTTTTTGTAACTTTGTGTTTAATTTGTGATAAAGGATCAGGCACACCTCTTATGGGACTTCTGTAATCCGTCAAACTTCATGAAATTTTGGTATGTTGTCGACTGAACCTTTCTTATCAAAAGCTTTCATGAGCCCAACTTAAATTAAAGACCTGTTTTTGAAATACAGGGTGTTGAATGTGTTAATGTCCAAGAAGCATAATGGCTTTTTAAAGGGGTTTTCCAAACATAAACGCAATGTTTTTATTTTGTATATTTACGATTTATTTATTATTTTTAATCTGTACCTTTTAAACATTATCTACAGGGTGTTTAAGTAAATATTAGTCGAATGTTTTAATGAGAAATAAGCTTTAGTGTGCTGTAGATTAAACCTTGCTCATCAGAAGTCCTCATGAGCCCAACTTAAATTAATTTTCAGTTTAATAAATACAGAGTGTTGAAGGCGATAATGTTCAAGAAGCATAATAGCTCTTTAGACGGGTTTTTCAAAGTTATTTACAATGTTAGATTTAGAGTATTTATTAGTTTTCTAATGATTCTTTTAATGATAAAGCTGGACTTATTTAGTATTTAATACAGGGTGTTTTGACAAATATCATTTTTTAAATACTAATTAAAAATCTATGTATTGTATATATTATTGAGCATCTTACTATTCATTTAGCGAAATTGTCGTGCAAAAAAACTAAAGCATAATTGTAAAAAAAAGCCTTTTTTAAAATCCTCTACCAAAATACTGGATGAAAAATCATTTCTTGTTTGGACAACCCGTCCAAAGAGCTATAATGCTTCTTAGACATTATCACTTTCAACACCCTGTATTTCAAAAACTGGTCATTAATTTAAATTGGGCCCATAAGAACTTTTGATAGGAAAGGTTCAATCTAAAACACACTGACGTTTATTTCTTATTAACACTTTCCGTTAATATTTACCTAAACACCCTGTAGATAATGCTTTAAAGGGACAGATTAAAAATAATAAATAAATCGTAAATATATGTAATACTAACAATGCGTATATGTTTGGAAAACCCGTCTAAAGAAATATTGTGCTTCTTGGACTTATCACTTTCAACACCCTGTATTTCAAAACCTGGTCACACATTTATGTTGGGCCCATGAGAATTTTTGATAAGCAAGGTTTACTCTACAACATATATAAAGCTTGTTTCTTATTAAAAAATTCGACTAATATTTACTGAAACACCCTGTAGATAAGGTTTTAAAGGTACAGATTGAAAATAATAAATAAATCGTAAATATACGTAATACTAATAGTGCGTATATGTTTGAAAAACTGGTCTAAATAGCCATGATGCTTCTTGGGCATTATCTTTTTCAACACCCTGTATTTCAAAAACCGGTCAATAATTTGAAATGGGCCAATGAGAACTTTTAATAAGAAAGGTTCGGTCTACAACATACATAGTTTGACGGATTACTGAAATCCCATATGAGGTGTGCCTGATCCTTTTATTTTTATACTTGTATGTATTGTAATTTTATATACCTTTGTATAGGTCAAATATTGGAAAATAAAGTGAATTTGAATTTCAAAAGGTGCGCCACTGATGTAGGGGGGCGTGTTATACAGCGTTGGAGAGTACTTTCCATCAGCCTTAATAATTGTTACTTAGTTATTTTTCCCAAGTTAAAAGTTTGCAAATAATTGGGAAAATACTGTAAAAGAGCACTTTTGAGGGTGGCCCCCACTTCCACTTTAAAGAAGGTCAACTAGAAAAAGTCAGTCTTAAGTTATTACTAACCAAAAATAATTTTTTTCTTATTCTTATTATTATTTACTGAGTTAGGTACAAAAATGAATGTTCAACTGTTTCATTTAAGGATTTCTACAAAAAAAATTATTTTTATTTCAAGGCGACTTTTAAAAAAATATATGTCTAGCTTAATAAGTATTTAACTGCATACAATCGGCTTTTATGAAAAATATCTTTTTGAGAAAAAAATGGTGCTAAGGATTAAAAATACCACAAAAAACAAATTTTAAATATGTTTCTTTTTTTCGTATGCTAATGGAACGTGCACCACTGCCGTCAGAGGGTACTAGGATACATCGTTGAAAAGGAAATTGTATCTGCTTGAAAAATGATCTTTAGATGATTTTTGGAAAAGTTGACTGTTATCAACTATCAAAAATCACGTTTAAAGGGGGGAACCACCCCCCTGCCAGGAATGTTCGGTTCATACATATCCATACCATATTCTTTTATTAAACGCAGCATATCGCTTGAACCTCGGATGTAGGGCCTGAACTAAATAACAAAACCACAAAAAATATAGCCGGGCTATATTCTTTGTGATAAAACTAATGGAATAAACGAGCTTATTTCTTAACGAGCCTGTATAAAATTTAGATTTCTACTGTTTTAGCTCTTATTTGTTCATAGTTTCGTTATGTGCAGTGAAAATTGGAGGTGAAATATAAGAATAGTAAGAAATATAAAAATTAATATCTTCATAACTAGAGAGAGAAAATAAGATATATTTTTTCCTAGTGTAACACTAAGTTACGAAAATATGCAGGTAAAATTTTATCAAAATCGACCGAGCCGTTTTCCACAAATAACTTAAAAATCATTTAAAAGCCAAAACACCGATTTTTTTAATAGATCCTTTGGCTAAACCAAAAGCTTTAGCATTTTTAAAATATATTTAAAATACTTTTTAAGCTGTTTTCATACAAAATATTTAATAAATTAATTTTTTTCATACAGAAAATAGCTTAAAACCTCTGAATTTTATTTAGTAAGTAAAAAAATTTGCAATAAAGTAATTAATATCTATAAAAGTGGGGGCAATTAAAAACCTAAAATATTTTTTCTTAAAATATCGTATGAAACTATTAATTCGTGCCAAAGTACAATGTGCTAGGTCTAAAATTTAGTACTAGTGCAGATATAAAACAATTGTTTTTTTGACGACCCCCCGTATATTATCGATATATTGACAAGAATGGCATTATAAGTGACTTTGTTTTTAGGCCTTTACAAAGTCATACTAACTTAATTTTTTTCGGTCAAGGTGTAAGAGTTTTTATTATTAGAACATACACAAAAACGACCTTTTCACGAACTACTATACTATAACATAGTAAAATTATAGCCAATTCTGTGTAAGCAAACGGGTGCGGTGTTCATTATAAAATAGACATTTTTCAGGTTCATTTTAAAAAATGTGTATTTATAAAACTGCACCAAGAACCCTTATAATTAAAAAAAAAATTTGTTGAAAAAAACAAATGTGACGAGTTTACTGGAATCTTATCTTATTCAATACTACGGTCTTCTATAGGCTATTTACTTCGTAAGAGAAGTCAACTTTCATGTAAACCTAGCCGCGTACACTCTTTAAGAACACATGTGATGCCGCTGAAAGTCAGACATCGAATGAACCGACTGCCGACGGACGCTCTAAACTCAAGGTCACAAATCGATCGATGGACTGCAAATTTTTACAGAGAAATACATCCTTCTTGGTAACACCGGCCACTTCCCGAGGGGAAACCCAATTTGATTTCAGACTTTTGCGTGAATGCAAAAGCCTGTGATCAAACCGGTTCGCCTCGCGCTCCGTAAGCTTCAGACCTCTGTAGTATACTTTGTGTTTTTATTATTTTTGTTTTCTTTCGGGAAACAAAAGTGATAAACAAAGCAATCGATTATGTTTTGTGGGCTGGTTTGGTTCGTCACCAAACCATAATCATCCCGGCTTTGGCACACCACTCCTCCCGTTTCCTGGTTTTTATTAGTTTTGTTTTCTTCCTGAAAAACAAAGGTGATAAACAAAGCAATAGATTATGTTTTGTGGGCTCGTTCGGTTCGTCATTAACCCATAATCGTCCCGGCTTTGGCACACCACTCCTCTCCCGTTTCCTGGTTTTTATTATTTTTATTTTCTTTCGAGAAAACAAAAGTGATAAACAAAGCAATAGATTATGTTTTGTGGGCTCGTTTGGTTCATCACCAACCCATAATCGTCTCAGCTTTGGCACACCACTCCTCCCGTTTCTCCCGTTTCCTGCTTTTTATTATTTTTGTTTTCTTTCGAAAAAAGATTATGTTCTGTGGATTCGTTTGGTTCGTCACCAACCCATAATCATCCCGGCTTTGTCCAGCCAGTTCTCCCGTTCACATGAAACTAGGTATTTATTAAGTTCTTCTTAAACCACCGTTTTTCTAACTATCAATTTTTCTGTCACTATTATTCATCATTTAAAATTCCCCGTTTAGATTAAAAGTTTCATTGCTTTCCTATAGCTTTTCTTTGTCATTAATTTTTTAGACACGTGTCCCACCGCGGAAGGACCCTTATAAACTTATATGGTGAAATAATTTTTTTGCGTTTCTTTTGTAAATAACCTGTTACCTGTTACCGTAAGACATATATGCTCTTACCATAAATTAAACCTGTAAAAGTGGTACCACACTCCGGTTCTATTACCTGTTACCGCAAGACATATATGTCCCAGTCCAGTCCTGTTAAACTTAAAAGTTGGTAAAGTTTCCTTTTCTTCCAGTCACCGGTTTAAATAGCCGTAAATTTGTCAAATTTTCTTGTTATATTAACTACCAGCTGTTAAAGGATATTTTTCTGCAATTTTTTTTTTATGTTGGTAAAAGTTTTTTGGGGCAAAAAGATCTAATCGGACCTAACCAGATTTGTTAAATCCGTTTTTTACAGTTCCAAGGTGATAGAGCGTTGAGTTTTAAGTCCGTTTTCGTAATTTTCTTTGAGGGTTTGTACCACTAACTTAAAATGACAAGATACACATAAAATAGTATTTATAGAAATTGGGTTTTTATTGAAATTGTAGTTTACTTACCTGGTTATTCTTCACTGTTTAAAAGCATACCTGAGATGCAACGGAGACTCTGGGCTTCTTTATTTCCTGGATTGGCGCCCGAGACTAAATTTCCATCGATTCTATCCCTCGAAATCCCAGGATTGAATCGACCGAAACCCTGGGACCTCAAAAGTAGAGAAAAATTCGTTAGATAATGAAACCCTCTTACAATGGCCTAACTGTAAACTAACATTTTACCCTACTTTCTAGATGTTTAATGACCCTATAGGTATGAGTTACCGAAACTGTTTCTTATTGCCCCTGTAAAGTTGCATTTTTTCAGAAACGGGGTCTTACAGTTAGGTGATCGATTGGTTCCTGAACAGTCATTAACAACTTTTTTTTAATTCAGAGTAAGCATTAAATAAAATAAGCGAAAGAACACAATCTTGCCGTACATCTTTCTTGAATCATGCTTGGATGAATTAAGGTTACTGAAAAAATTAACCCCAATTTTGACAACTTCAAATCACCGCATTGGCAAATTGTCAAAGGCATTTGAAAGTAGTCCCTTCAAATTTTAATAAAAGCGTCTCTTTTATAATCCAACCATACTTTGGGGATCATTTGAATCTAATATGCCGGAATGCTTGTGGCAGTCATTTTCTATTAATGTTTATACTATGCTTAAGTAGTACATAAGTACGTTTCTTGATCTTAATTGCTGCTTGATACTAACAGTTGTATTTTCATTGTTATTGAGCATGGGAGTTATTTTTGGTTTGTTTGCATAGGAGTGAGGGTCATCAGCGTCTGAAGCGTTACCTCCACCCCAAGTGCCAGACATGCGATACCGAATTCCATGCGCGTATCGAGTGGATCGAACATCGTCTGACTCCAGAGCATTTGAGAGCTCATTGCGAAAAAAATGAAGAAGATGCTGCAACCAGTACATGCGGTAAAGACGGTTCTAAGATCATCACCAATATTGATGAACAAGGTAATTTTTGTGGGCAAACCCTCAATAAAGGGTAAGGGTAGCTCGTATATGTCCCGAGTACATTTCTCAGTACGAGCGTAACCAGTGTAAAGGGACAATAATTAATGATAATGTCCTTTTCAGACATCATCACCATTGATCGTGTCTTCACACTGAATGCGCTCCTACTGAGGCGTGCTCTATAGGGCCGAAATTTCCAGGAAGTAGAGCTTCCCTTACCCACTTTTTTAGATTTGGCAACAAACGTAATTAAAGTAATTCTTAAGTATTAAACTAAATATTCTTTTTACTATTGATCAATTCTGAATAATTTAGACCCCTCACCTTAGTCATCGGCAAGATTGCTATTTTTAAATAGCAGTTTTTAAAGCAGGCGATGTTTTTCCAATTTACAGTTTTCAATTAGCTGCTTTGTAATGGCAGATGGCTTTGCTTATGGTAATAGTTTTTTTTACCGGAAACAGCTGCAAACCTACGTTTTGCACGCACCGCAGTATTGTTCGTCGCAGCTTGTTATCAAAAACTTATTTCCTTTAGCAGCTTAAACTTAAAAACGCAATACAGAATACGAAATTAGCAATAGCAATCGTAGACCAAAATTTCGTACTCTTCTTTTTTCCATTGTCTTTCTTTATTTGAAACACGACGTTTCTGTTAGTGAGTATCTCTAACCGTGTATATTAAACAATCTAGTCTACAGGCTACTAGTTATACTACTTGGTGTGCAGGTGTGACGGCCCGCCCCATTTTTTTAATCATAGAATGCGTGTTTTCCATGAGTGGTTTCCATTAGGTTTGGTATGTCCGTGCTTGGCTGACTGAAACTGTGCTGTATTTCTGTATGCAGTGGACGCATAGGACGCTGGCGTGGATATTTCGAATTCGGTTTATTGTGTGTGTCTATTTGAAATCTTGATTTTTGACTATGAATAAAAAAGAATTGTTTTTGACAATCACATTGTTTCACATATTTGCGATCTCTCCTATCAAAATCGTGACTTTGGCAATATTACGGGTGAATGAATTCGATGATACAAAAACAACAATAAAAAATAATTGATATTTAACATGCCGACCTCGTGGAAATGGCCAAATTTCAAAAATAATAAATAAAATTACCCAACAATAAAAGTTTTACAAACAAAATAAGTTAATGTTAATTTTAAACTCTTTAAACCCAACTCATGTAAATCTTTGTTAACTTTAGAACAGTTTGTAATTTTTTAGTCCTTGGTTTAAACAAAAAGTCAATTTCTGGATCTTGATGTCACATTCGAGATCATCCCTAATCACATTAGATCAGGAAAATATTTAATCTAGACTTGAAATTACTTCCATAGGTAATGGTGCTAACTTGGTAATAGCACGTTTGTAAATACCATGTTGCGTTTGAACGGATACAACTCTGACCAGGTTGTCATGACCGGGATGTAGTTCAACGACCCGTCCTAATGGCCAATTCATAGTTGGTTCATTTTCTGTCTTAAGAAGGACCATTGTTCCCATCTTGATATGTTGCTGTGGGGAACACCATTTTGTACGCTGCTGCAAGGAGTGAATATAGTATGTACTCCAAACACGCCAAAACTGTTGTACGATCTGTTGTAGCTGCTTAAAGTACTTCAGACGATTTGGATTAACGTCTGTCACATTGTCTTGTAAACAGGCAATTAAGCTTCTTCCAAAAGGGAAATGACCAGCTGTAAGTACTTGAAAATCCGTAGGATCATCGGATCATAGGATCAAAGGTCGACTGTTGAGGATTGCCTCTATCTGTGTGAGGACAGTGTAGAAATTCTCGAAGTCAAGCCTCACACTTTCCAGGGCTCTTTTTAAATGATACTTGAAAGATTTTATCGCGGCTTCCCAAAGACCACCACAATGGGGAGAACGAGGGGGAATAAAGTGCCATTGCCAGAGAAAAAAGTTTGATATTGATTGACGCAATCAGCAACTACCGCGCATAATCTATCAAGTTCGTTGCTTGAACCTTTAAAATTTGTGGCGTTATCACTATAAATGTGACTACATAATCCACGCCTTGACACAAATCTTTTAAATGCGTTCAACATGCACACCACGAGTTGAGAAACATACGAATAGGCTTAAATAACATTTAAGTATTACCCGACTGCACGTTTTTCCATCTTTAATAGCGTAAGGACCTGCAAAATTCACTCCACAAACACTAAAGGGACTGGAAGGGGTAACTCTTGAAGCTGGAAAAGAACCCATAAGCTGAGTAATATCACGAGGTCTCACTCGAAAGCAAGGAATACATTTTCTAAGTGAATATCGAATTTCATTTCTACCATTGACTACCCAAAATTTATTTCTAATCTGAGATAAAATAATTTGAGTTCCACCTTGTAAATATTTTAAGTGGTTATGTCTAATCAATAGAGTAGTAAATGGATATTTGGAGGTAAGATAATAGGAAATTTTTGGTCAAAGCTAAGATGCGAATGTCTTCCATCCAGCCTGAGTAAACCATCATTATCCAACTTAGGATTTAGTCTTATAAGTTTACTACTCTTTTCAATCCTATTCCCTTCCTGAAGACATTTAATATCTTTATTAAAACTTTAACTAATTTACTGTAAGAGGAATAAAGATCAAAGATGAAATTGTGACTGTTAGGTTTTTGTATGGCAGTATAATTTAAAGTAATTTTCACTGTTCTTCGAACACTTCAGTTAGTTATTATTCCTTTGCTAGACCAAGAAAAGAAGGACCGTGCCACCAAAGCAAAGAATTTTCTAAAAATTGGGGGTACAACGACGATTTTGATCATTGTTACGTGTCTCCATTGACTAGTTTCGGTTAATCGCTGAATCTTAGCTACGCAATTACTAACAAAAACTTTCCAATTGCTAGGCTGTTTTACTAACCACGCTAAGACAATTGTAGAATCTGTCAATAAGCGATGTTAGAAATCTCAACACGTCAAGAACGTTTTACTCTGTCCATTAGTTGTGCAATATGCACGAGACGCTAAGCGACTCTTATCACAGATAAGATTTGAATGAATTCTACCCTTATCGTCACAAAAAGCCAGGTAAATAGCTGCTCCGTAAGCTAACTGCGAGCTATCGCAGAAGCCATGAAGTTGTATCTTATCTGCTAGAGTAGAATGTAGTATGCATCTTGATAGAATTGATACACTTTATCTGCTTTAAAAATTCTAGCCAAGTTAAGGAAATAGAATCTGGTAAATTATCATCCCAATCTAGCTTATTATTCCAGATTTCCTGAAGAATAAGTTTAGCTCAACCAATGATTGGATTAACCAATCCTAAAGCGTCAAATAACTGGGCTACTACTGTGATGATAGATGGTTCAGTGTTCATCTGAAAAATATAACTTAGTGTCATCTTTAGGATTCAATAAAATACCTGAAGTTTTGGTCTCTCTGTCACCTTTAATTAAAAAAGGTTCTGAATAATCGTTGATGGCTAAGAAAAAGTCTGCATCATTTGACATCCATTTTCGCAGATTAAAAGCCGAATTATGTGGGATCTGTGAAATCATTTTTTAGCTGGATAGCTGATTGAAGATCGTTACAACCGGTGATAAGATCGTTCATATAGAAATCTTCTTTGATAATTTGTGAAATTTTAGGATTATTTTTCTGACATTTAAAACCAATCCCATTTAAAACACGTGTAGCAAGAAAGGAACTGCTGGTTAAACCATAAACAATAGTGTTTAATTCGTAGTGTTTTATTTCTTAAGATGGATTATCACGCCAAGTATGCGTTGAAAGGATCTATCTGATTTATCGACTAATACCATGCGAAACATTTTTTCAACATCAGCAATCGGATAAGTTCGCATGCGGAAAACTATGTCAAACAAATCACTTTGTACTTTGGGACCTGCTTTTAAAACCTGATTCAAACTTACACCAGAACTTGAATACTATTCTGGTCTTAGTAGTTTCACTAGTATCCTTAAAGACTAGATGATGAGGAAGATAAAATAAGATCTTGTCATCAAGATTTGGATTAATTTGTAACATATCGTCAGGATAGAAAATAATGTCCTATTAAGTAAATGGCACAAGTTACGTTTATAAGCAAGTGCACATTAACCCTAAACAATCTAAGGAAATGAACTTCTGTATATAGTTCAAATTGTATTAAAAGTAATAAATTGTATACAGAAATTATTATAAACCAGAAGCGATTAATCGGTTTTCGATGATGTTTATACAGGTAACAAAACACATCTCGATATCCTATCAATGGCAAACGGTTTGTAATAAAAGCATCTCTAAAAGAGTTTAGCAGTTAGTTGTAAGCTGAGAACCTAACGTCCCAGGCGTAGTTAATAGTGAAGACAAGTAGTACGATAGTCAAAGTTATAAGAAGTTGAGCGTGTCGAGAAGATTTGTAGACAAGATGTATTTAAGTACAATGTAAGTAGTAATTATAAGTATTATAATAAAACCATAACACCTAACTTAAACTGTGTTACGTCACGATAAAACCCCCTCGTGACATATGGTGGAGGCGCCGCTGTCTTTTTTGAAAGACATATAGGCATATAGTGGAAAAAATGTATTTTTCAAATTATTTTTAATTTTTTATATTTTTCTTAATTTTACTCTTTTCACTATTTGTTATTTTATTTTTATTTTTTTCATTATTTCAAGGAGTATCAAAATTATTATGACGCTCCAGCCGAAACAATCGATTCCGGCATTAACTAAATATTGAACATTACATTTATTTATTTTTTATTTTTTTTTCTGTCAGTAGAATCATTTATCCTATATAAATATCATTTTCATAAAAGTCTTAAACTAGATGGACAGAAAAAATAATATATATTTTTTTTTAATTAAAAAAACGCAGTTTAAATGTGGTGTCATGTTACCTATTATTATTGTATATTTTTTCGCATATTAGTTTAATTCATTTTGTCTCGACATTTTCAATTCAGTATTTTTATACATCTTTTTTTTCTTAAAACAAAGAAAGATGGTTTTTATAATTATTGGGTACTCCAGCCAGAGTCACTAGAAGCGTCACAAAAAGTCTTTAGACATCTAAGCCCTGAAGGGGAGAAAAACTAGAGATATCCCAAAAAAATAACCCCAAAGTTAAATTCGCCCCGCCTGGGAAAACAGAGTCTATTAAACTAAAAAACAAAGGAAAAAATCGACAACACGCTAGAAGCTTACCTTCTGTAATTCTGTAGCAGTCCCAAAATTTCACTGGCGGCCGCGGCCCTTTCTTGCGACTGGAATTTCGGTCTTCAACCCAAAAACACGTGTGACTTCTTTCAGTTTTTTGTCGGAAGTCATTTCTTCATTTCCCTGTCACACACAGGGTGGCGCTTCAAACTCCCAGCGTGAGCAAAAAACGCGCATGATTTTACCAAAATGATCAGGTGATCAAAAAAAAATAACTTTCAACAAAGAGAGAAATTATCACCTGATCGGAATTTTTCCCAAACAGGACTTTCTTTTTTGAAGGTTTTTGCAGGAAGCCCAAAAATATCAAAACAAACTTTAAGGTTAGGTTTTCCAAAAAATTCAAAATAAAACAATAAAGAAAAATAACTGGCAGCATTAAACATTCCGCCCACCATAAAAATTCCCAATTTTTATAGAAAAACTCAAAACTAAAAAATCAAAAAAAAAAAAAAGGTTATTCAATTACCCAAAGGGTCTAAACAATAGATTAGCATTTTTGCAACAATAATTTTATCGCAATAACTATGGACGTCATACTTAAGTTAATTCAAATAAGCATGATTCACGCTACACAAGGCTTTGAAGGTTGGTTACTGGCTGGGTAACGGACATACCTTCACCAAACTACGGTCAAGTAATCCTTTCGCGGTTTTTACTTGCACGACACGGGGGATTCTATCTGGACTCCAGTAAATTTTTTCAATTCTACCGAGTGACCACTTTAAGGTAGGTTTTCGTCTTTCAACGCTACTAATGTTTCAACTTTTGGAGGGTTATCGGGGGTATTCCATCTTTCGCGTTGTTGCAACGACTGTAAATACTCCATATGCCAGCGGCGCCAAAAATGCTGCTGGATCTGCTGAACAAGCTGCCAGCGATGGAGACGGTTTAACTTAACCCTTCATCGGGAGGGGCTGTCAAGGGTTCCAAAGTGAGGAAATGTCCAGGAGTAAGACTTTAAAAGTCATAAGGATCAGGGCTCATACTACACAATGGTCGACTATTTAAAATAGCCTCTATCTGAACCAATACAGTCATCAACTCTTCAAAGGTTAGGATTTGATCCCCCACAATTCTCTTCAGATGAGTTTTCCTGGACTTTACCCCAGACTCATGGAGTCCACCAAAATGCGGCCTGGCGAGTGGATTAAAACACCACTTAATCGCTAAAGTCTCAGCAGCTTGCTGACAATAGGACACAAGGAGGTTATTTGCCCCAACAAAATTAGTGCCCTGGTCACTGTAGAGGGCAGCACATCTGCCACGTCTACCAACAAATCGGCGGAGGGCAGCCAAAAATGCATCAGTGGACAAATCAGAAACAGCCTCCAGGTGACTGGCCTTTGTTGGGAAACAAACAAAAATACACCCATCAGCATTTTGACTTTTTACACCACGACGCTTGGTCAACGTAATGGAGAATGGACCCATAAAATCTACACTAACATGGGAAAAGGGCTTCACCTGGGATACTCTAAATTTCGGAAGGTCACCCATGAATGGGTGCAATGGTTTGGGATTTACCCTGGCACTACAAAAACACTTGGAAACAACACTGTGAATGGCACTTTTCACCGACAAAATCCAAAACTGTTGATTTAGGAGGTACTCCAATAAGCGAGGACCTGGATGTCCATGCTCATTATGGAATTTTTCAATAATCAAAGTGCTATGACTACGAGGCAACAACATGGGGTGTTTCACCTCATATGCTAAATCAGTGTGACGTAATCTACCGCCCACCCTGAGAACACCATGGGAATCAAGAAAAGGAGCTAACTTTCGAAGAGGCTTAGCACAACTCTCACCCTTACGTATCCTTTTCAAATCTTCAAAAAAAACTTCTTGTTGTACAACTCGCACAACTAAAGTAGCATATTAAAGATCTGCCTCATTAGTAGGAAAAAATAAGGAAGGATCTTTTTTCACTCGAAAAGGTCTCAAACAAAAGGCAACAATGCCCAAGATTTTACATAAAGAGGAGTACTTAGTGAGTAACAGCTGTACTTCATCAAGGGGTATTTCTGTCACAAAAACAAAACGATTTTCCTCAGGGGGTAGATCAGCATCCAACGCATCAATTTTATGGTTCATAGGCCATGTTTCACTATACTGGGCCAGCCAGGATAGTCCAGTAAACCAAAGAGGATGGTCTATCAATTGACCAGGAAATAAGCTCCGGGATAAGCAATCAGCTGGGTTCTCCTTACCATTTACATGGTACCAACAGCTGGGGGGAACTTTCTCTTGAATAGTCGTTACACGATTGGCTACAAAAACCTTTCGTTTTGATGGACACGATTTTATCCAAGCAAGGGTAACGCTGGAGTCAGACCAAGCTTATCAATCGGGATGCAATCAAGATGATTGCCAACAAACTCCAATAGCTCTGCCAACAATACAGCAGCACACAATTCTAAGCGTGGAATAGAAATACTTTTCAAAGGGCACACCCCACGACATAAATACACACGTAGGAGGTAGGCAGAGTTCTGAAGTATGGAAATTCATTTCTACAGTAAAAAACCCAACAAAAGAAAAAGTAAACATCCAGATAATCAAACCAGAACAATGGACAGAACACTACAAGGAACTGCTGCAGGAGACGAGACCCGAATATTTGGCAGCCTCTCCGAGAAGAGACATAGAAGTACATGGAGAGGAAGTAATCATCGAAAAAGAAATGATAAAGAATAATATTAAAAAGCTTAAATCCGGAAAAGCTAGCGGACCTGGGGGAATATATGCTGAAATGCTCAAATATGGATCAGAGAAACTAGTCGAAAATCTCACATATATTATTAACCAATGCATAAACGGACATCCAGTACCTAATGATTGGAAACTTGCATTCATATCCTCAATACATAAAAAAGGAAACAAGCTGGATTGCAACAATTACAGAGAAATTTCAGTAACCAGTACTCTAAGTAGATTGCACGGTAGGATTCTTAAGAAATCTAATAGAGAATGATTTTCATGAACAAGAAGAAGAAGAGCAAAGTGGGTCACGCGCAGGCAGATCTTGTAGTGATAATGTTTTTTGTCTTAAACAAGTAATTGAGAAAAACGCCAGAAATATAGAGACTCATGTTACCTTTGTAGACCTACAAAAAGCATATGATACCGTTCCAGTAGAAAAATTATGGACAGTGTTAGAGCAAACTAATATCAATCATACATACATAAAAGCGATAAAAGAACTATACAAAGGGTCAAAATCTAAAATTAAAATTGGAAATCGACTTTCAAAAGAATTCCTGGTAACAAAAGGCTTAAGACAGGGATGTTGTATCTCTCCAACTCTTTTTAAAATATATATCGCAGTAGCTCTAAAAAACTGCAAACGTAAAGTGCACGGCATGGGAATACAACTTAACGACCGATTTACCATATACACACTACAGTTTGCTGACGACCAAGTAATTGTGGCTAATGATAAAGAAGACATGGAGTATATGATGAGAAAGTTAACAGAAGAATACCAAAAGTGGGGATTAACAGTGAACGTGGACAAGACACAGTACTTATGTATTGGAAACGAATCCAGTGAGTTAGTACTAGAAAATGGACAAACAATATCTCCATGCAATGAGTATGTATACTTGGGTGTCACATTTGATAAGACAGGTACAGACTGTAAAGAATTGGAAAAAAGAATAGTAAAAGCAAAAAAAGTTATTGGATGTCTTAACAGTATTTTATGGAGCAGAGAGATAAAAAAGAATGTATAATTTAACATATATGAAACAATGGGCAAAAGCACGCTGTTGTATGGAATAGAGACTTGTCGCGTAACAGAAAAGTACAAAACAAAAATGGAAAGTGTCGAAATGGATGCAATAAGAAGATCAATGAGAATATCTAGAATAGATCACATAAGAAATGAGATCATAAAAGAAAGAATGGGAATCGAAGGAAGCATAACGGATGACATCACTAGAAGGCAACTGATATGGTACGGCCATGTACAACGGATGAATGACGAAAGATTACCAAAGCAGGTCCTAGAATGGCAACCAATAGGGCGCAGAAAAAGAGGGCGTCCTAAACTAGAATGGCAACAGTCAATCCAAAGATCAATGAGTCAAAAAAATCTGACTGAGGATGATTGTCAGGATCGAAGGAGGTGGAGAATAGGCGTCGGACAACGTAGAAAAACGTTCTAAACCGACATGGTAGTAGTACACCCTACTTTTCCCACACAAAAGGGAGATAGAAATATTTCCATCCAACTCAATTTGTCGAATATATACTGCACCACCATATGCAAACATTGAGGCGTCACAAAAGCCATGCAATTCAGTGGTGACAGCATTTTCCTTCACAACATAACGAGGTATTGATATCGAAGATAATAATGGTAGTTGCGATACATAGAGTTGCCACTGTGCAACAATATCACTGGAGGGGGTATCATCCCATGAAAGACCCTGGACCCACAAACGTTGCATTAAACATTTAGCAACCAAAACAACTGGGGCTAGGAACCCGAGTGGATCATATATCCTTGCAATCTCAGAAAGAATGTTTCTCTTGGTACAAGGTCTTTCCATGGGCATCACATCATAACAAAACGAATCCAATTTTGGACACCACTTTAGTCCAAGGATTTTTAAACCAGCAGATTCATCATCAAAGGAAATTGGTTGCTGATGACTAGCTGGAACCGATTCTAGTAACTCAGGAGTGTTGAGTCCACTTACGAAGTTCAAAACAACCCAATTTTAACAGGGCAATTAGCTGTTTTTGGCTTTCTAAAGCTTCAGCTACAGAATTAGCTAATCCGATGGCATCGTCCACATAAGTAGTATGCATCAACACCTTGCTCGCTAGTGGGAAGCCACTGCCATGATCTTTCACGAGCTGGTGAAGAGTACGAATAGCTAGGTATGGGCTCGAATTCACACCATAACTTACTGTTTGAAGAGAGTACTCTTGAATCTCCTCGGTTGGGTCGAACCGCCACAATATCTTTTGATAACACACATCAGCCTGATGCATATCAATCTGCCTGAACATTTGACGTATGTCACTAGAATATACAACACTATAAAGGCGAAAAGGAAGCAATATTGACAAAATATCTCTTTGGAGTTTAGGTCCTACCAATAAAATAGAATTTAAGCTACGACTATTTGAGGTCTTGGCAGATGCATCAAAAACAATTCGAATTTTACAGTCACCGTCTGCCTTCACAACTGGGTGGTGTGGAATAAAATATGAATGGAAGTCAGGGCTAGAATTGCCAATTTCATATGCCCCTGGTCTAGGTAATCCTGAACAAAGTCTTTGTACGCATTATACAAAGCAGGATTTTTCAATAATTAGTTTTCCATCATATTGAATCTACGCAATGCTTGACCTTTAGAGTTACCAAGTTCTTGTCGAGGCTCTCTGAAAGGCAAGCGAACAACATATCTGCCGGTCTCAAATATAGCAAATATTTTTTCACACAAATCCTCATCAGAGGAAAGAGGGATTTGAGGGGTCGATTCTAGTTCCCAAAACCTTTGTAAGGTACTATCCAATCGAGATTCTATAGGGGAAGACACTGAGGTCAACAAACTAATGGGTTTTTGAGTTTTACGAGGACCCTCAATACCACCAAGGAGTATCCAACCAAATATTCAATTAATGGCACAAGTCCTCCATTTTCTCCTTTTTTAAAGCCAGGCACAAGCATGTGACCAAACAAATAAACAAATCAACACCAATTAAAAGGTCTACACTACTAGGTTGTCCAAAATTAGGATCAGCAAAATCTAAATCTTTTAGGTATGGCCACTGAATAGAATCATATTCTACAACACTCACAGGTATGGTTCCACAAATTTTAGGAATAAAAATTGGCATCACAGGAAAACAACCTATCAGGAAATTTAGAGGAGCCAATTTGCAATGTAACATTGCCAAATGACATACTAGAAATCATGCCATTTATTCCTTCATAGGAGTTCTATTCGGAGCCACTTTAAGTCCTAACCTCTCAGCCAAAGAGACGGTTACAAAGGACGCTTCACTAGCGGAATCTAAAATTGCCCGACAAGACACATACTTCTTGTTGGCATCTACAACTAAAACTTCGGCAGTTGCAAAAAGCACAGGTCTCCTCTTATGAGGTTCAAAATGGTTGCTACTGGGTGTAGCGGTACACAATGCCTGTTGGGCACCTTCACTATTAAGTATACGGGGGGTCTCCCCTGGACGATCAACTTGAGGGTTCGGAGAGCTTTTCACAAAGTGCAACAGGGAATTGTGAAGACCCTGGCACTGACGACACGTGGCATTTGTAGGGCATTGAGATACACCATGTTTGCCAAAGCAGTTAAAACACAATCGTTCACGCTTAACAAATTGATGGCGTTGACCTACTTCTAATTCCAGAAATCTGGTACACTTCACAAGGGGATGGTAGGGCTGTTGCTGGCAATAAACACAACCTTTATTACCAGACTGGCCTGTTCCAGTCAATAACACAGAATAGGGTGGTTTGCCACCCTTCCTAGGGGGTAGAGGAGGTGAGACCTCCTTCGGCTTATTCAAAAGATAACTATTTTCCAAAGCCCGACAATTTTTCTCTAAGAATTTAAACAAATCTTTGTAGGACGGGATTTCCTTATCACTATACTCAATCTCAAACTGAGTTTTCAATGGGGTATCAACCTTTTGCAAAAGAAGAAGCATTTTAGCAAAATCTAAAGGAACTACATCATCATAGTTTGACAATGCTTCCAAATTTTCCCGGAAAGTGAACAACAATAACCTTAAATCATGAGGGTTGCTCGATTTTGCAGAAGGGGCTTGACAAATAGACGTCCAATAATTTGTTACCAAAAGTCTTTTATTATTAAAGCGTCTAATCATTGCATCGAAGGCTACTCGATAATTATCTGAGGTTAGCGGTATGTTCCTAATTACAAATGCGGCCTCTCCCACCAGAGTGGTATTTAAGGCTTGAAATTTAGCTATTTCACTCATGTCAGCTTTATCATGAACAAGTGACTTAAACATATCAAAAAAGGTGGGCCATTTTTTAAGATTACCGTCAAAATGGGGTACCTCTATTCTTTTAATTTCAAGACCCCTGTCCACATTTACCAGGGAATGGTTCAAAATTGTATGTGAGGCATCTTGGTAATCCTCCGGATAGATCTCACGACAAATCGATCTAATTGTGTATTTCATTTCATCAAATTCCTGCACTAAAGTTTCCTGACTTTCTTGTATCTGATCACTACTATCCAAGCTTATAATTTCAAAATGCAATGCATCGAATTGACTTACCAGAGAAGGCACATCTTCCCATCTGGGTTTTAACTTTTTTGCCTTCTCTGCATTGCCCTGGGCTTCGACGGCTCTATTATAAGTTGTTTTTAATTTATTAAAAACACTTTTTTGTTTTTGTTTTAAACTTCTTGGATCAGACATTATAAAGCGCTTTTTATCAGATTATAAAAGTAGGTTTTTTTTCGCGACAAATTGGCTATCAACACACCGGTACGGTTCGCTAAACAACGCGGCACTAATCTCGCGCTTAACGAAAGCAAAAAATGAAGGTAAATTTCGACGGATTTCACACAAACAAATTCGAAACCCGACGATTAATCATTAATTTCTAACCTCGGAGGTAAACAAAACAACACGTGAAGTTGTGAGGTTAGAACACACAAACGTCAATAAAACGTCAGCCAGCAAGAAAAAAGAACGGGGGCCCGGGCCGCTCCCAAATGTCGAACTGGGGTTTTTTATCGCCGCACGAGGTCATAAACCAAACTCAGGGCAACCAACCTTCAAAACCATGCGGACTCTAAAAAAAACCGGTACAAAAACAACAATGTCCGAATCTGGCATAAAAAAAAACGATAAAATGTGGTTGCTGCAAAAAAACTATAAAATTACCAATTTTTTAACAAAAAAAAACTGTAAAATCAAAGGGCTTTTTTAAAACATCCGGTCTGAAGGACCAAATAGACATCTGAGCCCTAAAGGGGAGAAAAACTAGAGATATCCCAAAAAAATAACCCCAAAGTTAAATTCGCCCCGCCTGGGAAAACAGAGTCTATTAAACTAAAAAACAAAGGAAAAAATCGGCAACACGCTAGAAGCTTACCTTCTGTAATTCTGTAGCAGTCCCAAAATTTCACTGGTGGCCGCGGTCCTTTCGCGACTGGAATTTCGGTCTTCAACCCAAAAACACGTGTGACTTCTTTCAGTTTTTTGTCGGAAGTCATTTCTTCATTCCCCTGTCACGCACAGGGTGGCACTTCAAACTCCCAGCGTGAGCAAAAAACGCGCATGATTTTACCAAAATGATCAGGTGATCAAAAAGAAAATAACTTTCAACAAAGAGAAATTATCACCTGAGCGGAATTTTTCCCAAACAGGACTTTCTTTTTTTGAAGGTTTTTGCAGAAAGCCCAAAAATATCAAAACAAACTTTAAGGTTAGGTTTTCCAAAAAATTCAAAATAAAACAATAAAGAAAAATAACTGGCAGCATTAAACAGTCTTAGTGAAGACGACAAAAATAAAGTCTTGGCCTCTAGGTCGCAATCTGAGAGCAGTCCCTTTTTAAAAAGCACTAAACTCTGAAGAAGTCCTGTCAGAAAGACAGTAAATTTCGACTTATCCTTCGTCGATCCGAGTGCCGAAAATCACTCAACTCCTAAAAAAGTTTTACAAATTTCAAAACAAGGAGATTTTAAATTATCCCGTGGGCAAAATTTATCTTTTGAAGATTCAAATAATTTAACGGTCATTTTCAATAAAACGACCGACGAAACGTTGCAAGACGAAAAAAGTCAAACCATAATTGACCAAGGGTTGAATACAATATCTAGCTTCAATAAAAAACAGGAATCAGCCATCACAAAAATTTTTAAAATGACAAATACAACGCTAAGTGACGCTCTGACGGGTACGACCAGTAATCCGGCATCACCTAAATTTATAGACCCACCTTACTTCAACCCAGGGTTAGACTCCCCGGTGAATTTCATTACAAAATACGAAAAAGTATCTCAAGTAAACGGTTGGCCCAAAAGGCATAAGATAGCATATTTTAAAAATTATTTGGAAGGCGCCGCCTTCAGATGGTTTTTAGAATATAGTAGCAAAACCGAAAGTGCAAATAAAACTTGGGCTTGCTTAAAACAAGATTTTTTAAAAGAATTTGTGGGTGACCAACCTCTAAAAAATCTCAAAAATAAATTTAAAAATAGAAAACAGGGAAGTGTTGAGGATATTACACAATATTATTATGATTTATTCAATATGGCGTATGAAATTGACGAAAAAATGCCATTTGACCAATTTAGAGAACATTTTGAAAGTGGGCTACATAGTCATACTAATTAATAACCTCATCCCACCTGGATCACAAAAAACTAAGAGAAACAGTTTTGAAATTAAGTGCTATTAGACAAACGTTTTAATAGACAAAATGACAAGACAAACAGAAGTTTTGACAATCGAACAAAATGAGGGAAGCTATCCTAGGCGAAACGTCCTAATTTGCTTTATCAATCAATCAACTGCCGGTGGAAATGAACTCGGCCTAACAGAATTTAAAATTAAAATCGGCGAAATGTGTGAATATATTGAAGCCATAGTCGTAGAAAAATTACCAAAACCTTTAATTTTGGGAATGGACTCTTTAGAAAAAAATAACCCCAAAATTAATCTCACCGACAAGACTGTACGACTAACGGAACGGTTACATAACAATAACACTTTCCTTTCATATAGACGAGAATTATAAATTGGGCACTTATGAAAATTTTATTTCACCTTCTTTACCTATAGTACAGGAGCAAAATCAGGATTTAAGGGATATTTTTAAAGTAACTTGTTTAAATGATTATTTTATTATACCGAGTGAGCATACAACAATTAAATTAAAAATAGAAAAATCAGGTTCAGTTGATTTAAAAAATTTTATTTTTGAAGAGAATGACGCATTTTTAAGACCTAAAGGAATTATTTGCTCTTCCCCTGAATTTGATGACGATACTTGTACAATGCAATTAACCACCAAAAAACATAACCCAATAAAAATTTTTAAGGAATCGACCTTAGGCTACCTTAAAAAGGGGTTTAGGTACGATATAGACACCTTACCCGTCCTTAACATTGAATAGACACAAGAGATACAGGATGAAGAGAGAGTGACAATGGCGGACCACATAATTAACCACATAAAAGATGAAAAAATTAAATCGCATTTATACAATTTATTAGAGGAGTACAGCGATGTTTTCGCAAAAAGTCCAAAATATATGGGCCAGACGGACCTTGTAGAACACGTGATTGACGTGGGTGACGCGAAACCCATACGTCAAAAGCCATATAGGGTATCTCACAAGGAAAAGGAAATTATAGACAAACAAGTAAATGAAATGCTTCAGGCAGGCGTTATAAGCGAAGCGGAGTCAGAATGGGCAAGTCTGATGGTACTGGTGAAAAAGAAAAGTGGAGAGACGCGTTTCTGTTGCGATTATCGCCGCGTAAATCATGTCTCACGTAGAGCTAACTACCTTTTGACCTATTTAGGGAAGGCCAAATACTTCACAACACTCGATATGTTCAGTGGATTTTGGCAAATAAAGCTTAGCGACGATTCTAAACAGTATACAGCTTTTTGTTGCCCTGGGCAAGGTGGTACATACGTTTGGAACAAGCTATGCTTTGGATTATCGGGAGCTCCTGGAACATTTCAAAGGTTAGCAGATATGGTTTTTCGTGATCTAAAATGGAAAACGCTCCTGGTCTATTGTGACGACATCTGTATATTTTCAGAAACACTTTCTGACCATTTAGAAAAATTGCGCACCGTTTTTCAAAGACTACGGGATGCAGGGCTAACACTAAAACCCTCAAAACGCGAATACATAAAAGAAGAACTAGATCTGCTCGGTTATACTGTATCGAGCCAAGGCCTAAAACCCGACATAAAGAAATTAATTTGTATTGAAAACTTTCCAAAATTTAGAACACAAAAAAATGTCATGAAATTTTTAGGCCATGCAAATTTTTATCGAAAATTCATAAAAAACTTTTCAGCTATAGCCAGACTGCTTCAAGATTTAACCAAAAAAGACACACCTTTCTTTTGGGAAGAAAAACATCAAAAAGCATTTGAGGAGCTAAAACGAAGGCTGATCACATCACCAGTTTTAGCGCATTATCAACCTGAAAAAGAATGCGTTTTACACGTCGATGCAAGCAGACAAGGCCTCGGCGCCATACTTTTGCCCTGTTGCCTATGCCACTCGAAGTCTACCAAACGCAGAAAAAAAAATGTCAATCTCAGAATTAGAGCTAGCAGGAATAATATACAGTTTAGGTTATTTTAGAACATTGGTATATGGTAAGCATGTGCGAATCGTAACCGATCATCACGCACTGTGCTGGTTAAAATCAGTTAAAGATCCCGTAGGAAGATTAGCCAGATGGGCAATAAAATTGTCAGAATTTGACTACACAATAGTGAGTAGAAATCCCGTGCTAAAACCGAGCGAAAATGAAGAGGAACAATTAGAGGAGATACCCACGTTCATTATTGAACCCGAAGATATGGCAAAATTACAGAGAGAAGACGAAAGTTTGCGAGAGATCATAGACGGTTTACAACATCCTGACAAAATTGGCAGTATTGGACTAAGAAAAACAATAAAAAATTCCCAGGCCAGAAAGGCGAGAATTTTTACTAGTCATACCAAAAAATTTAATTGGAGAGATTTTATTTGCACATCATAACGAGCCGTTAGGAGGCGCCCACCTAGGAGTGGCCAAAACAACAGAAAAAATTAAAAATCGATATTTTTGGGACCATCAACAAAAACATATCGAAGATTTTATTAAAAGATGCCCCGACTGTCAAGCCAGAAAAGGACAACAAAATAGAATTCCCATAGGGCTATTACAACCTATGCCGATAGGCGTTCCTTTTGAGAGAGTGTCTATAGACCTTCTCGGGCCATTCCCATTATCAAAACTAAAAATACAATCATTGTAGTCGCGACAGATTATGCGACAAGATGGGCCGAAACAGCCATTGCCGGACGGAAAAGCAAATTCTGTCGCAAAATTTATGGTCGAAAAAATAATCACAAGACACGGATCGCCCAAATATCTTTTGACCGACAGAGGGCAAGTTTTTAGATCTGAACTAATAAGAGAGATGTTAAAACTGATGTGCGTCACAAGCCAGTTCACTACGTCATACCATCCACAGTGCGACGGACTAGTAGAAAGAATGAATAAAACTATCGCAGATATGTTATCAATGTACACAAATACGTCACATGTAGACTGGGATATATTTTTACGTAGTGACATCTACCTATAATTGTTCAAAACAAGCAACGACCCAGTACTCGCCATTTATGCTTGTCTATGGTCGGGAACCAATATTACCTATAGAAGCAAATATCATGATGAGTCCACCACCGAGTAACACGGAAGAAATCCGAAACTGGGCACTCGCTGTGCGAAATGCCGCAGCGGAAAATATAAAAAAATCAGCAGCAAAAGGACAAAATTCACTATGATTCAACAAACACCGACACGTGGAATATGAAGAAGGCGAAAAAGTGAAAGTTTTTACTCCCGTCAGAAAAGTAGGAAGAAGCGAAAAATTATTGCTCAGATGGTTCGGCCCATAATACGTTACCCGCAGAATGTCGGATGTGCATTACGAAATAAGAAAAAGACCATTAAACAAATGCAAAAAAGAAGTGGTTCATGTCAGCAGGATGCTACCTTACTATGACCCATGGACACCGGAAGTAGTCCCAGTGACAGAAAATTAAGCTGTCCAAAAAAATTTTTTAAGGCCCTTATGGCAAGGCCCTTAGGGCAAAGCCCTTATAACTAACTAAATAAAATAAAAGACGCTATTTTAGTGAAGTGAAAAAGACATTTTTGTTCAATGCAAAATTTAAATTTGAAAAAAGATACCTACCTATAATTAAATCAGATTTTTATTTTTTATTTTCAGTGCAAATATAAATAAAACAATTAAAAACCGATTAGGAGGTGTACGGTATCATGTTATTAAAACACTACACCAGATAATATAACAAAGTGACAAGCACCAACCTAAGTTTAGAAAACAATTAGGTAGTAATAATAATAAATTAAATTAAATGTTGGGACACTCCCGCAAAGTTTAAAAATAAGTTAAAAATTATTGAAATATTTAACTTATAGGTATCAACTAATTAGACAAATTGTTGTAAAAACATTTAAGGAATATAAAAATTTTGATTAAATTTGTTGAGAGAACTCGGACCTTGTTTAATAATATCTAAGCCGGTTGTTTTAAAAACACTTAAAAGTTTATTATTTTTCGTTAAACATTCATATTAACGATCAAAACTTTATAAATAATTAAAGTATTTTTTTTTAAATAAATTAAGATGTTTTGGAAATAAACCACAACTTTATTTTGATAACTTTTAATATTTTGCTAACAATGAACAGACAGCAGTAAAACAAATAAAATGCAAAATAAATATCGTAGCCAGACGCTATGAATGCTATTATTTATTATTTTATTAAAATAAATTGTAATTTTAAAAAGAGACATTTAATTTTAATCACATCTAAAGGCATGTAAATAACATATATTTGCAAATAATTTTTTTAGATGGGACTTCATATTGTGCATCATAGCAATTAAGGTCACAGAAGCGGAAAACAACCAATCCTACCTAGTAGAAGTCAGTGCCGGAGCATTTTGGAAGCCACTACCACAAACTGTAGCATACGAAGCTACAACTCCGATTACATATAAAATGGTCAGAAGAGATCATGACAGAACCAGAGTTACCAAGATATATCTGCGAATCATATGGCGACAATTGTAACTTGATATCACACACACATGAGTTAGGGAAGGCATTTAAAAAAGAATTCGATTTGTTAAACGGTGACTGGGGCGCATCTTCGATGAGGGCACAAAAATCTCAACAAAATTTAAGGCCAAAAAGGGCACTAGGCTTCATCGGAGACGCTCTAAATTGGTGTTGTGGGGTCGCGACCGAAGAAAAACTCGATATAATTTCTGAGGATGACGAAACAGTAAAAAGGCAACTTAACACAATTAGTAAAGGGCTAGGCGAAACCCTTCACAGTATCGGGGAACAGTCAAAACATTTTTCCGATTACACTACCAAAATTGGCTTTTAAAGATACAGAACGTAGAATAAAATTTATCGACTCAAAAGTTTCAACTTTAAATAAAGAGGTTAAAGTAATCCTGAGGGATGAAGAAAGTTTTGCTAGCGCGTCTCTGGTCAACCAGTATCAAAATTTAAGGCGAATAATATCTCTAACTCGCGCGCTAAGACAACAAAAAATTATTGAATCATGCAAAGCAAGAAAAATAAGAGAGGTTTTACGAAAAGATTTAGATAATTTGGAAAAACAAATCTATTTGTCAAATCAAGGCAATTTCAAAAGAAAAAATTTCAAAATTTTACGAACTTCCAATATGCGACTGCAGCATCACGGAAAATAAAAAAAAATTTCACATTAAAATACCGATTATACAACACAGACAAAAGTGGGACCTTTATGAACTGACCATCACACCCTTCGCATGGTTCAATACCACACCAGGCATTGTACATCGCTGTCTCAAAAAATAATTACGGAAACGAAGAAATTAGACAAATTTCAGGTACAGGGCTACACTTATGTAGACCTTATCACGACAAATTATGCTTTATTCCTAGGTTTTCTGCTGATAATATACAGGGACCAGAGTGCGCCAAAAAATTGTATCACGGCGCATCTGTAGAAGAAATAAGTTCATAATGCCCGATGAATTGCCACTCAGGTAACTCGTTGATCATCTCAGAAATAGACATAACATACATACTTACACATCTTCAAGAAAAAACGTATCTCTCATGCGGTAGTGGAAAAACCGAGCTAAAAAACGTTTATAACAAAAAAGGAGCTTTAAAAACTAAAATCCCATGCAATTGCCAGTTAGTCATCCGGCGAAATTATCATCCCACAAAAATTCCCATGTAACAATAAAATCGAGACGGCGAGCATAGTTCACATTATACCTGCAGTTTGGTCAAATCTAAAATCATTCATTTTAAGACCAAAAATGCAACACATGCAACCTACATATAAAGATATGCAAGAATGCCTAAACTCAAATTGGACACTAAATATACCACATTTAAATTTGACGTCATCAGAGACAACATTAAAACAAATTGAAAATTCAGTGGACACTATCATACCGCAAACATACGGTTTCAGCGATAAATACGGTATGGGAAGCCACGGAATTTTTTTGTTATGGAATTTTCTGCTCTCAATGTCGACTGCATACCTATTTTTTCATCATCCGATTGTAAGTCTTGCAGCATCACCAGTTCAAGTTGCTAACGCACAAAATATTTTAAACACAACACAGATACACTATGAATATGACATATTATTCTGTATCACTTGCTTTTCCTTACTCATGTTCCTAGCCTATGTAAGTATAAAACTTCTCAAAAAAGATTCAAAAAAATCGGCGCAACTAAATTTAAAAGAAAATACACCCGAAATCGTAATCAACTACGGTCACACAAAGTTTCAAATCGAATTGAAAGAACAAAAAGATTTATTCTCCCTTCAAATCGGCGAAAAAGTTAATGCAAACATTGTTAATTGTGGCTTCGGCGAATAAAAAATTCGTCGTTTATTTAAATGCCAGTATATTTTATTTATACACGTGCTTAATGTAATTGTAAAAACCGCATAGATTACATAACCGTATACTATGCCAGCAGTTTTGTATAATAAATGATTTTTATAAATGTTTACGGCCTGCACTGCGCGTCGTAGTCCGTAAATAGGAGAACTCATTTTTACTGTGATATTTCATGTCAAAAATTACGCGAGAAGATTATTGAAGAAATATTATAGTAAATCATAGCTAATTGCCACATAAAAGAGGTCGCCAAGTATAATTGTATATTATTACGATGTTAATAATTTTTATGAATCACATGGGTGAGATTGAGAGATGTGAGGGGAATAAATTATAATGTAGGGCGTATATCATAGAAAAAATAAATGTATGACATACATAATATTTTAAACTTAATTAAATAATTTCAATAATGTTCTTTAAAATGTGCAAAGTGCACACATTGTTTTGAATGTATAATAAAACAAATTGTGGAATGTATAAACAAAGGTGTATTATATTAACCGTATCTTCAAATTGTATAAGTCTAAGCCGGATAAATAAGCAGGGTTGCCAAGGTTATAAATAATTCTCAAATAAACTGAGAACAATTAAATTATTTTTTTCTTATTTTTGTAATTTTTTTCTCTTTTTATTGTAAACACATGTAAATATTTATTATATCCTAACATCGTCTGTGTATTAATTTTTTTAGATCCACCTATTCTACTCGTTCCCAACATGAAGAAAGAAGACATGGAAGAACGACAACATAACCAAGATGTCACAACAGGTCTGGCAAAGCGGCCAAAAAAGATCAACCAAAGTAATGCAAAAGACGAAAAAGTGGTGAGCAGGGCCGATTAGCTCTGGTGTACAGCAGACAAACCGCCATAGAGCCAACCCACCAAGTAGTCAACTCATACAGAGCTAACAGCCGATACCACAAGGCAACAGCCGATATTACAAGGCAACAGCCGATACCACAAGGCAACAGCCGATACCACAAGGCAACAGCCGATACCACAAGGCAACAGCCGATACCACAAGTCAACAGTCGATACCACAAGGCAAGACAGCTACCCAGAGTGCAGCATGAAAACCGGGGGGAGCCAACTCTAACCCCGCCAGTCGTGCCGCCAAATCAAACACGACAAACAGAAAAAAGGACCTATCATCCAGGTCTTCCTGCGGGAATGGACCGCACAACTCAAAACAAGATAAGGACAGTTGGCAGCAAAGCGAGATCTGAACATTTTCAAGGCAGCGTGCAAGACCCACAAATTCGTCACGGCAACACTGCGGTTGATACTTTTTAACAAACCTACATTGGACTAGGTTGCGTCACATGAAGAATGCAAAACAATCGGAACGAGTAGCAGGGTGGATAGACAACTATTTTAGTTAATTAGTTTTTATAATTTATTAGGTACAGACGACTGTTATATTTTTTTTTGTAAAATAGTTTAGTAGACAATCTGTGGGGACAGATTTTTTTTAAAAGCAAGGGGGGTGTGTTAGGATAGTAAATAATGTCCTATTAAGTAAATGGCACAAGTTTATAAGCAAGTGCACATTAACCCTAAACAATCTAAGGTAATTATAAGTATGTAGTTCAATTTGTATTAGAAGTAATAAACTGTATACAGAAATTATTATAAACAAGAAGCGATTAATCGGTTTTCGATGATGTTTATACAGGAAACAAAACACATCTCGATATCCTATCAATGGCAAACGGTTTGTAATAAAAGCATCTCCAAAAGAGTTGAGCAGTTAGTTGTAAGCTGAGAACCTAACGTCCCAGGCGTAGTTAATAGTGAAGACAAGTAGTACGATAGTCAAAGTTATAAGAAGTTGAGCGTGTCGAGAAGATTTGTAGACAAGATGTATTTAAGTACAATGTAAGTAGTAATTATAAGTATAATAAAACCATAACACCCAACTTAAACTGTGTTAGGTCACGATAAAACCCCCTCGTGAAAATATGTCCCATCTCTTCATATTCTTTTAAAAAATTAGCATATTGTTCGCGAAGTTTTTTGAAAATCGTTTTTCTGTAGAAAAAAGGCATTTTTTGCATTTTGGAAAGAATCTCGTAAGTTTTGATAATTATCCTTCCGGTACTGTCTTGTTTAAGATTTTCTCTAAAGTGTATTTGGCATTCTAGCTCCTCAGTAATAAGCTTATTTTGATCACGCTGTACGTTTTCTATAGACCAGAAATCACGTACGGTATCATGTAATGAATTGATGGAAAGATGACATAGAGAATTCAACTGAGAACTAGATTGTTTGAGCATAGTGTGTAAAGGACCGACTAAAAACCATCCTAGCTTTTTGACTTTCAAGCAAATTAAAAAATAAATTGGTTCCAAGCAAAATATCAATTTCTTGACATTTATGGAATTGAGGATCTGCTAGTTGCAGGTTTGTTTAAGATTTTATCTAAAGTGTATTTCGCATTCTAGCTCCTCAATAGTAAGCTTATTTTGATCACGCTGTACGTTTTCTATAGACCAGAAATCACGTACGAATTCAATTGAGAACTAGATTGTTTGAGCGTAGTGTGTAAAGGAAGACTAAAACCATCCTACCTTTGAATTCTGTATGATAGGTTGATTTGCTCCTAGTTTGATTTGTTCACTTTTAAGCAAATTAAAAAATAAATTGGTTCCAAGCAAAATATCAATTTCTTGACATTTATGGAATTGAGGATCTGCTAGTTGCAGGTTTGATGGAATTTTGAGTAAGCTGGGATCAAAAGAAATTTGAGGGAACTTGGAAGTGAATGATTGTCTTAAATGAATGATCAGGCTATAATTGTGTCAGGCTTTATTTTGACACATTCACATTGAAAACTGACAGTTAACCCTTCAAAATTGACATACCAAAGTCGAATTTAAAACTTTCGTCGTTTATTTTCAATTAATAAAAGAAGGCACTATTATTCCGGTTCATATAGTAAACAAAGTCCGTGTGTTGAAAGATCACAGCTGATATTACAATGTGAAGATGTCAAAATTATGCCTGGCACTATTATAGCCTGGCTTTATTTAAATAATTTTCTAATACCATTAACTGTCATATTAACTGGTTGAGATTTAATGTTCAGTCCATTGTATAGTTTAGTCTACAAAGATTATTCATGCTACCTGAATCTAACATAACACTGGATAGGTTTACTATCCTTGTCTAATAATTCTATGATCGCAGTTGCAAGAAGAGGTTGACAAAACGCTTGTTTGCCATGAATCTCGCAGTATGCTGTCTAGCTGTTTTCAGGATATATGTCAGAATTATCCCGCTGTGTTTGTTTTTCGTTTTCACAGTGTACTTCTGGTGAAACTTCTTTATTTTCCTATACAAATGCATACGTATCTCTAAAATAAGTATCTGTTTGTGTAGGTATAAATTTAGAATCATGGAGGATTGAATTATGACGCTGAGAACAGAATTTTAGCTTCTTGATGGACATGAGCTTAATTTATGACCTGTATGAAGACAGTTTGTGCAAATACCTCGCTTTTCTACCTCATTTTTGGGAACCTTTATCGATAAAGCTAACAATCGAAAACACTTGTAAGTAGAATGTGTGTTTAAGCGACAAAATTAGCAAGAGAAGTCTGCATTTTTGTGTTTGCTGAATAGTGTTTTTTGAAAATGTTTGATTTATTGTTTTGAGTTTAAATGGCATTGTAGTTGTATTAATGTTTTTGTTGTAAATTTTTGTATCAATGGTTTCTAGAATCTGAACTCTATTTTTGAGAAAAAATTCCCATTCACGTCTTGTAGTAATATCTAACTTAATTGTTAACAAATACAACAATATAGTGTCCCAATATTCTACCGGTTCATTGCGATTTTCGAGCGCACGAATATTCTGAGTACAATGATCATCATGACTCTTTTAGCAGAGCAGGATAATCAAAAAGATTTTTTAAATGCATATGTGTTAATATTCTTCACATTGAGTGATTTGAGAACCTCTGCTGCGTCATCTTTTATGCACTGTTTTAGCTGAAATCTACAATGGATTTAAATACCTAAAAAAAAGTTTCCCATTGTTCATGCTCTCCATAAAATGAAGGAGGAGACATTTTGAACATATTATGATTCGGGAGATGAACGGCTGATGAGGGTGGATTTTGCGGTAATGATTGTATTGTTGCCGGCGTAAATGTATTTGGCAACGATTGTAAATTTTTTTACTACACGTAAATTTTGTGGGAATAAGGACACTGTTGTTCGGGTAAATATACGTTTTAATCCATCGGTAACGTTTCGACAATGGTTTTTGTCTTCATCAGACTAAAAAGGTTACAACTCATTAGTAAGATAATATAAAATACGGCACATTAATACATCACCAATTAAAAATTATTATTCTCTCCCAATAAATAACATTTAAAATTACTCTTTTTTTTCCTAAATATTTTTTTTCGTTTTAATGTTTACGAAACTGATTTTTTTATTTATTTATATAAAGAAATAATTATGGTTTATTTTTCATCTTTTTTTTAATATAAATTTTTTTTTATACCTACAAAGGTTCAAAAAATTTTGTCACTATAGTAACTGATGGGTGGCTCAATAAAATACACACAAAGAGATGAATCAGCTATTCATATAAAAACAATAATAATAAATAAAACCTGTAGCAAGCCATAATACCATGTAGAAAATAACAACAATGTACACATTATAGTGACACCTATGTTAAAATTTACAACAAAATTAAAAAGGACTGTTGAAATAAATATATTTAAAATTCCGTACTCACCCTTCAGACTAGATCGTACATTGGAACAACAAAAAACAAGAATTCAAGCACATCAGGAAAACAAACGGCACAAAATTAAAAACAAAACCCAACATTAATTTGCTAATTATTTATATTTTCTTTTGTTTTTTTTATCAGACAGGTTATATTATCGGCGGCAAAATTAGTCCGTATTGTTGTCACTATTCTGGATTTTCATTATTCCAAAATATTAAAACAAATTAAAATTCTTTAAGTTTAAAGCAAAAGGCAACCTTGAATAGAGTGGAACTAGTAGTGTACGGTACTGAATTAATTTAGAGTGGGATAAGTTTGAAGTTGTTGTATATTAAAATGCATTGATAACATGCATTGTTGTCAGAACACAAAACTTTTCCTGTCTCACCCTTAGTATATACAGTTAATTTTTAAAAAAGCAAAATATATTTTTTGGTTGAACGCTAATTTTCAACCAATTTACGTATTCATGACTACTTAGAAAGACACATCGTATTTTGTTGTCGTGGTTTAATTGGGGAAAAGCTTTATTTTTTTTTTATACATATACATACATACACCCACATATACATACATACAATCACATACATACATATACACACATGCACATACATACATACACATATTATATTTATATTTTTTATGAATATTATTATTTCTTTTTTATATAATTTATATTATTATTTATTTTTTTTATATATAATTTTGATCATTTTTATAATATTAATATTAATATATATATATATATATATATATATATATATATATGTATATATATATATATATATATATATATATATATATATATATATATATATATTTATAAATATTTTATATTATTTTTCTTTTAAGTTTACTTTATTTTGTTTATTATTAATTTCATTAATCGTCATTTGGGGGTTATTTTAAGCAAATTCTATTGAGTAGGGAGTTATAGATCGTACTCAATTTGTTAACATCGCTACGTAAATGAACTGCTCTATCTTTATTAATGTTTATATATGTCATTTCCAAAATGGAGCGTTTGTAATAATTAGTTTCTTTTTTCAAGATCTTTGCTTCCTCAAGCTTAAACTCATGCTGTGTTGAAAAATGATGAGTGGCTAATGCTGTCTTATCTTTTTTATTTTTATTTTTTTCTTGGCAATCGTATTTATGTTGTTTGAATCGATTTTCAATATATTGTTTTGTTTGACCGATGTTGTAACGTGTCATTTTTACGTTTAAGGCAACGTTACATATTTGTTGATTTAGGTAAATAATCAAGGCTCTTCGACTCGTCTTTCTGTACACAAATTAAGGGTATTTTATAGAGCTAGGTTTGGAGGTTATATAGTGTCCAAAAAGTTGCCTTATAAAGGAGACATTCCATCGAATTACTGTGGACATTGCGCACACCGTATTATCTGGACATCGTGGTTGGAATTCGGGATCACAGGTTTCGAGAAATCACATAGAAACTTTTGATTGTTTTGTTTATCTGGGGAATTTTGTGGTTTTCTTTGACGTTCACGAAAATAAACAGCTGTTCTGCTGGGGAATGGCGGCGTTGCCGCATCACAAATGGTTTTAGTAACAGGAAGGAAACATTTAGATGAACAGTTCATTCGCTTATGTTTGTTTTCGAGGATATTGGGACAATCCGAACCTCATATCCTTCACGGATTAGCTAGTTTTGATAGTACGAAAACATATTTGGGTCGACCAGGAACAACCGAGGCTCCGCCCCTTTGATATCTTTATTAATTTGATGAGAAGATAAAATAAATACATGTTATGCACTTTTGTAAATGGGAGATAAACGAGGGATAAAAACCAAGACTAAAAGAATAAACGAAATCGTGTGAGTTAACATCTGAACACTCTTGTGCCGAGTTTAAGCAGTAGTTCAGTGTGTATTTTTAGGTTCAGGTTCAGAAACAACTTTATTAATGTAGAAATGTTTTACAAAAATGGCGTCAAACCATATAAATCTTAGAGAAAACATTTATAAAGAGCAAAGGAAACTTTTGACTAAGACTGTAACTAAAATACAACTAAATTCTACACTCAGTATAGCTTTACCCATATGGGAATTGGTTGAATGTTCGAATATTCCTGGGTTTGCCGCATGCTCTGATCTCTAGTAATTGATTTTACAGTTGATTGTTTCAATGCTGAGCTTCTTATAGTCCGTCTGGTTATTTTCCTCCTACTTGCTATGTCGGCAGGGGTTCGGTAGGCAAATGTTCGGTCTATGTATGGAGGGTGTCTCGACGTCCTTGTTATAAAAATTTCAACCGTGGAAATAGATCCGACAACACCTCAAGGTGCGTTTTACGTATTTTCAGTGTCCCCTTGGTCGGTGCTGCCCCCTATATACCGGTATGGAAATATTGGTGTGTTTTCTCATTGGTTAGTTTGAAAACCGCGGGTATTTTCTTCAGTTTCGCAAACCGCATTTAGTGATTTTTTGGTGAGAGCGTTTTTTTTAAATAGGTTTGCATCCTTATTTGAATTTAACCGGGAAAATTAGGTTGGTATTGCGTTTTACTGTCCCCACCAAATCTACGAACGGTTTCCGGTGGCTTCATTATTTTGGTTTTCTCGACGGAGTGCCTGGTCTCTTTTCCTAACGAATTTTGGCTGGGTCGGCAACAGGTCTCTGGTATCGTCATTGTTTTTGGTTAGTGGCACTGCAAAAACTGCAGGTTCTGTCCCAGAGACTGTGAAGAGTGAGTCCGTCGTGAGGCGTATCTCGTTGACGGCTCATATCCTCTGCATAGAGGGATTTAAGGCGGCCTACGCCGTTTCTACGGAAAGAGCAGTGGTAAATTCGATTTTATTTTTTTCATTTTTTTATTATTTGAGGACTCTTCAAGATAATATTTGCCTCCCAAATTGTAATTATTCTTCGTGTGAAATGTACTTTTTCGACAAGAGACATGGGTTATTTTTGGAGTTTTTTATTTTTTTTTAAAAACCACGTTTTGATAAAAACTATATATTGTTTTTCTCCTTTGTCTACAGCCTGTCCATTCCATCGACAGTTGTGCTGGACGCTGGTGTGAAGCCGGGTGTAGCCTTGTAACCCTGGGAAAAGTACGTTAGGATTAGTTTAGTTCATCTGTTTAAATCTACTTTATTTTATTGAGTCGACATGGGGTTCTTGATTAAATTACTCGGTGTAGGGGAACTTCGTGCAAAATAGACGAATTCCAGGAAACTGAAACACTTCATTTTCCACAGGGTTTTACGCTCGGGCAAGGATCCCACAACCTTTCCACAACCATGTGCTGCCCTAGTACCATGTGCTAAGCGATCTTTAGGGGAGGCGCGGACAGGCCAGAACAGCAGTAGCAGGAGTATGTCGGAAAACCAACAACACTTCCAGGTTTACCAAATAAAACACGATAATTTTTTCATATATAATTTTCACAATATCATTTAGACATAATCTTTCCATATATAATTTTGCACAGTTTAATTTTGACACTTCTTGTGAACGCAAGATAAAGGTATGACGTCATAGCCCCAATTTTGCGGTATATTTAAGATAATTTTTCTGTGAAATTTAAAGTGCTTTGCTATTTTGGCCCTTGTTTTCATCCATTTCATTTATTTTTTTATGTTTCCGGTAATTTTATCTGATTTTACCATTGAATTATACAAGATGAACTAAATCTTTGTGTTATTTGTACAATCCAATGAACCAACTTTGCAGAGACAAAAGAGAGATGAGGTTATATTTTTTTTAGCGGTTTCTTTACACTGTTTTGCCTCATGGGGTGGATCTCGGACTGGGTTGCTGTCTGTCTCATTCTACCTAACGTAGAATGATGACAGCGGATATTTGGTCCAGATCTCCCCTATGACGGAATAATTTTGGAAGTATATATATATATATATATATATATATATATATTTTTTTTTTCAATCGTTTATATAACTAAGTCTCACACTACTGACTCAGATGTAGGTACACTATGACCTGTTAGAGGAGTCCATCTACCTGTAAAGTGCTTCTAGTTTTGTCATCTTAATTCAATCTTTTAGAATTTTATTCTGTTTATTAGTCAATTTTTATGGTTATTCTTAATTACATAAATACTCTGGAAGCCTCGGAAGTAAGTAGAATTTCATTGTTTGGCTACAACGTTTGGGTTGAACTGTATTTTATTTAAGATCTTCTTTGTAAAACATTGGTATTAAACACTGTGGCGCACTTAAAATTTTCTTATTTCTTAACCCCCCCCTTCTCCACTGTATAAAAGTTACCGGGCATATCAATGTTTTACCTAGCTGGAAAATACAGTTCTGCTTCCAGATATTTGTTTAATTATTCAGTGGTTTTGTTGTGTCATAAGTTGGCAAATTGTTATTATTCTAATTACAGTGTCACAAAATGGTGGCAACGTCTTTAAGCTGCCACAAATGTCATCCAACGCATTTTAATAGGCCACAATGTATATTTGATCACAGCTACAGGGTATACTATAGATCGCACTAGACTGCTTTAGAAATGGAGTTTTATCTTTAAGTTGTGTAAATAAGCTGTTTGTAGTTTTTAAGTTATAAAAAACTAATTCTAGGTCATTTTTTTGAAAGCATTGCTTTAGTTTGTGAGATAAGCCATGGACAAATGGGATCTTAAAATATTTTTTTCTTTCATTATTAATATTTTCAGAGTTCTCTGGTGGGTTTATATGCTTTTTTGTGAATCTTTGAAAAACAATTATCCATCAACATTTAAAATCAGTGTAGATTTTAAATGTTGATGGATAATTGTTTTTCTTTGCGATATTTTTTATTATTTTTTTGTTTTCATCCCAGAATTTTGGATGACTAAGATAGTGCGATCTATATAAAAGGTTGTTTATTGTGCTTATTTTATGCTGAGCACTATGGTATGAATTCTAATTTAAAGTTCTGCCAGAGCTAGTCGGTTTACGGTACCAATTGGTAATCAAACTTCCATCACTGTCTCGGATAACCTTAACATCCAAAAATGTTAGATTTTTGTCAGTTTCCTTTTCAATGGTAAATTGAATTTTCGGATGAATGGCCTTAAAAATAGTGAGAATAGTCTCTATTTTGTCTTTTGGTACAGCGGAAATTATATCATCTACATATACAAAAAGAAAAGGAATAAAAAAATCGATCTTTTTGTAAACTTCTCTGATCACATGATCCATGACTATATTAGCTAATACGGATGAGCTGGGGTTTCCCATTGCGCTACCATCTAATTGTTGGTACATTTTGCCTTGGAATGAAAAATAGCTCGTGTCAAAACATAAAGAAATCATTTCAAGTATCTTCTCCACTGGCAATTCAGTGTAAGCCGCTAATATGCCTTTTATGCTTTTTAATTATATCTAGTACCAATGATTTCGGAATGTTGGTGAATAAGGATACCACATCAAGAGATATAAGTTCATAGTTATCAGGGAGAGTCACATTTTTAATCCTTTCTACAAATTGAAATGAGTTCTTTATATTGAATTTAAAAGTAGTGGTAAGCGGATTCAAAATTTGATGTAACCAAGTAGCTATATTATATGATGGTGAATTTAGGCAACTCACAACCGGTCTCATTTTTAATCCGTTTTTGTGGGTTTTACGTAAGCCATATAGTTTGGGAGGGATAGAATTATGATTTTTATTTTTTTTTATATATTTTCACTAATATAGTCACATTCTTTGAGATCATTGATAAAAGAGTTAATTTTTGATTGATATTTTGTAGTGGGGTCATTGTGTAACAATTTATAGACCAAGTCATCATCTAACATTTCTGTCATTGCATTATCATAATCCGAACGATTCATAATGACAGTGCTGTTGCCCTTATCTGCCCTGCTTACTATAATATCAGGATTTTTATATTTTTTTTATACCTACAAAGGTTCAAAAAATTTTCACTATAGTAACTGATGGGTGGCTCAATAAAATACGCACAAAGAGATCAATCAGCTATTCATATAAAAACAATAATAATAAATAAAACCTGTAGCAAGCCATAACACCATGTAGAAAATAACAACAATGTACACATTATAGTGACACCTATGTTAAAATTTACAACAAAGAACGTGAGATCGGATTCAGTGAATATAATATCTAATTATTTAAATAAAAACACCAACAACAACCCTATCAATAAAAAATATAAAAACGTTTTTAAACAGTATAAAAATGCTAACAAATTCTTAAAAGAAAAATCCTGATATTATAGTAAGCAGGGCAGATAAGGGCAACAGCACTGACATTATGAATCGTTCGGATTATGATAATGCAATGACAGAAATGTTAGATGATGACTTGGTCTATAAATTGTTACACAATGACCCCACTACAAAATATCAATCAAAAATTAACTCTTTTATCAATGATCTCAAAGAATGTGACTATATTAGTGAAAATATATTAAAAAAAATTAAAAATCACAATTCTATCCCTCCCAAACTATATGGCTTACGTAAAACCCACAAAAACGGATTAAAAATGAGACCGGTTGTGAGTTGCCTAAATTCACCATCATATAATATAGCTACTTGGTTACATCAAATTTTGAATCCGCTTACCACTACTTTTAAATTCAATATAAAGAACTCATTTCAATTTGTAGAAAGGATTAAAAATGTGACTCTCCCTGATAACTATGAACTTATATCTCTTGATGTGGTATCCTTATTCACCAACATTCCGAAATCATTGGTACTAGATATAATTAAAAAGCATAAAAGGCATATAAGCCGCTTACACTGAATTGCCAGTGGAGAAGATACTTGAAATGATTTCTTTATGTAGAATCGTAGATTTCTCCAGGGTGAAGTAGAATCATAATGAAAAGGATTGAAGGGAAAGTCCAAAATACTTCACAATCTTTTTTATTTCTCAAAACACACTACGCGTTTCGATATGTAAATATCATTATCAAGTGTGATCTGCAAGCAAAATAAAACCGGATCTTAGTTAATTAAAAAGAAAAGTATCAAAAAATTTACTTACAGAAAATAAAAATCCCTCTTTTAAGGACAAAATCTGGAACACAAGTCAAAAAAAAATTTAAAACAAAACCACACAATTAAACAAACATCTTTACCTTAAAATTTAAATACAAACAACAATATTAAAAACAAAATAGATAAAATAAATTAAAAATTGGTACAACTAAGGACATCTTACAACAGTTTAAAATACTAAAATTAGTTTAAAAGAGTAAAGGTTCAAAGTTAAATACAATATGTTAAAAATCAATAAAATATAAAACAAAATCGATCGGGACAAGAAACAGTTTTTAAAAACATTTAATTAAAATAATTGATAACTTTCGCTACCTCTCTACAGTGGGCGCTGGAAGGTTCGTTCAAGCTTAGAACATTAGTATCATTTTCCAATTTAGCAATTTCAAAGTTTTCCAAAAAATTAAGTTTTCTACCCTTATGTGCATCATGTAACATTTTAAAGTTATTATCAATACTAAAATTATGACCTAACTCTCTCAAATGCATACCGAATGCCGAACGTCTATCAGACGGCGATTTTTGAGAGTTAAGGTGTTCTCTAATTCTAACTTTAAAACTACGTCCCGTTTGTCCTACATATTTACCAGGGCACGAACCACATGACAACAGATAAACTCCGCTCTTTTCTAAATTCGGAACATGGTCTTTTACTCTAGCTATATCTGCCACGTGACTGTGCCAAGATATGTTGGTCTCTGCAGTGACTCCTAAGATGTTCAACTGGCTCTGCAATGCGACAGCACTTCCAGATAGCATTAGTTTGGCTCACCGGTGCTGGTCTTTTTTGAAAACAGGGCTGCGTGGGTTTTCTGCGCGTTGAACTGTACAAGGTTTTTGTTGCCCCAGTCCTCTATTATCTCCAAGTCGTTATTATATATATATTTATCGGTTTCACAACGTTCTACGTCTTCCGATACCCAATCTCCACTCGTTTCTGTTTGTCCATAATTCATCATCTAGGCCTCTTATTCTTATTTCACTATCTATTCCTTCTCTCCAGCTTCTCCTTGGTCTTCCTCGTTTTCTTCGGCCAGTTGGTTTCCATTGTAATATTTGTTTAGGTAGTCTTCCATCATCCATTCTTTGTACATGTCCGTACCACACCAGTTGTTTTGTTCTTATATCATCCACTAGAGTACGTTCACCCACTGTCATAATTTCTCTTATTCTTTGATTGGTAACTCTTTCTCTTTTTGATTTCCCAGCTGCTCTTCTCCAATAGTCCATCTCCGTAGCGGAAAGCATTTTTTCTGTTCTATCTTTGATTGGCCATACTTCTGAGCCGTATGTAATAATACTTTTTACAATGGTGTTATATATAAGCTTTTTGTTATGTTTTGATATACTTTGGTCCCAAATTATTCCATTTAATAAAGTTATTGCTTTTCTTCCTTGTACGTTTCTATCTTTTATAGCTTTGTCTAGTGTTCCGTCAGCTGTAATTTTTAGACCCAAGTATTTATACTCATCACAGGACTGAATTGGCTGCCCAGTATTTAAGATTATATCCTGTTTCGTTCCACCAATACACATATACTCTGTCTTATTGATATTAACCTCTAGTCCCCACTTATTGTACTCGTCTATTAGTTTTCGTGTCATATATTCGAGGTCGTCATAATCCTGAGCCACCAGTATCTGATCATCGGCGAAACATAAAGTATACAAGGTGGTTTCATTCAACGGAATTCCCATGTTTTGGCATTTTCTCTTCCAGACTTTAAGGACCTGTTCCAAATATATCTTGAAGAGCGTAGGCGAGATACAGCAACCTTGTTTAAGACCTTTATTTACTTGAAAGCCTTTGGTTAGTTTTGCTTTTATTTTAACTTTTGCCTTACTATTGCGGTATAACTCTTTGATGGCCTTAATTAGTTGTACGCTTATGTTTGTCTTTTCCAACGCTTTCCAAAGTAGATTTAGTGGTATACTATCATATGCCTTCTGCAAATCTACGTAAAGCAGATGGAGCTCTTGTCCGTATGCCATTTTCTTTTCAATAACTTGGGTTATACAAAAGAGATGATTTGAAGTCGATCTACCCGCCCTGAAACCAGCTTGTTCTTCTGCCTCCATATCTTTATATTCGCTCTCCACTTTATTTCTTATTATTTTGCCATATATTCTGCTTAGCGTACTAGTTACAGATATACCTCTATAATTGTCACATATATCTTTTCTTCCTTTTTTGTGTATTGTGGATATATATGACGTTTTCCACTCAGTTGGTACTACAGCTTCATTTAAATATCTTTGGAAAAGATTCCGTAATCTACAAAACAATTCTTCAGTGCCATATTTAATAAGTTCAGCTGGGATATTTCCGGGTCCGGCAGATTTACCGCTTTTTAAGGTTTTGCACACGTTTTTGACCTCAGATATTGTGAGGGGTACTGGAGATCCCATCGTTCTAATGATATTGTCTCTTTCGTCTTCCTTGAATTCTGCTCTATCTTCAGTTAAAAGTTTTTTAAAATGCTCATCCCATTCTTTGTCTGGTATTGGTGAAATAATATCTCTGCATGTTTCTTTTTTGATCGATCTTATAGTTTTCCAGCTTTCGGTACTTCTCCTACCTCCTAAGTAAGAATCTATTTTCTGGCACTTTTGCATCCATGATTGATTCTTCTTATCACTGATCATTCTTCTCACCTTTGATTGCGCGATTTTGTATTCTTCTCTGCTTCTATCTGTCTTTTGGGATAAGTACGTGTGATATAATTTCCTTTTTTCCTCTATTTCACTTTCAATCTCAGCATCCCACCAGTATGGTTTTGTTCTTTTAGGAGTTTCTTCCACTAATCCTAGTGCTTCTTTTGCAGCTTGATGGATGCTTAATGTGATACATTCGTATTCCTCATCTGGGGTTTCACCTGAACTTGAATTAAGTTTTTCGTTCAGTCTCTTTTTGTATAAGTTTTTTACGCTGTCATGTTCTAGGCTTAGTAGGTTATATTGACAGTGATCAATTTCCTCATTCACTGTATCATCAAGATTTTGTTGATGGAGGCTTCGGCCTTGATAAGGAAAGAGAATTTTGGTCTCCAGAAAATAGTGATCACTTCCGCATGTTGATCCACGCTTTGTTCTGACATCTTGAATTTTTAGTTTTGTCTTTTGTTTAGTGATAAGATAATCAATGACGGATTTCAGGTTTTGTGAGGGTTTGGTCCAGGTATATTTGTGTATTTTCTTATGTTGGAAAAAACCGTTTTGGATTTTTAGGTCTAATTGCTCACATACTGTGATAAGCCGGTTTCCATTGTCATTAACAACATCTTCTCCATATTGGCCAACTGTCAGATCATTTACTCTGTTACCTGTTCTACTATTTAAATCTCCCAATATTACAATTTCTCTAGATGTACTTACTGCTAATATTTCATTGTGGATTTCTTCAAAAAAATTGTCTTTCACGGCTACATTTGCATCGTCATTATACCATTGTTATTATTTGTTGTTATTGTTATTTATTGTTATATTCATTCTTATTAGCCGTTCATTTACTGCTTCCCAGTTGGTGATATATTTTCTAAATCTTTTGTTGACCAAAATAGATACTCCTTGTTGCGCATGTTTTTCTTTTGCCACTCCGCTATAGAAATGGTCATACTGTCCTAGGTTTTCAGATCCTTTTCCTTTCTTCTTCGTTTCTGTTAGTACAGCAAGGACAACCTTTATTCTGCTGCACTCATGGACTATATCATTCACTTTTCGACTCATTCCTTGTACGTTCCATGTACCAAAAATCATATTCCTGTTTCTTTGCTTGGTTCGTCTTAGGTTTTTCATTTCTTTCCGAGGCGTTTGATTGTGTTTTTTAACAGTGTCGTTATTTATCTGTGATATTTCAGTTAGTCTAAGGTAATGGAATTCACGTGCGGAGAGACATGTGGGTGATATAACTGAGGAAACTACATTGCCATCATCTGCAAAGCAATAAAGTGGATTTACTGTTTTATTTATGAGGTCATTTATGTAAATCAGAAAAAGTGTTGGCGAAAGGATTGCTCCCCGTGGCACACCAGCATTTATTTGGTGAGAGTTGGAGTTCCGGCCATCCAGTGCAACATAAATGGATCTATCCTTAAGGTAACTTTCAAACCAAGTCTCGGCGACAATCCCGTTGCTTTGAGCTTGTTGAGCAGATTTTCATGCCAGACTTTATCGAATGCTTTAGATATATCTAAGGCAATTGTTCTTGTTTCACCTCGCAACTCACTGGATTTTTGCCATAAGTGAGTGACGTATGTAAGTAAATCGCCAGTTGACCTATATTTTCGAAATCCGTATTGCTTGTCGTTGATAATTTTGTACTTTTCCAAGTACTTGGTTAGGTGATTGTTCACAACTCTTTCCATTACTTTTGATATCACCGGAAGTAGAGCAATTGGTCTATGGTTTAACGGATCTGTCTTTTTTCCTTGCTTTGGAATGGGTTGTACTGCGGCAGACTTCCATGATGATGGATATACTCCTTGCCTATAAGATAAATTGAATAATTTTGCGAAAGTTTGGGTGAGTTCGCTAGCATAATTTTTGAGTACTATCGCGGGAATGCCATCTGGACCCATTGCTTTGTTTGTATCCAACTTTTTAAGGGATTTTCGTATTTTTCTGTGACAAAAGGGTACGGTGGGAAACCCTTTCAACGAACGGTGGAGTTTTTCCATTTGGCACTGTTAGGTTTGAGTTGGAGGAAAAGATTTTGGCCAGCATATTGGCTTTTTCCTCTGATGTTGTGGCTAAGTGAGTATTTTGATCTGTAAGTGGTGGTATGGATGACTTGGTGAAGTTTGATCCAACGGCTTTTGCAAGAGACCAAAAGGACCTAGAACTACTTGGACAATTCAGCAACCTGTTTTTTATTCTTTGATTGTATGTTTCTTTGGCGGCGTCAATAGTAATTTTGCAACTATTTCTGGCTTCTATAAACTATGTGTGGTTTTGAGCGGTTTGTTGTCGTTTCCAAAGGTTATATGCTCTGTGTTTTTTCTGTACAGCCGTTTGACACTGGCTGTTGAACCAAGGTTTTGCATTAGCTCTGCGTTTTATTGTATGTGTGATATATGCATCCATTCCAGATAAGATTACTTTTGTTATTTCATTACAGCAAGTAGTGGGATCAGCTGTTTTAAAGCAAACCTCTTGCCATGGAAAATCCAGGTAAAACTGTTTAAGGTCATTCCATTTTGCCGATTTATAGTGCCACATTTTACGAGGAAGTGATTGTTGGCTTGGCGGTATGAACATTTTGCACTTTGTTCTTATAGGTTTATGATCGGATGAACCAAGTGGGGGATCTACTTGAATTGTGTACAAGTCAGGATTTGTAGTTAGGAACAAGTCTAAAAGCGCTGCAAATTCACCCCTTTCTGAGATACGGGTAGGTTCATCGACAAGCTGCGTTAGACCACAACTTACGGCAAAAGCTTCTGCTTCCCTGCCTTCATTATCTGTTTTGTTGTGGTGTTTTAGCCAGGGTATATTGTGGACGTTGAAATCGCCTAAAAAAACAATTTTTGTATGTGGATAGTTAGACTGTATACTATCACAGTTTTCGGATAATGTCGCAAAGAAGTTTTGATACTCGGTGTTACTTGGCGGTCGGTAGAGGCAGCAAATGAACTTGGTCGATGACTTTGAGGTGAATTTCAGCCATATGATATCGAGGTTCGCTGGGTCATTTTTAGTGTACACACAGATCCCAAAATTATGTCGAAATCGGTGGTGTAGGTCATAGCCGGGATAAAGATAGTTCACAATAGGTGTTGCAGAACTGATTTTAGTTTCAGTGAGAACAAGGATGTCAGGTCTTTGTTCTTCAAGATGTTGGTGAACTGAATTCATGTTGGTACTTAATCCTCTTATATTGCTAAAATCAATTCTGAGTTGAGTTTTTGGTCTTCTTTTAATATCTTTGCATGAAGGACGCCCAGGATCACCCGACGCCCGGAGATCCGAGTGGTCGGGTATTTTACCTCCGGAATATTTTGATCCTGGAGGCGCCATCTGTTACTCATTGTTGGAACCGGACTGCCAGCGCAGTAGCGGAACGTGGTGATACCACTTAGCGCTACTCACTTCTGGCATGGTGGTATCTCACCGGTCGACGCCCAATGAGTAAAAAGCGTCTACCACCTAGAGCTACAGGTTTTATTTATTATTATTATTTTTATATGAATAGCTGATTGATCTCTTTGTGCGTATTTTATTGAGCCACCCATCAGTTACTATAGTGAAAAAATTTTTTGAACCTTTGTAGGTATAAAAAAAATTTTATATTAAAAAAAAAGATGAAAAATAAACCATAATTATTTCTTTATATAAATAAATAAAAAAATCAGTTACATATACATTAAAAAGAAAAAAAATATTTAGGAAAAAAAAAGAATATATTGTTAATAAGGTCATTGGGAAAAGAATAATAATTTTTAATTGGTGATGTATTAATGTGCCGTATTTTATATTATCTTACTAATGAGTTGTAACCTTTTTAGTCTGATGAAGACAAAAACCATTGTCGAAACGTTACCGATGGATTAAAACGTATATTTACCAGAACAACAGTGTCCTTATTCCCACTAAATTTACGTGTAGTTGAATTGCAAGGACGTGATAAGTTTACCAAGTAAAATTTTTTGTTTTTCAAATGCGTTTTGATCAATTATGTCAGCGCAATTCCACTAATTGCAAAATAAGCATCTTCGTAAGAATCACCCTCGGACTGTTACGTAGGATCAAGCTGAATAAGCTCTTCCTGTAATTTTTCCAACCTAATTTTTACTTCCGAAATTGATAGACTATCGCTGCTTGTGTTTTGAATGAATTTTTCGATTTTTGATATAATGTTTTTAAAACTTCCCAGCCTTCCTACCAACTGAAGAATCTTTGCTTGATTTTCTGTCATTATAAAAACAATTTATAATAAAAATGCATGGAGCGAGCCCACCTGATAATAATTAATAATAATAATAATAAAATGCCTTTATTTTTACCTGGGCGAATTTCAGCAAAGCTGCTCTGAACCGAGTATGCAAAAAAGTACAATAAATAATAAGGATTAACTTAAAAAATTAAATAAATATTCTTATCAGCACTAGGATGCCTAATTCTATAAAACAAAAAAAAAACCTAAACACATTTATTTATTGCTAAAAATTCACAAAAAATCCCGAAGCCTTATAATCCCATTTTCCCTATTCTATGCCCTACAAAAAGTGCTCAACTCACCCATTATCCAACAAATCTCGGCACATAAGACAAGTTCGAGGGCGTCGGAGCTCCGGGGCCACGTGTGGTCTCTGCTGGTCAAAGATGGAAGGGACGAAATCTCGCCTTTTTAGTGTTTTTGACGTATGTCACGTCAACACATGACACTGGGCATAGAATCAAAAATAGGTAAAGGAGGGTTATTTGGAGTATTCCACCTTTCTCTTTGTTGTAATTGATTTAAATACTTCGTATGCCAAAAGCTTTGGTGCAACTGTTGCAGCAATTGCCATCGATTTAGTCTTCCAATCTTGATACCATTTAGATCCTCTTCAGGAGGAGCCGTCAGAGGTTCAAGGGTCAAAAAATGCCCAGGGGTTAAACAAGTAAGATCATTGGGCGCAGGGCTGACACTACACAAAGGTCGAGAATATAAAATTGCCTCAATCTGCACCAATACTGTGTATAATTCCTCAAACGTGAGAATTTATTCACCAATAATACGCATTAAATGCGATTTTGTTGACTTGACAACTACCTCGTAGAGGCCACCAAAGTGGGGCGCCCCAACTGAAGAATCTTTGCTTGATTTTCTGTCATTATAAAAACAATTTATAATAAAAATGCATGGAGCGAGCCCACCTGATAATAATTAATAATAATAATAATAAAATGCCTTTATTTTTACCTCGGCGAATTTCAGCAAAGGTGCTCTGAACCGGGTATGCAAAAAAGTACAATAAATAATAAGGATTAACTTAAAAAATTAAATAAATAATCTTATCAGCACTAGGATGCCTAATTCTATAAAACAAAAAAAAATACCTAAACACATTTATTTATTGCTAAAAATTCACAAAAAATCCCGAAGCCTTATAATCCCATTTTCCCTAGTCTATGCCCTACAAAAAGTGCTCAACTCACCCATTATCCAACAAATCTCGGCACATAAGACAAGTTCGAGGGCGTCGGAGCTCCGGGGTCACGTGTGGTCTCTGCTGGCAAAGATGGAAGGGACGAAATCTCGCCTTTTTAGTGTTTTTGACGTATGTCACGTCAACACATGACACTGGGCATAGAATCAAAAATAGGTAAAGGAGGGTTATTTGGAGTATTCCACCTTTCTCTTTGTTGTAATTGATTTAAATACTTCGTATGCCAAAAGCTTTGGTGCAACTGTTGCAGCAATTGCCATCGATTTAGTCTTTCAATCTTGATACCATTTAGATCCTCATCAGGAGGAGCCGTCAGAGGTTCAAGGGTCAAAAAATGCCCAGGGGTTAAACAAGTAAGATCATTGGGCGCAGGGCTGACACTACACAAAGGTCGAGAATATAAAATTGCCTCAATCTGCACCAATACTGTGTATAATTCCTCAAACGTGAGAATTTATTCACCAATAATACGCATTAAATGCGATTTTGTTGACTTGACAACTACCTCGTAGAGGCCACCAAAGTGGGGCGCCCCAGAAGGGTTAAAAGTCCACTTTATGGACAAAGATTCTGCCGCATGTTTGCAATAATTATCCAAGATGTTCCTCGCTCCCAGAAAATTCGAACCCTGATCACTGTAAAGCGAGGAACAGCGACCTCTACGGGCTACAAATTGCCTCAGTGCAGCGATGAACGCTTCTGACGTTAAGTCCGACACCAATTCCAAATGAAAAGATTTTTGGCTACGAATACCTCATAATAATCAACAGTTACATGAGAGAAGGGCTTCACCTGTGATATACGAGCCTTCGATAAGTCTCCCATATAAGGGGAAAAGGGCACAGGCCGAGTGCGAACACACCTAAAACATTTCGACAACACACTATGAATTGCACGCTTCGCCGATACAATCCAGAATCTTTGCATAACCAGATAGTGCATCATACGAGGACCGGGATGACCGTTTTCTCGATGCACTTGCATGCTCAATAATCACCGATGTTCTTTAGGAATCAACATGGGGTGTTTAGATTCGTAAGACAAATCTTCACTATAGCGAAGATGCCCACCAACCCTCACGACACGATATTGGTCGACAAAGGGAGCTAATTTTCGGAGGGGCTTTGAGCAAGACTCTTTATTCAAAATTTTCTGAATATCTTCACTAAAAGAGATGGACATGCTTCACAATAGTCACCAGAGCTCTATGTAACTCTTCAAAACACAATGCACGGGTCTCAAAATTTTCTTTAAGACGAATGATCCTCAAAGGTCTCAACATGTAAGCCACAATACTTTGTATTTTTTGCAACAATGAAAACCTTTCTAACAAAACCGTTAAAAAATGAGAAGATAACTCAGTCACAAACACCTTAGATTTTTCTTCCGCTTGGATCTCATCACAAAGTCCCTCAGAGGTAGGCCATGAAGCCGAAGGCAAAAACAGCCAAGAGGGGCCTTGAAACCACAATGGGAGATTAACAAAATCACAGGGAAGAACACCTCGAGATAAACAATCTGCTGGGTTTGACTTACCATCTACGTGATTCCACACACTAGGAGATAAAATCTCTTGAATTTGAGTAACCCTATTTGCCACAAATACCTTCCAGCGGGAAGGATGATTCTTGATCCAAGATAGAGCAACAGTCGAATCTGACCATGCAAAAAGATTATCAATTTTATTATCACGTAGACTCTCCGTCACAAAACACATCAATTTACTCAATAAATGAGCAGAGCAAAGTTCAAGCCGAGGCACTGAGATCACTTTAAGCGGAGCCACCTTACTTTTTGCACACAGAAGATGACCAATCACTTTTCCACACGTATCCACTTGTCTTAAATATACTACATCACCGTAACCTAATAATGAGGCATCACAAAACCCGTGTAGTTCCCTCAAAACTACATTATCTACACTCACACACCTTGGAATGGTTATAGTTGAAAGAATGGGTAACTGAGACAAATATGTAGACCACTGATCCACAATTGCCTGGGATGGGCAATCATCAAAATCTAACCCTTGCCGCCACAACATCGGGATTAAAGATTTAGCCACAAAAACTACTGGTGAGAGAAGACCCAAAGGATCATATATTCTGGCTATTTGAGACAAAATATTTCTTTTGGTACATGGCTTGTTGTCTGGCACTACTGAATATGAGAACCCATCATTCACAGAGTTCCACTGCAGACTCAAAATTTTCAACACCGAATCACTTTCATCAAAGCTGATGGGTTGGAGGTGACTTTCTGGCACATGTTCCAGTAATTCTGAGTAATTACTGGCCCACTTCCTAAGTTCGAACCCCCAAGTCTCAACAATGTCACTAATTGTCTCTGGACCTCCAAAGCCTCTGAGACAGAGTTTGCTGATCCACATCACATCTTCAGAATGCAATAAAATGTTACGATCTTATATCTGTAGTGAAAACCACTTTTTTTCACCGAAAGTTTAACAAAATAGAAACAATATTTGTTTGTAGTTTACTTCCAACCAACAACACATCATTTAAGCTCTGTTTGGACTATTCACCACCCTCATATGGTTCTGATCAAGATTATCCGCCATAAAATCACAATAGGCTTCACGAAAAGAAGGATTTTTAAGCAAGCGAGCCTCTAGCAAGTGAAATCTTTTCAAGGCTTGGGACTTCGACTCACCTAAGGTAGCCTGTTCACGAAATGGCAATCTCACAATATATCTACCATTTTTATCACATCTATAAGTAGAACTAAAAATGTCCTCACATCTTTGATCATCTTTAGTCAATGGAATATCTACATAAAGAGTCTCAAGTTGCCAAAATTGTTGTAGTGATTCCTCAAAACCTGTTGAGTTTAAAGAGGTACACAAACTAAGTTGACTTGTCGAAGGTTTGTCACACACACTACCCATGAGCACATACCCAAAGATGGTATTCATAGCACAGGGTCCGCCATTTTGCCCTTGTTTAAACCAAGGAAGTAAAACTTGGGAGAAGACATCAGCTCCTCATAATAACTCCACATCTCGGGGAGTACCATACTGGGGATCAGCTAACGTCACACCAGCTAAGTATTTTCATTTATTACTTATCTCACTAGAAGGAGTCACACCACAGATGAGGGGGACTATCACCGCTTTCACTTAAATAGACCATGACAAATTACTACTTGGGCTCACATGTGGCAAACCTAGCCGCTTGGCAAAGGAAGCTGTTGTAAATGAGACTTGACTTGCTGAATCCAATAATGCTCGACAAGTGGCAGTGGCAAAAAGAACAGTCTTCAAATTGGGAACTGAATTCCTACACACAGAGTTTTCACATATTTCTAAATTTTCACTTTTTGACAACAAATTGTTACCTGAGACATTCTCTGACCTCTGACGGGACTCACTCCTCACTGTTGAGGCACCTTTCGAATTAGGAAAGTGTAACAATGTGGAATGTCATGTCGCTGAAATGCATCTAGCTCACGAAATTTATTACATCTAATTATCAAATATTGGCTTTGGTTACCAAGAGATTTACAATATATACACTCACTATAGAGTAGAGTAGAGTCAGGGGGTAGACTCTCTAGCTTTAGTTAAAAAAATTATGTTTAGGACTTGAGTGATGTTGACACTTCATATTTTCTCTGACTTGACACACTCGACACATTCACAGGACTTGAAGTAGCAGATTTAGATAAAAGTGCACTATTCTCCAAAGCATGACAATTTGTTTCCAAAAAACGAATAAGATTTTGATACAAAGGGATTTTATCTTTACTGTACCCTATTTCAAATCGCGTTTTCAAAAAAGGACCTAATTTTTAGTAATGGTCGGGCAGCAAAACGCTATTTTCGTCCATTTTTGGGGGATTTTGATAAGCATTGGCACGTTTATACATCGACCCAAGAAAAGTAAAAAACCAAAAAAATTTTCCTGGATTTGTCTCTCCAAGCTGCGTATCAGTGCCCTGAACTTTCCGGTTTGCACCTTTCCACTTTTTTCAAAATATCTCAAGATCAAAAAAAGCCAAAATATTTATTGCTACGGTTTTCATTAGGCAAGACCTGTCTCTATGGGCCTAAGTACCATAACTTTTAAAAATATTTATCAATTAAAAAAAAATAAGGTCAAAAGTCAAAACTTTAACAAATTTACCAAAGTAGTGATTTTTTTAAAACTTGAATTTTTGAACGCTGTCAAGAAATTTTGAAGGCGGATTTTATCTGACACACTTTTTTTTCTGCCTTTTGAGTCTTGCTATACTACCCTTGTTAAAATATTGTTACGGGTTCTCCACAACAATTAAAACTCGCAAATGTCAAAAATAATACGTCAATTTATTTCGACAAATTATGTACAAAAACACGCACTTAAAGCTACTAATAACTTGCTAATAATTCACTACTTTGATCCGCCTATTAACTTCGCGTTAACATCTAGCGATCACTACCATTGGTTATCTTTGACTGACTGTCGATGCGTGGCCCCGGCCCTATATATAGGGTCGTCCATCTCTCTCGAACTTTCCAGCAGTCTTCGACGTCCGGAAAGTTCTCGTATTAATGCGACCGCAAGTCACAGATAACGCAACTAAAACCTAGACTAAGAAAACAACCTAATACTACTCTAAACCTAAATAAATTCTAACTATAAAATTTAAATAACTTAAATTTGTAACACTATCCTCCTCTATCCCAGGTTTGATCGTCTCGATCAACATTTCCCAGGTAAGGTTTTAGTCTGTCTAGATGAACAACTTTCATCTTGGACTTCGGGCTTCTCTGGATTCGGTAGACTACATCATTAATTCTCTTAACAACTTTATAAGGTCCTTCCCATGGTGGTCTCAACTTAGGTGATCTTCCTTTCTTGCGTTGAGGATTGTATAGCCAGACTTGATCATTCTCTTTGAACCCTGAAGAGTTTGCTTTCAGGTCATATCTCGCTTTTATGCGGTCACTGGCTATTTCTATTCGCTCTCTAACCACCTCATGGATATCGTGTAGCTTTTGCCTTAAACGTTCGACGTAATCATTAACCTCTAAGCGTTCTTCTTCCGGTGAACCAAACATGATATCACATGGTAAACGCAGTTCTCTACCAAACAGGATACTAGATGGAGTAGCTCCTGTCGTATTGTGTATGGCGGTTCTGTAGGCCATCAAAAACAATGGAATATATTGATCCCAATCTGTTTGGTGCTCATCAACAACTTTGCAAAGATGTTCTTCTATTGTTTTATTAAATCTTTCAACCACACCATCTGACTGCGGATGTAAAGCAGTAGTTCGTGTTTTATGTATTCCTAAAAGGTCACAGAGATTCTGGAAAAGTTCCTCCCTTGATCTGAATGTAGTTCCAAAGGAATGCTAAATCTGCTGAAAACATCATTTACCAGAACTTCTGCAACTGTAGTGGCCTCTTGGTTAGGCAAAGCAAAAACTTCTGGCCATTTAGTAAAGTAATCCATGACAACAAGGATGTATTTGTTGCCCTTATTAGTTTCTGGAAATGGTCGGGCCACGTCAATAGCAATACGTTCAAATGGCAGGCCTACGTTATATTGTTTCATTTGACCTCTGGACCTTGTTTTGGGACCTTGGCTGGTTGCGCAAGTCGAACATCGGCGGCACCAGTTTTTCACATCTTGAAAGTAATTGACCCAATAAAATCGGTTTCGAATTTTGTCCATAGTTTTATTTATGCCTAGGTGCGCGCCTGATTTTCCACCATGGCATTCGGCCATTATATGGTCTACCATGCTCCTAGGAACTACTACTTGATTAATCACAGTAAGGCCATCGGCACTTTCCCAGGCACGTTTAAGTATGTTTTCTTCTACTATCAGTGAATCCCATTGCGCCCACAGTGATTTGAATATCATCCCTTGGTTTGCGATATCTTGCCATGATGGTCGTGGCTTGTTCTCTTCTTTCAATCGCAAGATAGGTCCTACATCTTTGTCGTCAAGTTGTGTGGTTCTAATCGAAGCCGACATCCATTCTTCATCTGGTTCTAACTTTATCTGACGCACGTAGGTAATTCCTTCTTTCTGGTCAATTCTCTTGCAATGTTTACAATCTTCAGGGCAAGGTCTTCTGGACAATGCATCTGCATTATTATGCACCCTTCCCGCTCGGTGCTTAATTTGATAATGGTATTGTTGTAGCTTTTCTATCCATCTCGCGACTTGTCCCTCAGGTTGTTTCATTTTCATGAGCCACTGTAACGCAGCATGATCCGTTCTAATCAGAAACTCTTGTCCATAGAGATATTTGTGAGTGATCTACGGATTTAATGATGGCTAGGAACTCCTTTCTGGTAACACAATAATTTCTCTCTAGTTTGGATAGCTGTTTGCTGAAAAATTCGATGACCCGTTCTTCTCCATCTTGTACTTGGGAGAGTACTGCTCCTATGCCATCGTTGCTCGCATCAGTATCTAATATGAATTTACCTTTTGGAATAGGATATGCGAGAATCGGACTAAAACATAATGCTGCTTTTAGTCTTCTAAATGCTTGGTCACATTCAGTATTCCATCTGTAAGAAGCTTTATCTTCTGTAAGTCTATGTAATGGAGACGCTATTTTGGCGAATCCTTCTACAAATCGTCTGTAGTATGTACATAGACCCAAAAAGCTTCTCAATTCATGTTTGTCACGAGGTTGAGGCCATTCTTTTATTGCTTGTAACTTCTTTTCGTCAGTATGGATGCCTTCTCGGGAAACGACGTGACCCAGGATGTCAACTTTTTCTTGGAATAGAAAACATTTCTTTGAGTTTAATTTAAGATTGGCATTTCTGATTCTTGAAAATACTCGTAAATTGTCTAGATGATCTTGAAATGATTTCCCCATCATCCAAATAGACTAGGCAGGTTTTCCAAGTAAGGCCTCGTAGAACGACTTCCATTAGTCTTTCAGATGTAGCTGGAGCATTGCATAGGCCAAATGGCATCACATTAAACTGATAAAGTCCACTTCCAGCAGAGAATGCAGTCTTCTCTTTATCCTTTTCAAAGATTCCTACTTGCCAATACCCACTTTTTACGTCAAGAGTAGAAAACCAACATGATCCTGCCAATGTTGTTAATGTGTCGTCTATTCTTGGCAGTGGGTAACTATCTTTCTTGGTTACATCGTTAAGTTTTCTGTAGTCGACGCAAAATCTAGTACTTCCATCCTTTTTAGTGACCAACATTACAGGAGATGACCAAGGACTTGATGACTCTTCAATAACCCCGTCACTGAGCATTTTATTAATGAGATTGTGCACTTCTTCTTGTTTGGCCATTGGTAGTCTTCTTGGGGGCTGTCTTATCGGTTGGGCATTGCCAGTGTTGATGGAATGTTGAATAAGGTTTGTGCATCCCGAACTACTCTTAGTTTCGAAGATATTACTTTGTTCTTCTATAAACTCTCTCGCTTTACTAAATTCTTCTGGAGTGAGATGTTGCCAAGTTCACTCAAATTGCTGAAGTACCTCAATTGATAACTTGCTTTTATCCTCGGAAATTGGCTCTTCACATCTTGTTACTTTCTGTACTGGTTTAAATAATGCTACCACCTCTCCCTTATTAATTTTGATACTATTTGGGAAAATATTGGCGACTCTAATCGGGATGTCTTTATCGGTTTTAACTAGTGACTTTGCAACGAGGTAGGTGTTGGGTAATTTCTGTTGGCTTATTAGTCCGACGCAGCTTGATGTTTTACTTTCTAGCCTCCCAAAAATTATGGTCTCACTGTTACCGACTAGTCTTGTTGTGCATACTGCCACCACCTTTATTGGTTCTTTATTGATGTGACTATTTGACAAGATGAACTCTTCGTTTCTAAATCTTAGGGTATTAAGTTTATTATCAAACGCAAATCCATGTTTACTTATCAGGTCCATTCCCAAAATAAATTCGTCTTCTATGTTTGCAACTAATACGGAGTGGCGAATCTTCAATCTTCCCAGCTGTAGGTCTATGTCTGTCTGCCCCAACACGTCGGCGTATTCTCCAGTCACAGTCTTAAGTGTTATTTTCTTTTCTATTGGTCGAATTTTATATCTCGTTGCAATTTTGAACTTAAGTAATGATATGGCAGCACCAGTGTCTACTGTTATATTAACTTTTCTTCCATTAAGTCAGTCGATGTTAAGACTATCAGCTGTATATTTTAAGCTCTTAATAGAGTAAATTTTGGGGGCTAAATTCCCATTAGCCAACACCCGCCCCTCTGCGTTGACTAGTTTTAGTTTTCCTGATCTCTTCTTCGGTACTCTGTCCCACCAGATGGTGAGCGAGACCTCATTTGGACACGACAATCGCGTTGAATATGCCCTGTACGTCCGCATCTGAAACACTTTACATTTGGAGGGGATCGTCTGATTTCTTTCAAAGAATCAATCTTCTCTATCAGTGATTGAAACATTTGGTTTAGCGTTTTTGAGTTAACTTCATCCCCAGTGCTCATTTCTTCTCCCTCCTGAATTGAAACAGCTCTTACTTTAGGCCTGGACATATTGTTTGATGATTCTATTTCAAGGGCTCGAATCAGCACTTCAATGCTGTTATGGAAGCGTTCTCAACGAAGTAACTTTGCTAAGTCCGTGTCACGCAAGCCGTTAATAAATCGGTCTACCGTGAAGGGATCTCTGTAATTTTCTGGCATTTCTGGGTAAGCCAAATACATCAGCCTCCTGATATCTGCTTCATACTCTTGTAATGACTTCCCTGCTCTTTGCTGACGAATATTTAATTCTGACCAATGTAAATTTCGCAAGTGTTTGTCTCTATACCTTCTTTCTAACGCTGCCACTAAAGCATTGTAACTCTGTTTTTGTTCGACTGGAATGGACCGCAAGAGTCCCAGAGCAGGTTCTCGTAGAGCTACTAACAAAGCTCTAGTTTTTTCGTCATCGTCCCAGCCATTTGCCGCAGCGGCTGCTTCAAACTGTTGTTTGTAGGTGGACCAGGAAGACGTACCATCAAAATTTGGAGGCCTAATATTTTGGTTGGAATTCACAACATATCCCTGAGCTTTTATTTTGTTGTGTTCTTTCTGAAGCTGTATAAACTGTTTCGACATGTCCTGGAATTTTTCTTCCATAGTTTGAAAAACTTCTTCCCTAACATTCAGTAATTTGTTCTCCACTTTTTCTTCAACATTTTGCATTCTTTGAGTTACTTCTTCCTTAAGATCTTCGGTTGCTGTCTTGAACTCTCCTTTCAGCTGTTCGGAGTTGCTCTTTATTTCATTGAAGTTTTCTTGCATGCCATCAAATTTTTTTTCAAACATCTGTCTAATATCGTTCTGGTTCTGTTCAACATTCTGCATCCTTTGAGCTATTTCTTCCTTAAGATCATCGGTTGCTGTCTTGAACTCTCCTCTTAGCTGTTCGGAGTTGCTCTTTATTTGATCGAAGTTATCTTGCATGCCGTCTAATCTTTGCTCAAAAGTCTGTCTCATATCGTTCTGATTTTTGAGCTGATAGAGCCTGAATCATTTTAGTTAGTTCTTCCATCTTTACCGATCCTTGTCTGGTAAGCATCAACTTTCTCACAAACCTCTCTAAACGTTTATTTATTTATTTATTTTTTTGGCTATAAAGCTAATGTCTCAGTCGGTTCTTCAATATCTCTTCCAATTCTTAAATAGAACCTAATGGAATGTTCTGGAATATACTGGTAAATGTTACTCTTTCTGCTACTAGACAAATGTAGAAGTCACTATTTGATTATCTCTTTTGGTTCTCGAATAGACCGTCGTACAATGTTATGGAATATTCTAGAAATAATTTCTAATTCTTACTTTTAAAATAACTAAGCTACTGTCGAAGTCGGTTTTTGTATATCTCTTCTGGTTTTCGAATAGAACATCGTAGAAGGTTATGGAATATTCTAGAAAATCTTGCTAATTCTTACTTTTGAAATAACTAAGCTACTTTTGAAGTCGGTTTTTGTATATCTCTTCTGGTTCTCGAATAGAACGACGTAGAATGTTATGGAATATTCTAGAAAATCTCTATAATTATCATTTTTTTGACTTTAAGGTTAACGTCGAAGTCGGTTCTCAAATATCTCTTTTGGTTTTTGAATAAAACAATATCGAACTTCTTCGAATATTCTGGAAAAATCAGTTACTGTTCTTCTGTCCAATTGTTCTAGCCGGTGGTACTATGTAAGGGTATTCTTTGCACTATTCAATTCTGAATATTCTGGCAAAATCACTTACTGTTCTTCTTTTCAATTGTCCTAGCCGGTGGTACTATGTAAGGATAGTCTTTGCACTATTTATTTCTTTTAATCTCACTTCTGACACCAATTGTTACGGGTTCTCCAAAACAATTAAAACTCGCAAATGTCAAACATAATACGTCAATTTATTTCGACAAATTATGTAGAAAAACACGCACTTAAACTTACTAATAACTTGCTAATAATTCACTACTTTAATCCGCCTATTAACTTTGCGTTAACATCTAGCGATCACTACCATTGGTTATCTTTGACTGACTGTCGATGCGTGGCCCCGGCCCTATATATAGGGTCGTCCATCTCTCTCGAACTCTCCAGCAGTCTTCGACGTTCGGAAAGTTCTCGTATTAATGGGACCGCAAGTCACAGATAACGCAACTAAAACCTAGACTAAGAAAACAACCTAATACTACTCTAAACCTAAATAAATTCTAACTATAGAATTTAAATAACTTAAATTTGTAACAATATTAAAAAATATAGCAGGGAAAATCTGTAGCAGAATCACAAATACCAAGCTGTCGCGATTTTCGCAAAATTCAAAGACTTTGCACTGCTTATATAAATCATTTTTTAAAAACTTTATTTGAACAAAATGTAAAAGGCTATTTACTGGTTCTAATAGACAACTAAATATAAAATTTACTTTCCTAAAAAAAAACTTAGAAATATAGTCCAAAATATTTAAAAATTTACCGCAAACATGGAAAAATAACTGATTCAAAATAACGATTTTTTAAGAAAAAACTACACATTTGAAGATAAACGGTTAGGGATTTTTTGTTTTGCGTTTAATTTTGGGTCCCCCGAAAACCTTTGTTCTAATATAGACAAGCTTTTAAACGGTATGAAAGTTTTTTCAAAATATACTTGGTAAGTGGTAGCAAAAAAGCGTTTAAAGTTGGATATTTTTCAGTTTTTTTTTAAATATCCAAATCGTATCCTGGGCGGTCACTCAGCCGCCATTTTCGTCAATTTTGATGGGAATTTCATAAAAATTGGCAAGTTTGTACATCGACTTTAGAGAAGTAAAAAATAAGAAAAAAGTTGGTTGGGACTCCACTCTAAACTACGTTTCAGTGCCCTTAACTTTCTAGTTTGCACCTTTTTACTTTTTTCAAAATAACTGAAAATCAAAAAGAGTCTAAATATTTTTTATTACGATTTTAATTAGGTAAGACTTGTGTCTATCGGCCTGTCTTATTTTTTATTTTTAGAAAAATAATTTCAAGTTAAAAATATTGAAAAAAAAGTAGTGATTTTTTAAAACCTAAATTTTTTAACTCTGTAAAGAAATTTCTAATGAAGATTTTATCTGACGTACCTTTTTTTCTTTCTAATATTAAAACATATTGCAGGAAAAATCTGTCGCACAATCATAAATACTAAGCTGTTGCGTTATTCGCAAAATTCAAAGATTTTGGATTACTTATGCATTACCACTTTTTTAAACTCTATTTGACCATAATTTAAAAAGGCATTTACCATTTCTAATAAAAAAAACTTCATACCAAATTCACTTGCTTAAAAAAATATATTAATATAATCCAAAATGTTCGAAAATTCGCCGCAAACAGGAAAAAATCATTGGTTCATAACACCGGTTGTGTAAGCAAAAATGACGCGTTTAAAGAAAAACCGGTGAGGATTTTTTAGTTTGCGTTTAATTTTGGGTTCCACGAAAATCTTTTTTTTACTATTAGATAGACAAGCTTTGAAACGGTGTAAGTTTTCTTAAAATATACTTGGTAAGTGAGCAAAAAAGTATCTAAAGTTGGATATATTTTAGTTTTTATAAAAATATATCCAAGTTATATAGCGGTCGGGCAAATTTAAAGATTTTGGACTGCTTAAATACAAAACCATATTTTAAAGTTTATTTGACTAAAATTTAAAAGCGTATGTTTCTGATAAAAAACTAATATATAAAATTATTTTAAAAAATAGAAAAATAAAAAATCTACTACACACTTTGAATTTCTTCTGGTTCGGTTCGGTTAAATAACAGTTTTTAAAGCGAAACTGTAGATAAATGGCAGGTGATTTTTTAGTTTGCAGTTAATTTTGGGTTCTTACAAAAATTACCATATACTTAAATAGTGTTAAGTTCTTAATATACTTTAGAAGCCTGAAATAAATGGTATTAACACATTAGTAAAGGTGCTAACTTTATTTTATTTTATTTATTTACAAAGCTCAGAAATATTTATAATTTTCCATAAAAAAATATTAATCTCTTAATAAATAAAAAAGGTAAAAAAAATTTATTTCATACATTAAATCGTACATGGGTGCTAACCCGATTTTAAAATTTAACAAATGTTACGGCATCTTAAAATAAAATAGTACCTCATAATACAAGCGAGCCATTAGAAATAGGTTCTTCATAAAATTATATTTCATTAGAGACAAATAAGTTGATATAAGTGCTGAGCCCATTTTACTGGAATAAGTGTAATTTTCATTTTTTTAAAACCTGAAGTAATGGGCCATTTTAAGGTTTATACATAAATAAGTAAGCCAACATATTGAAATATTTTTGATTGAGTGATCGCCCTTAATCCGCCCTTCGGTACCGCTATAAAACAAAAAAAATAATTTAACATTTTTTAAAAAATAATGAAAATTACCCAAACTAAAATTGTACCTATTTTTCCTGCAATATTTTTTAATATTTTGAAAAGCAAATTATAGGCAGACTCAAAAGAAAGAAAAAAAAGTACGTCAGATAAAATCCTCATTTGAAATTTCTTCACAGAGTTAAAAAATGTAGGTTTTAAAAAATCACAACTTTTTTTTCAATATTTTTAATTTGAAATTATTTTTGTTAGAATAAAAAATATTTCTAAAAGTTATGTAAGACAGGCCGATAGAGACAGGTCTTACCTAATTAAAACCGTAATAAAAAATATTTTAACTCTTTTTGATTTTCAGTTATTTTGAAAGACGTGAAAAGTGCAAACTGGAAAGTTATAAGAGGAGAGGAGAACTTTTTTTTTATTTTTTACTTCTCTAAAGTCGATGTACAAACTTGCCAATTTTTATGAAAGTCCCATCAAAATTGACGAAAATGGCGGCTAAGTGACCGAACAGTATACGATTTGGATATTTTATAAAAAAATTGAAAAATACCCAATTTTAACCGCTTTTTTGCTACAACTTATTTTTATATTTTGAAAAAAATTTCACACCTTTTGAAAGCTTGTCTATATTAGAACAAAGGTTTTCGGGGGACCCAAAATTAAAGGCAAAATAAAAAATCCCCACCTGTTTATCTCTAAATGTGTAGTTTTTTTCCTAAAAAACCGTTATTTTGAGTCAGTGATTTTTCAATGTTTGCGGTAAATTTTTTTTTAGTTAAGTAAATTTTATATTTAGTTGCCTATTAGAACCAGTAAATAGTCTTTTATGTTTTGTTCAAATAAAGTTTTAAAAAATTGATTTGTATAAGCAGTCCAAAGTCTCTGAATTTTGCGAAAAACGCGACAGCTTGGTATATGTGATTTTGCTACAGGTTTTTCCTGCAATATTGTTTAATGTTTTAAGAAGTAAAATAAAGCCAGGCTTAAAAGGAAGAAATTAAAGTATGTCAGATAAAATCCGCCTCAGAAATTTCTGGACAGGATCCAAAAATTCAAGTTTTGAAAAAATCACCACTTTGGTAAATTTGTCAAAGTTTTGATTTTTACATTATTTTGTCTGAAATCGATAAATATTTCTAAAAGTTGTGGTACATGGGCCCATAGAGACAGGTCTCACCTTATTAAAACAGCAATCAAAAAATAATTAGCTTTTTTTGGTTTTGAGATATTTTGAAAAAAGTGGAAAGGCGCAAACCAGAAATTTAAGGACACGTATACGCAACTTATAGTGGCGTACCAACCATTTTGTTTTTATTTTTTTCTTTGCTCAAGTTGATGTACAATCGTGCCAATGTTTATCAAAATAAAAACTGAAAAATAGCGAACTTTAAACGCTTTTTTGCTACCACTTACCAAGTAGATTTTGAAAAAAATTGCATACCGTTTAAAAGCTTGTCTATATTAGAACAAGGGTTTTCGGGGGACCCAAAATTAAACGCAAAATAAAAAATCCTCAGCCGTTTATCTTCAAACATGTAATTTTTGCTTAAAAAACCGTTAATTTAAACTTATGATTTTTCCATGTTTGTGGTAAATTTTTGAATATATGGGATTATATTTATTAATTTTTTTTTAAGAAAGTAAATTTTGTATTTAGTTCTCTATCAGAACCGGTAAAAATTATTTTAAGTTTTGGTCAAATAAAGTTTTAAAAAATAGTTTTGTATAAGCAGTCCAAAATCTTTGAATTTTGCGAAAAACGCGACAGCTTGGTATATGTGATTCTGCTACAGGTTTTTCCTGCAATATTTTTTAATGTTTTAAAAAGTGAGATAGAGCCAGGCTTAAAAGGAAGAAATGAAAGTATGTTAGATAAAATCCGCCTCAGAAATTTCTGGACAGGATCCAAAAATTCAAGTTTTGAAAAAAATCACCACTTAGGTAAATTTGTCAAAGTTTTGATTTTGACATTATTTTTCTTAATATAAAAAAAATATTTTTAAAAGTTGCGTTACATGGGCTTATAGAGACAGGTCTTACCTAATCAAAATTGTCATGAAAAATATTTTTGCTGTTTTTAGTTTTAAGATATTGGAAAAAAATATAAAGGTGAAAATTTGAAATTTAAGGGCACTGAAACGCGGCAATCAGTAGAGTTCGAACCAAAAAAAAAATTTTTCTCTACTTCTCTTGGGTCGCTCTACAAACGTACCAATTTTTAACAAAATCACCGAAAATTGTGTTTTGCTGCCCGACCATAAATTTAACTTTGTAAGTCCCACAAATCCAAGTCTTGATAATTATCTAAAGCTACCAAGTTTTGTTTAAAAGTAGAGATCAATTTACGTAGTTCCACTGAACTATTGTTTTTAGCTGGAGAAGCATTCATAATTGCCAACCAATAATCTGTCAAATCAGTTTGGTGTCTATCCACTAAAGCCCTATAAGCTGTTTTATAATTCCTGCCCTGAATAGGGATATTCTTAATCACATCCGCTGCTTCACCCTCTAAAACCGAAACTAAAAACTGAAATTTGGCAATATCTGAGTACTCGGGATCCTCATCTACTCATCCTACCAACCGAACCGAACCGAACCGAACCGAACCGAACCGAACCAACCGAACCGAATGTCCTAAACATGTCATAAAATGTCGGCCACTTTTGCCTATTACCACAGTAGGTCGGTATATCTAACCTCGGTTTTGCAAAAGTTTTCATTCTACCACTCACAGACAAGTTTGAATCATTTTTATTCCTATCACTCACACTAACCTCAACCGGCAACAAGTTTTTACAAATTTGTTTGCTTGAAAATTGCATTGAGTCAAACTCATCCATAACCTCCTGCTCCGTATCACACTCACTATCCTCTATTAACCCTATAATATCTAAATCCAGGTCTTCGAACCGACTTGCCCACTCCGCTAAGTTTTCTACACGCGTTTGTAACTGACCCTTTTTCGTTGAGATTTGCTAAGTTATAGAGCACTCGGGTTCGATTAAAGATTGTTAATCTTTTATTTTTTAATGATTTTATTTCCGACGTCATTTTTTTAGTTTTCTTGGTCATCAACGCACGAAATTCCTACTAAAACCCCGGAAAATAAACACAAAACACGTTGTTTTCGAAATAAAAACAAACAAAATTTTTTAAAATTAAACTGAGGTTAGAACCGCTAAAATCAGCTGCTTGACAGCCACACTATGTGCCTACACCGAAAGCCACACCACACTTTTGTTTACTAAGTCTACACGGAAAGCCCAACCACACAAGAACCGGAACTCGCTTAGTCGGTCACTGGTCAGTTCACCAGTTGCCAACTTCTCTTTATTTTGAATTCAATTTTTGAAGGCCAATCTTTGGTCACGTGGGAAAAAAGATTAAAGAAATTGCTACAAAAATCGTATATCCACACTCTCAATTCAGGATTTGGCTAGAAGGACCATTTAATGAACGCAACTGTTCACTAAACACATTTATTTATTGCTAAAAATTCACAAAAAATCCCGAACCCTTATAATCCCATTTTCCCTATTCTTTGCCCTACGAAAACTGTTTAACTCACCCATTACCCAACAAATCTCGGCACATGAGACATGTTCGAGGGCGTTGGAGCTCCGGGGCCACATGTGGTCTCTCTGCTGGTCAAAGATGCAAGGGACGAAATCTCGCCTTTTTAGTGTTTTTGACGTATGTCACGTCAACACATGACACTGGACATCAAGAGTCAAAAATAGGTAAAGTTTCTTGACAACAATTTCAATTTGGACCCCTATTCCTGAGAAATCTATGACCCACACTTTGTTTGAACACACATTCTTAAAATTAAGATCCAACATACCGAGTATTATTGGTAAATATTCATGATAATATAAATATAAAATAGAGAGAGATAAAATCAAGAATTAACTACACTGCCGAGCAAAAAATTCGGGTCACCCATTAATTTTCAATTATTTTAAACATTCTCGGTTTATTCGGGTTTTTTTCGGTTGTAACCCAGTCTACTAACTTTGAGGGATAGTTTCGTAGTAATACCTTGATTAAAAAATGCTTTTGTTGGTTTGTTCAAAGTTTATTGAAATTGATTAAAATTAAAATGTTAATTTAATATGCGTTTATTTTAAATAAAATTAAAGTAGCGAGTATTTCCTCCTCTGGCAGCGATAACAGCTTGTAAACGACGAGGCATGCTTTGGATCAGATTTCGAATCACATCCTGAGGAAGATTGTCCCATTCTGGCACCAGTATGTTGCGAAGCTCTTTAGAATACCTGGGGGCCGGCACATGTTTTCTTCTGTCTGGACTTCAAGCGGGCCAAACAAATCGCGTGATCTGAACCTCGTTAAGATAAGCAGTTACTATTCGAGCAGTGTGGGGCCGTGCATTATCATGCATAGTTGCGTCTGTAACGTGTCATTTTTACGTTTAAGGCAACGTTACATATTTGTTTATGTAGGTAAATAATCAAGGCTCTTCGACTCGTCTTTCTGTACACAAATTAAGGGTATTTTATAGAGCTAGGTTTGTAGGTTATATAGTGTCCAGGAAGTTACCTTAAAAAGGAGGCATTCCATCGAATTACTGTGGACACTGCGCACATCGCATTATCTGAACATCGTAATTGGAACTTGAGATCACAGGTTTCGGGAAAAATCACATAAAAACTTTTGATTGCTTTGTTTATCTGTAAAATTTCGTAGTTTTCTTTGACGTTCACGAAGATAAACAGCTGTTCTGCTGGGGCATGGCGGCGTTGCCGCATCACAAATGGTTTCAGTAACAGGAAGAAAACATTTAGGTGAACATTTCATTCGCTTATGTTTATTTTCGAGGATATTGGGACAATCATTTCTCTTCCGAACCTCATATCCTTCACGGATTAGCTAGTTTTGATAGCACGAAAATATATTTGGGTCCACGGTTCGACCAGGAACAACCGAGGCTCCGCCCCTTTGATATCTTTAATAATTTGATAAGGAGAAGATAAAATAAATATGAGTTATGCACTTTTGTAAATGGAAGATAAACGAGGGATAAAAACCAGGACTAAAAGAATAAACAAAATCGTATTTTCATATTATATAAATTTATATATAATCATAGTTAAATAAAGTTAATAGCTAACTCAGTCGGATTGGAAGGTTGTGTAGGGCTAGCTAGTGGTGAGCAAACTTAAAATCTGAACATTCTTAGGCCGGGTTTAAGCAGTAGTTCAATGTGTATTTTTAGGTTCAAGTTCAGAAACAACTTTATTAATGTAGAAATGTTTTACAAAAATGGCGTCAAACCATATCTTAGAGAAAACATATCTAAAGAGCAAAGGAAACTTTTGACTAAAACTGTAACTAAAATACAACTAAATTCTACACTCAGTATAGCTTTACTCATATGGGAATTGGTTGAGTGTTCGAATATTCCTGGGTCTGATACATGCTCTGATCTCCAGTAATTGATTTTACAGTTGATGGTTTCAATGCTGAGCTTCTTATAGTCCTGCTGGTTATTTTCCTCCTACTTGCTATGTCGGCGGGGGTCCGGTGGGCAAATGTTCGGTCTATGTATGGAGGGTGTCTCGATGTCCTTGTTATAAAAATTTCAACCGTGGAAATAGATCCGACAACACCTCAATGTGCGTTTTACGTATTTTCGATATCCCCTTGGTCGATGCTGCCCGCTGTAGACCGGTACGGAAGTATTAATGTATTTCCTCATTGGTTAGTTTAAAAACCGCGGGTTTTTTTCCTCCAGGCTCGCAAACCGGATTTAGTGATTTTTCGGCGAGAGCGTTTTTTTTATAAATGGGTTCGCATCCTTATTTGAATTTAACCGGGAAAATTTGGTTGGTACTGTGTACTGTCCCCACCAAATCTAGAAACGATTTCCGGCAACTTCATTTTTTTTGTATTCTTGACAAAGTGTCTTGTCTCTTTCCTAAAGAATTTTGGCTGGGCTGGTGGCCGTCTATTGGTGTCGCCATTGTTTTTGTGGTTATTGACACTTAATGGCACTGCAGTAGTTGCAGATTATACCAAAGACGGTATAACTGTGAGCCGTCGTTGTTTAGGCGAATCTTAAGTGACGCTCACACCCTCTGAGAGGGATTTAAGGCGGCCTACGCCGTTTCTACGGGAAAGAAGCGTGCCCGTCCATTCCATCGACGGGACAGTTTTGCTGGTGGAACGAGGTTCGAGCCAGTTGTAACCCTGGGAAAGGGTTTTTACGCTCGGGCAAAATCCAACAACATTTTGACCACCATGTGCTAAGCAAGCACGAGGGGAGGCGCGGCAGAACTGGGACCGATGTAGCAGTGAGGAGATGTCTGGACAACACCAGGTTTACAAAATAAAACACACATTTACTCATACAATAATCAAGGACCAAGGTAGGAGCGAGCTTTAGATTTAATTTCTTTTTTTTTAATAATAATTTTCTTTGTATAATTTCAATATTGCTTGTAAACGCAAAAAGGTATGACGTCATAGCCCCAATTTCGCGGTATATTTAAGATAATTTTCCTGTGACATTTAAAGTGCCTTGCTATTTTGGCCCTGTTTTATTTCCAACCATTTCATTTTTTTTCCTATTTCATGTTTCTGGTATTTTTATCAGGATTTAAAATAAGCAAGATGAACTAAATCTTTGTGTTATTTGTACAATCCAGTGAACCCACTTTGCAGAGACAAAAGAGAGATGAGGTTATATTTTTTAGCAGTTTCCTTACATTGTTTTACCTCATGGGGTAGATCTCGGACTGGGTTGCTGTCTGTCTCATTCTACCCAACGTAGAATGATGACAGCAGATATTTGGTCCAGATCTCCCCTATGACGGAATAATTTTGGAAGTATATTTTTTTTGCAATCATTTATATAACTGAGTCTCACACTACTGACTCAGATGTAGGTACACTATGACCTGTTAAAGGAGTCCATCTACCTGTAACGTGCCTCTAGTTTTGTCATCTTAATTCAATCTTTTACAATTTTATATTGTCGATGAGTCAATTTTTTTTTGGTTTTTTTAATTGGACAAATACTCTGGAAGCCTCGGAAGTAGGTAGAATTTCATTGTTTGGCTACAACGTTTGGGTTGAACTGTATTTTAATTAAGATCTTCTTTGTAAAACATTGATATTAAAACACTGTGGCGTTTAAAATTTTTTTATTTCTGAACCCCCCCCCCCCTCCTTCTCCACTGTATAAAAGTTACCGGGCATATCAATGTTTTATCTAGCTGGAAAATACAGTTCTGCTTCCAGATATTTGTTTAATTACTCAGTAATTTTTTTTTAGTGTCACAAATTCGCACAGCGTTATTATTCTATTTACAGTGTCACAAAATGGCGGCAACGTATTTAGTTTGCCACAAATGTCACCCAACGCATTTTAATTGGTCACACGTCTTCTCCGAGAATAACCATGAAGGGTACAACATGGTCTTCTAGAACCTCTGTCAAGTACCTATGCCACCTTGTCGCCGCCACACTCTGACACGTCTATCTGAGCCCGTAAGACAGAATCACGATCCATCGGAAAACAATACGCGACTCCATTGTATTGTCCAAGGCAGGTGTTCTCGTGCAAAAAACCTTGCAATCCGAGGTTCACGGAAAAGCGGAAGTCCAGGAGCTCCAGTTCTAGAAGATAATCCAGCAGCCTGAAGTCGCCTCCTAACTGTCCACTCACTTATCTTTACATTTCTTACTTCTTGCAGTTGATTTCGAAGGGAAACTGCGGTAACCGTTCGGTTTCTCAAAGCACTAGAAATGAGAAAGCGGTCATCTTTAACTGTTGTACTACTGCCCCGTCCTGAACCAGGTCTTCGAATAAGCAGACCAGTCTCTTCACATCGCTGAAACACTCTTTGCACACTAGACTTACACCAAAGTTTCTGGCAGTTTCGCGCTGGCCGTAGCACAGTGGAACGTTTTGAAGTCTAGGTGGACAACCCTTAAGCAACATTAACATTCACTAATGCTTCATTTTAGATACCTTTTATATAGGGTGATTCAGATTTTAACGATTTTAAAATTTGTACATATACTGTATGTTTTTAACGAAAATTGTTTCAACAAACAACAATCAACTAACGGTATATATTCGCTCTAGTTTTTGCAAGAAGGAATTTAAATAAAACAGTTTTGCAATATACAGGGTGTTGGCGGTAAAGTACGATCAAGAAAAACATTCCGGTCTCATCCATCCGCAATAAAAATTTTCAAAGTACGATCAAGAAAAACATTCCGGTCTCATCCATCCGCAATAAAAATTTCCAAGGTCTCACCCCTTACCCGGGGTGAAACGAATCCCTAAAATTATAATGGGAAATGTTTATCGGGTGGCATTATCTTTAAAGGTGTTTAATGAGAGAAAATAAAAATGTGTGTTTCCTTATTTTTTGTAGGGCTATCCAATTGAAATTTTGGACATTGTCTGCAACAAAAATATATAACTATACAGTGGAAACACACGCATACAGGATTAAGTTTTTCATAGAGAATTAAGTTCCCTGCGCAGTACTCGACAAAAAATAAAAAACACATAATATATGCCTATGGATAGAGATAAAATTTTTGTATTGTATATAAAATATTTTTATTATTACCTTACAAACTAAACTGTGCTTAAGTAATTGCTCAATTTGACACAAAAAAGACAAGAAAAATATATTATCACATTTCTAAAACCGCATATTAATAACTCGTTCCGTTCAAAACTTTTTTATTTTTTGATTTTTTTAACCTCAAAAAAGTTTCCTTGGGGCAAATGCATTTTAATTAAGCTTGTTTAAGCTTGTTATAGAGTCAAACGTTACTGTTTAGAAAAATTCGATGAAAGCCGACTTTCCGAGAGTTTCAAAAACCCATCATACAGACATACATAGGGCATATTCTTAAATTACGTAACCCCTCCTTCCTCTTCCCTAATGCATTTTTAGAAAAGAATACATTAAAGAATCAAGTGTAACGCAAGCTTAATAACTCCCCTCCCTCCTTGAGCGTTCCGTACTTTAAGAATGGACCCATACACATAGATACAGGGTAACTCAGATAAAAGTAGTAGTAGTAGTAGTTGTAGTGTGGGGTAGGCTCTGGGCCTGGCGACTAGGCACATGAAGCGCCCTTTTCTCCATCCCCCGGGCATCCCCCCTACTGCGTCCTTCCTTCGCTCAGGAATCCGCCCGTCTTCTGTACAAAGGGCAGAATATCAGGCCACCTCAGATTCAAAAGGTCCTCTGTCTCAAAGGCTTCCTCTTCGAATACCTAAAGTGGCGCTATTCCGAGTCCAATTAGTTTCGGTATCAAATAAAACATGCATTTTCAAAATAATGAGAAAAACTAAAAATTGTGACTCTTTAAAATATCGCTAACATCATTTGATTGGCCTAGTCTTATTTATATAGTTTTGTTCAATATTTTTAAAAGATGGCGACAGTATTTTAATTTTTCGAATAGCACATTTTTCAGTTTTTGGGCATTATTTTAAAACCCCCTATAGATATTTTTAACTTCGACACATGATTTGATTAGGCTTGCAATAGCGCCACTTTTTTGATTTTTAACCAGTATCGTAAGTGTTACTGTTTTAGAAATTCCCATAAAGCCCTATGCAGTTACTTTTATCTGGACACCCTGTAGACAGATAGACACACCGACCCATCCTGATAGAGAAAATTGCACGAACAATGACTAATTTAGGTTAGAAAATATCCAAAGGGCACATTTCTTTACAAATGTATAAAATAAAATATCAAAAAAAAAAAATGTTTTTAAACGCAAATAATACGTTCTTTATTTTTAGAGTTGCACGCAAACAAAATAATTAAGTACAATTTTACGACAAAATTTCAATACTGCGTCATAAAGTAGAGATTTTAGTTAATTAGAAAATAATAAAACTAACGTCAACAAATTCTCACAAACTAGAGTTTCAGTCCAACAAAAACTATATAAAAATAAAATATACTTTACAAAAACACCAGTGAATTTAAAAAATCATAGAAAATAAAACACTGCAACAATGACAGTCAAAATGCTATCCTAGTCTTAAGGACATGTCAGTCTAAAGATTCCTAGCACTTGTTTTTCTCCAGCGCCTACTAAGCCGGAAAAAAACAATATTGTTTTAAAGCATTGGCCACACATAATATTGAAATGTCTAAGCAGATAATTTTTAAGATGCAACTTTCAATGCAAATATCTTGACAACCAGAGAGGATACAAAAACAATATTTTGGATCTAGGATGTATGGAATGTGCACTTTAATTCTGGGTAGCTGAAATGTTCATTTATAGTACTTAACCATGTCCACCTAGATTAGCCAAACGATCCACTGTGCGTAGCCATCTTCTATAGCCGCCACAATTCGTGCCGCAAGAACAGAATTTATAGACATATCAATGCACTGACAATGAAAACACTACATAAACAATGTGCATCGACAGATAAAACCACAGAAACGATGTGCCATTTTTTGTTAAATGCTTATCGCAAACAAGAAAAACTTGTTTTTGTAATAACGATAAAATCTTCGTATAAAGTTAGTTAACTATGTTACACGGAAAAAATATACGAAAAAACTAAAAATGTTTAAAGTATTTGAAATTGAAATATATTAGTTTAGAGGTATTTAAAAAGAAGTAAAACAAGAAAAATATATCTTTAACTTAAATATTTGTAAACAAATAAAACAATTTACAAGTAAAAAGTCCCAATCCAAAAGACAAATAAGTAACAGAAAACTAAATTTGAATTTAAATTATATCAAATTACCAGAATTATAGATAAAACAAATAATAAATCAACAAAAAAAAAGAGAAGAAGTAAACTAAAGTAGTAAGCACATGAATTTTATACTCAGACATATTTTTTTTTAAATTAATTAAAAAAAACCCAAATAATAATCAAAAACTTCAATAAAAAAATCAAAAACTACAATAAAGCATATTTATGCAAAGTTATTCATAAAATTCTCGGAGACTGTAAAATGCTCTGGTTAATAAAAATCTCTTTAGGTGAGCACGAAACGTTCTATGTTCATTTAAAGTTCTTATGTTTTCCGGCAGTTTATTAAACAATTTTATTTCCTCGTAGAAAATGGAATGTTTTGTAAGTTCTAATTTTGGAATTGGGAGAGGCAAGCTGTGGTTTCTAAAACTATAGTGGAAAATCCATTTTAAATATCAGAGACGCTACTTCCAAGATAAAAACACAGGGTACTGTCAGTATCTGTTCATGTACAAAAATGGATCTACACCTCTCCCTGCAATTTACTTTGCAGAGATAGCGCAGTGCCGTCTTCTGAAGAACAAACACTGACTGCACTGTCGCCTGTGTTGAAAATCCCCAGAAACCTACCCCATATCTAATGTGTGACTCTCTCAGTGCATGGTATGCTATTTTGGCTGAATGTTTCCCTAGTTCGTGTTGTATGTTTTTGATTATGTAGCAGCCTTGTGAGTGTACACTTAAAACTTAGTGTTTGTTTTTGTTACATTAAATACCAGGCAATTTGCGTCACACCATTCTTTTATTTTAACCAAATCTCTCTCAACTATTTTTCCTAAAATTGCCTCATTTTTGTGTTTCCAGAGTATTGTATCATCCGCGAAAATTACAAAATCCCCCAAAATAGACAAAGTTGCAAGATTGTTAACGTAAATAAGGAAGAGAACAGGCCCAAGTACCGACCCCTGGGGAACGCCATGTGATAAGTAAGTCTCTTTCGAGTCTTCCTTACCTGGAACTCTTATAAACTGGCTTTCTCTCTAGAGGTATGTCTCAAACCAGCTCAACTCCCGCCCTTCAGTACCATAATGGTGCATTTTCCGCAACAGTATTTCGTGATTTACGCAATCAAATGTCTTTGAAAAATCACAAAGCACTGCCACGGCCTTTTCTCCATCGTTAAGGCTGAAAAACAATCTCTCAAGAAACACAAAGATTGCGTCATTACAACCCTTACCCTCCTGGAATCCAAACTGATCAGGTGTTAAAATTTTATTGGCTTTTAAGTAGTCAACCAATTGCACCTTTACAATTTTCTCTATAATTTTTGATAACGTTGTCAACAAAGCTATCGGGCGATAAGCGTAGCTGTCGCCTCCCTTAACCATTGGAATGATAACTGCAAGTTTAAGACAGTCTGGAAAGTTTCCTGAAGCAAAGGAGTCATTTATACAAGTCGCAAATGCTGTTATAGCCATATCAGGTAGATGTTTAAATATTAGCTCACACTACTACTAGCTATGGTGATCCTAATTTTTTCGAGAAAAAAAAAGTTGCTCCGATTTCAAAAATTTTTATATATCTTTGCGTTTCGGATGATTTTGAAACTTTTTTGTTTTGCTGTCTGTCTGTCTGTCTGTATGTCTGTCTGTAACGACCAACCCGCATAACTCAAAAACCGCTTGTCCGATTTTAATGAAATTTAGTACCTAAGTTGGGTCTTGGGCCGTGATGGCCCCATTTAAAAATGAACAAAATCCACCGAACGCAAGGCAAATAAAAGGGTGGGGGTAGATTCCAAAAATTAGATTTTATGTGAAAATATGGCGTGTGTGATATCAAACGAAAGGTAATTCGTCTGAAGTTGAAAAAAATGAATTTTAGTTTATTTTTAAAAAAAGGGTGGGGGTAGATGTCAAAAATTAGAGTTTAAGTGAAAATATGGCGTGTGTGATATCAAACGAAAGGTAATTGAGTCTGGAGTTAAACAAAATACATTTTAGTTTTTTTTTAAAAGGGTGGGGGTAGATTTAAAAAATTTGAGTTTAAGTCAAAACATGGCTTGTGTGGTATCAAACGAAAGGTAATTAAGTCTGGAGTTGAATAAAATATATTTCAGTTTTTGAATGAACTATAGTACCTAGTGTGAGCTTAGGTGCCCATAGATTGGCAGAGTATTTTTAGAGATAATTCATCAACTCCAGAGGAATTTCGCTTTTTCATGTCTCTCATAATTTTTATCACCTCATGATTGTTGGTTGGCCTTAGTTTGAATTTTTCAATTGGTGATAATTCTGAGAGAAAATGCATAGGGTCTTTATTTGTTCTTAAATTACTTGTCAGTCTGCTAGCTATATTAGAATAAAAGGTATTTAACTCTGTGGAGTCAATGTTTAAGTTGTTATTTCTTTTATGTGGTTTACCCCGCATTTCCCCTATTATTTTCCAATATTCTTTACTTGTATTCCCTGCTGCCTTAACCCTCTCATCGTAATAGCCCTTTTTTGCCAGCCTTATTAATTTTTAATAAATTCTGTTGTATGTGTTAAAATATGAATTGAACCAGTCAGAATCTATAAATGTTTTAAATGTGCGCAAGGAACGAAGATTTTCACCTGATGTTTTTATACCTTTAGTAACCCACACTTTTTTTGTTTTGTTTTTACCCTGCGAAGAGGAAAATGTGTTTTAAAAATATCCTTAAGAGTTTTTTGAAACGTTTTAATTGAACAAGTTGACTTTATATTATATTTATATTTTCCCACCTAATGCAGGCCGCAGCATTCTTAAAAGATCTAAAATTTACCCGAGGACAAAATGGACAAGTTGACTTTATATTATTTTTATATTATATTTATATTTTCCCACCTAATGCAGGCCGCAGCATTCTTAAAAGATCTAAAATTTACCCGAGGAAATAACTGTACAACTAAGATCGGATTCTTCGATATTGCTACATATATAATCAATTGTTGTTGCTGAGTGGTTAGTTATATGTGTCGGTTCGTTTACAAATATGTGTAGGTTAAAGCATATTAATAAGTTTGTTAATAGTTTTGTTTCTCTAGATTCCTTATTATTATAATCAATGTTTAAATCGCCCGCTAAAATAATGTTTGCGGAAATAGGAATCCCAGAGAGCAGTAGTTCCAATGATTAAAAAAATTCCATAAGATTACTTGATGGCGGTCTATATATACAGATTATGAAAAGATTCAATATTTTAATGTGGGCTAATGAGAATTCAAATTCACGTGCTTAAAGCAGGTAAGTCTATATTCTCTATATCAAACATTTCTAGAAAACTATTATGTGCTAAGATAATGGTACCTCCGTAGCCCTTAATTCTACTAAATTTTGACACAGTGGAATATTCAGCTAAATAGTAGAGCTCATCTTTCTTTAACCAGTGCTCTGTCAGAAGAACGAACGATGGTATATTTAAATCATTTATTAAAACTAATAATTCATCTGCTTTGTCCCTTGCTGATTGAATGTTTAGTAAAAATAACGACAATATATCTCGACTTTTAAAGTTATTTACAATAAAATCATTACCAACGCTGCGTTTCTCTAAGCTAAAAAATGTTTCTTAATTACATGCGACACCCTTTCACCTATTTTTAATTTAGCCGCGTATTTAGTTGTGTTATTTATTGCTGTAAAAGAAGATGAGTTTATAAATGAATTTATATTGACAAACATACCCTTGTTCCCTTCAGCATCCATAAGTTTGAATAACTGGATGTTTATTTGGTCAATAAACCGATTTAAGACTACTCGGTTGTTCCAAAGAGGCATTGAAAGAATAATTAAATTTGAGATTTTACATACGACAAACGACTGTAGACCACTGCACTAATTTTACCACCTGCGACTGCGTTTCTGATGCCTCCGCTAACTATTACGAAATCTTTTTTGGTAAAATGTTCCGTCAACTTTATTATGTTTTCAGTAAAGCTCTCCATTCGTGCATTGTGTTTTCCTATGGATGTGATATTAAATTGGTCAAGATTTTGATGTCTTTGAAATACTTTTGTCAAATCAACTATAGAACTATCTCCTATAACAAGTATTCTTTTTTTATTTTCTATTGCTCCCTGTGGTTGAGCATTTCCATGTTTTGTACTAATATGGGGTGTATCTAAAGCCGGATACTCATTAACGAACCACGAGCCTAGATCAACGACCGCGATCTATTCGCTGATGTGGACGGCATTGTTCGAGGCTCGCAGCGCGATATCGAAACCTTAAATTAAAACAAAGTATCCACTAAATTTGCGACATAAATACACATCTCTTAAAAAAGTTCACCTACATAAATTTTTTAAATAAAAAAACATTTAAAAAAATTAGCTAAATCTATTTGTAATAGTTTACTTGTAAGAAAATAGTAAGCTGTCAGTCTTAATTTTTGAAATAATATCAATGCTGTAAAGGAATGAAAATAACTCTTTTAAACCAGGTATCACTTGACCCACTTTCCCTCTCTAAAGTCAAGAGGTCAAAGCTACCCCAACTAGGAGTGGATATATATATAAATATTTTAAGAACATAAAAATAATGTGTCCAAAGATTTTTTCAAAAATTTACTTTAAATACTCATAAAGGCATCCCGTATACGTTTTCTGTGGGTATATTACTTTAAATTAATATTGATAATGATGATGATAACGGAAATGATTATACGTATGTTTTCTCGCTCCGCTTGTTTTGTAAAAAGAGTTTTATTTTTTTCTTTCTTGGTAATAAATTTTGTAGTATAAAATGGAAAATAAATATATTTTGTTTACCTCACTATACTGAAAACGGTAATTACCACTTATGATTGGACAAGCTAACCTATGCACGTATTAACGCTAAAAACTGCACAAAACAGATGTGGCTTTACTCAGCCGTTGCGATCTGTATTGAGAGATGTTGAAGGAATAAGAACAATTCGCGCGCGCTCGCTTAAAGCGCCTCTTGCGGTAGATATTTAGGAATTACAAACTGATAACGGTAATGACACTCTACCAGGGTACGCGTATAAAATGTTATTTTCTAAAAAAAATTAAGAAAAATATTTGCTTTTAAAAACGGCGATACATACTTATTATATGTTTATTATATATATATATATATATATACTCGACCGTTGTATCTTGTGACATCCAGCAAAAACTCGGTTTTTGTGACATCCACTTTAAAACCTGGTGTTATCCAAAAATAAAAAATATGAAATGTGAAAGGGTAGGGTTAAGGTTATTTCAGCATGGAGGGTATAAACTAGGGTACGCGTGGTTCCAATCCTGTTTGAATCCCGGTTCTTGGGTTCAAGACACTCAATAGTAATAAACGAAAAAATTTAAGTTAAAAAGCAAGCTCGACTTACCTATTATTTTGAATTTAAATTATATCAAATTACCAGAATTATAGATAAAACAAATAATAAATCAACAAAAAAAAAGAGAAGAAGTAAACTAAAGTAGTAAGCACATGAATTTTATACTCAGACATATTTTTTTTTAAATTAATTAAAAAAAACCCAAATAATAATCAAAAACTTCAATAAAAAAATCAAAAACTACAATAAAGCATATTTATGCAAAGTTATTCATAAAATTCTCGGAGACTGTAAAATGCTCTGGTTAATAAAAATCTCTTTAGGTGAGCACGAAACGTTCTATGTTCATTTAAAGTTCTTATGTTTTCCGGCAGTTTATTAAACAATTTTATTTCCTCGTAGAAAATGGAATGTTTTGTAAGTTCTAATTTTGGAATTGGGAGAGGCAAGCTGTGGTTTCTAAAACTATAGTGGAAAATCCATTTTAAATATCAGAGACGCTACTTCCAAGATAAAAACACAGGGTACTGTCAGTATCTGTTCATGTACAAAAATGGATCTACACCTCTCCCTGCAATTTACTTTGCAGAGATAGCGCAGTGCCGTCTTCTGAAGAACAAACACTGACTGCAGAGAACAGGCCCAAGTACCGACCCCTGGGGAACGCCATGTGATAAGTAAGTCTCTTTCGAGTCTTCCTTACCTGGAACTCTTATAAACTGGCTTTCTCTCTAGAGGTATGTCTCAAACCAGCTCAACTCCCGCCCTTCAGTACCATAATGGTGCATTTTCCGCAACAGTATTTCGTGATTTACGCAATCAAATGTCTTTGAAAAATCACAAAGCACTGCCACGGCCTTTTCTCCATCGTTAAGGCTGAAAAACAATCTCTCAAGAAACACAAAGATTGCGTCATTACAACCCTTACCCTCCTGGAATCCAAACTGATCAGGTGTTAAAATTTTATTGGCTTTTAAGTAGTCAACCAATTGCACCTTTACAATTTTCTCTATAATTTTTGATAACGTTGTCAACAAAGCTATCGGGCGATAAGCGTAGCTGTCGCCTCCCTTAACCATTGGAATGATAACTGCAAGTTTAAGACAGTCTGGAAAGTTTCCTGAAGCAAAGGAGTCATTTATACAAGTCGCAAATGCTGTTATAGCCATATCAGGTAGATGTTTAAATATTAGCTCACACTACTACTATATAAGTAGTGTGAGCTATGGTGATCCTAATTTTTTCGAGAAAAAAAAAGTTGCTCCGATTTCAAAAATTTTTATATATCTTTGCGTTTCGGATGATTTTGAAACTTTTTTGTTTTGCTGTCTGTCTGTCTGTATGTCTGTCTGTAACGACCAACCCGCATAACTCAAAAACCGCTTGTCCGATTTTAATGAAATTTAGTACCTAAGTTGGGTCTTGGGCCGTGATGGCCCCATTTAAAAATGAACAAAATCCACCGAACGCAAGCCAAATAAAAGGGTGGGGGTAGATTCCAAAAATTAGATTTTATGTGAAAATATGGCGTGTGTGATATCAAACGAAAGGTAATTCGTCTGAAGTTGAAAAAAATGAATTTTAGTTTATTTTTAAAAAAAGGGTGGGGGTAGATGTCAAAAATTAGAGTTTAAGTGAAAATATGGCGTGTGTGATATCAAACGAAAGGTAATTGAGTCTGGAGTTAAACAAAATACATTTTAGTTTTTTTTTAAAAGGGGGGGGTAGATTTAAAAAATTTGAGTTTAAGTCAAAACATGGCTTGTGTGGTATCAAACGAAAGGTAATTAAGTCTGGAGTTGAATAAAATATATTTCAGTTTTTGAATGAACTATAGTACCTAGTGTGAGCTTAGGTGCCCATAGATTGGCAGAGTATTTTTAGAGATAATTCATCAACTCCAGAGGAATTTCGCTTTTTCATGTCTCTCATAATTTTTATCACCTCATGATTGTTGGTTGGCCTTAGTTTGAATTTTTCAATTGGTGATAATTCTGAGAGAAAATGCATAGGGTCTTTATTTGTTCTTAAATTACTTGTCAGTCTGCTAGCTATATTAGAATAAAAGGTATTTAACTCTGTGGAGTCAATGTTTAAGTTGTTATTTCTTTTATGTGGTTTACCCCGCATTTCCCCTATTATTTTCCAATATTCTTTACTTGTATTCCCTGCTGCCTTAACCCTCTCATCGTAATAGCCCTTTTTTGCCAGCCTTATTAATTTTTAATATATTCTGTTGTATGTGTTAAAATATGAATTGAACCAGTCAGAATCTATAAATGTTTTAATTGTGCGCAAGGAACGAAGATTTTCACCTGATGTTTTTATACCTTTAGTAACCCACACTTTTTTTGTTTTGTTTTTACCCTGCGAACAGGAAAATGTGTTTTAAAAATATCCTTAAGAGTTTTTTGAAACGTTTTAATTGAACAAGTTGACTTTATATTATATTTATATTTTCCCACCTAATGCAGGCCGCAGCATTCTTAAAAGATCTAAAATTTACCCGAGGACAAAATGGACAAGTTGACTTTATATTATTTTTATATTATATTTATATTTTCCCACCTAATGCAGGCCGCAGCATTCTTAAAAGATCTAAAATTTACCCGAGGAAATAACTGTACAACTAAGATCGGATTCTTCGATATTGCTACATATATAATCAATTGTTGTTGCTGAGTGGTTAGTTATATGTGTCGGTTCGTTTACAAATATGTGTAGGTTAAAGCATATTAATAAGTTTGTTAATAGTTTTGTTTCTCTAGATTCCTTATTATTATAATCAATGTTTAAATCGCCCGCTAAAATAATGTTTGCGGAAATAGGAATCCCAGAGAGCAGTAGTTCCAATGATTAAAAAAATTCCATAAGATTACTTGATGGCGGTCTATATATACAGATTATGAAAAGATTCAATAATTTAATGTGGGCTAATGAGAATTCAAATTCACGTGCTTAAAGCAAGTTAGTCTATATTCTCTATATCAAACATTTCTAGAAAACTATTATGTGCTAAGATAATGGTACCTCCGTAGCCCTTAATTCTACTAAATTTTGACACAGTGGAATATTCAGCTAAATAGTAGAGCTCATCTTTCTTTAACCAGTGCTCTGTCAGAAGAACGAACGATGGTATATTTAAATCATTTATTAAAACTAATAATTCATCTGCTTTGTCCCTTGCTGATTGAATGTTTAGTAAAAATAACGACAATATATCTCGACTTTTAAAGTTATTTACAATAAAATCATTACCAACGCTGCGTTTCTCTAAGCTAAAAAATGTTTCTTAATTACATGCGACACCCTTTCACCTATTTTTAATTTAGCCGCGTATTTAGTTGTGTTATTTATTGCTGTAAAAGAAGATGAGTTTATAAATGAATTTATATTGACAAACATACCCTTGTTCCCTTCAGCATCCATAAGTTTGAATAACTGGATGTTTATTTGGTCAATAAACCGATTTAAGACTACTCGGTTGTTCCAAAGAGGCATTGAAAGAATAATTAAATTTGAGATTTTACATACGACAAACGACTGTAGACCACTGCACTAATTTTACCACCTGCGACTGCGTTTCTGATGCCTCCGCTAACTATTACGAAATCTTTTTTGGTAAAATGTTCCGTCAACTTTATTATGTTTTCAGTAAAGCTCTCCATTCGTGCATTGTGTTTTCCTATGGATGTGATATTAAATTGGTCAAGATTTTGATGTCTTTGAAATACTTTTGTCAAATCAACTATAGAACTATCTCCTATAACAAGTATTCTTTTTTTATTTTCTATTGCTCCCTGTGGTTGAGCATTTCCATGTTTTGTACTAATATGGGGTGTATCTAAAGCCGGATACTCATTAACGAACCACGAGCCTAGATCAACGACCGCGATCTATTCGCTGATGTGGACGGCATTGTTCGAGGCTCGCAGCGCGATATCGAAACCTTAAATTAAAACAAAGTATCCACTAAATTTGCGACATAAATACACATCTCTTAAAAAAGTTCACCTACATAAATTTTTTAAATAAAAAATCATTTAAAAAAAATTAGCTAAATCTATTTGTAATAGTTTACTTGTAAGAAAATAGTAAGCTGTCAGTCTTAATTTTTGAAATAATATCAATGCTGTAAAGGAATGAAAATAACTCTTTTAAACCAGGTATCACTTGACCCACTTTCCCTCTCTAAAGTCAAGAGGTCAAAGCTACCCCAACTAGGAGTGGATATATATATAAATATTTTAAGAACATAAAAATAATGTGTCCAAAGATTTTTTCAAAAATTTACTTTAAATACTCATAAAGGCATCCCGTATACGTTTTCTGTGGGTATATTACTTTAAATTAATATTGATAATGATGATGATAACGGAAATGATTATACGTATGTTTTCTCGCTCCGCTTGTTTTGTAAAAAGAGTTTTATTTTTTTCTTTCTTGGTAATAAATTTTGTAGTATAAAATGGAAAATAAATATATTTTGTTTACCTCACTATACTGAAAACGGTAATTACCACTTATGATTGGACAAGCTAACCTATGCACGTATTAACGCTAAAAACTGCACAAAACAGATGTGGCTTTACTCAGCCGTTGCGATCTGTATTGAGAGATGTTGAAGGAATAAGAACAATTCGCGCGCGCTCGCTTAAAGCGCCTCTTGCGGTAGATATTTAGGAATGACAAACTGATAACGGTAATGACACTCTACCAGGGTACGCGTATAAAATGTTATTTTCTAAAAAAAATTAAGAAAAATATTTGCTTTTAAAAACGGCGATACATACTTATTATATATATATATATATATATATATATATATATATATATATATATATATATATATATATAGATATAGATATATATATATATATATATATATATATATATACTCGACCGTTGTATCTTGTGACATCCAGCAAAAACTCGGTTTTTGTGACATCCACTTTAAAACCTGGTGTTATCCAAAAATAAAAAATATGAAATGTGAAAGGGTAGGGTTAAGGTTATTTCAGCATGGAGGGTATAAACTAGGGTACGCGTGGTTCCAATCCTGTTTGAATCCCGGTTCTTGGGTTCAAGACACTCAATAGTAATAAACGAAAAAATTTAAGTTAAAAAGCAAGCTCGACTTACCTATTATTCCAGGAACGTAAATTCTGGAAGGAAACCGGCACTATCACCCGCGTGGGTATTGTTCAGAAAAACCGCAAGGTTAAAAATTGTGACGTATATGTCGATATATGAACGACGGCTGTGGTCATGAGTGTGTGTGTGTTCTCAATGCTTCCTTGTTTTCGCACAGCGCGCAGCGGCTCGCGCGCTGGTGGTTTCCACACAGTCCATTCTTCAGTGCAGAAGGAAGTAGGGGTAGGAAGGGTGGAAACACCTAATAAGGGATGCAAGGAAAAGTGCGTCGAGCTTGATAATTATTTAGAGTAAAATTAAATTAAACGCGCAAATTTCTATTTGCAATAGTGTAGTAAAATTAACTAGAAAAACAAAAAAAAATAATAATAATAAATTCTAAAAACTTCCCAAAAACGTTACAAACAAAAATATGTGGCCTTAAAAAAATTAAAAAAAAAATGTGGGCGCCAATTTGTGGCCTTAAAAAAAGTTGTATGATATTTGTGGCAGCTTAAAGACGTCGCCGCCATTTTGTGACACTGAAACCCACTGAATAATTAAACAAATATCTGGAAGCAGAACTGTATTTTCCAGCTAGGTAAAACATTGATATGCCCGGTAACTTTTATACAGTGGAGAAGGGGGGGTTCAGAAATAAGAAAATTTTAAGTGCGCCACATTATTTAATACCAATGTTTTACAAAGAAGATCTTAAATAAAATACAGTTCAACCCAAACGTTGCAGCCAAACAATGAAATTCTACTTACTTCCGAGGCTTCCAGAGTATTTGTGTAATTAAAAACCCAAAAAATTGACTAATAGACAGAATAAAATTCTAAAAGATTGAATTATGATGACAAAACTAGAAGCACTTTACAGGTAGACGGACTCCTTTAACAGGTCATAGTGTACCTACATCTGAGTCAGTAGCGTAGGACTCAATTATATGAATGATTGTTAAAAAAATATATATATCCAAAATCGTTCCATCATAGGGGAGATCTAGACCAAATATCTGCTGTCATCATTCTACATTGGGTAGAATGAGACAGACAGCAACCCAGTCCAAGATCCACCCCATGAGGTAAAAATGTGTGACGAAACCGCTAGAGACAAAATATAATCTCATCTCTCTTTTGTCTCCGCAAAGTTGGCTCACTGGATTGTACAAATAACAAAGAAATTTAGTTCATCTTGTATATTTTGATTATAAAACTTGAGAAAAATACCAAACAAGTCAGGGCCAAAATAGCAAGGCACTTTAAATAGGGCCAAAATAGCAAGGCACTTTAAATTTGACAGTAAAATTATCTTAAATAAGTGAAATGAAGGAAAACAAGTCGATGTAGTAAATATGCCGCAAAACCAGGGTTATGACGTCATACCTTATCTTGCGTTTACAAGAAATGTTGAAATTATACTGTGAAAACTTATATATGAAAAGATTACGTCTAAGTTATATTAAAAATTTATATATGAGGAAAAAAATTATAGTTAAGGCTTGCTCCTACCTTGGTCCTTGAATTATTTAATAATTATTGGTGTTTATTTGGTAAACCTGGAAGTGTTGTAGGTTTCCCGACATACTCCTGCTGTTCCGGCTTGCCCGCGCCTCCCCTACTGCCGCTTAGCACATCACGCTAGGGCAGCACATGGTCTCGAGTGTTGATGGTTCCTTGCCCCGAGCGTAAAACCCTGTGGAAAATGAAATGTTTCAGTTTCCTGGAATTCGTCAATTTTGCACGAAGTTCCCCTACACAGTAACTTAAATCGAGGACCCCATGTCGACTCAATAAAACAAAGTAGATTTAAACAGATGAACTAAAATAATCCTAACGTACCTCTCCCAGGGTTATAACTGGCCCGTCCGGCTTTCCACCAGCGTCCAGCCCAACTGTCCCGTCGCTGGAATTGACAGGGCTGTAGACAAAGGAGAAAACAATATATAGTTTTTATCCAACACGTGGTTAAAAGAAAAATATAAAAACGCCAACAATTCCCCACGTCCTTTGTCAAAAAAAGTACATTTCCCACGAAAAAATAATTACAATTTGGGAGGCAAAAATTATCTTGAAGAGTACTCAAATAATAAAAAAAATGAAAAAAAAAATAAAATCGAACTTACCGATGCTCTTTCCGTACAAATGGCGTAGGCCGACTTAAATTCCCCTCAAAAGGGTGCGAGCGTCACTTCCGATTACGCCTAAAACACGACGGCTCACTCCTCACAGTCTCTGGGATATCTCCTACAATTCGCTGCAGTGCCAAAACCAAAAACAATGGCGATCCCAGAGCCTGTTGTCGACCCAACCAAATTTGTTAGCAAAGAGAGACAAAGCACTTAGTCGAGAATACCAGAATAATGAATTGGCCGGAAACCGTTTTGTAAATTTGGTGGGGAGTGGGGACGGTAAAACGCAATAGTACCAACCTAATCTTCCCGGTGAAATTCAAATAAAGGATGCAAACCTATTTATAAAAAACTTTTCCGCCAAAAATAAATCTCTACATTCAGTGGCAAGACTGGGAGAAAAACCCGGGGTTTTCAAAGTAACCAATGAGGTACAGCAATAGTTCTATACAGGTCTATAGGGGCAGCACCGACCAAGGGGATAGGAAGTACGTAAAACAAACCTTGAGGTGTTGTCGGATCTATTTCCACGGTTGAAATTTTTATAACAAGGACGTCGAGACACCCTCCATACACATTATTAATATTCGAACACTCAACCAATTCCCATATGAGTAAAGCTATACTGAGCGCAGAATTTAGTTGCACTCCAGTTACAGTCTTCGTCAAAAGTTTCCTTCGCTCTTTATAAATGTTTTCTCTAATATTCATATGGTTTAACGCCATTTTTGTAAAACATTTCTACAGTAATAAAGTTGTTTCTGAACCTGAACCCAAAAATACACACTGAACTATTGCTTAAAGGCACAAGAGTGTTCAGATGTTAACTCACACGATTTCGTTTATTCTTTTAGTCTTGGTTTTTATCCCTCGTTTATCTCCCATTTACAACAGTGCATAACTCGTATTTATTTTATCCTTTCCCTATCAAATTAATAAAGATATCAAAGTGGCGGAGCCTCGGTTGTTCCTGGTCGACCCAATTATGTTTTTGCACTATCAAAACTAGTTAATCCGTGAAGGATATGAGGTTCGGATTGTCCCAATATCCTCGAAATAAACGTAAGGGAATGAAATGTTCATCTAAATGTTTCCTTCCTGTTACTGAAACCATTTGTGATGCGGCAACGCCGCCATTCCCCAGCATAACAGCTGTTTAACTTTATGAACGTCAAGTGAATCACAAAATTCCACAGATAAAAACAAAACAATCAAAATTTTTATGTGATTTTCCCGAAGCCTGTGATCTTAAATTCCAATTACGATGTCCAGATAATGCGATGTGCGTAGTGTCCACAGTAATTCGATGGAATGCCTCCTTTTAAGGTAACTTCCTAGACCCTATATAACCTCCAAACCTAGCTCCATAAAATACCCTTACTTGTGTACAGAAATACGAATCAAAGAGCCTTGATTATTTACCTAAATAAACAAATATGTAACGCTGCTTTAAACGAAAAAATGACACGTTACATAATCCCCCCCCAACTTCAAGACGATTAACCTAAAAAGGTTAATCGGAGAGGTCCGCTGCCGACTTAAGGTCTTTGGCATGCCAACTCCCTGGTAGTACTTTACCCGATGGTTCCTGAAGCTCAAATATCCATGGAGAAATTTTATTCCTAATCACATAAGGACCAACGAATTTCGGTGCTAACTTCTTCGAGAAAAACTTCGCAGCATCTGACAACACATAATTTTTCTTCCAAACACGCTGACCCACAACAAAGTTGGGTACCCTTGTACGCAAATTATACTGAACTACGTTTTTCTCTCCAGCCACCTCTAACCTTCTCTTAACATCAGCATAGAGCTTCCGGAAACCTTCGTTCTTACTTTCAGCTGCAGTTTGTACACCATTCTCTTCAGATAACAAAACTGGGTTGGAGTAATCTTTACCTGATAAACACATATTCCTACCAAAATTAACAAAGAAAGGAGACATCCTGGTTGTCTCATGGGTTGCAGTACGAATCGCGCAGGCAAGTTTATGTATCTGTTCGTCCCACTTCCTGTGGTTGTCTTTCACATAACAACATAACATGGTTTTTAACGTACGATTCGTCCTCTCTGTTGGATTTGCTCTGGGGTGATAATACGGATTATACTGTATTTTAACCTGATAACTCTCAGCAAAACGCTTAAACTCATTACTTTTGTACTGAGGGCCATTATCACAAAGTATCAAACGGGGCACTCCGAAGACCATAAATACTTGTTCCTCAAGGTGCTTGACAACAGCTTGAGTAGGGGCTGTTCGCATTGGAAAAACTAAGGAAAACTTACTCAAATAGTCCGTAACGACGAGAATCCAGCAAATACCCTTTGTTGAACGAGGTAGAGGTCCACATAAATCAGTCGAAATAATTTCCCAAGGACGAGTTGGTTTTGGGTGAGATATCATCTGATCAGATACACCTTGTGTATCACCTTTATGAGCTGCACAGACAAAGCATTTCTTTACAAAAGTTGCCACGTCCTGGCGCATTTTTGGCCAATAATATTTTTCTGCCAGTCTGTGGAAGGTTTTATACACACCCATGTGTCCTGCGGTAGGAGGATCGTGAGCTTCTCCAATAATTCTACGCCTATGGTCTTTGGGGACTACCTCTTTCCAATATTCGTTAGATGGTGAAAGTTGAGGGTATTCTTGTTTGACATATTTATACAACTTATTATCAGTGTATCTCCAGTTCATAAACTTTAACGGTGATTCTACGACTCTCTTTACCATCTTTTGGTACCATCGATCTTTAATTGCTGTTGAAACGTCTCTGGGCTGCGAAATTGTATCAATCATGGGTACTGCACGAGACAACATGTCCGGGACAACTAAATCTTTCCCTTTCCGATGGATTACTTCAAAATCATATTGCTGCAGTTTTACAGACCAACGAGCAAGTCTTCCACTGGGCTCTCTTAAGCTATGAAGCCATTTTAAGCTAAAATGATCTGTTATGACCTTAAATGAGATCCCCTCAATATAAGGCCGGAGCTTCTCTATCGCCCAAACCAATGCCAAACATTCTCGCTCGGTGGTCGTGTAAACACGTTCTTGCTTAGTCAAAGATCGACTCAAATAGCATATGACTTTGTCTCCTTCAGGATAAGGCTGCGTTAAACATGCTCCTATTCCATATCCTGAGGCGTCTGTTTGAATGACAAATTCCTTGGTATAATCTGGACATGTAAGAATCGGTGCAGTCACTAAAAGTTCCTTAATCTTAATAAATGCCTTTTCGCAGTCTGGAGTCCAATCGAACTTTTGATTTTTCTTAGTTAGAGCTGTAATCGGAGCTATTATCGCTGAAAAATTCTCTATGAAACGTCTATACCAGGATATTGTACCTACAACTCTACGAACTTCTCTGACAGTTCTTGGCCTCTGGAGCTCTAACATGGCTCTAATTTTATTAGGGTCAACTCGGATGCCTCGACGGTCCACTACGAAACCTAAATAAGTCATTTCTGGCCTACACAGTTGGCATTTCTCCCAACTTACCGTTATCTTTGCATTCTGCAATCTTCGTAGGACTTCCTCAAGAATTCTAAGATGTTCAGAAAAGCTCTGTGTGACAATTACGAGGTCATCGAGATATACGTACACGTAGGGGTCTAAATCGTTTCCTATGATGCTATCTATGAGTCTCTGCCAAGTTGCAGGTGCATTATGAAGACCAAATGGTAACCGCTTAAATTGGAAGAGACCTCGTCTACAGATGAATGCTGTTAATGGCTTCGATGATTCTTCCATTGGTACTTGCCAATAAGCACTCTTAATATCTAAAGTTGACAAGTACTTAGCATCTTTCAATTTGTCAAGAGTCTCGGATACGAGTGGTAAAGGATAACTATCACGCGCCGTCACTGAGTTCAATTTGCGGTAGTCTACACAGAAACGATATTTTTTTGTGTTTTTCTTTTGTACCATTACCACTGGTGAAGCCCATGAACTACTACTACGTTCTATCACATCCATTTTCAGCATTTCGTCGATTTCGTCATCAATAAGTTTCTGAATGACCGGTGAGACCTTATATGAACGTTGTCTTATCGGTGCTGCATCTGTTGTAATCTTATGCTCTACCCTATCTGTACATCCCAGTGAGTCACCCATCATATTCTTATATTTAACGACCAATTCCTCTAGTCGTTCTGATTCATAAGGTGTAAGAGTTGTTTGTTGGTCTGATGTTTCTAAAGAACAAATCACATCTTTATTATCGGCAAAGTGCCACTCATTAGTACTTAAGTTCGGTACTATCCCCATCGAAATCCAAAAATCTAATCCTAAAATCAAAGTGTGCGGCAACTCAGGAACGACGACGACCTCTATTAACCTAAATTTATCCTGAACTCGCATAGGAAGCTGCACTGTCCCAATACTACTCGTGCTTTGACCATTTGCCACAATACAACTCGTCTTCTTTGTCGTATCAAGTGAAAAACCAAACCTCTGGATGATTGACCAACCATGATTCCCTAAAAAGGTACGTGAAGCCCCGGAATCCAACAAACCTAATAACTTATTTCCGAGCACATCCACTTCTAAATAAGGCCTTTCATCTTTACGAGCATGACTTATCACATAATCTAAAACGTACGTTAGCCTATCGGTCGATGCTTGTTCAGGCTGACTCGAAGGTCGACCACCTACGAGCGCCTGGGTCCGTTTCCCTGACGATTACAATTACGACATTCTCTTACTGTAACCCCTGCCTGACCACACGAATAGCACTGTTTGCCTCTAGGTAATGCGCACCCGATTGCCATGTGCCCTGTTTGGTTGCATCTGTAACAAACAACGTCCCTGTTCGCCATACCAGGTCTAGCACCTTGTGGTGGTTGTCCATCTCTGTCATTTACACTAGACTGACCACTAGCTGGTTGCTGTCTATCTCTATCAGCTCTAGCAGCGAAATTGCTTGCTGGCTGTTGCCTATTTCTATTAAATCTATTATCAGGAACACTAAAATTCTGTTGATTTGATGTCCCGGCGCCTGATATCTGAATTGTATCGATCCCTGTTGGAAAATCGTCATTATCGCTCTCTACGCCAACGTAGGCTAAGTCAGGTTCAATAGATTGGTTTCTTCTAGGAGTAAAATTCTCCTCTTCTAAACCATATCTCTGGTCTATTCTACGACACAAATCTTTTAAATGTGATAGGCTATTGACCTCAGTAGCAATCAACCCTTTCTTATAGATGTCCGCGATATTTCTGAAGACGATAGCTAATTTTGCCTCTTCAGAAACAGGACAGCCAAGTCTTTGGAAGTATGTGTTCATGACAGCAATATAGGTCCCTATAGACTCTCCAGGGCCTTGTTTACGTTTTTGAATCTCCTTCAATAGCTTCTCGCCATATGAAGAAGGAAGATATTCTGCCATGAACCTCTGTTCCAGCTGTTCCCATGTATGGACTTCTCTTCGAACATCCTTATAAAAAGTATAGGCTGACTTTTCAAAAAGATCAATGCCTGAGTTCAGTAACACCTTTTTGCTAACTCCTCTAGCCTGACTCAACTCGTCCACTCTCTCAAAAAATGCGGTGACGGAGATTGTACCCCTCTCGCCTGTAAACTTTAAGTTCCACTTATGCGGAGGTACAGGTGCAACGTGATATGAGGTACCAGGATCACTTGACATTGGTACTGGCGACGAACATGAAAATGGTCGTGACTGAGCAATTGGTGCAATGCTACTTTGGAGGGCTGCTAAACTCTAACTAAAGGAACGGTAGACGGTTGTTGATAATGAAAAGCTGATGCACGGTCATTCTGAATTTGCATTGGGGGTGGTGCCTGTATTGGTGCTTGAGTTGGGTTCGCTAGCATTTGCATTTGCACTGGAGCAATGACCGACGGTTGGTTCGTAGGCTGTTGAGCTGTTCTTTGTGTGCTCGAGTGCTGTGGTTGCGGGAAATGAGACTGGTTTGGTGTGTTGCCAGCATTTGTTGAGTGGTCTGAGCCTCGACTCGTTGAATGGGTTTCAGATGCTTCATCATCATCTGAGGCAACGCCAACTCTCAATAAATCTGTTGCTTGGCTCTGCAACCTCCCAATCAAACTCAAGGTTTCCGCAACCAGTATGCCTTTGGTTTGACTTTCTTCAAAGTTAGACGGATTCATGTTATTTATCCTGGCTAACACATGTTCCAACCTTACAGCGGTTTTTCTAAACTCTCCCCCTGTACTCGTACCAGAGAATTTCTCTACCAGCGGTACTAGACTATCTAGCTTCTTCATGCAGCTAAAAGCATCCTGGCCAAATTTAAAGGGATACGGAGGGTATCTCATACTCGTATCAGTCTTTTCTCTTTGCTTAATCAGCATAAGCTGTTGTTTCATTTCTTCCACCGATCCAATGGCTATGCCTCTCCATGTTAACTCATAGATTAATTCGTCCTTGACTAAGTACCTTATGTCAGACAACCGACTCAAAGAAATAGCCATGGTGCCTTTTATATTGAAACTTTAAACTTCAAAACTCTTAATTATACCTCCCAATTATAAAAACTAAACAACGCAATAACAAACACAAAGTTCACTTTAAATTCACTAGTGAAAACCACTATAAATTTTCTCACAAATGTAGAAGATATAAAACTTAAATACGGCAGACGCGAACAAAACCGAAAAACACCGGAGCAGTAAGAAAATAAAATTTATTTGCATTTAAAAATGTAATCATAATTTATATTAAGTATTTGTACAACCAACTATGACGTCCAACCTTGCAGAGAGAAATAACTACTTAAATCCTAAATTAGAATTAACAAGTAGCCATAAAAAAAAGGTTAAAAAAATAAAAGAGAGACAAGAGTTTTGGCAGTGTTTAGGTCTTATGTTTCACTCCTGCGTGAGTAAAACCAAAAAAAAATAATTGCGCTTATCCTAGCTGAACTGGATTAAAATTAAAGTTAAGTGATGTTTGTTTACCTCAGTAACCGAATAGGTAAATTTATCCCTAAATGGAACGTACAACAGACTACCTATAACAAAAATCCCAAAGCTGTTGTACACAGTTAACGCTAGGGTATACTCCTGCTATTGCAGAACGGCTCCACTAATAACTCCTCAAAAAAAAAACCCAAATCGCCGTATACAATGATTTTTCTAAAAAGAAAAAATCAAAACCCACTTTAACCTGCTTACCTATTCTGAGTCTACACGAAACATGCATTGCTTAAGGTCACATCATCCCTTAATATAAAGTGAACGCAATAAACATCGGAACAGATGTTCATGTTATAGAAATCGTAAAATATGCTCAATAAAAAAAAACCGCTCGCTGAAATTGCGTCGAATTAGACTAGTAAGAATGTTGTGTGTAATTAAAAAAAATTTTAAAAAAATACCGATGTTATTAAAAAATTTACAGAAATAACATCTTGGTAGGACTGCAACTCTCTAATCTTCATTAAAATGAAATTCCCAAAACTTAAACTAAATTGATGAAAACCATTGTCAAGAAGACCCTAGGATCGTACCGAAAGGTGTCAAAAAAAAAATAAAAAAAAAATTTTTGGTGTCGACCACAGTAGTCCAATAGTCAAAAAAAATTAATTAGTGACTCACTAAAATTTTCAAAAATTACTCCACTCTGATAGGTGGTTTGGAGTAGGGAGAAGAAAAAAAATTTAAAACAAATGATGATAGGTACAAGGTACTACTATGCACCAAGGAAAAAATGTCCAACAAGAAAATCAAGTCTCCCTTTTAAAAAAAAATATTAAAAAAAAATATTTTCAAAAAAAAAATTAAAAATGTTTAAGTGGGGTTGCAGCTCCTATTAGTGAACCTTAAATTTTTTTTTTATAAAATCAACACCAGAAAAATCTTATTCGAGTTGTCATGCAACAGTTTTTGTTCTCTTCCTTCAAAAAACAGTTGTCAATTTCCTTTCCTCTCCCAAAACTGTGGCAATGTGAAAAGTCAATGAGCTAGAAAAATTTATTTACTATAAAAAAAAATGTTGAAAATTAAATTTACTTAAGAATCATAAGGTATAAAAATCGTAATTGCAAAAAAAAAACCAATCAGTTTAGGAAAAGTTTAAAAAATATTCATGTTACAAAAAAAACAACCGATGTTAGTGTATTTGTTCAAAATTATTACTTAAGGAAACAAGCAACGCTAGTACCTATTTACTGTACCACTATAATGTGAAGAACCTTTGCACTCAACTCCGTAAAGAATTATCTTGTGTGCACTTTCAAAAAACAAATATGAAAACAATTTCAAGGTTCACCCATAAGAACGTTGCAAAACTAAATCTGCCTACTCAAGTGTCTTTACACACAACATCTAATCAAAAAAAAAGTTACTGCTTAATGCATTCTCAGATCCTTATTCCTGGAGTTCACGAGATATAAAATTAAGTTGGGCCCTTTCCACAACTATCAGTCAAAGCAAAACTACCAAATGTCCAAGGGCTAATGAGACCCCATCACCTACAAATGATATTTTGAAATGAAACAGTTGGGAATAATCCTGCGTAAAACCCAGAAAACAAAAATCAAGAAGCCAAAACTATTACATTAATTTTAAAAGAGCATAATAAAACTCCCGGCCCCAATTAAATTTTTGTTATCTCAACAAAACTCGGCCTAAAGCCAAAAAACTTTTTATTAGACATTTCCCCTATTCGCTAAGTATAATGTCAATAAAACCCAAAACTTGTGATTTCCATTCCAATCCCATCTGTACCCTATATATTTTTAACCGGCCAAACACCCACAGGCGAAACAATATCTTATTTCAAAGAAAGGGTGAAGATATTTTGAAGCACCCTGTGAAAATAGGACACTATTATGAAAATTGTTCAGATCAGTGTTCTTACTACTTTTTAACCTAAATATATCTAGTTCCCTCATGTGCATGTTACTATTTTAATTCCTATCATAACTAAACAGATCACAAAAATTGTTTTTCTCCGCAAATCTGCAAGGTCCTGGAAAATGCGAGATTCAGCCTGTAGGCCAAATTTGGATGTATTCCAATTTAGCGAAAACCGAAGTTGCGAAATCCTAAAAAGATTAGCAGGAAGTCCTCGTTCCTCGATTTCTACACTCCGAACCAAACATTTCTTCCATTTCCACCCAGCTCGCGGGAGGAAAAAAACCTAATTATCGCAATATAAAATGTAGCCAGCTCCTTTACACCCTGTACAACTATCAGATTTAAAAAAAAATAGATGCCCTCATCAATGTTTAGTCGCATCAAAGAAAACCTATTGTTCTTAAATTTATTTTTAGGTTGAAATCTTTTTCAAAAATCAATGATCTTAAATTTATTGTTCAACCTGAACACTTTCCCATTTATTCCACAAAATTTTGCTTCATTATTTGAGGTCACCAGTATGAAATTATTTTAAAATTAAGAAAAATGAAATAAAAAAAAAATATTTCCCAATTGTCCACAACTTCCAAGTTTTCATCCCTAAATACCTAGGTACTTTCTTAGTCTAACACCATCCATCGTTATCCAACATAACGCTTTAATTTTAGAAGCAACAAAACGAAGATTAAGTGAAAAGCTAAGCAAGTAGGTTGAAAGTTGCTTTACAATGGGCGCAGATGTAAGGCCCCTTTAAGTACACGCCACTGTCCTGAACTGCAAACTAACAAAAAACTGAAGACTAGCATATCTGCCGTCAAACAACATTTGGCATGAAATTAAAATAATTTCATATCATACCAGTATCCTCCAAAAACAAAACGTTTTTTTTCCTATAAGACCCAAACACTTAACCAATAAATCTTGTTATTTAAAATTATGATTTGGAAGTAAAATATTTATTTATTCCTGCCTGATCAACTAAGACAAAAAAGTTCACCTTTTTGTAACTCAAGAAGTTCCCGTTTGGTCCCCTAAAAAAAATATAACCTGTCTGGTCACCCTTTAAATTACGAACACTATACAAACCGTTTAGACCAAACCAAGAATTCGAGAAGTTATGTTAACATAAAGGAAATAATTTTTTACAAAAAATTAAATTATTAAAAAAAAAGTAAAATTTGGAAATATTTTTACCAATTACCACCGACTAGCATTTATATTTAGTTGAAAGTCTCTCTTAAATTCACTGACTCAAAATGACATTACTTAAAAAAAATTACTGAACTCTACAAATGAACTCTACAAATGAACTAAAAAAAATCAAAAAAACTTATATCTATATCTGTCTCAGTTAAACATTTCTTTTGTGGTATTATATCTAGTTGGGCTTCAAATTCATTTTCTCTGTATTTAATCTGGAGCAGGCAAAACTTCTCAAGGCTCAAACATAAATGTTTGCTCTCCAATGGCCATGACCAAGCTATGACCTGAACGCAGAAAAAAATACAGAAAAAAATAATTGTGAACCAGAAAACTTTAATTGATAGAAATACCCGTAGGTCATTTTTAAAAAAATGCACTCCAAAGCCCAATGCTGTATTTTCTACCAAAAAAAATTGACCAGTCACAAAAACACAACTAGACAACTAAACTGGCAACCAAAGACCTAAAAAAAACTGCCCCAACAAAAATACCCCAAAAAAAAATGTTAACTGGACCTCTGGCATTGATCTTCAGCCAAGGTGTCACTCTAGGGGTTTTAGCCTTGTGTTTCCTAACCTCCCGAGCCGACACTAGTAGTAGTACCCTCCTCTGACCCGATGTAACTGAGTGACGTAAGATCTTAATTGTCATCCAACAGTTACCACCAAAAAAAACAAGAAAAGAAAATGACAAAGCAAAATAAACTCATTTTCCTTTTCTTTCATTACTAATTAATACTTTCAACTAAACAAAGCTACCAGCTGTTAAGCTATTTTTACTTTAAAACAACTCAGCCAAGAAAAATTTGTGTGAAACCCTGTAAAAATATTCCAAATACCAAGTGGTGATATCCCACAAAAAATTAAAATCGCCAAAAAAAAATTAACTTGTTGACCTAAATAAATTGACTGCACTAAAAAATAATCGGTGAAACAATTTCTATCTTATCACAAGCAGGAAATAATAACATATTAGTAGTAGGCAACCTGCAAAAAAAAATTGTTAGAAAATAGCACACTACTTCTGGCATATATTTAAACCTAAAAAGACTATGTCTGGAGGTCCATCCACCTATAAATCAACGAATAAAATTGAAGTAAATTCACATTGTTGTATTTATTTTTCTTAAAAAAAATTTAAAAAACTAAAACATGTTTTTCCTACAAAAACTTTAAAGAATTAAGAACATGAGTTGGACTCTGTTCAATAAAAACTCCTATGTTTTTTTTATCCACTTATTCTTCCTTAATAAATAAAAATGAATCTTTTATTTTCCAAGAAAAAACTTGTGAAGATAAGCTAATAAAAAACTAAGAGGATTACTAAAACAACAAACCGAGTTCCAAATCAACGTTCAAATATTACTAAAAAAAATATTTAAAAAAATGTTATTTCCAAAAACCAATGATCTTGTTTTTTATGAAAAGAAAATGATTGAGTGTCAAAACCACCCACAGCCACTGAAAGCCTTTAACCTGGCTTTGGCTGTACCACAAAAATTTTATGTTTTAGAAAATTTTCAGAAAATTCAAAAAAAAAATTTTCTTTTTTTTCCAAATCAAAAAAGAACAATAAAAAATTACATCAGATGTTAAAAAACTAGCCAAAAACCACGTAGGGCGCCAATTTGTGGCCTTAAAAAAATTAAAAAAAAAATGTGGGCGCCAATTTGTGGCCTTAAAAAAAGTTGTATGATATTTGTGGCAGCTTAAAGACGTCGCCGCCATTTTGTGACACTGAAACCCACTGAATAATTAAACAAATATCTGGAAGCAGAACTGTATTTTCCAGCTAGGTAAAACATTGATATGCCCGGTAACTTTTATACAGTGGAGAAGGGGGGGTTCAGAAATAAGAAAATTTTAAGTGCGCCACATTATTTAATACCAATGTTTTACAAAGAAGATCTTAAATAAAATACAGTTCAACCCAAACGTTGCAGCCAAACAATGAAATTCTACTTACTTCCGAGGCTTCCAGAGTATTTGTGTAATTAAAAACCCAAAAAATTGACTAATAGACAGAATAAAATTCTAAAAGATTGAATTATGATGACAAAACTAGAAGCACTTTACAGGTAGACGGACTCCTTTAACAGGTCATAGTGTACCTACATCTGAGTCAGTAGCGTAGGACTCAATTATATGAATGATTGTTAAAAAAATATATATATCCAAAATCGTTCCATCATAGGGGAGATCTAGACCAAATATCTGCTGTCATCATTCTACATTGGGTAGAATGAGACAGACAGCAACCCAGTCCAAGATCCACCCCATGAGGTAAAAATGTGTGACGAAACCGCTAGAGACAAAATATAATCTCATCTCTCTTTTGTCTCCGCAAAGTTGGCTCACTGGATTGTACAAATAACAAAGAAATTTAGTTCATCTTGTATATTTTGATTATAAAACTTGAGAAAAATACCAAACAAGTCAGGGCCAAAATAGCAAGGCACTTTAAATAGGGCCAAAATAGCAAGGCACTTTAAATTTGACAGTAAAATTATCTTAAATAAGTGAAATGAAGGAAAACAAGTCGATGTAGTAAATATGCCGCAAAACCAGGGTTATGACGTCATACCTTATCTTGCGTTTACAAGAAATGTTGAAATTATACTGTGAAAACTTATATATGAAAAGATTACGTCTAAGTTATATTAAAAATTTATATATGAGGAAAAAAATTATAGTTAAGGCTTGCTCCTACCTTGGTCCTTGAATTATTTAATAATTATTGGTGTTTATTTGGTAAACCTGGAAGTGTTGTAGGTTTCCCGACATACTCCTGCTGTTCCGGCTTGCCCGCGCCTCCCCTACTGCCGCTTAGCACATCACGCTAGGGCAGCACATGGTCTCGAGTGTTGATGGTTCCTTGCCCCGAGCGTAAAACCCTGTGGAAAATGAAATGTTTCAGTTTCCTGGAATTCGTCAATTTTGCACGAAGTTCCCCTACACAGTAACTTAAATCGAGGACCCCATGTCGACTCAATAAAACAAAGTAGATTTAAACAGATGAACTAAAATAATCCTAACGTACCTCTCCCAGGGTTATAACTGGCCCGTCCGGCTTTCCACCAGCGTCCAGCCCAACTGTCCCGTCGCTGGAATTGACAGGGCTGTAGACAAAGGAGAAAACAATATATAGTTTTTATCCAACACGTGGTTAAAAGAAAAATATAAAAACGCCAACAATTCCCCACGTCCTTTGTCAAAAAAAGTACATTTCCCACGAAAAAATAATTACAATTTGGGAGGCAAATATTATCTTGAAGAGTACTCAAATAATAAAAAAAATGAAAAAAAAAATAAAATCGAACTTACCGATGCTCTTTCCGTACAAATGGCGTAGGCCGACTTAAATTCCCCTCAAAAGGGTGCGAGCGTCACTTCCGATTACGCCTAAAACACGACGGCTCACTCCTCACAGTCTCTGGGATATCTCCTACAATTCGCTGCAGTGCCAAAACCAAAAACAATGGCGATCCCAGAGCCTGTTGTCGACCCAACCAAATTTGTTAGCAAAGAGAGACAAAGCACTTAGTCGAGAATACCAGAATAATGAATTGGCCGGAAACCGTTTTGTAAATTTGGTGGGGAGTGGGGACGGTAAAACGCAATAGTACCAACCTAATCTTCCCGGTGAAATTCAAATAAAGGATGCAAACCTATTTATAAAAAACTTTTCCGCCAAAAATAAATCTCTACATTCAGTGGCAAGACTGGGAGAAAAACCCGGGGTTTTCAAAGTAACCAATGAGGTACAGCAATAGTTCTATACAGGTCTATAGGGGCAGCACCGACCAAGGGGATAGGAAGTACGTAAAACAAACCTTGAGGTGTTGTCGGATCTATTTCCACGGTTGAAATTTTTATAACAAGGACGTCGAGACACCCTCCATACACATTATTAATATTCGAACACTCAACCAATTCCCATATGAGTAAAGCTATACTGAGCGCAGAATTTAGTTGCACTCCAGTTACAGTCTTCGTCAAAAGTTTCCTTCGCTCTTTATAAATGTTTTCTCTAATATTCATATGGTTTAACGCCATTTTTGTAAAACATTTCTACAGTAATAAAGTTGTTTCTGAACCTGAACCCAAAAATACACACTGAACTATTGCTTAAAGGCACAAGAGTGTTCAGATGTTAACTCACACGATTTCGTTTATTCTTTTAGTCTTGGTTTTTATCCCTCGTTTATCTCCCATTTACAACAGTGCATAACTCGTATTTATTTTATCCTTTCCCTATCAAATTAATAAAGATATCAAAGTGGCGGAGCCTCGGTTGTTCCTGGTCGACCCAATTATGTTTTTGCACTATCAAAACTAGTTAATCCGTGAAGGATATGAGGTTCGGATTGTCCCAATATCCTCGAAATAAACGTAAGGGAATGAAATGTTCATCTAAATGTTTCCTTCCTGTTACTGAAACCATTTGTGATGCGGCAACGCCGCCATTCCCCAGCATAACAGCTGTTTAACTTTATGAACGTCAAGTGAATCACAAAATTCCACAGATAAAAACAAAACAATCAAAATTTTTATGTGATTTTCCCGAAGCCTGTGATCTTAAATTCCAATTACGATGTCCAGATAATGCGATGTGCGTAGTGTCCACAGTAATTCGATGGAATGCCTCCTTTTAAGGTAACTTCCTAGACCCTATATAACCTCCAAACCTAGCTCCATAAAATACCCTTACTTGTGTACAGAAAGACGAATCAAAGAGCCTTGATTATTTACCTAAATAAACAAATATGTAACGCTGCTTTAAACGAAAAAATGACACGTTACAAATAAAGCAATATGAGGGCGAGAACGAACCATTTCCCACCCCTATGAAATGCCGCGCAATTTCATTCATGAGAAGTAGGAGGGGGCAGTGGGCAAAGTTTAACTAGTGGTCTTTTATAGACGCCTTTGTTAGTTTTAACCACTGCAACCCTTGGAACCTTATCAGTTCCGTAGAATAATTCGGTAATTCGGCCAAGTGGCCAATCTAAAGGAGACGCATTTTCGTCTTTTATAAGCACGAGAGTACCAATAGTGACCGAGCTCATGCCCTCAAGCCACTTCGCTCTTTGCTGCAGCGTATGTAAATACTCGGATCTCCACCGTTTCCAAAAATCCTGTTGGATTATAACTAAAAGTTGCCACCTGTCCAATCTATTTAAAGGTATTTCTGTAAGATCGGGGTCTGACCCGGAGTAAGTACAGCTAAGTCGGTAGGGTCACTCGATAGTTCACACAGGGGACGCGAATTAAGAACACCCTCTACTTGCGCCAGAACGGTAACGAACTCTTCGTACGTTAGTAATTGTTTGCCAATCACACGCTTTAAATGAGTTTTAGTAGACTTAATGTTCGACTCCCAAAGCCCACCCATATGGGGGGCCCCAGGTGGGTTAAAATGCCACTCAATGGATTCTTGTTTTGCACAATCTTCGAATATTTTACGTAAGTATTTATCAGCAGAAACAAAATTCGTGCCACAATCTGTGTAAATGTGCTGAATTCTGCCTCTTCTAGCCATAAACCGGCGCAGAGCGGCCAAAAAGGCATCAGTAGACATATCCGAAACCAAGTCAATGTAAACGCATTTTACGACACAGCAAATAAATAGGCAAACGTAGGATTTAACTATCTTAAAACTACGCAATTTTGACGTTTTAATGTCAAAAGGGCCGCAGAAATCGATTCCTACTTGTGAGAAGGGTTTGGCTTGACATAATCGAAATTTGGGCAAATTTCCCATGGGGGTTGAAAAGCAATGGGGTTAGTTTTCCAACATGGAAGGCAACTGTGCAATATTTTGCGGACCACTCGTTTAGCAGCAAGGATCCAAAAGGATTGAAAAAATAAAAATAAAGTGGTCTGTAATCCGCAGTGTAAATAAGTGATATGTATATCTTTAATAAGCAATGTGGTAAAAATGCAATTATTAGGTAAAAGCAAGGGGTATTTTTTGTCAAAGCATAAATCCGAATGACTCAAGCGACCGCCTAAGCCCGTTTCAGCTTCCAAAAACGGATTTAACCTTTTTATTGCCCTATTGTTTATTGGCCTATTTTCTTGCAACAAACTAATTTCCTTTTTAAAATAAATAGATTGGAAATGTTTAATTATAAAAAGTAAAGCTCGATACAACTCAACATTCGTTAAATAGGGCTTCTTAATTTTATTTTTATTTTTAAAATTTTCAACAGCGCGAAAAAAAAATCCTACAATTCTTTTTATCGCGGATAGCGAACTATATTTTTCAAATAAATTATCAATAAAACTTTTTTGCACGAAAATCGTAAGGTTCAAACTATTAATCAAATTGCGTTTTTCTTTTTGTGATTCTTCGCATGAAGGCAAATTATATTTCGTAAATGACCAGGTATCTACAGGGTCATATAAAAAATCTGGACCTTTGGACCATTGAGTAAAATTTAAAAAATCGCTTGGGGACATCCCCCTTGACCCGCAGTCAGATATATTCATAGCTGAAGGGACATATAACCAATATTCGGGATTTATGCGTTCCTGAATGTAAGCCGCCCTATTCGCAACATAGGTTTTCCAGTTATGCGCAGAGCCTTTTATCCAATCTAACGCGCATTGGCTATCAGAAAACGCAAAAATATTTTCAAAAGTTATTTTACTTAAAAAAGTCTCATAAATAAAGGTTAAAAGTTTACAAAGTAAAACACAGCCGCATATCTCTAAACGGGGAATACTTTGTCTTTTAAGGGGAGCTAATTTTGATTTACCAGCCACAAAAAAATTCTGAATAGTATTATCCGAGTAGGTACACCGTATATAAACCACGCAGCAATAGCCAAGTTCACTGGCATCACTAAACCCTACTAATTGAGCTGTAGTATAGTAAAAAATATTTATTTTCCTAGGAATAGTAAAATTTTGTAAAAAAGAAAGTTCAGATTTAAATTTTTCCCATTTTGACAAAACTTCCAGGGGTACCTTTTCATCCCATTGAAGACCAACAGACCAACAATACTGTACCAGTGCTTTTCCATAAAAAGTAACTGGCGTCAAGAATCCGCATGGATCATACATTCTTGCCAGGTCACTAAGTATAGTTCTTTTGGTGCACACTGTATGTCTGCTGTCCTGAAAAGAGTAGAAAAAATGGTCATTTACTGGATTCCATTTTAAGCCCAGAATTTTTTGTATATTATCGCAATCTTGATCAAAAGATAAAGCATTGGTTTGAATATGGGATTGAGGCAGATCTTGTAATAATCGGGGGTCATTACTGGTCCATTTTCTAGCATCAAAGGTACCCTTTCCTAAGAGCTCAATTAGTTGATTTTTTAATAAAATCGCGTTTTTTAAATCGAAACTACCGGTCGTCACATCGTCAATGTACGTGGATTCCTTAAGCACCTGTGCAGCCAGGGGTAGTTCCGGGTAATCAGTGGCAAGTTGTAAAAGAGTTCGTATCGCAAGATACGGGGAGCATGAAACTCCAAAAAGTACAACGTTTATTTCGTAATCTGTGATAGGTTCATGTGGCGAAAAACGCCAAAGTATTCTTTGAAATTTATGTTGACTTGGGTCAATAGCAATTCTTCTGTACATTTGTTTCAAATCGCAAGTGAAACAAACTTCATGTAATCGAAATTTAAGAATAATAGCAACTAAATCTTGTTGCAATTTAGGCCCTGTATACACAGCAGAGTTAAGAGAGACCTTATTAGCCGCATGGCTAGAGGCGTCATACACAATCCTCATAGGGGTTGTTGAGGAGTTTTTTTTTAAAGACAGCATGATGACTGATGTAGAAAAAATTGTGCATCTCAGCATCCGAGGGCTGCGCAACTTTAGTCATATGCCCCTGGTCTATATAATCTTGCATAGCCTCGGAATAAATAGAATTAAAAGATTGATTAAAAAGTAATCGTCTTTCCAACGAAAAAAATCTGCGCAAAGCAAGAGTGCGCGTGTCTCCAAAATCGGGAGACGTGACTTTAAGCGGCATGGAGACGATGTAACGCCCCATGGAGTCCCTTTTAGTAGTTTCCTGAAAGTATGTTTCACAAAAAACGTCCTCTGGGGCAAAATGTTTTTTGCTAGGCACTTCCTCTACTTCCCAAAACTTTTGTAGCGTAGAATCAAGAGATTGATTTTCCGATAAAGTAAAAAAAGCGCTACTTTTTAGTGAACAAGAAGAGGTTTCTTTAACTTTACCTAGAAGCGTCCAACCGAAAGAGGTATTTATACAGACAGGTTTATCAGGGCCGTTATTTATTCTCCCGTCTTGTAAAATATAGGGAAAAATGTCATTTCCAAGTAAAAAATCGATTTTTTCCGATTTATTAAAATAGGGATCAGCCAAGGTTAAGTTATCGATAAAGTGCCAGTCCTGCAAGTTATAAGGAACTGATGGTTTATTATCACAAATTTTATCAATCACAAAAAATGGTGTATTTATTGAAAATAGAGGGTCCACTAGGGAGCCAATAGTACAATTTATGTAAAAATTAGCAGTCGAGTTCATTTGATCTAACCCCTGTAGGGTCATTTGTATTTTGCATTTAGGTAGACCTAATTTATTCGCGAAATTTTTTGTTATGAAACTGCTTTGGGCTCCAGAGTCCAAAATGCCACGGCCTACATGCCAATTATGATGATTAAGTAACATGCCAACAGTAGTGCTTTGCTGACCGCTAGAGATTTGCTGACCAGTGGAAGTGGGTTGACTTGTTGAGGTCAAAAATTGCTGACTCACGGGAATCCCAGGGAGTGCAGCGGATGTGCTATGAATAGCTAGTACCGAAGAATGAGTAGAATCAGTATAATTAGGGGTAGTATTATTCGTATAGTTATGAGTAGGTGACCCTTGCGCATTATTAGTTGCAAAGCATAAAAGAGAATGATGAAACTTGGCACAATGTAAGCACCTTTTTGTGGTCTTGCACCCGATCTGCGTGTGCGCAGACGCGAGGCAGTTGATACAAGCTCGTCGAGCTTTAATAATATCAAAACGCTCCTGAGGACATTTCTGCAAAAATGAAGGACACTGGAAAATAATATGTTTACCTTGACACAGTAGGCACGACAGGTTTTTATTATTGCTAGCATCAGTAGAGCTATTATTCTGTCGGTCTTCCGAGTTCACAAAAAATGTAGAACGGGTATTTCTATTATTAGAAGACGAAGAAAAAGTCGTAGAGCGCGTAATATTTTTACTTATTGTAGCGAGTTGAGGTTGAGGTTCCTTTTGAGGAAGAGCCTCAAGGGCAGTGCATTGCCTGGACACAAAACCTTTAAGAATATTGAATTTCGGTATTTCCGTGGACGCGTGTTCCTTTTCAAAGGCCTTTCTGGTCGAGTTGTCTAGCCGATCTAGGAACATCATAGTTAAAGTTTTTTAAAGCCGCTAAATTTTTCGTAAAGGTGTCGATTAAATTACGTAAACCTATTGCATTTTCAGATTTAAGGGGAGTAATATTTTCCATTTTTTTCCAGTGTGTCTCGGCCCTCAAGCGTTTATTATTATACCTATCGAAAAGAGTAGAATACGCAATATGGTAATTTTCGTTAGTTATCGGTATATCTGAAATAAGGTCCAAGGGAGGGCGTTCTAAGTAAGAAACTAAAATATTAAATTTTTCTAAATTAGTGGCCTTAGTAGAGGTGTGAACCATCGTATTAAACGTTTGTTGAAAGGTGGGAAATTGTTTTAAATCACCCTTAAATGGAACCAATTTCATTTTTGGAATCAAAGTATTTTCCGAGTGGCAAACGAACGTACTATTATGATCTGGGGAAGCTATCGAGAGATCCTCACTTGCTTTTTCAAACAGTTCATAGTGAATCGTTTGAATCTTGGGATTTTTGAAAAAAATCCTCAAAAAAAGCATTTTCAATGGCAACTTTTGCCGCATCCGTAGCAACCAAAGTAAGCACAGAATTATGGTGCTTTTCAAAGTCCTTTTCGAATTTTTTAAGCGATCTAAACCCCACCTTAAGTTTATTATGTAAGGAAGGATCAGTTTTTGCCTTTTCAGCAGTGGAAAAAAGGTATTTTAATTGTTCCATGGCTGTATTACGTAAAACCGTGGAACGGATAATTTTTTCCTGTGTTGTAGGCATTATGTAGCAAATTAATTATTAATATCTTAAATGAATAGATGGCAACTACCTATGTATAGGTATATTTATCAAAAATTTATTAACACAAAGACACCGCAGCAAAGCGAACGGCGAGAGGGCATAAAAACTGTGCGAATTTTTTATCACCAGCTGCAGATTTGATCTCGTGTTTTTTTATATATGTACTGGTCTTTTTAAAAGTATTTTAAAAGACGAAATTTAATATTATTTTTTAATATTTATCAATATATTATATATTTTAGTATTAATTAGCAATTAAATGCACGTAAATGCGTATATTTAAGTATTGAAAAATTTCTACACTTTGCAATAAGAAATTTATTTAGCAAATTAAGTCCTTAAAATTCCAAAAAACTGGATGATTTTAACAGGATTGAACATATCCAGGAGCGAAGGACCAAAATGAAAGGGTAGGGTTAAGGTTATTTCAGCATGGAGGGTATAAACTAGGGTACGCGTGGTTCCAATCCTGTTTGAATCCTGGTTCTTGGGTTCAAGACACTCAATAGTAATAAACGAAAAAATTTAAGTTAAAAAGCAAGCTCGACTTACCTATTATTCCAGGAACGTAAATTCTGGAAGGAAACCGGCACTATCACCCGCGTGGGTATTGTTCAGAAAAACCGCAAGGTTAAAAATTGTGACGTATATGTCGATATATGAACGACGGCTGTGGTCATGAGTGTGTGTGTGTTCTCGATGCTTCCTTGTTTTCGCACAGCGCGCAGCGGCTCGCGCGCCGGTGGTTTCCACACAGTCCATTCTTCAGTGCAGAAGGAAGTAGGGGTAGAAAGGGTGGAAACACCTAATAAGGGATGCAAGGAAAAGTGCGTCGAGCTTGATAATTATTTAGAGTAAAATTAAATTAAACGCGCAAATTTCTATTTGCAATAGTGTAGTAAAATTAACTAGAAAAACAAAAAAAAAATAATAATAATAAATTCTAAAAACTTCCCAAAAACGTTACAAACAAAAATAAAGCAATATGAGGGCGAGAACAAACCAAAATGTAATAAAAAATATTTTATTTTTAATTCCATAAAAATATTTGTATAAGCTCACAAATTTAGAAATAAAATTTTTCATATCTTTGTGGCGTCCATTGTATATACAAAAAATTTTGACGTTGTAACATCCCTAAATATTTCTGTTAACTTGTGACATCCAGCAATGTTGCCAATGTTTCATAAAAATAACAGATGTAACAAGTACCTCTAAAAAAATAAGAAATATACACTGGATGTCACGAGGAAACAAATAACAAATAAAATATACAATCTCACAAATGTGTGCAAATATGTTACAGGTATATGTATGCAAATAAGAAAAATATACACTGGATGTCACGGAGAAGAAAATAACAAATAAAATATACAAGCACGTTATTGATGTCATAATAGGCTTACAAGATGAATATACGGCAAGGACTGAAAAAAATACTCTGCTAATATATGGGCACCTACGCTCACACTAGGTACTTTAATTATAGTGTACTTGTATTAATAATGTCACTACTATATTTGTGACAAGTGGTATCTCTACCATATATGTCACAAGGTTTGTTATTTAGTGCCCTTGTGACTGAGGGATTTAGGGGAATATGAAAATTCTTGCCGCTTCTCGAGCGTGATAGGGCTCTCCTTGCGAGTGCGCATACCCGTAAAAAAAAAAATTAAGTATAAAGAATCCACACTTATACATGTATTTTATATAAGAAAATATATTAACAGGAATAGAGGTTATTGCTATAAATAATTAAATAATTGAGAGAGTTGACCTAGGGGCCATAAGAAATAGACCTTATAGGCCGTAGAGAGTTGGCCTTATGGGCCATAAAGCGTAACCACCATAGTGAGGTTTTACTTAAGTATGTTAAGTAGGGACAACATTATTTCAGTGGTGTACTGGGTTCGTAGGGACCACGTATTTCAGTGGTGTACTAGGTGTGTTTAGTAGGGACCACGTATTTCAGTGGTATACCCAGACTCAAATACCTTTCGTTTGACCACACAAACCATGTTTTGACCTAAATTCTAATTTTTTAAATTTACCCCAACCTTTTTTTTTAAACTAAAATGTATTTGTTTAACTCCAGACTCAATTACCTTTCGTTTAATAACACACAAGCCATATTTTCATTTAAACTCTAATTTTTGACATTTACCCCACCCTTTTTTTTAAATAAACTAAAATGCATTTTGTTTAACTGCAGACTCAATTACCTTTCGTTCGATATCACACACGCCATATTTTCACATAAACTCCAATTTTTAAAATCTACCCCCACCCTTTTATTTGGCTTGCGTTGGGTGGATTTTGTTCATTTTTAAATGGGACCATCTCGACCCAAGACCCAACCTAGGTACCAAATTTCATTCAAATCGGGCAATTTGATGTTAAAAAAACTCGTCAGATTAAATTTTATCTGACTAGATTTAAAAATTCCTTATCTATTCAACTTAACTTTAGTTAAATTTAGATGAAAAATTCACAGTTTGTAGGTCAAATTAGATAAAAGTTGTCCGTTTTTGTATGTCACTCCCATTATCTTTTTGGACTCAGACTTCAGTTTTTATCAGTCCCAATTTTTACTTTCCTAGTTCGTGCAGCAAAAGCTAGGAAAGGTATTATGTTCGATGGATTTTTTTTTAAGATAACTTAGAAATATTTTGTGACATTTGTTTGTTTGTATGTATGTTTATCCGGTTCGGTTCGGTTCTTCGGACTTTTGAAAAACCTGTAGCTGCACATTAAAATCGGCTTACTATATCGAAATGGCTTTTCTGCCTTTTACCTTGAAATTTTTTATCTTACGTACAGCCATCTGAAAAACGCAGTCGTTCTGGGTGTTTAGGTCGCTTTATTTTTTTTCAAATCAGATTTAATTAATTTCTGAAAACTCCATTACCAGAATAAAAATTGTGGGGAAATAACAAGTTTTAAATAAAAGTTTTCGTATTTTGTAATTTCTTATTTTTGACACGCTTTTATTAGCTTCACCTGTATGTTTGTAGGTAGGTATGTATGTTTGTAACAGACTCCTTTGGACTAGATTTTGACCTACTTTAAACGAACAGATTTAATTTAAACTTTGTACACTTATCAAGAACCGGTGACAATACAATAATTTTCCATTCCAATTTGGGGGTACTTCGGGGACCCGTCCCCCCTCAAGCCTAAGAATTTTGCAAAAACGAACAAATTTGATTTAGACTTTGTATACACTTATCAAGAACCGGTGACAACGCCAAGATTAATAATTTCGCAGACATTTTTCATATATTTCAGGAATAAAACAATAAAATAGGTTAAAATACGGCTTAATGAGGTCTCGCTCCCCTCCCCACAAGAAATATTCCTTATTAAGTTTTTCTCATTATCCTGATCAGGATAATTTATTTTTATTATTACTAGTATTATTGTGAAAATAAATCATCGATATACTGGCAACATACACTAAGTCAAAAATGTAGTTTTGAGAAAATCGCATTTTAAGAAGTTTTGAAATTAGGAACAACATTTTAGATTTGATTTCTTTGAGAAACTCCTGAATTTTACATTATTTATGCATTGAATATTGGAGAACGTATGTAAGTACCTATGTAAAAAAAGTAATATTTTATAGATTTTGTGAAGTCTGTGATTTAATGTATTTTTTAAATTTGGTTGTAACGGCCAGGTTTCACCATGGCTCAATAACTAAAAAAAATGACTTTGAGTGTATTTTGTCAGTATACCGACGTAATATAGTTAATTAAAAAACACGATTTCACAGCACATTAAACTAAAAAGTAAAAAATAAATATAGTTAAAAAAACTAAAAAACACGCTTCAAACTAAACAGTTAAAAATAAGTGTGGATGTCACAGAGAGACGAATTTAAATCGAAGTATACATACTCAACTCAGCCCAGGGCTCGCCGATTGCGGACCGGCCGTTTGCAAAAATAGAATACCTACAGGGGCGCCCACTACGGGGTAGTAAGGGGCTAGGGCTAAGGTCACTCATCGTCAAGCAAGCTTTACAGGTAGCGAAGCCTAACTCTGATTTTATATTTTTTGGTTATAATTTTTGACATGTTTTCCTCGGTTTCGCATCATATCAAAAATAATAACCAAAAAATAGAAAGCTTGACGTTAGCTTCGCTTCCTATAAAGCTTGCCTTTACGATGAGTGTCCTTAGCTAGGGCCCTTCCAAGACGTAAACAGAGAGGTGCGAAGCACCCCCAAGCATAGTCACATAGAAACTGATTACTAATCGGCTTTGCTCGGTACACAAAAAATGGCCGATATTCCAGTAAAATCTATGACTACAGTACCTAGATTTAAAAAAAAAATCTAGATAATCTGGACTAGGTACTTACCTATGTTCAGCGAATTTTTGATAAATTATGTAGCTCTATACCTAGCTGGATATGTTTTATTTACTGACGCTGGCGCCACTTTGGCAGAATTAAGGCCCTTAATTATTATGCAAATAATGTAAAATAAAAATATAAGATTTTCATTATTCAGTCTAGCAATTTATTCCCATTTTCTTTTCTTTTATATCTATATTTTTTTTCCAATTCGGCTAACCCATATGTTACTTTTTTTTAGGTACCTAAATTATTCTTCTGAATTTTTCTTATATGTGCTACTCCTTGGAATAAATAAATAAATATATTAGAGGCGCAATTAGGGGGGGGGGGGTTCTATAAAATCGGTTAAGCAGTTTCTGAACTCGTTTCCTCTACAGGGTGGGCCAAAAAAACCTGTTTTTTTTTTATTATAACTTTTGAACTATACAATCGATATTAATGGGACAAACTGCAATTGCCACAGAATTAATCAGAGTTTTGACTAATTTATCATTTTTTGTGTGCCATCTCAAAATCCAAGATGGCGGACGAAATTAAAATGTACGTTTCAAAGATGCTCGTTTATTCTTGTGTTGCGAATATGTTCTAATTATTTTTTTAAATTACATAGTAAGAAAGCTGCGTTCTTGCCTAGCATGACAAGGTACGATTCAGCAAAATTGGTTCAACCATTGTTTTGCATATTATACGATTGCTTGCCAATCATGTCTGCATTTATTTACTTTTAAATTCATTACTACTGAACCGATGTTAGTGGAAATAAACAACATCCTGGTGAGAATTGATTGCTTTTTATTACAAGCTTTTATTTAGCTTCAGATGTTCTGTCTATCTATCTAACTATCTATCAAATCTTGTGAAGCGTTTTTGACACACTTCCCATTATCCGATTTGGATGAAATTTGGTACACACATAGTGGTCCCATGACAATACAACACTAAGAAAAAAATATCCTCCCACCACTACCATCACCCCTTCTATAGAAAAATGTGTTTTCGACACACTTCCCGTTATCCGATTTGGATAAAATTTGGTATACATATAGTGATCCGATGACAATACAATATTAAGAAAAAAATATCCTTCCACCCCTACCCCCACCCCCTTTTATAGAAAAAAGAGTTTTTGACACACTTACCATTATCCGATTTGGATGAAATTTGGTATTCACATAGTGGTCCGATGACAATACAACATTTTAAAAAAATATCCTCCCACCCCTACCCCCACCCCCTTCCATAGAAAATGCGTTTTTAACACCCTTCCCATTATCCGACTTGGATGAAATTTGGTATACATATAGTGATCCGATGACAATACAATATTAAGAAAAAAATATTCTTCCACCCCTACCCCCACCCCCTTTAATAGAAAAATGAGTTCTTGACACACTTACCATTATCCGATTTGGATGAAATTTGGTATTCACATAATGGTCCGATGACAATACAATATTTAAAAAAATATCCTAACACCCCTACCCCCACCTCTTTCCATAGAAAATGCGTTTTTGACACCCTTCCCATTATCCGATTTCGATGAAATTTGGTATACATATAGTGGTCCGATGACAATACAACCTTGAAAAAAAAATCTTACCAATCCTACCCCCACCCCCATCTATAGAAAAGAAAAATGCGTTTTTGACACACTTCTCATTATCCGATTTGGATGAAATTTGGTATACATATAGTGGTCCGATGACAATACAACAATAATAATAAAAAATGTGCTCCCTACCCCCCACCCCCTTCCATAAAAAATGCGTTTTTGACACACTTTACTTCAAATGACTTTTATAAAATTTGGTATATGCATAAAGGTCCGATGGCAATACAGCCCAAACAAAAAATATATTTCTACCTCCACCCTCTCCTTCCCCCAATATAAAAATGAGTTTCCAAACAACTCACGATCAGCGATTTCATTATAATCTAGAATAAACTCTTCTGTTCTGTTATTGAACAAATATTTTCATTTAATAGAGTAGATAGCTGAGACTAAAAAGTAGGAAATAAATTGGTAAAAAATTTTTTTTAAGTCACAAGCTTTTATAAAATGCACTAATAATTAAAAAATAATTTTCTAACTTTCTAATATTATCATAATAATAAAAGCGATGGCCGCAAATCAAAGCATAAGTTAATCTAAATTTGTGATCTAAACACTTAAAGAATATTCAACATAGCAGGTCATCAAAGATATGTTTGATGTGCCGCAATGTTATGCCATTGCCATACCTATGTCAGAGAAATGCTGGGGTATCTTGGGTCGGTTTGGGTGGGTTTGGTACCTCTTCATTTTTCTGCTAGATTGATTCTTGCAAATAGTGATATTTAATTGATACGGATATCTTATCGTGCTAACATCGTCAAAATTTCGATCAGTCGGCCATCGCTTTTCATATTATGATAATATTAGAAAGTTAGAAAATTATTTTTTAACTTTTAGTGCATTTTATAGAAGCTTGTGACTTAAAAAAAAATATTACCAATTTATTTAAGATCATGAACAAAGTTATCACCCTCTTAAATTTTAAGATGGTGGATAGAATTATTCTTGATTCTTTAAAATGGCGTGTTTATTCTTATTTTCCGAAAATGTTTTAGATTTTTTTAATCTATGAAAAAGCACTACTTTTTCCCCACACAACGAGGTAAACATTATTAAAATCAGTGTGGTGGTTCTCAAAATATCTATTTTTGTTTCAACCATTGTTTTAGAGATTATACGATTGTATTGCCAATCCTGTATGCATTAATTTTCTTATAAATTCTACCAATTTTAGTGAAACACAAAAAATCGTGGTAAGAATTGATTGCTCTTTAAAGATTATAATCGAAATTTGCCGCCATCTTAGAATTTAAGATGTCGGACAGAAATTGCAAATGCAATCGCATAACTTGTAAAACAATTGTACAAAATCAGATTTTGTGAGAACTACTTCTATTTTATTAAATTGTACTTTATTAAGCGGGATAAAAGTAGTACTTTCCAATAAATTAATAAAAAAAACTAAAACATTTTCGAAAAATAAGAATAAAAGTGCCTCTTTGAAGGATCAAGTATGGTTCTGTCCAACATCCTAACTTTTAGGATGGCGACAAATTTCGATTATAACCTTGAAAGAACAATCAATTCTCACCATCATTTTTCTTATTTCACTAAAATCGGTTTGGTAATAATGATTTATAAGGAAATGAATGCAGACAGGGTTGGCAATGCAATCGTATAATCTGTAACACAATGACGAAAACAGAAATAGGTTTTTTGAGAACCAATACACCGATTTTGCTAATTTGTACCTTGTTGTGCGCGGGAAAAGTAGTGCTTTTCTATAAATTAAAAAAAAAACTAAAATATTTCCAGAAAATAAGAATAAACCCACCATTTTTAAGAATCAAGTATGATTCTGTCCTCCATCTTAAATTTTAAGATGGCGATAAATTTTGATCATGATCTTTAAAAAACAATCAATTCTCACCAGGATGTTTTTTATTTCATCAAAGTCAAAGGTTCAGTAATAATAAATTTGTAAGGAAATAAATGCAGACATGATTGGCAAGGCAATCGTATAATTTTCAAAACAATGGTTGAAACAAAAATATTTTTTTTAGAACCATCAAACCGATTTTGCTGATTCATACCTTGTGCGTGGCAAGAACGCAGCTTTTCTACTAATTTAAAAAAATAATTCAAACGTGTTTGCAACATAAGAATAAACCAGCATCTTTAAAGGGTACATTAACGCTGACAAATAATTATAATTAGTCAAAACTTTGATTAATTCTCTGCCAAGCGCAGTTTGTCCCATTAAAATCGATGGTATAGTTCAAAAGTTATAATGAAAAAAAATTGTGCGGTTTTTTTGGCCCACCCGGTATATATGTATTGATTGATTTATAAGAATTCTAATTTAATTCAGCAGATTTGTTTTTGTAAAAAAATCACTGAATAGAGTTAAAAATATACTATAATAAATCAGTACGTTTTGACGTAGATAGATTAAAATTTAGTGCTCTTTTTACTCATCTGACTTTAACTACGTGGTAAAAAGGAGGACGGAGATAGCAATTCACAAAGAGTATCAAGTCCCTATCCAACTCCGTTAGTTAATTCACTTTTGCTCTGAGGTACATGAAGAAATATTTATTTATATTTTATATTTATGTTCCCAGTTAGCTAGCTAACATTATTATGCTAACATTTTTAAATATTTTTACAAAGATGCAAGTCAAGTGATTCGCTGGACCACATAGCAACAGCCGCCCCAAAATGAAAAATAAACCAAATTTAATTAATAAAATAGGCATAATGCAAGGTTGTCGCTTTGACGGATGTTACAAGTGCGTGCAATTAAGATGAAAATATACATTGGATGTCACAGAGTGATGAATATCAATTGGATCGATTCTTGAATATACTCGCGCCAATATACACGGAAATTTTGGCGTCAAATTTTTTTTTTAATTTTGCTGTATTCTTCATCAGACTCACGGTATGCTATGACATCCATTTAATTTAGGTACACCCGGGCCCTCCCCATCAGGACTGTACCAAAAACGTTGTGACATCCGAATTTGGATGTCACGGCGTCGGAGGATGTCACAAGATATCTAAAATTTTTACTACGCCTGGATGTCACAACGATCAGCGGATATCTATATATATATATATATATATATATATATATATATATATAGATATCCGCTGATCGTTGTGACATCCAGGCGTAAAAATTTTAGATATCTTGTGACATCCTTCGACGCCGTGACATCCAAATTCGGATGTCACAACGTTTTTCCATGTTTTTGGTACAGTCCTGTTGGGGAGGGCCCGGGTGTACCTAAATTAAATGGATGTCATAGCATACCATGAGTCTGATGAAGAATACAGCAAAATTTTTAAAAAATTTTGACGCCAAAATTTCCGTGTATATTGGCACAAGTATATTCAAGAATCGATCCAATTGATATTCATCACTCTGTGACATCCAATGTATATTTTCATCTTAATTGCACGCACTTGTAACATACGTCAAAGCGACAACCTTGCATTATGCCTATTTTATTAATTAAATTTGGTTTATTTTTTATTTTGGGGCGGCTGTTGCTATGTGGTCCAGCGATTCACTTGACTTGCATCTTTGTAAAAATATGTAAAAATGTTAGCATAATAAATAATGTTAGCTAGCTTATTGGGAACATAAATATAAAATATAAATAAATATTTCTTCATGTACCTCAGAGCAAAAGTGAATTAACTAACGGACTTGGATAGGGACTTGATACTATTTGTGAATTGCTATCTCCGTCCTCCTTTTTACCACGTAGTTAAAGTCAGATTAGTAAAAAGAGCGCTAAATTTTAATCTAGCTACGTCAAAACGTACTGATTTATAATAGTATATTTTTAACTCTATTCAGTGATTTTTTTACAAAAACAAATCTGCTGAATTAAATTAGAATTGTTATAAATCAATCAATACATATATACCGGGTGGGCCAAAAAAAATCGCACAATTTTTTTTCATTATAACTTGTGAACTAGACCATCGATTTTAATGGGACAAACTGCGCTTGGCAGAGAATTAATCAAAGTTTTGACTAATTATAATTATTTGTCAGCGATCTCAAAATCCAAGATGGCGGACAATATTAAAATGTACCCTTTAAAGATGCTGGTTTATTCTTATGTTGCAAACACGTTTGAATTATTTTTTTTTAATTAGTAGAAAAGCTGCGTTCTTGCCACGCCCAAGGTATGAATCAGCAAAATCGGTTTAGTGGTTCTAAAAAAATATTTTTGTTTCAACCATTGTTTTGAAAATTATACGATTGCCTTGCCAATCATGTGTGCATTTATTTCCTTACAAATTTATTACTACTGAACCTTTGACTTTGATGAAATAAAAAACATCCTGGTGAGAATTGATTGTTTTTTAAAGATCATGATCAAAATTTATCGCCATCTTAAAATTTAAGATGGCGGACAGAATCATACTTGATTCTTAAAAATGGTGGGTTTATTCTTATTTTCTGGAAATATTTTAGATTTAATTTATAGAAAAGCACTACTTTTCCCGCGCACAACAAGGTACAAATTAGCAAACTCGGTGTATTGGTTCTCAAAAAACCTATTTCTGTTTTCGTCATTGTGTTACAAATTATACGATTGCATTGCCAACCCTGTCTACATTCATTTCCTTATAAATCATTATTACCAAACCGATTTTAGTGAAATAAGAAAAATGATGGTGAGAATTGATTGTTCTTTCAAGGTTATAATCGAAATTTTCCGCCATCCTAAAAGTTAAGATGTTGGACAGAACCATACTTGATCCTTTAAAGAGGCACTTTTATTCTTATTTTTCGAAAATGTTTTAGTTTTTTTTATTAATTTATTGGAAAGTACTACTTTTCTCCCGCTTAATAAAGTACAATTTAATAAAATCGGCGAAGTGGTTCTCACAAAATCTGATTTTGTTCAATTGTTGTATTGGCAATTTCTGTCCGACATCTTAAATTCTAAGATGGCGGCAAATTTCGATTATAATCTTTAAAGAGCAATCAATTCTTACCACGATTTTTTGAATTTCACTAAAATTGGTAGAATTTATAAGAAAATTAATGCAGACAGGATTGGCAATACAATCGTATAATCTCTAAAACAATGGTTGAAACAAAAATAGATATTTTAAGAACCGAACCGAACCGAACCGAACCGAACACTGATTTTAATAATTTTTACCTCGTTGTGTGGGGAAAAAGTAGTGCTTTTTCATAGATTAAAAAAAATCTAAAACATTTTCGGAAAATAAGAATAAACACGCCATTTTAAAGAATCAAGAATAATTCTATCCGCCATCTTAAAATTTAAGATTGCAATAACTTTGATCATGATCTTAAAAAAGCAATCAATTCTCACCAGGATATTGTTTATTTCCACTAACATCGGTTCAGTAGTAATAAAGTTATAAGTAAATAAATGCAGCCATGATTGGCAAGCAATCGTATAATATGCAAAACAATGGTTGAACAAAAATATTTTTTTATAGAACCACTGAATCAATTTTGCTGAATCGTACCTTGTCGTACCTGGCAAGAACGCAGCTTTCTTACTAATTTCCGATTTGGAAAAAATATAGATATAAAAGAAAAGAAAATAGGAATAAATTGCTAGACTGAATAATGAAAATCTTATATTTTTATTTTATATTATTTGCATAATAATTAAGGGCCTTAATTCTGCCAAAGTGGTGCCAGCGTCAGTAAATAAAACATTATTCTTATGTTGCAAACACGTTTGAATTATTTTTTTTTAATTAGTAGAAAAGCTGCGTTCTTGCCACGCCCAAGGTATGAATCAGCAAAATCGGTTTAGTGGTTCTAAAAAAAATATTTTTGTTTCAACCATTGTTTTGAAAATTATACGATTGCCTTGCCAATCATGTGTGCATTTATTTCCTTACAAATTTATTACTACTGAACCTTTGACTTTGATGAAATAAAAAACATCCTGGTGAGAATTGATTGTTTTTTAAAGATCATGATCAAAATTTATCGCCATCTTAAAATTTAAGATGGCGGACAGAATCATACTTGATTCTTAAAAATGGTGGGTTTATTCTTATTTTTTGGAAATATTTTAGATTTAATTTATAGAAAAGCACTACTTTTCCCGCGCACAACAAGGTACAAATTAGCAAACTCGGTGTATTGGTTCTCAAAAAACCTATTTCTGTTTTCGTCATTGTGTTACAAATTATACGATTGCATTGCCAACCCTGTCTACATTCATTTCCTTATAAATCATTATTACCAAACCGATTTTAGTGAAATAAGAAAAATGATGGTGAGAATTGATTGTTCTTTCAAGGTTATAATCGAAATTTTCCGCCATCCTAAAAGTTAAGATGTTGGACAGAACCATACTTGATCCTTTAAAGAGGCACTTTTATTCTTATTTTTCGAAAATGTTTTAGTTTTTTTTATTAATTTATTGGAAAGTACTACTTTTCTCCCGCTTAATAAAGTACAATTTAATAAAATCGGCGAAGTGGTTCTCACAAAATCTGATTTTGTTCAATTGTTGTATTGGCAATTTCTGTCCGACATCTTAAATTCTAAGATGGCGGCAAATTTCGATTATAATCTTTAAAGAGCAATCAATTCTTACCACGATTTTTTGAATTTCACTAAAATTGGTAGAATTTATAAGAAAATTAATGCAGACAGGATTGGCAATACAATCGTATAATCTCTAAAACAATGGTTGAAACAAAAATAGATATTTTAAGAACCGAACCGAACCGAACCGAACCGAACACTGATTTTAATAATTTTTACCTCGTTGTGTGGGGAAAAAGTAGTGCTTTTTCATAGATTAAAAAAAATCTAAAACATTTTCGGAAAATAAGAATAAACACGCCATTTTAAAGAATCAAGAATAATTCTATCCGCCATCTTAAAATTTAAGATTGCAATAACTTTGATCATGATCTTAAAAAAGCAATCAATTCTCACCAGGATATTGTTTATTTCCACTAACATCGGTTCAGTAGTAATAAAGTTATAAGTAAATAAATGCAGCCATGATTGGCAAGCAATCGTATAATATGCAAAACAATGGTTGAACAAAAATATTTTTTTATAGAACCACTGAATCAATTTTGCTGAATCGTACCTTGTCGTACCTGGCAAGAACGCAGCTTTCTTACTAATTTCCGATTTGGAAAAAATATAGATATAAAAGAAAAGAAAATAGGAATAAATTGCTAGACTGAATAATGAAAATCTTATATTTTTATTTTATATTATTTGCATAATAATTAAGGGCCTTAATTCTGCCAAAGTGGTGCCAGCGTCAGTAAATAAAACATATCCAGCTAGGTATAGAGCTACATAATTTATCAAAAATTCACTGAACATAGGTAAGTACCTAGTCCAGATTATCTAGATTTTTTTTTAAATCTAGGTACTGTAGTCATAGATTTTACTGGAATATCGGCCATTTTTTGTGTACCGCGCAAAGCCGATTAGTAATCAGTTTCTATGTGACTATGCTTCAGGGTGCTTCGCACCTCCCTGTTTACGTCTTGGAGGTGCCCTAGCTAAGGACACTCATCGTAAAGGCAAGCTTTATAGGAAGCGAAGCTAACGTCAAGCTTTCTATTTTTTGGTTATTATTTTTGACATGTTTTCCTCGGTTTCGCATTGGCGGTTCTGTTTTATTTTGAAGATGTTGTTTTACACAGTATGAAGGTACCTAAACTATATATATATTTATGTAAATAAAAAGTTATGCTGCAAACTATCTTGAAACTGTATCATTATTAAATAGATCTTTAGACTGTGTTAAAACCACATTTTTAAAATAACAACGAGCCGCCAATGCGGAACCGAGGAAAACATGTCAAAAATTATAACCAAAAAATATAAAATCAGAGTTAGGCTTCGCTACCTGTAAAGCTTACTTGACGATGAGTGACCTTAGCCCTAGCCCCTTACTACCCCCGTAATGGGCGCCCCTGTATGTATTCTATTTTTGCAAACGGCCGGTCCGCAATCGGCCAGCCCTGGGCTGAGTTGAGTATGTATACTTCGATTTAAATTCGTCTCTCTGTGACATCCACACTTACATAATTATGTTTTCGTTTTATTTGTGACCCCGCGTAGAAATCGAGCAAAAGCTGTTCCGGCAAAGTGTTTTTTTTTGTTTTTAATCAAAGTTTATTGAATTTAAAGGTAAGTAACATTTCAGCCGATATTTGACCTACCTAAAACTCTACTTCGGAATGGAATGAGCTACGAATCTCAAACTTTGCACAGTCGTAGATCTCCATGGAGTTAACAACCCCTCCAAGTTTCATGAAATTCCATAAAGTAGTAAAGTACTTCCAGACATGCTACAAAGCTGAAATTTGGCAGACTGATAGAAATTATGACCAAACCCCTGGAAAAAATAATAAAACCCCAAAATTTTAATTTACTCCCCTCCCCTATACATTTGAAGTTATGTAAAAGTAGCATCGCCCATTTCCAGAAATGCTAGAGAGTTGAGCTTTGGTAGACTGATAGGACCTATGATAAAACTATAGGAGAAAATCAAAAAACCCCAAAATTTTAATTTACTCCCCTCCCCTATACATTTAAAGTTATGTAAAAGTAGCATTGCCCACTTCCAGAAATGCTAGAGAGTTGAGCTTTGGAAGACCGATAGTAACTATGATAAAGTTATAGAAAAAAATTAAAACACCCCAAAATTCTAATTTACTTCCTTCCCCTATAAATGTAAAAGTATATAAAAGTAACACTGCCCACTTCCAGAAACGCTAGAGAGCTGAACTTTTTAAGACTGAAAGACAATATATGAAAAAATTAAAACACCCCAAAATTCTAATTTACTTCCTTCCCCTATAAATGTAAAATTATGTAAAAGTAACACTGCCCACTTCCAGAAACGCTAGAGAGCTGAACTTTTTAAGACTGAAAGACAATATATGAAAAAATTTAAAAACTCTAACATTTTAATTTACTTCCCTCTCCTATAAATGTCAATTTATATTAAACTAACATTGCCCACTTCCAGAAACGCTAGAGAGCTGAGCATTGGAATGCTGATAGAAATTATGATAAAACCATGGGAAAAAAATTAAAAAGTCCAATATTTTCATTTACTCTCCTCCCCTATAAATGTAAAGTTATGTAAAAGTAAGATTACCCACTTCCAGAAACGCTAGAGAGCTGAGCATTGGAAGACTGATAGGAACTATGATAAAACTATAGGACAAAATTTAAAAACACGACAATTTTAATTTATTTCCCTCCCCTATACATGTAAAAGTAACATTGTGCACTCTCAGAAATGCTAGAGAGCTGAGCTTTGGAAGGCTGATGGGAACTACGATAAAACCATGGAAAAAATTAAAAAACCTCAAAAATTTATGTAAGGCATTGCAAAAATTTTGAACAATATTCCGCATATTGGGGGCGATTCTTCACAATTTGAAAAAATCTGACACAATTTGACATGCCAGATTTTAACCTTAAATCTTGACAACATTGCATCAATTTTCTAAGGATAAATACGATACAATGCAATGTAGAATTCAAATAAGGCATTGGCATAATTTTAATCTGATTTAAGACAAAACAACTTACGGCGACATGCGTGAATCTCATTAATTTGCTTGAAAAATAATAATCTATTAAAATTATAAACACTATTGGCCCTATTATGATAATTGATAATCCGTCCACCTGCGAAACAAGGCCACCAACGACAAGAGGTTTGATTTGAATGATATAATAATAACAATAAAAAATTTTTCAAAATATAGATTTTTAAAATGTAAAACCAAGACAAGAAAAAACTTATTTTTGACGAAATATGCAGAGAACATTAGGGGCCGGTTTCTCAATAGAGGATTACCCCTGACCCGTGGATTATCTTTAATAGCTGTATTTTTTTGGCATGTGGTAAATATGTCAGCCAACTATTTTTTAACCCACGGGTCAGGGCTAACCCTCTATTGAGAAACCGGCCCTTAGAGACTCAACAAACAAGATATATTGAAGCTACCTAGGTACTATACTGTTACAAAGATACGAACCCTTCAACATCTTCAAAACGATTGTTTGCACATTTTATTCAAAACAAACCAACTAACATTTTTAAATTTAACTAATTTTGTTGGACACTAAACCCTAGATGCACCGTAAACACATTTCTTGGATTAGTCACTTAATCGCGATTAAGTCCTTGTTGCTCACATAAAACAACAATAATGGATTAGCTATGCCTTCTTACGGTACATCTAGGGGTAAGCCTTTTGCGCAAAAAACTATAGTATATAATTTACAACAAAATATTGATTTAAATCATATATCTCTCAGTGCAGATTGTGGGTAATACTTCATTGGCGTCCGTAAACTAAGAACTTTTTTAAAAATCACTACAAATATTTTTTGTTTTTTACAATTTTTTGAAATGTATTTAGTAATTTATTAGGAAAATTAACTTTGTCTTCCAACAATTGATAATCAAATAGATACAATTTCACTCTCAATGAGCCAGTGGCATCCATCAATGTGGGCGATTTACAGAAATCCTCGAAAAATCTATTGATTTTTTACATTTTCATTGTATTTTCAACAAAAAAGTTCTTTCAATCAATCTTTTTAATTTTGCAATTGTCATAAAAACTAAGTGCTGCAAGAAAACACTGATATTACACTTTATTAGGAAGACCAAATTTCTTTTTTAGCAATGTATCATTTATAATTATTTCTAACGGTGTATAAATTTTAATTATACTACGTGATAGACAATAAAATTTTCTTTTAAATGATTAGACCGAAGGTCGTCATAGGTTATACCTTCCCCCTATATGGGATTTCCTGACAGATAGATATATTTTTGTTGCTATTGGAATGTAGTTTAATGTTTTACTTGTTTGCCACATTGTCAACTACAGCCTACATCTAGGGTGGAGAGGGGGACAAAAGTGGTCAAAGTAAGAAACTCATAACGAATAAAGCTTATAGAAAATTACATTTTCTTTCATAAAAATAGGTCGATGATCTTCCGCGTGGTCTTTTAAAGAAAAACCGATTTTTGTGAAAGTTACATTTTTGGAAAGAAAGCGTTATCTTCTATAAGTTTTATTCTTTGGCCACTTTTTCCTGGGTGGTCTTCCGCCCCTCTAGGTATAACGACGAACATAACTGGAGACAATTTGTAAAAATCGCCAAAAATCAGTATTATTTATAATACATACTGCCGTTCCTAAGAAGAAAATTTTATTTTCTAAATAGTGGCAGAAATTATTTTTGCCTAGAGAACTTCATTTTCAAAAAAAATATTCTGCCGTCGCTAAAAAGATTGTCGCATGTAGAAATTCTATGTTTTGAGAAAATCAGGTTATATATAATTTTGAAATAAAAAGCAAAAAATTAAAACCTTCACTTTTATTTTAAAATTATAAGAAAATAAAAAAGTATAAAACTAAACCCGTTTTTCTCAAGACGTAAAATTGCTACTAATTTTCTTAAAAATTAATTATTCTTGTACTCTTTTCGAAAATAAAATTTTCTTTTAAATAATGCACAGATTAATTATGTAAAGATAATTGATGATTCATATGTGAGTGGGTCTTGCAGCCCTTCCACTGCGACCACCAGTGCAGCTGCGGCTCGTGCCGCAGGCGAGGTGAAGCGGTACATTACAAACATATTATTATACAGGTATTATCTCTGAAGAAAATTTATTGCGTCCTCGTCCTCAGTTGAAAGGGATCAGAAACATATTTATGGGCAAAAAGTTTTATTTATATTGCCGTTTTTCTCTTTCAACTGTCGTACCATGCTCCAATAGTTCTAGGACGCAAAGAGTTTTATAGAGAATAACGTTTGAACCGGTGTTTATAATGTGGCGCTTCACCTCGCCTGCGGCACGAGCCGCCGCTGCACCAGTGTATCTATTCTGGCTTGATTCTAATAGGGACCTATTGCAATAAAGCCAGGCACAAATTGTGCCGGGCACTATATTGACAGTTTCGCATTAAAAACTGACAGTTGATCTTTCAAAATTGACATACCAAAGTCGAATTTAGAAATCCAGTCGTTTATTTTCCATTAATAGTGGCGTCACTAATAATTCCGGCTCTTATAATACACAATGACCTAATTTTGAAAGAAGACAGCTGTTCTTATAATGCGAAAGTGTCAATATAGTGCCCGGCACAATTTGTGCCTGGCACTATTGCAATAGGTCCTTAATGTTTCATATAGATAAAGATAATTAGTTACATCGAAATTTATAATTATTTTTTACGATTTTTGTAAATAATCTTCATTTATACATGCCACTGTACCATTTATTGTAAATTAAACCCTTTAGTTTTACATCATTGAAAAGAAAATTTTATGCTATTAATAAATGCTATATTTTTTTCCTATAAGGCGTTTTAACGAAAGTTTCAAAAAAATTCATAAAAAGTTTTATTTATAAGAAAATTAATCATGCCTGTAAAAATTTTAGACGCCTTGGTAATTCCTATCTGTTCCGTCTCTGCTAGCGCCACCCAGCGGCAACCGTCTAAACTAAGCGAATAAAAAATTGACCGAAGGAATTAACGCCACCCCGCGACGTGGCCTTGTACGCAGAATGAGCGAATTGAATTATATGTTATTGATATATAGAGATCTTTGCTTTGGATTACATCAGATTACATACACTATATACTTTATGTACACCTCCTTTGTTAATAATATAATAATATAATATAAAAACAAACTTAAAATTAACTAATTCATCCTAAAATCTTACGAGTTGGCTAACAACGCGTATCGATGGTGTTGTATAAGAATCATTATTCGGTAAGTTATTATCGCACAATATTTTCATTTTCGTGATTATTTACGGATCTACGATTTAAGTCAATTTTTTGTGCACTTTGAGCAACTTAACTTTTGATTTTCATGCTTATTTTGCACTGGTGGCAGCTTATGTCTAAGTTCTAGAGATGAGCGATATCGTGATTTTCCAATCACACTAATATTTGTTACTGTGATTTTTTAATATCAGCGATTTTATCAAAATGGCGGATCCAAAATGGCGGACTTTCTTATTTATGAACCGATGTGTATCAAATATAGAAATTGGCGGTGTTTCAAAAAGCTGATTATAATTTTTGACCTAAACTTATAAAAAATTCAAAATGGCGGATTTTCTTATTTACTAACCGATTTGTCTCAAACCTCAAATATTACATTGCTTGAGGTCATTTAACAAAATTTTTTACTCAAACTTAAAAAAATCAAAATGGCCGATCCAAAATGGTGAACTTTTATGAATGAATTTATGAATCGATGTGTATCAATTATCGAAATTCGCCATTTTGAATTATTTATAAGTTTAAGTCAAAATCATAATCAGCGACTTAAAACACCAATTTCCATATTTGATACATATCGGTTCATAAGTAAGTTTAAGTAAAAAATTTTGTTAAATGACCTCAAGCAATGTAATATTTCAAGTTTGAGACAAATCAAGAAAACCCATCATTTTGGATTCGGCATTTTGATTTTTGTAAGTTTGAATAAATAATTGTATTAAATGACCTTAAGCAATGTAATATTTGAAGTTTGAGACAAATTGGTTGGTAAATAAGAAAATCCGCTATTTTGGATTCGTCATTTTGAATTTTTTTAAAGTTTAGGTCAAAAATTATAATCAGCTACTTGAAACACCGCCAATTTCTATATTTGATACACATCGGTTCATATATAAGAAAGTACGCCATTTTGGATCGGCCATTCTGATTTTTTTAAGTTTGAGTAAAAATATGTGTTAAATGACTTCAAGCAATGTAATATTTGAAGTTTCAAACAAATCGGTCAGTAAATAAGAAAATCCGCCATTTTGGATTCGCCATTTTGAATTTTTTAAATTTGAGGATAAAACTGTTTTAAGTGATCTCAGGCACTGCAAACTTTTAAGTTTGAGACAAATCGGTTAAAAAATAAAGAAATCCGCCATTTTGGATCCGCCATTGTTGTAATAAAAAACTTAAATTAAAGTGTTCCCAGCAAACATTGACCTGCTGGTACTTGACTTTAACTGCTGGCATCGGCAACGATGTGCATTATTTTTATTATTTTTGTATTGTGTAATTTGCATATTATTTAAAAGTGCAAAAAATGCAACATGTTAGTACTTTATTTGTAGTACAACGAAAAGTAATAGTTTCTTTATGAAAAATACCAAGTGCAGCCAGGGTTAATGGCAAAAAAGCATTTTCAAAGTATATTTTAGCAGTTGCTTCTAGAGCACTTTATTTTAGTACAAAAAAACTAAATATTTTACGGTGAAAATAAAATACTTACAAAAAATATTTTAATAATATTTTGAAGAAGGTACTCTTAATTTTTTAATAAAAGCTTAAAAGTTTTGCTGCAAAATTAATATAACAGTGAAAAAACATTTCAAAAGCATTTTTAAATGGTTGCTTTTAAAGCACTTTATTTTAGTACAAAAAAACTAAATATTTTACTGTGAAAATAAAGTATTTACAAAAAAACGTGTTTGCTGGCCTGGCCGCTAGATGGCAAACACTAGTCACCATTTTACAGGTACACTGAAGAATGTCAAGCTTAAGAATGCCGGCCGTTGTTCCAAATCAATACAAATTAAGTACTTCCTACTTAGTACTTTGCCGTTATGGCGTGCAGCGAAAGCCAGTACTTAAAAAGTACTTTTTTTTGTAATCCATGTTTGCTAGGTTACCAGGTTACCAAACACTACACCTACCAAATTTCAGCACTCGACTTAATGGATTTAACTTTACTTAACAAAACCAAATTTGAAAATTGCGTAAAGGATTTTTTAAAGATATTTTTGTATAAATAATATATCTATTTTGTTCTTCATCTGCACATTTTATCGAAAAAAGTTTTTTTAGTCCAGCGCTGAGTTGGTCCGGCGCCCAGTTGGCGCCGCCGAGTTGGCTCGACGCCCAGTAGGCGTCGTCGAGTTGGCCCGGCGCCCAGTTGTCCTAGACCGCTTTTCGACAATGACAATATTATTCACCCAGTCTGTGGGTTCTTCAACTTAGAAATGATACGTCTGTACTCGTGTAGGGCTTCCTTTAGCCTCGATTTTAAAGCATCTGGGCCCGGCACATTTGTCAACTGTCAGTTACAGATTCGAAGGCCAAATGCTGCCACTGTTGCCAATTGATTGTTCCCAAGAGAAAGTAGCAGTTTGTTTATTAATTTTTAATTATGTTGGTAAAATTCAGTGGCGTATATAGAAAAAAGTTTCGGGGGCAGTGGCAGATCCAGGGGGGGGGGCACTAGGGGCACTTGCCCCCCCCGAGAATTTTTTGAATATACAAAAAATGAGTAAAAAGTAATGTTTTTGCTAATAAAAATTCAAAATTTTTACCTGCGGCGCGGCGCATGAAAGTGTCTATTGTTATTATCATCGAAATTACAACCACTGACTAATTCAATAAAATGCTGCTTAAAAAAATATATTCCGTTTTTTACCAACAGAGAATGTCACCTAAAGTGCCCCCCCCCCCCGAGAAGCACCTCTGGATCCGCCCTTGTTCGGGGGGGGGGGGGGACAGAGACAGTTTCAGGGGGGGGGGGGGCCGAGACTTCATGAGGCCGTATTTTATGCTATTTCATTATTGTATTCATAAAATATATGAAAATATCTAAAAAAATCTTAGCTTTGGGGGGCCCGGCCCCCCCCTTATATACGCCACTGGTAAAATTTGATTACGAAAAACTGTTACAACGTGACGTGCAAGGTCGTACCTAAGGGGGGATCAATCTCCCCCCGAAATTTTTAGGAATAAAAAATAATCAAACATTTAGTAGTGATAAGTAGTTGAGATATGGATTATTCGCATTTCTTCCCCCGCCCCGAGGGTACTGATGCCCCATGGGTGGCCGAAGCGCCCTATGCTGTATTAGGTACCCCAGGGCTGCCAACGGTAAATTGAGAGGGCGGCAAAGGAAACGAACGACAAATAATACTTAATTTCCTTGTTTTTTAATGATTTTATACTGGGTTTATACAGACAAAAATAAAAATTAGAATATAAACATTTTGCTGTTTATTCAGCCAAAAAAAAATTAAAATTATTTTTTAATACTTTTTTTTTGCAAAAAACAGAGTGAAAGTATTTTTGTATTAAATCACTGGCTTTTTATAGCCCTCGTAGTTTATCATAAAAAACAAATAAAAAATCGTCTAAAGATCATAAATAAACAAAGTTATAACAGTTCTATGTTAAAAACGGAATTATTAATAACCGGACATTATCAAAAACTTCATTCTGCAAAACAAGGCAAGAGCAAAATCGAAGTTCTGTATAGTCTTTTAAATTATCAAAACCTTACAAAATTAAAAAGGACAAAAACATAAAAAGGGCTCGGGCCTAGCTTTCGACGTTCACCTAAAGAAGAGCGCAGTGGCGTATATAGAAAAACGTTTCGGGGTGGGCCCGAGGCAGTTTTGGGGGGGGGGCCCGAGGCCCCATGAGGGCGTATTTTATGCTATTTTATGTTTTTATTCATGAAATATGTCGAAAATATCTAAAAAAATCTTAGCTTCGGGGGGGGGGGTTCGGTTCGGTTCGGTTCGGTTCGGTTCGGTTCGGTTCGGTTCGGTTCGGTTCGGTTCGGTTCGGTTCGGTTCGGTTTGGTTCGGTTCGGTTCGGTTTGGTTCGGTTCGGTTTGGTTCGGTTAAACAATTTTTTAATACTTTTTTTTGCAAAAAACAGAGTGAAAGTATTTTTGTATTAAATCACTGGCTTTTTATAGCCCTCGTAGTTTATCATAAAAAACAAATAAAAAATCGTCTAAAGATCATAAATAAACAAAGTTATAACAGTTCTATGTTAAAAACGGAATTATTAATAACCGGACATTATCAAAAACTTCATTCTGCAAAACAAGGCAAGAGCAAAATCGAAGTTCTGTATAGTCTTTTAAATTATCAAAACCTTACAAAATTAAAAAGGACAAAAACATAAAAAGGGCTCGGGCCTAGCTTTCGACGTTCACCTAAAGAAGAGCGCAGTGGCGTATATAGAAAAACGTTTCGGGGTGGGCCCGAGGCAGTTTTGGGGGGTGGCCCGAGGCCCCATGAGGGCGTATTTTATGCTATTTTATGTTTTTATTCATGAAATATGTCGAAAATATCTAAAAAAATCTTAGCTTCGGGGGGGGGGGGGCATATATACGCCAGTGGAAGAGCGGTTCTGATATAACTATGCAATTAAAGCGTCCTTCACTGCAATTTTTTTTACTACCATGCCTAATAAAAACACCCTCTCTACATAGGGATTGCTATAGCACATAAGGCGTTTTCATTAAGCAAGGGCCATCTTTAAAAAAGGCCAGGTGTTGGACCCTACAGGGTCGGTTCGATTCGGTTAACACCAATTTGCCGCCAAACTTTCATGAGACCGATTTGTATGAGAAGAAGATAGACGAACCAGTATACATGAAAAGATAGGAGACCCCTTTTTATGATTTTGTCCTTTTTGATTTTGTCCGGTTTTGATAAAAGACGATATACTAAACTTCAATTTTGCTGTTGTCTTGTTTTGATGAATGACGTTTTTGATAATGTCCGGTCTTAATACTTCCGTTTTTTTCATTGGACTGTTAGGCCATTTTTATTTGATGATTTTGGATGATTTATTTATGACGATGGATGGGGATTCGCTTTTAAAAGGTGTATTGCTTAAAATGGTACGAAAAAACAAAAAAATACTCTATCAAAACAACAACAAATGTCACGTGACGCGATGTCGCACAAGCGCACATCCAGTTCCAGATAAAAATTAAATAACTTTTATTTTTATTTTTATATGTTTAAACCCAGCAATAACGTCTTTTAGACGAAAATTGGTCGTTTGATAGCAAAAGTACAAAAATAATCACCACTTACAAAATCTGACCAAGTCCCATTTCAGTCAGAATATCTGGCTAATTCTAGGGACAATATTTGACATTATTAGACTTTTCCACAAAAACCCGATAAAAATATAACGGTGGCAACTGCGTGGAGCAAATTCTGTAGCGAGCCTTTCACGCACCTTCCACGACATGAACTTAGTGCCTCTTTGTTAATTTTGCCGTGAAAAACAAAGAAGGAAAGTAAACTTAGCTGACCTCATAAAGAAAACGAATAGAAATTACAAATCTGAAAAAATTTGGCGATATTTGAAATGTCAATTTCTAGTGACGGTGTGAATTTATTTCCAATTTTTAAATTAAAAATTTCTAACGACTAACGTATTTTTGCTAAAAAAAAATAATTATATCGTGATGCTGCATCCAACAAAAAGTGGGAAATTGCCTTGTAGGTAAGTTTTTAAGTTTAAAAATTGCCTTTTAAACGAGAAATCTTAACCGCCAGATTATGTCACATTTTTCCAAATTTCGTCAGATTTTTTGAAATGTAAAGAATTGACCCCATTTTACTACTTTAAAAATGAAGTATTATCCAATTCCTTTAAAAAAGAAGTGAAATCATAACAAAAACATTTTATGTAAAAAAGAGCCAAGTACGCGAAAATGGCATTCCGTAAAAAGAATTGAGATAAAAGTAAAGCCAAGTTCTCCAATACAAATTTCAAAATGAAAGGTTCAGACAGACAGACAGACAGACGGCGCAACAAAAGTTTCAAAATGATCTGAAACGCAGATATATAAGCTCACACTACTATAGTATAGTAGTCGTGTGAGCTAAAATCGTGGGGCGCTTTGTGCCATATTTTCTTTATATATCGAGAGCCCGACGTTTTTTTCACAATAATACTAGTATTTTTCGTTCATTATTGTTTTCAACTAATATTAAGAATTATTTTTAATTGTTTAGTTTGAAGCGTGTTTTTTAGTTTTTTATAATATATTTATTTTTTACTTTTTAGTTTAATGTGCTGTGAAATCGTGTTTTTTAATTAACTATATTACGTCGGTATACTGGCAAAATACACTCACTTAGTTTTTGAGCCATGGTGAAACCTGGCCGTTACAACCAATGTTAAAAAATACATTAATTCACAGACTTCACAAAATCTATAAAATATTACTAAAATTTCAAAAAATATTTTTTTTTTCTCCAATATTCAATGCATAAATAATGTAAAATTCAGGAGTCTCTCAATAAAATCAAATGTCTCAAATGTTGTTCCTAATTTCAAAACTTCTTAAAATGCGATTTTCTCAAAACTAAATTTTTGACTTAGTGTATGTTGCCAGTATACCGATGATTTATTTTCACAATAATACTAGTAATAATAAAAATAAATTATCCTGATCAGGATAATGAGAAAAACTTAATAAGGAATATTTCTTGTGGGAAGGGAAGCGAGACCTCATTAAGCCGTATTAACCTATTTTATTTTTTTATTCCTGAAATATATGAAAAATGTCTGCGAAATTATTAATCTTGGCGTTGTCACCGGTTCTTGATAAGTGTATACAAAGTCTAAATTAAATTTGTTCGTTTTTGCAAAATTCTTAGGCTGGGGGGGGGGCGGGTCCCCGAAGTACCCCCAAGGGTGTGCCTGGAAAATTATTGTATTGTCACCGGTTCTTAATAAGTGTACAAAGTTTAAATTAAATCTGTTCGTTTAAAGTGGGTCAAAATCTAGTCCAAAGGTGTCAGTTACAAACATATTGTTACAAATTTAAGTTATTTAAATTTTATAATTCGAATTTATTTAGGTTTAGTGTAGTATTAGGTCGATTTATCTTAAGGTTGTATTCTTAGTCTAGGTTTTAGATGCGTTGTCTGTGGCTTGCGGTCGCGGTAGTGCGGGAACTTTCCGGACGTCGAAGGCTGCCGGAAAGTTCGAGAGAGATGGACGATCCTATATATAGGGCCGGGGTCGCGCACCAGGCAGTCAGTCACAGATAACGTGCTGTAGTGGTCGTGAGATTAACACGAAGGTAATAGACCGATTATAGTAGTGAATTATTAGCAAGTTATTACCAAGTTTAAGTGCGTGTTTTTGTACATAATTTGTCGAAATAAATTGACGTATCGTTTTCAACAATTGCGAGTTTTAAATTGTCGTTGTGAACCCGTAACAATTGGTGTCAGAAGTGGAACTAAAAGAAATAAATAGTGCAAAGACTACCCTTACATAGTACCACCGGATAGGACAATTGGACAGAAAAACAGTAAGTGATTTTTCCAGAATATTCGAAGAAGTTCGATATTGTTTTATTCAAAAACTAAAAGAGATATTTAAGAACCGACTTCGACATTAACTTTACCGTCCAAAAATTGATAATTAGAGAGATTTTCTAGAATATTCTATAACATTCTACGACGTTCTATTCAAAAACTAGAAGAGATATACAAATACCGACTTCGACATTAGATTAGTAATTTTAAAAGTAAGAATCAGAAAGAATTTCTAGAACATTCCATCACTTTCTACGACGCTCTATTCGAAAACCAGAAGAAATATCCAAAAAGAGACTTCGACATTAGTTTAGTTATTTCAAAAGTAAGAATTAGGAAGAATTTCTAGAAGATTCCATAACATTCTACGACGTTCTATTCAAAAACTAGAAGAGATATACAAATACCGACTTCGACAGTAGCTTAGTTATTTTAAAAGTAAGAATTAGAAATTATTTCTAGAATATTCCATAACATTCTACGACGGTCTATTCGAGAACCAAAAGAGATAATCAAAAAGTGACTTCTACATTTGCCTAGTAGCAGAAAGAGTAGCATTTACCAGTATATTCCAGAACATTCCATTAGGTTCTATTTAAGAATTGGAAGAGATATTGAAAAACCGACTTCGACATTCGCTTTATAGCCCTAAAATATACGTTTTAAGTGATTTATCAGGAAGTTGATGCTTACTAGACAAGGATCGGCAAAGATGGAAGATCTAACTAAAATGATACAGGCTCTAGCAGCTCAAATGGCTCAAAATCAGAACGATATAAGACAGACCATTGAGCAAAATCAGGGCGATATGAAACAGACCATGGAACAAAACCAGAATGACATGAGACAGACATTAGATAGCATGCAAGAAAACTTCGATCAGATAAAGAGCAACTCCGAACAGTTGAGAGAAGAGTTCAAGACTGCAACCGAAGATCTTAAGGAAGAAATAACCCAAAGAATGCATAGTGTAGAACAAAAGGTACAAAATAATTTGCAGAATGTAGAAGAAACGGTACAAAATGTTAAAGAGAAGGTACAAAATGTTGAAGAAAAGGTACAACATGTTGAAGAAAAAGTGGAGAACAAACTACAGAATGTAAGGGAAGCAGTTTTTCAAACCATAGTAGAAAAATTCCAGGACATGTCAAAACAGTTTATACAGCTTCAGAAAGAACACAACAAAATAAAAGCTCAAGGATGTGTTGTAAATTCCAACCAAAACATTAAGCCTCCAAATTTTGATGGTACGTCTTCCTGGTCTACCTACCAACAACAGTTTGAAGCTGCCGCTGCTGCAAATGGTTGGGATAATGAAGAAAAAGCTAGAGCTTTGTTAGTAGCTCTACGAGAACCTGCTCTGGGACTTTTACGGTCCATTCCAGTCAAACAAAAACAGAATTATAATGCTTTAGTGGCAGCGTTAGAAAGAAGGTATGGAGACGAACACTTGCGAAATTTACATTGGTCAGAATTAAATATTCGTCAACAAAGACCAGGAGAATCATTGCAAGAGTATGAAGCAGATATCAGGAGGCTGATGTATTTAGCTTACCCAGAAATGCCAGAAAATTACAGAGATCCCTTCACGGTAGATCGCTTTAATAACGGATTACGAGACACGGACTTAGCAAAGTTACTTCGTCGAGAACGCTTCCATAACAGCAGTGAAGTGTTGATTCGAGCCCTTGAAATTGAATCATCAAATAATATGTCCAGGCCAAAAGTAAGAGCTGTTTCAATTCAGGAGGGAGAAGAAATGAGCAATGGACATGAGGTCAACTCAAAAACGCTAAACCAAATGTTTCAATCACTGATAGAGAAGATTGACTCTTTGAAAGAAAGCAGACGATCCCCTCCAAATGTAAAGTGTTTCAGATGCGGACGTACAGGGCATATTCAACGCGATTGTCGCGTCCAATTAAGGTCTCGCTCGCCATCTAGCGGGACAGAGTACCGAAGAAGAGATCAGGAAAACTAAAACTAGTCAACGCAGAGGGGCGGGTGTTGGCTATGGGAATAGAGCCCCCAAAATTTACTCTATTAAGAGCCTAAAACATACTGCTGACAGTATTAACATCGACGGACTCATTAATGGGAGAAAAGTTAATATAACAGTAGACACTGGTGCTGCCATATCATTGCTTAAGTTCAAAATTGCAACGAGATATAAAATTCGACCAATAGAAAAGAAAATAACACTTAAGACTGTGACTGGAGAATCCGCCGACGTGTTGGGGCAGACAGATATAGACCTACAGCTGGGAAGATTGAAGATTCGCCACACTGTATTGGTTGCCGAAATAGAAGACGAATTTATTTTGGGAATGGACTTGATAAGAAAACATGGATTTGCGTTTGATAATAAACTTAATACCCTAAGATTTGGGAATGAAGAGTTCATTTTGTCAAATAGTCACTTCAATAAAGAACCAATAAAGGTCGTGGCAGTATGCACAACAAGACTAGTCGGTAACAGTGAGACCATAATTTTTGGGAGGCTGGAAAGTAAAACATCAAGCTGCGTCGGACTCATAAGCCAACAAAACACACCCAATACCTACCTCGTTGCAAAATCACTAGTTAAAACCGATAAAGACATCCCGATTAGAGTCGCCAATATTTTCCCAAATAGTGTCAAAATTAATAAGGGGGAGGTGGTAGCATTATTTGAACCAGTACAGAAAGTAACAAGATGTGAAGAGCCAACTTCCGAGGATACAAGCAAGTTACCAATGGAGGTACTTCAGCAATTTGAGTCAACTTGGCAACATCTCACTCCAGAAGAATATAGTAAAGCGAGAGAGTTTATAGAAGAACAAAGTAATATCTTCGAAACTAGGAGTAGTTCGGGACGCACAAACCTTAATCAACATGCTATCAACATTGGCGATGCCCAACCGATAAGACAACCCCCAAGAAGACTACCAATGGCCAAGCAAGAAGAAGTTCACAATCTCATTAATAAAATGCCCAGCGACGGTGTTATTGAAGAGTCATCAAGGCCTTGGTCATCTCCTGTGGTGTTGGTCACTAAAAAGGATGGAAGTACTAGATTTTGTGTCGACTACAGAAAACTTAACGATGTGACCAAGAAAGATAGTTACCCACTGCCAAGAATAGCCGACACATTAACAACGTTGGCAGGATCATATTGGTTTTCTACTCTTGACCTGAAAAGTGGGTATTGGCAAGTAGGAATCTTTGAAAGAGATAAAGAGAAGACTGCATTCTCTGCTGGAAGTGGACTTTATCAGTTTAATGTGATGCCATTTGGCCTGTGCAATGCCCCAGCTACATTTGAAAGACTAATGGAAGTCGTTCTACGAGGCCTTACTTGGAAAACCTGCCTATTTGGATGATGTCATAGTAATGGGGAAATCATTTCAAGAACATCTAGATAATTTACGAGAAGTATTCTCAAGAATCAGGAACGCAAATCTTAAATTAAACTCAAAGAAATGTTTTCTGTTCCAAGAAAAAGTTGAGTTCCTGGGTCACGTCGTTTCCCGAGAAGGCATCCATACCGACGAAAAGAAGCTACAAGCAATAAAAGAATGGCCTCAACCTCGTGACAAACATGAATTGAGAAGCTTTTTGGGTCTGTGTACATACTACAGACGATTTGTAGAAGGATTCGCCAAAATAGCGTCTCCGTTACATAGACTTACAGAAGATAAAGCTTCTTACAAATGGAATACCGAATGTGACCAAGCATTTAGAAGACTAAAAGCAGCATTATGTTCTAGTCCGATTCTTGCATACCCCATTCCAAAAGGAAAATTCATATTAGATACTGATGCGAGCAACGCTGGCATAGGAGCAGTACTCTCCCAAGTACAAGAGGGAGAAGAACGGGTCATCGAATTTTTCAGCAAGAAGCTATCCAAACCAGAGAGAAATTATTGTGTTACTAGAAAGGAGCTCCTACCCATAGTTAAATCCGTAGATCACTTTCACAAATATCTCTACAGACAAGAGTTTCTGATTAGAACGGATCATGCTGCGTTACAGTGGCTCATGAAAATGAAACAACCTGAGGGGCAAGTCGCGAGACGGATAGAAAAGCTACAACAATACCATTATCAAATTAAGCACCGAGCAGGAAGGGTGCATAATAATGCAGATGCATTGTCCAGAAGACCTTGCCCCGAGGATTGTTAACATTGCAGGAAAATTGACCAGAAAGAAGGAATTACCTACGTGCGCCAGATAAAGTTAGAACCAGATGAAGAATGGATGTCGGCTTCAAATAGAACCACACAACTTAACGACAAAGATGTAGGAACTATCTTGCGATTGAAAGAAGAGAACAAGCCACGACCATCATGGCAAGATATCGCAAACCAAGGGGTGATATTCAAATCACTGTGGGCACAATGGGATTCACTGATAGTAGAAGAAAACATACTTAAACGTGCCTGGGAAAGTGCCGATGGCCTTACTGTGATTAATCAAGTAGTAGTTCCTAGGAGCATGGTAGACCATATAATGGCCGAATGCCATGGTTGAAAATCAGGCGCGCACCTAGGCATAAATAAAACTATGGACAAAATTCGAAACCGATTTTATTGGGTCAATTACTTTCAAGATGTGAAAAACTGGTGCCGCCGATGTTCGACTTGCGCAGCCAGCCAAGGTCCCAAAACAAGGTCCAGAGGTCAAATGAAACAATATAACGTAGGCCTGCCATTTGAACGTATTGCTATTGACGTGGCCCGACCATTTCCAGAAACTAAAAAGGGCAACAAATACATCCTTGTTGTCATGGATTATTTTAGCAAATGGCCAGAAGTTTTTGCTTTGCCTAACCAAGAGGCCGCTACAGTTGCAGAAGTTCTGGTAAATGATGTTTTCAGCCGATTTGGCATTCCTTTGGAACTACATTCAGATCAAGGAAGAAACTTTGAATCAAAGCTCTTCCAGAATCTCTGTGACCTTTTAGGAATACATAAAACACGGACTACTGCTTTGCATCCGCAGTCAGATGGCATGGTTGAAAGATTTAATAAAACAATAGAGGAACATCTTTGCAAAGTTGTTGATGAGCACCAAACAGATTGGGACCAATATATTCCATTGTTTTTGATGGCCTATAGAACTGCCATTCACAATACGACAGGAGCTACTCCATCTAGTATCCTGTTTGGTAGAGAACTGCGTTTACCATGTGATATCATGTTTGGTTCACCTGAAGAAGCACACTTAGAGGTTAATGACTATGTCGAACGTTTAAGGCAAAAGCTGCACGATATCCATGAAGTGGTTAGAGAGCGAATAGAAATAGCCAGTGACCGCATGAAAGCGAGATATTACCTGAAAGCAAACTCTTCAGGGTTCAAAGAGAATGATCAAGTCTGGCTATACAATCCTCAACGCAAGAAAGGAAGATCACCTAAGTTGACACCACCATGGGAAGGGCCTTATAAAGTTGTTAAGAGAATTAATGATGTAGTCTACCGAATCCAGAGAAGCCCGAAGTCCAAGATGAAAATTGTTCATCTAGACAGACTAAAACCTTACCTGGGAAATGTTGATCGAGACGATCAAACCTGAAGAGGAGGATAGTGTTACAAATTTAAGTTATTTAAATTTTATAATTGGAATTTATTTAGGTTTAGTGTAGTATTAGGTCGATTTATCTTAAGGTTGTATTCTTAATCTAGGTTTTAGTTGCGTTGTCTGTGGCTTGCGGTCGCGGTAGTGCGGGAACTTTCCGGACGTCGAAGGCTGCCGGAAAGTTCGAGAGAGATGGACGATCCTATATATAGGGCCGGGGTCGCGCACCAGGCAGTCAGTCACAGATAACGTGCTGTAGTGGTCGTGAGATTAACACGAAGTTAATAGACCAATTATAGTAGTGAATTATTAGCAAGTTATTACCAAGTTTAAGTGCGTGTTTTTGTACATAATTTGTCGAAATAAATTGACGTATCGTTTTCAACAATTGCGAGTTTTAATTTGTCGTTGTGAACCCGTAACAATATATACCTACCTACAAACATACAGGTGAAGCTAATGAAAGCGTGTCAAAAATAAGAAATTACAAAATACGAAAACTTCTATTTAAAACTTTCTCCACAATTTTTATTCTGGTAACGGAGTTTTCAGAAATTAATTAAATCTGATTTGAAAAAAAAAATAAAGTGCCCTAAACACTCAGAACGACTGCGTTTTTTAGATGGCTGTACGTAAGTTAAAAAATTTCAAGGTAAAAGGCAGAAAAGCCATTTCGATATAGTAAGCCGTTAATGTGCAGCTACAGGTTTTTCAAAAGTCCGAAGAACCGAACCGGATAAACATACATACAAACAAACAAATGTCACAAAATATTTCTAAGTTATCTTAAAAAAAAATCCTTCGAACATAATACCTTTCCTAGCTTTTGCTGCACGAACTAGGAAAGTAAAAATTGGGACTGATAAAAACTGAAGTCTGAGTCCAAAAAGATAATGGGAGTTACATACAAAAACGGACAACTTTTATCTAATTTGACCTACAAACTGTGAATATAGGGTACAATAATTAATAATAGGCTCATTATTTCTCAACTAAATTTAACTAAAGTTAAGTTGACTAGGTAAGGAATTTTTAAATCTAGTCAGATAAAGTTTTTTTAACGTCAAATTGCCCGATTTGAATGAAATTTGGTACCTAGGCTGGGTCTTGGGTCGAGATCCCATTTAAAAATGAACAAAATCCACCTAACGCAAGCCAAATAAAAGGGTGGGGGTAGATTTTAAAAATTGTAGTTTATGTGAAAATATGGCGTGTGTGATATCGAACGAAAGGTAATTGAGTCTGCAGTTAAACAAAATACATTTTAGTTTATTTTAAAAAAAGTGTTAAATGTCAAAAATTAGAGTTTAAATGAAAATATGGCTTGTGCGGTATTAAACGAAAGGTAATTGAGTCTGAGTCTCAAATACAAAGGTGGGGGTAAATTTAAAAAATTTGAGTTTAGGTCAAAACATGGTTTGTGTGGTATCAAACGAAAGGTATTTGAGTCTGGAGTTGAATAAAATATATTACAGTTTTTAGTTATACTGTCATAAATAAGTTTAAATTCGGATCATTTTACTATAGCAATAACCTATTTTGCTGCGCTTGCACTAATTTCGTCTATAAAAGCCGATGCTGGATCATAGACCGGCATCACTCTGGTAAGTATCAACCCAGTATACCACTGAAATACGTGGTCCCTACTAAACACACCCAGTATACCACTGAAATACGTGGTCCCTACTAAACACACCCAGTACACCACTGAAATACGTGGTCCCTACGAACCCAGTACACCACTGAAATAATGTGGTCCCTACTTAACATACCTAAGTAAAACCTCACTATGGTGGTAACGCTTTATGGCCCATAAGGCCAACTCTCTACGGCCTATAAGGTCTATTTCTTATGGCCCCTAGGTCAACTCTCTGCTGCCAGCATCCCTCTTTTTACATTATTTATAGGGGGTACGGGGTAGACCTCGTCAGATGTCTATCAGGGGAAATGAATCGACCCATGCCCTCCGTAGATTCCAGGTACTCTCTGACCCGGAGAGTTAGCACCTGTTTAGGGTCCCATTCCCAGGGTTACGGGAGAAGACCACATCGGTATGAAAGGCGGAGAGGATGGACCTCGGTACGGTGATCATAGCGCAGGTGGCAACCCTTTCTTTTAGGGATAGTATAAAAGAAGAAGATGCTGCCTTGTAGTACCGGCGTTGGAATCGTCAAAGGCTAGGGGAAGAAAACCTCGATCAAAAATCACCTGGTCCTCCAGGTTGGGGGTTGGGGCATTAGACTAACTCTCTGATACCCGGAAAAAACGTACACTGTTAAAAAACCCAATCAAACGCCTCGGAAAGAAATGAAAAACCTAAGACGAACCAAGCAAAGAAACAGGAATATGATTTTTGGTACATGGAACGTACAAGGAATGAGTCGAAAAGTGAATGATATAGTCCATGAGTGCAGCAGAATGAAGGTTGACCTTGCTGTACTAACAGAAACGAAGAAGAAAGGAAAAGGATCTGAAAACCTAGGACAGTATGACCATTTCTATAGCGGAGTGGCAAAAGAAAAACAAGCTCAACAAGGAGTATCTATTTTGGTCAACAAAAGATTTAGAAAATATATCACCAACTGGGAAGCAGTAAATGAACGGCTAATAAGAATGAATATAACAATAAAAGGAATGAGACTTACGATTTTTGGAATCTATGCGTATAATGACGATGCAAATGTAGCCGTGAAAGACAATTTTTTTGAAGAAATCCACAATGAAATATTAGCAGTAAGTACATCTAGAGAAATTGTAATATTGGGAGATTTAAATAGTAGAACAGGTAACAGAGTAAATGATCTGACAGTTGGCCAATATGGAGAAGATGTTGTTAATGACAATGGAAACCGGCTTATCACAGTATGTGAGCAATTAGACCTAAAAATCCAAAACGGTTTTTTCCAACATAAGAAAATACACAAATATACCTGGACCAAACCCTCACAAAACCTGAAATCCGTCATTGATTATCTTATCACTAAACAAAAGACAAAACTAAAAATTCAAGATGTCAGAACAAAGCGTGGATCAACATGCGGAAGTGATCACTATTTTCTGGAGACCAAAATTCTCTTTCCTTATCAAGGCCGAAGCCTCCATCAACAAAATCTTGATGATACAGTGAATGAGGAAATTGATCACTGTCAATATAATCTACTAAGCCTAGAACATGACAGCGTAAAAAACTTATACAAAAAGAGACTGAACGAAAAACTTAATTCAAGTTCAGGTGAAACCCCAGATGAGGAATACGAATGTATCACAAACTTTTAACTGAAGATAGAGCAGAATTCAAGGAAGACGAAAGAGACAATATCATTAGAACGATGGGATCTCCAGTACCCCTCACAATATCTGAGGTCAAAAACGTGTGCAAAACCTTAAAAAGCGGTAAATCTGCCGGACCCGGAAATATCCCAGCGGAACTTATTAAATATGGCACTGAAGAATTGTTTTGTAGATTACGGAATCTTTTCCAAAGATATTTAAATGGAGCTGTAGTACCAACTGAGTGGAAAACGTCATATATATCCACAATACACAAAAAAAGGAAGGAAAGATATATGTGACAATTATAGAGGTATATCTGTAACTAGTACGCTAAGCAGAATATATGACAAAATAATAAGAAATAAAGTGGAGAGCGAATATAAAGATATGGAGGCAGAAGAACAAGCTGGTTTCAGGGCGGGTAGATCGACTTCAGGGTGTATAACCCAAGTTATTGAAAAGAAAATGGCATACGGACAAGAGCTCCATCTGCTTTACGTAGATTTGCAGAAGGCATATGATAGTATACCACTAAATCTACTTTGGAAAGCGTTGGAAAAGACAAACATAAGCGTACAACTAATTAAGGCCATCAAAGAGTTATACCGCAATAGTAAGGCAAAAGTTAAAATAAAAGCAAAACTAACCAAAGGCTTTCAAGTAAATAAAGGTCTTAAACAAGGTTGCTGTATCTCGCCTACGCTCTTCAAGATATATTTGGAACAGGTCCTTAAAGTCTGGAAGAGAAAATGCCAAAACATGGGAATTCCGTTGAATGAAACCACCTTGTATACTTTATGTTTCGCCGATGATCAGATAGTGGTGGCTCAGGATTATGACGACCTCGAATATATGACACGAAAACTAATAGACGAGTACAATAAGTGGGGACTAGAGGTTAATATCAATAAGACAGAGTATATGTGTATTGGTGGAACGAAACAGGATCTAATATTAAATACTGGGCAGCGAATTCAGTCCTGTGATGAGTATAAATACTTGGGTCTAAAAATTACAGCTGACGGAACACTAGACAAAGCTATAAAAGATAGAAACGTACAAGGAAGAAAAGCAATAACTTTATTAAATGGAATAATTTGGGACCAAAGTATATCAAAACATAACAAAAAGCTTATATATAACACCATTGTAAAAAGTATTATTACATATGGCTCAGAAGTATGGCCAATCAAAGATAGAACAGAAAAAATGCTTTCCGCTACGGAGATGGACTATTGGAGAAGAGCAGCAGGGAAATCAAAAAGAGACAGAGTTACCAATCAAAGAATAAGAGAAATTATGACAGTGGGTGAACGTACTCTAGTGGATGATATAAGAACAAAACAACTGGTGTGGTACGGACATGTACAAAGAATGGATGATGGAAGACTACCTAAACAAATATTACAATGGAAACCAACTGGCCGAAGAAAACGAGGAAGACCAAGGAGAAGCTGGACAGAAGGAATAGATAGTGAAATAAGAATAAGAGGCCTAGATGATGAATTATGGGCAAACAGAAACGAGTGGAGATTGGGTATCGGAAGACGTAGAACGTTGTGAAACCGATAAATATATATATAATTATTTATAGCAATAACCTCTATTCCTGTTAATCTGTTTTCTTATATAAAATACATGTATAAATGTGGATTCTTTATACTTAATTTTAATATTCCCCTAAATCCCTCAGTCACAAGGCACAAAATAACAAACCTTGTGACAAATATGGTAGAGATACCACTTGTCACAAATATAGTCGTGACAATATTAGCTTACACGTAGACTATAATTAAAGTACCTAGTGTGAGCGTAGGTGCCCATATATTAGCAGAGTATTTTTTTTTAGTCCTTGCCGTATATTCATCTTGTAAGCCTATTATGACATCAATAACGTGCTTGTATATTTTATTTGTTATTTTCTTCCCCGTGACATCCAGTGTATATGTTTCTTATTTGCATACATATACCTGTAACATATTTGCACACATTTGTGACATCCCTAACGTCTTTGTATATTTTATTTGTTATTTGTTTCCTCGTGAGATCCAGTGTATATTTCTTATTATGGTATAGTAGGCCTTATTGGTTTAAACAACACGAATTGTGTGGCTCTTCAAAATATAAGTTTTTAAATGTATTTAAGTTAAATGTTTAATATAAAGGTATAACCAAACAAAAGCTGAAAGAAAATCCTATCCGTTGAGTCCACTAACCTGCACGTAAGTCAAAAATATTGCTAAGAAATTGAAATTGTTACGCTGTTATCAAAAACACGGCTGCCGTTAAATAAACAAAAAACAGCACGACTAGTACGCGGAGATAAGAACACGGTACTACTGGGCCTACTATACATTACATTGTTTTGACCGGAATACACCTAAATGGGCACCGTTTCAAACGAAAAAATTTTTGAGTTATTGCAGCGCACAAGCCAGGATGTCCAGGATATTAAACAAGATTTCGAGAACTACAAGGAGCAAATTGAAATGTTAAAAGAATCCTTAGAAACTCTGGAACAGGAAAACGCAAATCTTAAGCAAAAGATATCATATCAAGAAGATCAGCTAAAGAGAAAAAATATTTTAGCTTTTAACATTACGGAAGCTGAGAACGAATCATTGGAGCAGATTGTTTTAGACCTTTTAAATAAAAAACTAAAGATAAATAAAACAATCACTGATCTTGATAACTTTTATCGAATTAGTGAAAAAAGAGTCGATGGAACAAGACCCATTTTGATAAAATTTACTAGAGAACTAACTGTACGTGAAGTGTTCAAAAATGTTAGTAAACTGAAGGGTACTGGAATTAGCATTGCTCTCGATCTTACTCCGGAAAAAAGAGCGGACAGGAAAATTCTGTACGATTTCTATAAAATAGCCATTGGAAAGCAATTCTCTGCAGTGATAAAAAATAATAAATTAATGATAAATAAAGACGAATATACTCTGGAAACTTTGAAAACCCTTGACAAACAGACTTTTTTGGAACCAATAGTTGATAAAAATAAATTATTTCGCAATACGAGTGCACCTCCCACACCAACGGTTGATAACAATTTAAGAAACACTGAATACGAGGAAGAACCAGCCGAGGAAGAAACGCAAGAAGTTAATATTAACATAAAAAGCAAGGAAAATAAAACGGAAGTAAAAGAAGCGAAACAAAATAAAACGAACAAGTATCACAATTCCACAACACAGACACAAAAGAGTAGAACAACCAGATCCGGTTCAACTAGCAATAGTAACTATCAACCACAGCTAGCGAAGAAAGTAAATAATTATAAAAATTATAAAAAATACTCTGCCAATATATGGGCCCCTAAGCTCACACTAGGTACTATAGTTATAGTGTACGTGTGAGCTAATATAACTAAAAACTGAAATATATTTTATTCAACTCCAGACTAAATTACCTTTTGTTTCATACCACACAAGCCATGTTTTGACTTAAACTCAAATTTTTGAAATCTACCCCCACCCTTAAAAAAAACAAAAACTATAATGTATTTTGTTAAACTCCGGACTCAATTACCTTTCGTTTGATATCACACACGCCATTATTTCACTTAAACTCTAATTGAAATATACCCCCACCCTTTTTTTAAATAAATTAGAATGTATTTTGTTTAACTCCAGACTCAATTACCTTTCGTTTGATATCACACACGCCATATTTTCACATAAACTCTAATTTTTGAAATATACCCCCACCCTTTTATTTGGTTTGTGTTCGGTGGATTTTGTTCATTTTTAAATGGGACTATCTCGACCCAAGACCCAGCCTAGGTACCAAATTTCATTAAAATCGGCCAAGCGGTTTTTGAGTTATGCGCGTTGGTCGTTACAGACAGACATACAGACAGACGGCGCAACAAAAAAGTTTCAAAATCATCTGAAACGCAAAGATATATAAAAATTTTTGAAATCGGAGCAACTTTTTTTTTCTCGAAAAAATTAGGATCACCATAGCTCACATTACTATGGTATAGTATATGTGTGAGCTAATAAAGTATCAATATTTATAAATTAACAATTTTACAATTGATTTTGTCGTATTAAACTTTTTATTTTAAATATGGATGAATACATAAAAAACTTTACGCCGCTACAGCATGATGCATTTGAAATTAATACAGTTTCTCAGTTTAAAAATAAGATAAAAGAATTCCCCTATTCCCTTAAAATATTTCACATCAATATCTGCAGCATAGTAAAAAACTTTGATGAACTATTGATTTTTATATCATCTTTAAAAGAACAATTTGATGTTTTGGTATTAACTGAGACATTTATAATCCATGATATAAGTTTGTTTAAATTGTCAGGTTATGATTTCCTTTATAATGGTAGTAATATAAACAGAAACGACGGTACCCTGGTTTTAGTTCGATCGCATTTCAATTATCAGTTCGAAATTTCTAACATAGGAAAAATAAAATGCATTTAATTAAAATTAACTTTAGATCAGGCTAACTATTTTATTACAGCATTTTTTAGATCTCATGAAATAGATTGTTTTGAGTTTATAGAGAGTCTTGATTCTTATCTGAGAACTATTACAAACGCAGGCTGTCAAATTCTTATAGGGGATTTTAATATAGACATTTTAAAGCAGACAAATGTCTCTGAAGAATATTTAAACTGTCTATCTGCGAATGGTTTTCAACCTTACATAAATAAAATAACAAGAGTCAGAGATCAACAAAAATCATGTGTAGACCATATATTTATAAAATTTATCAGAGACCAATTAAATGTAGTTTCAGTGGTATTTCAGTATGAACTTACAGACCATTACCCGATTATGGCATTTATTAAAATAAATAAAAAACTGGAAATTATAAACAAAAATGACTATTACAAAACATACACTGACTATCCTAAAGTTAGACAGAAAATGCAGGAAAACAGTTTTTGGCGCTCTTTCTATTTGGCTAAAGATATAGATGGAGCGACAGAAATTTTAATCAACAACATAAACTCAACAGTTAAAAACTTTTCTAAAACAGTTCGCCTTAAAACTCAAAATCATCCAAAAAATATCTGGATGACAAAAGGACTAGTTAAATCAGTAGCAACAAAAAATAAAATGTACACAGAATGTCTGCAAAACCCTCAAAATAACGAGATGCTTATAAAGTATAAAACCTACAAAAATAAATTAACAAGTTTAATACAAAAAACTAAAAAGGAATATTACGCAAAACAAGTAGAACGGGTCTCAAATTCATTACAAAAACTATGGACCTTGGTAAATAAGATATCTAACACCAATAAACTGCAAAAAACAGATATAAAAATAATAAAAATAAACAACAATGTATCTACTGATAAACAACAAATTGCAGAGGCATTTAATACACATTATACTGAACTTGGTAAAAAATATGCAAACAAAATCACTCCTCCGGCAAATCCACCCCCCTAAGAAAACCCGTAATCAAAATTCGCTTTTTTAAAATCTAACTAGTCCAGAAGAAATACAAAAATTAATAGAAAAGTTAAAACTTAAAAAAGCACCAGGCTATGATACAATTAAATCAGAGACACTAAAACATATATCGGATATTGTTTCACCGCATCTAAGTTTTTTAATAAATAAATGCATGGGTTACTTTCCGGGGGTTTTAAAGATTGGAATCATCAAACCATTGTTCAAAGGGGGCAATAAACAAGAAATAATCGATTATAGGCCAATAACACTCATCTCAACTCTTGCTAAAATTTTTGAAATGGCACTAAAAAATAGAATTGTGAAGTTCTTGGATAAGTATAAACAGCTCTCTGATAACCAGTTCGGTTTTCGTGCAGGTAGATCAACTGAGGACGCAATATTTATGAAGCACTTGACAAAAAAGAAGCTTCACTTTGCGTCTTTATTGATCTGGCTAAAGCGTTTGACACCGTGTGTCATAAAAAACTTATTGAGAAACTTGAACGACATGGAATTCGGGGTTCGTGCCTTGAACTAATAAAAAGTTACTTAAATAATAGAAAACAATCTGTTAAAATTGAAGAACATTTTAGTTCTATGAAAAATGTGGAATACGGCATTCTTCAGGGCACGGTTCTTGGTCCACTGTTGTTTATTGTTTATATGAATGATATCTTTGAGCTGGATTTAAACAAACAAACAAAACAAAATACAATGCTGAGGAAGATTTAAAAAAACTAAAAGATTGGTTTGACTATAACACATTAACTTTAAATACAAATAAGACCAATTTTATCACATTCTCTTCTTATGCCTCTGGAGTTCTCGAAATAGATAGCTTGAAGATATCAGATTTGCATACTGTAAAATCCACAGAGTCTGCCAAATACCTACAAATTATAATTGACAAACATTTACGTTGGAATTTGCAAATGAAACACTTAACTAATAGATTGAGATACCTAATATCTAGATTTAAATGTCTCAGAATGCACCTTAAATTACCGGAGCCTAGAACACTGTATTATGCTGTGGTTCAATCTCATTTGACCTATGGTATTTGTGGGTGGGGAGGAGTCAACGAGTTTAACATTAACAAACTAAAAACCACTCAAAAATGGATCATTAAAGTAATCTATAATAAAAACTTAAAATATCCAACTGAAAAGTTGTTTGATGATTCTAGATTTTTAAACATAAGGCAATTGTTTTGTCAAAAAATTGCCATAAGAATTTTTAATAGAAAAGAAAAAATTGAGATTTACCACCACCCACATAGAACTAGAAGCGTTGTGCAGCAAAAAACAAAAACCTTAAGGTCGAATAAGGTAATGGGAACCAAATGCATAAGTTCTATTGTACCAAAATTATTTAACTTAATACCTAGTGAAATTAAAAAAGTAAAACAATTAAAAAAATATAAGTTCTTAATAAAAAACTGGATATACAAGACCAATATAGAAATTGAAAATTTGTTTCATTAAAACCAACATTTTAATTATGTATACTTTTTTTTCACAAAATGTGTGAATTTCAAAATAGTGTCTTTAAAAACCCGATAGTGTCTCTTCAAACCCGATAGTGTCTCTTCAAACCCGATAGTGACAACTTAACTCGATAATGACAAGTTAACCCGATAGTGACCAGCTAACCCAATAGTGACAATTTAATCCAATCAGTTAAAAATAAAACTAGATTATTATTTAAAATCAAATGACTTTTACGCAACAAGTGGGTAATACCACTTCATGTGTTTTTGTTTATTTTCACTTGTTTTTCTATTTCCAATTCTTTTAATTCAATTTAGTTAAGTTAAATTGCTGTACCTTGAAAGATTGAACATAAACATTTATTTATTTATTTATTTTATTATTTATTTTTATAGAGGTACTTGTTACATCCGTTATTTTTATGAAACATTGGCAACATTGCTGGATGTCACAAGTTAACACAAATATTTAGGGATGTTACAACGTCAAAATTTTTTGTATATACAATGGGACGCCACAAAGATATGAAAATTTTTATTTCTAAATTTGTGAGTTTATACAAATATTTTTATGGAATTAAAAATAAAATATTTTTTATTACATTTCATATTTTTTATTTTTGGATAACACCAGGTTTTAAAGTGGATGTCACAAAAACCGACTTTTTGCTGGATGTCACAAGATACAACGGTTCTGAAGACGATGGCTAATTTCGCCTCTTCAGAAACAGGACAGCCAAGTCTTTGGAAATATGTGTTCATGACAGCAATGTAGGTCCCTATAGACACTCCAGGGCCTTGTTTACGTTTTTGAATTTCCTTCAATAGCTTCTCGCCATATGAAGAAGGAAGATATTCTGCCATGAACCTCTGTTCCAGCTGTTCCCATGTATGGACTTCTCTACGAACATCTTTATAAAAAGTATAGGCTGACTTTTCAAAAAGATCAATGCCTGAGTTCAGTAGAACCTTTTTACTAACTCCTCTCGCCTGACTTAACTCGTCACCTCTCTAAAAAAATGCGGTGACGGAGATCGTTCCCCTCTCGCCTGTAAACTTTAAGTTCCATTTATGCGGAGGTACAGGTGCAACGTGATATGAAGTACTAGAATCACTTGACATTGGTACTGGCCACGAACATGAAAAAGGTCGGGACTGAGCAATTGGTGCAATGCTACTTTGGAGGGCAGCTAAACTCAATGGAACGGTAGACCGTTGTTGATAATGAAAAGCTGTTGTACCGTCATTCTGAATTAGCATTGGGGGTGGTGCTTATATTGGTGTTTGAGTCGGGTTCGTAAGCACTTGCATTTGCACCGGAGCAATGACCGACTGTTGGTTTGTAGGCTGTTGAGCTGTTCTCTGTGTGCTCGAGAGCTGTGGCTGCGGGAGTTGAGACTGGCTGGGTATGTTGCCAACATTTGTCGAGTGGTCTGAGCTTCGACTCGTCGATTGGCTTTCAGATGCTTCATCATCATCTGAGGCAACGCCAACTCTTAGCAGATCTGTTGCTTGGCTCTGCAACCTCCCAATCAAACTCAAGGTTTCCGCAACCAGTATGCCTTTCGTTTGACTTTCTTCAAAGTTAGACGGATTCATGTTATTTATCCTGGCTAACACGTGTTCCAACCTTACAGCGATTTTTCTAAACTCTCCCCCTTTGCTCGTACCAGAGAACTTCTCTACCAGCGGTACCAGACTATCTAGCTTCTTCATGCAGCTAAAAGCATCCTGGCCAAATTTAAAGGGATACGGAGGGTATCTCATACTTCCATCAGTCCTTTCTCTCTGTCTAATCAGTATGAGCTGTTACTTCATCTTTTCCACCGATCCAATGGCTATGCCTCTCCATGTTAAGTCGTAGATTAACTCGTCCTTGACTAAGTACCTTATGTCAGACAACCGACTCAAAGAAATAGCCATGTGTCTTTTATATTTAAACTTTAAAACTATTAATTATACCTCCCAATTATAAAACTAAACCACGCAATAACAAACACAAAGTTCACTTTCAATTCACTAGTGAAAATCACTATAAATTTTCTCACAAATGTAGAAAATATAAAACTTAAATACGGGCAGACGCGAACAAAACCGAAGAACACCGGAGCAGTAAGAAAATAAAATTTATTTGCATTTAAAAATGTAATCATAGTTTATATTAAGTATTTGCACAACCAACTATGACGTCCAACCTCGCAGAGAGAAATAACTACTTAAATCCTAAATTAGAATCAACAAGTAGCCATAGAAAAAGTTTAAAAAAATAAAAGAGAGACAAGAGCTGTTAGGCCCGCAGTAAGAAAAACGATAACTGCAATGGACTGTAAATATTTTAATTAAATGAAGCGCGAGCAAACATAAATATATTGATATGAATTACGAAATAATTAATAAGGTCCATAGGTTAATTGTTGGAACCACACAACGGCAATCAGATACAAATGCACTCACCAGTTTGCAGCCACTTTCTCCACGTTCTAAGGGGCCCCTGATTGGATCTAATGATGTCACTACGTAGATGAAGGGCTGAAGTTTCTTTTCTATGCTTCAGTACACCAAAATCGAGCACTTTCAGGTGTAGATATTTGAAAATAGTTGGAGAACGAAATTAACACGCCATTTCTCGAGGCGCTTGACAAAGGATCTCTCTGGTTGTTGGTGCGCATGTCCAAAATGCGCAAATGCACTCTGTCCTTCATACAATTGTGTGGTTTTAAAAATATATAAACAACCGCGAAATTTAGCGGGAGCTAACATAACTGCCCTCCAAAACACACAATTTTAGAATCTCAACCGGACAGATATAGATATAAGAAAAAAGGATCGACCGATAAATATAAATGAATGAAAACAGATAAGTATCGTAAGTTTATTTAGAGATAACGAAATCCCGACAAAGGCAAAACAAACAAACAAAAAATTCAAAAAAAAATAACGAAAAATAAAGAAAAACCTTATTACCCGGTAATAGGTAGAAAAATTAAAATTACTTTTAATTTGGCAAAAGCACAGTTTTACAACTGGCCGCTTATAAACACCGGTAACCGTTTGTACCGTCGCAAAACGCGCCTGACCGTCCCCGCCGGGATGCAGTTCGATGACCCGACCGACCGGCCATTTCAAAGGTGATTGAATGTGATCACTTGTTATGATAACCAAATCATTTAATTTGATATTTGGGGACGAATCAGCCCACTTGTGTCGCTGTTGTAGCGTATGCAAATACTCTATATAATACCGTTTCCAAAAATCATTATGTAGTTTTTGGATTAGTTGCCATCTCGAGAGCCGATTTAGGGGAACCTCGGACAAATCTGACTCCGGAATTTCTGAATTAAGGGGTTCAAGGGTCAAAAAATGCCCGGGGGTAAGAGGTTGAAGATCGTGTGGGTCTGAAGAGGCAGGAGATAAAGGGCGACTATTAAGTACGGCTTCTATGCGACAGGTAAGGGTGGACATCTCCATGATAGACAACTTCTGGTCGCCGACAACTCGAACAAAGTGAGTTTTAAAACTTTTGACGCCAGCTTCTGCCAGGCCATTAAATTGTGGACTGAGAGGAGGTCCCAGATGCCAACGAATAGAAAGTCTGGTGATGATCTGACCAGCATTGCGTCACGCTTCCACGTCTGGAAATGAATCGATGGAATGCACCTACGAACCCTTCGGTGGACAGTTCCATGGTTAATTCCAAATGCACGCAATGTGTGGCCGTACAGACAAACACACAGACATACGATTTGAAAGCTTTACAACCACGGTAACGATGAGGAATCACAAAGAAAGGTCCACAAAAGTCGATAGCTACACTCGAAAAAGGTTTAAGTTGATTGATTCGATGAGCGGGAAGTGAACTCATTACGGGCGGTCTATAGGGTTTAGGGTTGATTCTAAAACATCGCAAGCACTTGGATATGGTTCTTTGAATTGCCCGTCTGGCAGATAATATCCAAAATTGCTGTAAAAGCAGATTATGTAATGTTTTAAACCCAGGATGAAGGTATTGTCGATGAGCGGACTCGATAAGAAGAGTAGTTAAACGATGGTTACTCGAAAGTAAGACGGGGTGTTTTGCAGAATAAGACAAATGGTCAGATTTTTGTAATCTGCCACCGACTCTAATGATATTATTTTCATCAAGAAAAGGTGAAAGTTTTCGTAAAGGTTTCGGTATTGGTTTATCCTTAGATAACGCGGAAAAAAGCTCAGAAAAACAAGAACCTTGAACGCGTTTGATAAGAAGGTATAACGCACTTTGCATCTCACCGGTGGTAGGAAAAACAATATTTTCAAAAATAATTTTTTGGTCCGGTGGCTTAGTGGGTTTTTGATAGGAATGGTTTTGAAAAAGGTTAACTATTCGAAGGACATAACAAATGATACGTTGAATTTTTGATATAGATGAATATTTGATAAGAAGCTGATCTAAGAAGTTGACATCAATTATCGCATGGCAACAGACTTTTTGCTTTTCCTCCAGATTAATATCTCCGAAATCAATCGGCATTTTTGATTTATGAAAATCGGGCCATTCGTTTTCGGGAGACCACAAAAACGACGGTGCGTTCCACCACATGTCATGTGACATGAGCTGTGAAGGGGTGGCCCCTCGTGACGCAATATCGGCTGCATTTAAAGCAGAAGGAATGTAGCGCCATGAGTTTGAGGGAATGATTTCTTGGATTCTACTGATTCGATTTCCAACAAAGGTTTGCCAGCGATTAGGAGGGGATGAAAGCCAGTGCAATACGACTTGCGAATCGCAGAAAGTAACGATATTTGTAAAAGTTATTTTTCCTTCATAGCTAGATAAAACGAAGTCAATTAATTCGCTTAAAAGAAATGCGCCTAGGAGTTCTAGCCTAGCCAAAGTTTGTGACTTTATAGGCGCGACCCTAGATTTTGCAGATATGAGAGAAACAGATATATTATTTTCCTCTTCTACACGAAAATATACGACGCCTGCGTAGCCTCGAATTGAAGCGTCACAGAAGCCGATGATTTGACAGGTATTGGTTTTTGATAGTTTGATTTGTCGGGGTAATTGAAAATTGGAAAGAAGCGGGAATTCAGAACGAAGTTTGTTCCAAGAGTCGATGATAGAAGAATCTGATTCTTCGTCCCAGCCTATTTTCGATATCCACAACTGTTGCAAAATAAATTTTGCTTGTAGCAACAAGGGACAAAGAAAACCTAAGGGATCGAAGATTGTTCCTATGATAGATAAAATAGAACGTTTGGTTGGGGGTTTGTCCTTCATTCGGCATTGATAAGAAAAAATGTCGTTTTTTGGATGGCATTGAAGTCTTAAACTTTGATAAAGTGGGGTTCCTCCTTGTCGAAAGAGAGAGGCATTTGACGATCGGACTCTGGCAATGTTGCCAATAACTCAGGACAATTGCTTGCCCATTTTTTAAGTTCAAATCCTCCCGACTTCAACAAATCATTGAGTTCTGTTTGAAGGGAGAGAGCTTCAGAAAGCGAAGGGCTAGTTCCCAAGATATCGTCGATATAGATTGACGTTTTTAGAACAGTACTAGCCATAGGAAAACGTTCCTTTTCTCTCTCTGCCAGCTCATTTAAGGTACGCATGGCTAGAAAAGGTGAGCATGTCATGCCAAAAGTGACAGAAAGTTTCCACACTGAAAGTGGGTCATCTGGAGAAAACCTCCACAATATCCTTTGATAAGGACGGTGATAAGGATTGATAAGGACTTGACGGAACATCTGTTTGATGTCAGCAATGTAGGCAATAGGATTAAGACGAAACGTAAGGAGTAAAGAAGCAATATCCTTTTGAAGTTTCGGTCCAGATACAATGTGTCATTGAGACTAATATTTTTTGGGGTGACTGCCGAACAATCCCAGACTACCCTTAATTTTGTACTTAAGCTTTCCGGCTTTAGTACGCAATGATGTGCTAAAAAACACGATACGTCGACCTTTGGTTGACTAGATAAAACTAAACTCATATGATTAGAATCGATATAGTCTTGCATGAAACTTGAATAGGCAGTGTACAGATCAGGATTTTTGATTAATCTATTTTCTAGAAGTAAAAATCTACGATAAGCTTGCGGATAAGTATTTCCTAGGTCAGGGTTTATTTTATCTTTAAACGGAAGATCTACCATGAATCTACCGCTCGGTCGCCGTACTACACTAGCAGTAAAAATTGATTCTGCTTGTTTTTCCTCCTTTGATAAGATTTGTTTTTTAGGCAAATGTTCGATTTCCCAAAACCTAGGGAGAATGACCTCTAAAGGAGGTGAATGACTCGTTAAAAAACAACTGGTTCGTTCCGTAAGACTACCTACTTCGTCAACCTTTCCCATGACGACCCAACCAAAGATAGTTTCAAGGGCTGAAGGTTGCCCTATTTGTCCAAGAACCCTGCCCTCCTTGAATATCTGTGCGAATAGCTCGCAACCAATAAGTAGGTCCACAGGTCTAGATTTGAAATAAGATGGGTCGGCAAGTTTAAGGTTTTCCAAGTGTTTCCACTGATTATCGTTCAAAGTGAATGTAGGCATATTGGAACATAGTTGTGGAACAACAATTGCTTCGAAATTAAGTAAAGGAGTGACTTGTCCTTGTGGCTTAATGTGACATTGAACGAGCCCTTTGGAAGTAAAAGAAGACATCTGATTTAATCCGAATATTTCAGTGGTGTAACTTCGCCTAGGAAGATTAAGACGCTGAATACACTTTTTACTGATGAATCCTGTCTGTGATCCAGAATCAAGCAGTGCCCTTACAGGTTGAAAATTTCCGCAACCGTCCATAACATCTATTATGGCGGTGCATAAAAGAAAGGTACCTGAAGGTCCTGAGGCATTTAATGACACATGAAGATTATTGACAGGTGGTGTGTGAATGACAGGCCTAGTATCTTGGCTTCCAGACTCTTGATTAGTTTCTAAGATATGAGTTAAAGTGTGGTGCCTTTTACTATTGCAAGTCCTGCATGAATATTTTGATTTGCACGTATCTACCCCATGCAGGGGATGAAAACACGCTAGACATAATTTTTTCTGCTTGACGAAAGATAGGCGATCGATAGGCGAGAGATCAAGAAATGTTTGACTTTTCGAAAGCACGTGACCTTGATTACACCGGAAACATTTTATTCCCGTACTTGAATTAGTTGAGGTGCCAGCCAGTCCTATAAAAGGCGAATTGGATGATTTATAGGTAGGCTTTTGCCCAAACTGATTTCGCATAGAATTTGAATTTTGATAGGTAGGCTTTTGCCCAGACTGATTTTGCATAGAATTTGATTTTTGATAGATAGGCTTTTGCCCAGACTGATTTTGCATAGAATTTGATTTTTGATAGATAGGCACCTTTTTGGGTGCTGTTGATTGAGGAAGTGATTCCAAAACTTTACATCTTTTTTCTAGAAATTGAAAAAGTGACTGAAAAGTGGGAATTTCGGTATTAGTATTGACGTGACTCATTTCGAAATTTGAACGCGTTGGAATATCCAATTTTTCTAATAAAATGAAAACAATAATAAAGTCCCAACTGTCAACGTCAAAGCTAAGTGATTTTAAAATTTCTAGGGATTCAGAAAAGGTGTCAATTAAATTACGCAATTCTTTAGCTGACTCGTTTTTTAAGGTGGAGTTCATAATTGAGCTTAAAGCATCATTTGCGAGGTCTCGCTTGTTTTGATATCTATTGACTAATTTGTCGTAAGCAATTTTATAATTTTGATCAGATAAGCTAATCCCTGATATCAATTTTAAAGGCTCATCCTCGAGATATGAAAATAAATATTGAAGTTTTCGAACGTTACTTAGACTTTGATTTTGATCTATAATGTTATTAAAAAGATCGAAAAAGCTTGGCCATAATTTTTTATCACCTCGAAATATGGGAATACCTAACTCTTTGAGTTTTGGAGTTTCAGATTCGTTTTGTCGAACATATGATCCCGAAAGGGTTGGGGCCTCAACCGGAAATATTTTAGAGTAAACCCCCTTACACGCATAAAAATATTTACGAGCTTCTGAAAGGATCGCATCCTGCGTTTTAAACTCCTCGTCGTCCGAGTCGTCTATCAACATAATGACGTCATTATGTGCCAGCATGCATTTATCGAAGGTTTCATCCAAATCGGAATACCTCACTTGAAACTCGTTTCTCGCTCTTTCATCCGATGCCGCGGTTTGTGAAAACACATAACACTCGGTTATCGCAGATAAAAAACCCTTGCGTTTTTGCACGGCTTTTTTGACAGACATGATTTTACCTTTGAAATGACGAAATTGTCGGTAAATATACAATTAACGCTAAATTAATGCTTCTGAAATAGAAAAATGACGAATTGTCGAAAATATGCACTAATTTATCGCAATTGATGAAAATTGTTTTAAATATCGAAATGATATGGACCACATCTAATCACAGAAATGTCGGTAAATATACAATTAACGCTAAATTAATGCTTCTGAAATAGAAAAATGACGAATTGTCGAAAATATGCACTAATTTATCGCAATTGATGAAAATTGTTTTAAATATCGAAATGATATGAAACACCCTAACACATAAATGAGAAATGTTGTTGTTTGTTTTGTTTTGATTCCTTCGCTTTGTTTATACCACGCGGTACGCGAAAATAGGTACTGCGCCGACACCTTTCTCTCGTTTCAATACGATGCGAAAAATTCAAGGCCGCCTTGTTTTCGGCGTGAAAATAGTGACCGACCTATTAATACCGTCGTATGGATTTAATTTAAAATAATTCGGCTCGCAAGGAACACTTATGTTAGGCCCGCAGTAAGAAAAACGATAACTGCAATGGACTGTAAATATTTTAATTAAATGAAGCGCGAGCAAACATAAATATATTGATATGAATTACGAAATAATTAATAAGGTCCATAGGTTAATTGTTGGAACCATACAACGGCAATCAGATACAAATGCACTCACCAGTTTGCAGCCACTTTCTCCACGTTCTAAGGAGCCCCTGATTGGATCTAATGATGTCACCACGTAGCTGAAGGGCTGAAGTTTCTTTTCTATGCTTCAGTTCACCAAAATCGAGCACTTTCAGGTGTAGATATTTGAAATAGTTGGAGAACGAAATTAACACGCCATTTCTCGAGGCGCTTGACAAAGGATCTCTCTGGTTGTTGGTGCGCATGTCCAAAATGCGCAAATGCACTCTGCCTTCATACAATTGTGTGGTTTTAAAAATATATAAACAACCGCGAAATTTAGCGGGAGCTAACAAGAGCTTTGGCAGTGTTTAGGTCTTATGTTCCACTACTGCGTGAGTAAAACCAAAAAAAAAATAATTGCGCTTATCCTAGCTGAACTGGATTAAAATTAAAGTTAAGTTATGTTTGTTTACCTCAGCAACCGAATAGGTAAATTTATCCCTAAATGGAACGTACAACAAACTACCTATAAGAAAAATCCCAAAGCTGTTATACATACTTAACGCTAGGGTATACTCCTGCTATTGCAGAACGGCTCCACAAATAAACTCCTAAAAAAAACCCAAATCGCCGTATACAATGATTTTTCTAAAAAGAATAAATCAAAACCCACTTTAACCTGCTTACCTATCCTGAGATCACACGAATTTTGCATTGCTTAAGGCAACATCATCCCTTAATATATAAGTGAACGCAATAAACATCGGAACAGATGTTCATGTTATAGAAATCGTAAAATATGCTCAATTAAAAAAAAATCAGCTCGCTAAAATTGCGTCGAATTAGACTAGTAAGGATGTTGCGTGTAATTAAAAATATAAATAAAAATTACCGATGGTATTAGAAAAAAATTACAAATAACGTCTTGATAGGACTGCAACTCTCCAATAATCATTAAAATGAAATCCCCAAAATTTAAACTAAACTGATTCATCAAACCATGGTCAAAAAGACCCTAGGATCGTACCGGAAGGTGTCAAATTTTTTTTTTTTTTTAAGTTTTTGATGTCGACCACAGTAGCTCAATAATAAAAAAAATTAATTAGTGGCTCGTTAAAATTTTCAAATTATTACTCTACCCTGATGGTGGTTTGGAGTAGGGAGAAAACAAAATTAAAACCAATGATGATAGGTTGTTAAAACGCGAGGGTTCGAAACGAAATTATATTTTAATTCAGAAAAAAAAGTATTTAAATAAACTGGTAAAACCATTGTAGGGCAAGGTACTACTATGCACCAAAAAAAATTTTTGCAACAAGAAAATCAAGTTTCCTTTTTTTTTTAAATATTAAAAAAATTCCAAAAAAAAAATCCAAAAAAATTAGAAAATGATTAAGTAGGGTTGCAGCTCCTATTAGCGAACCTTAATAAAAAAAAAATTAATAAAAATTAACACTAGAAAAATCTTATCCGAGTTAACAAGTTTGCAACAGTTTTTGTTCTTTTCGTTTAAAAAACAGTTGTAGATCCCCTTTCCTCTCCCAAAACTGTGTGAATGTGAAAAGTGAATGAGCTAGAAAAATTAATTTACTATACAAAAAAAATTATTGAAAATTAAATTTACTTAAGAATCATAAGGTATAAAAAATCGTATTGCAAAAGAAAACCAATCAGTTTAGCAAAAATATTTATGTTCCAAAAAAAACAAACGATGTTAGTATATTTGTTTAAGATTATTACTGACTAGGGAATAAGCAACTTTAGTACTTATTTACTGTATCAATATAATAATGTGAACCTAAGTTTTAAACTTTGCACTCAACTCAGTTAAGAATTATCTTGTATGCATTTTCAGAAAAACAAATATGAAAACAATTCCAAGGTTCACTTATAAGACCGTTGTAAAATTAACTCATTCTACTCGAGTGTATTTACACACAGCATCCAATAAAAAAATTTTTACTGCTTAATGCATTCTCAGATCCCTGTTCCTGGTGTTCACGAGATATAAAATTAAGTTGGGCCCTTCCCACAACTATTAGTCAAAGCAAAATTACCAAATGTCCAAGGGCTAATGAGACCCTATCACCTACAAATGACATTTTGAAATGAAACAGCTGGGAATAATTCTGCGTAACAACCAGACAACAAAAATCAAGACGCCAAAACTATTACATTAATTTTAAAAGAGCATAATAAACTCCCGGCCCCAAATAAACTTTTGTTATACTCAACAAAACTCGGCCTAAAACCAAAAAAATTTTTATTAGACATTTCCCCTATTTCCTAAGTATAATGTCAATAAACCCAAAAACTTGTGATTTCCATTCCAATCCCATCTGAACCCTATATAGTTTTAAACGGTCAAACGCCCACAGGCGAAACAATATCTTATTTCAAAGAAAGGGTGAAGATATTTTGAAGCACCCTGTGAAAATAGGACACTATTATGGAAAATTGTTCAGGTCAGTGTTACCTTACTAATTTTTAACCTAAATATATCTAGTTCCCTCATGTGCATGTTACTATTTTAATTCCTATCTTAATTAAACAGATCACAAAACTCCTCGTTCAACGATTTCTACACTCTGGACCAAACATTTCTTCCATTTCCACCTAGCTCGCGGGAGAAAAAACCCTAATTATTGCAATATAAAAGGTAGCTAGTTCCTTTATACCCTCGACAACTATCAGATTAAAAAAAATCTATGCCCTCATCAATGTTTAGTCGCATCAAAGAAAACCTATTGTTTTTAAATTTATTCCTAGATTGAAATCTTTTTTAAAAATCAATGATCTTAAATTTATTGTTTAACCTGAACACTTTCCCATTTATTCCACAAAATTTACTGTACTATAAAAATTAGTTTCATTATTTGAGGCCACTAGTATGAGATTATTTTAAAATTAAAACAAATGAAATAATAAAAAAAATTATTTCCCAATTGTCCACAACTTCCAAGTTTTCATCCCTAAATAGGTACTTTCTCAGTCTAATACCATCCATCGTTATCCAACATAACGATTTAATTTCAGAAGCAACAAAACAAAGATTAAGTGAAAAACTAAGCAAGTGCGTTGGAAGCTAATTTACAATGGGCGCAGATGTCAGGCCCCTTTAAGTACACGCCACTGTCCTGAAATGCAAACTATTAAAAAAAATCTGAAGACTAGCATAGCTGCCGTCAAACAAAATTTGGCATGAAAAAATAATTCATCCTATACCAGTATCCTCAACAACAAAACGTTTTTTCTTTTAAGACCCAAACACCTAACCAATAAATCTTGTTATTTAAAATTATGATTTGGAAGTAAAAGATTTATTTATTCCTGTCTGATCAACTAAGACAAAAAAAGTTCCCCTTTTGTAACTCAAAAAGTTCCCGTTTGGTCCCCTAAAAAAAATATATATATATCCTGTTGGTCACCCTTTAAAACTACGACCGAGATGTTATGTTTACAGAAGAAAAATAATCTTTTTAAGAAAATTTAAATTATTTAAAAAGAAATAAAATTTTTAAATATTTTTACCAATTACCAGCGCCCAGCATTTATATCTAGTTGAAAGTTTCTTTTAAATTTACTGACCAATTTCACGGTCTCAAAATGACATTACTTAAAAAATTACTAAACTTTACAAATCAACTAAAAAAATCAAAAAACTTATATCTATATTTCTCTCAGTTAGACATTTCTTCTGTGGTATTATATCTAGTTGGCCTTCAAATTCATTTTCTCTGTATTCAATCCGGAGCAGGCAAAACTTCTCAAGGCTCAAACATAAATGTTTGCCCTCCAGTGGCCATGACCAAGCTATGACCTGAACGCAGAGAAAATACAGAAGAAATAATTGTTAACTAGAAAAACTTTAATTGATAGAAATACCCGTTGGTCATTTTTTTTTTAATGCACTCCAAAGCCCAACGCTGTATTCTACCAAAAAAAATTTGACCTGTCACAAAAACACAACTAGACAACTAGACTCGGCAACCAAAGACACAAAAAAACTGCCCCAAAAAAAAATACCCCAAAAAAAATGCTAACTGGACTTTTGGTGTTCATGTTCAGCCAATATGTTGCTCTAGGAATTTTTAGCCTTGTGCTCCCTAAACTTCCGAGCTAACTATAAGTAGTAGTACCCTCCTCTGACCCGATGTAACTGAGTGACGTAAGATATTAATTGCCATCAACAGTTACCTCCAAAAAACAAGAAAAGAAAATGACAAAGCAAAATAAACTCATTTTCCGTTTCTTTCATTTGCATTAATTTATACTTTCAACTAAATAAAATTACCAGCTGTTAGGCTATATTTACTTTAAAACAATCCAGCCAAGAAAAATTCGTGTGAAACCCTGTAAAAATATTCCAACTTCCAAGTGGTGATATCCAACAAAAAATAAAATCACCAAAAAAAAAATACCTTGACCTGTATAAATTGACTGCACTAAAAATCTTATTACAAGCAGGAAATAAATACATATGAATAGTAGGCAACCTGTTAAAAAAACTGTTAAAAAACACACTACCATGTCATATATTTAAAACATAAAAAGACCATGTCTGTAGGTCCATCCACCTATAAATCAAAAAAAAATTGAAGTAAATTTACATTAATGTGTTTTTTTTTCCTACAAAAAATCTTTAGAATTAAGAACATGATTTGGACGCTGTTATTTTCCAAGAAAAAAACTTGTGAAGATAAGCTAATAAAAAACTATGAGAATCAATAGAGCAACAACGAATTTTAAATCAACGCTTAAATATTACCAAAAAATATTTAAAAAAAAAATGTTATCAAAACCAATGATTATGGAAAATCTTGTTTTTTATTAAAAAAAAAATGATTGGGTGTCAAAAACACCGACAGCCACTGAAATCCTTTAACCTGGCTATGGCTGTAACACAAAAAAAATTCAAAAAATTCAAAAAAATGTTTTATCTTTTTTCTAAATTTAAAAAATTCAAACAAAATTACATTAGATGTTAAAAACCTAGCCAAAACACACGTAGGGCGCCAATTTATGACGTATAAATAAGAACAATAACGTTAGGTGCCAATTTGTGACGTGTACAATTGCGACACTATAAAAGCACGTCGAGTGCCAATTGTGACACTTAAAAAATAATTACTGAGTAATTAAACAAATATCTGGAAGCAGAACTGTATTTCCCAGCTAGGTAAAACATTGATATGCCCGGTAACCTTTATACAGTGGAGAAGGGGGGGTTCAAAATAAGAAAAATTTTAGCGCCACAGTGTTTTAATACTAATGTTTTACAAAAAGGGTCTTACTTAAAAAACAGTTCAAGTCAAATGTTGTAGCCAAACAATGAAACTCTACCTACTTCCGAGGCTTCCAGAGTATTTGTGTAATTAAAAAAAAAACAAAAAAATTGACTAATAAAATATTCTGAATGAGTTAAAATGACACAAATAGAAAGCACTTTATAGATAGATAGACATCTTCAACTGGTCATAGTGTACAGGGTGTCCCAAATTGGGCACTTTTAGGGGGTTTAAGGTACTTCTAGGGGAGACAGAGAAAAACTAACCACGCATTGCGAGGCTCAAATTTCAAGGAAAGACTGATAGTGAAAACCGCATTTTGAAATATCGTCTCGCCTTTGAGCTACGGGGGCTTTTTGAAAAATCTGCATTTTTGAAGGGGGTCTATAACATCGTTATTAGTGGAAATTTTGATTTAGAGTAAATTGTAGTTTTATAGACTTTGTTACGAGGAATTCACCCGCTAAATTATATTTTAACTGTCACTTTTAGTTTTTGAGATATGACATAAAGTTGCATTTTTTCTTATGGAATGGCCTATATTTTAATTAATTTTCGAATTTGTCATTGAATTCTTTTCAAAATGATGTCATAGTTTCATTGAGCGGTTTAGGAGATATTCAACTTTTTCACTTATTTCTAGTGCGCTATGATTTCCTGCTGAGGCAGGTCAAGGCACTCCAGTATTTATATTATTTTACACAGTCAAAAATATAGTAAGTCTGGTTTGGAAAAATTATAATGCAGCTGACGGCCCTCAAAGCCTCGTAATAAAAAGTAACAAAAATGATACATATTTCAAAATAAAATTAAAACGCTTTTGTGCAAAATAATTTCATATCAAAGCGTAATGTCAAATTGTTTAAACAATTGAAAACAATGACTAAACGCCAAGACGCAAGGCCAACTTGATTTGCATAGTATAAGACAACAAAACTATAGGAGCATTGAAGTAGCATTTGACCGCAAGGCTTTCACGTCAATGGCGCATGACGTCATTCAACACACACTAGACAAAAATAAAAAACTTTAATTATCTCCGAAACCGCTCAATCAAACTATGACATATGATACATCATTTTGAAAAGAATTCAATGACGAATTCGAAAATTAATTAAAATATAGGCCCTTCCATAAGAAAAAATGCAACTTTGTATCATATCTCAAAAACTAAAAGTGACAGTTAAAATTTAATTTAGCGGGTGAATTCCTCGTGACAAAGTCTATAAAATTTCAATTTACTCTAAATCAATATTTACAATAATAGCGAAGTTATAGACCCCCCTCCAAAATGCAAACTTTTAAAAAAGCCCCCGTAGCTCAAAGACGAGACGATATTTCAAAATGCGGTTTTCACTATAAGTCTTCTCTTGAAATTTGAGCCTCGCAATGCGTGGTCAGTTTTTCTCTGTCTCCCCTAGAAGTACCTTAAACCCTGTAAAAGTGTCCAATTTGGGACACCCTGTACCTACATCTGAGTCAGTAGTGGGAGACTCTATTATATAAATGGGTGTAAAAAAAATACACTTCCAAAATCATTCCGTCATAGGGGAGATCTGGACCAAATATCTGCTGTCATCATTCTACGTTGTGTAGAATGAGACAGACAGCAACCCAGTCCGAGATCTACCCCATGAGGTAAAACAATGTAAGGAAACCGCTAAAAAATATAACCTCATCTCTCTTTTGTCTCTGCAAAGTTGGTCATTGGGTTGTACAAATAATACAAAAATTTAGTTCATTTTGTTCATTTTAATGGTAAAATTGGATAAATATACCAAAAACATTAAAAAAAATAAATAAATGAAATGGATGTAAACAAGTTAGGGCCAGAATAACACGCAATAGCAATTTGACAGTAGAACTTAAGTTAATTAAGCCGCAAAATTGTGGTCATGACGTCATACCTTTATCTTGCGTTCACAAGAAGTGTTAAAATTATATTGAAAATTTATATGAAAAGATTATGTCTAAATTATATTGAAAATTTATATGAAAAGATTATATCTAAATTATATTGACAATTTATATTATATATTATCTAAATGTTTACTTGCTCCTACCTTGGTCCTTTGATTATTTTTTTTTAGTTACGATATATGGTATTGCTGAAGAGTTTCTGCATTTCCTCACTGCTACTCCGGGTCCTTGTTCTGCCGTGCCTCCCTAGTGCTCGCTTAGCACATCACGCTAGGGCAGCACATGGTCTCAAGATGTTGGATCCTTGCCCGAGCGTAAAACCCTGTGGAGAATGAAATATTTCAGTTTCCTGGAATTCGTCGGTTTTATGCGAGGTTCCCCTACACCGAGTAACTTAAATCAAGAACCTCATGTCGACTCAATAAAATAAAGCAGATTTCAACAGATGAACTAAAATAACCTTAAGATACCTTTCCCAGGGTTACAATGCTACAACCGGCTTTACACCAGCGTCCAGCACAACCGTCCCGTTGATGGATTGGACAGGGCTGTAGACAAAGGAGAAAACCAATATATAGTTTTTATCCAAAACGTGGTTTAAAAAAATATATAAAAAAAGACTCCAAAAATCCCACATGTCTTTTGCAGAAAAATCACATTTCACACGAACACCAATTACAATTTGGGAGGCAAATATTATCTTGAAGAATCCTCAAATAATAAAAAAAATCGAAGTTACCAATTTCTTTCCTAGTAGAAATATGGCGTAGACCGCCTTGAATCCCTCAATGCAGAGGATGTGAGCCGTCACTAAAATACCTCAACGACGGACTCACTTCCACAGTCTCTGGGAAATATCCTGCAATCGCTGCAGTGCCAGTAATAAAAAACAATGGCGATTCCAAAAACTGTTGTCGACCCAGCCAATTCTTTAGGAAAGAGAGATGACACGTCCGAAAAAAAATTAAGATGCCGGAAACCATTCCCCAACTTGGATGGGGCACAGTACCAACCAAATTTTTCCGGTTAAATTCAAATAAGAATGCAAACGCATTTAAAATACTCTGCCAATATATGGGCCCCTAAGCTCACACTAGGTACTATGGTTATAGTGTACGTGTGAGCTAATAACGTGTGAGCTAATATAACTAAAAACTGAAATATATTTTATTTAACTCCAGACTAAATTACCTTTTGTTTGATACCACACAAGCCATGTTTTGACTTAAACTCAAATTTTTGAAATCTACCCCAACCCTTAAAAAAACAAAAAACTAAAATGTATTTTGTTAAACTCCGGACTCAATTACCCTTCGTTTGATATCACACACGCCATATTTTCACTTGAACTCTAATTTTTAAAATATACCCCCACCCTTTTTTTTAAATAAATTAAAATGTATTTTGTTTAACTGCAGACTCAATTACCTTTCGTTTGATATCACACACGCCATATTTTCACATAAACTCTAATTTTTGAAATCTACCCCCACCCTTTTATTTGGTTTCTGTTTGGTGGATTTTGTTAATTTTTAAATGGGACCATCTCGACCCAAGACCCAGCCTAGGTACCAAATTTAATTAAAATCGGCCAAGCGGTTTTTGAGTTATGCGCGTTGGTCGTTACAGACATACAGACAGACAGACATACAGACAGACAGACATACAGACAGACAGACAGACGGCGCAACAAAAAAGTTTCAAAATCATCTGAAACGCAAAGATATATAAAAATTTTTGAAATCGGAGCAACTTTTTTTTTCTCGAAAAAATTAGGATCACCATAGCTCACACTACTATAGTATAGTATATGTGTGAGCTAAAAAACTCGCAAACCAAAAAATACATACATTACACATCGAACTACTGCGTAAACCCGGCACAAGAGTGCTAACCCTACATAACCCTTTAATCCGACTAACTGAGCTAGATATTAACTTTATTTAACTATGATTATATATTAATTTATATAATATAAAAATACGATTTTGTTTATTCCTTAGTCCTGGTTTTTATCCCTCGTTTATCTCCAATTTACAAAAGTGCATAACTTGTATTTATTTTATCTTCTTCTTATCAAAGTAATAAAGATATCAAAGTGGGCGGAGCCTCGGTTGTTCCTGGTCAAACCGTGGACCTAAATATGTTTTCGTGCTACAAAAACTAGCTAATCCATGAAGAAGAAGAGGTTCGGAAGAGAAATCATTGTCCTAATATCCTAGAAAATATAAATATTCGAACGTCCAAAATAGATGTGTATTTGCGCTGTTACTGAAACCATGTGTGATGTGGCAACGCCGCCATTCCCCAGAATTATACCGGGTAGATTGGATTAGAATGCTTTTCTCATTTCGTCTATTTATTGTACGTACGCGGTCGCTTAAACAGCTGATTATTTAATTCAGAACGTAAATGGACAAAATTCCCAATTTCAAAGATGTTTTTATGTGATTTTTCCCGAACCTGTGATCTCAGATTCCAATTACGATGCCTAAACAATACGAAGTGCGCAGTGCCTACAACAATATGATGGAATGCCTCCTCTATAAGGTAACTTTCTGGACAATATATAACCTCAAAACCCAGCTCTATAAAAAACCCTTAATGTCTGTATAGAAAAACGAGTCAGATAGTTTTGGTTATTTACAGAAATAAAACAAATATGTAACGTGTGTCTTAAGCGTAAAAATGACACCTTACAATACAGCTCCCATCTCTCTTTCAATGTGACTATATCTTTGCTCTACGGATGGTAATGCACCACTTGCATACGCAATGATGTTGTTCTTCTTATTATATGCTACTTCTTTTTATTATTGCCTTCATCAAAATTATCTCTAAGGTAAAAAATGTGGAATCATTGGCATTTGCCGATGATTTTAAATTGTTTGTTGAAGTTTTCTCATTGGAGGATTGTGAAACACTCCAAAGTGAATTTCAGGGCACAGCTCTATATTGCCAGGAAAATGGTTTTAACTTAAATTTGGGTAAATGGGTGAATTTGATTATACAATAAATAATGAGAACCTAGAGCGTCTATCTGAACAAAAAGACCTAGGTGTAACCTTTGATGCTAATCTTTCATTTTCATCACATATTATTTCTAAAATTAGGAGTGCCCAGAAAGTTGCTGGGTTTATTTGTAGAAATACCAGAAGTTTTAACATTGACGTAAGCATATACTTAATTGACAGTTTGGTATTGCCCTTACTGGAATATGGAAGTGTTATCTGGTCCCCCCAATATGACATTTGGATTGGTTTCATTTAGGGAGTTCAACGAAAATTTTTAAAAGCCATGCACTTTAGAAAGTTTGGGATTTATCCACAAAGAGGTTGTGACAACAAGATCTTATTAAAGATATTTGATAGATTATCACTAAACCAAAGAAGAACTAAAAATTTTTTAACAACAATGTATAGAATTTTCAAAGTTGATGTTGATTGTCTTAATATAGTTGAACAACTTCCTTTTGCCATTAATCGAATCAATTCAAGGTCGAAAAATATGTTTTATTTAGGTTATCCACGAACAAATCTATTTAAAAGCTCTCCTATCTACAATTTATGCAACTTATTTAACAAGTATGCTTTAGATGTTGATATTGACAATGTTAGCTATAAGAAATTTAAAAAAAATATAGATCTAAAAGTGCGCAGCAGTTAATCAATAAGTAATTATGTAATTTGATTTGTTTGTTATTTATCATATGTAGTGTAAGTGACGTATTGTATAAAATATTTTTTTAAATGTAAGAAAGTATCTGTAATTGGCTTTTTGCTGTAGATACTGTTGAAATAAATAAATAAAATAAAAATAAATAAATAAATTATCTTTCTGTCATAAAATGGCACCAACACCATTCGATCCAGCATCGACGTATAGTTGAGTTGGCTTTGAAATATCATAATAAAATAAGTTTTATAAATTCATTAGTTCTTTTTTTAGATCTTCAAAAAATTTTTGATGTGTAATAGTCCATTTCCATTGTGCTGAACTTAAAGTAAGATCTCTCAGAACTTTTGTTTTGGACGCTAAATTTGGAGTGAATTTTCCTACAAAATTTTCCATACCAAGTAAATTTCTGACTTCAGATGGATTATTGGGAGACTTCATGTTCACAAAAGCCTCTATTTTTTCGGGATCGGTATGAATACCATTAGAAGAGAAAATATATCCAAAATATTTGATCATAGATTGATTAAAGATAGATTTTTGTGCATTGATTGTTAAATTAGCTTTTTCTAGTCTCGTAAGTACCCGTAACAGAGCTTTATCATGGGTAGCTTGATATTCCCCAAAAATCAAAATGTCGTCACTCAAATTAATGACACCTTCAATATTAGATAAAGCTTGTCTGATTGTATTTTGAAAAATTTTTGCTGCTGCGTTGATTTCAAAAAATAATCTCTTGTATCGGAAAAGGCCAATGTTTGTGGAAAATGTTGGTTAAGGTTTAGATGTCTTGTCAAGTAGTAATTGATGATAACCATCTTTTAGATCTATTTTGCCAAACACTTTTGCATTATTTAAAAGTAATACGAAATCGTCAATCGTTGGTGTTAAATGTCGTTCCCTTTTAATAGCTTTGTTAGCTAATCTCATATCTACACACATTCTAATTCTTGTTGGATCAGATTTAGGCACAATTACAATAGGAGATACCCAAGGAGTAGGACCATCGGTAGGTTCGATGATATCCTGATCTAATAGCTTATTTATTTCAGCTTCGACTGAGAAAGTAGCATTGCTATTTTACGTTCTTCGTTTGTAATACCTGTAGCTAAAACATAGTTTTCAAATCTCTCGATGTATCTTGCCCATCTAACACCCACATTATGAATGTCTGTTTTTATATCAAATGCTGGAAATACACTTGTTTGAAATAAAGCCATATTCTATATTTATATATATTTTTAAATTATTGTTAGATTTTTAAAATTTTCTTCAAAAACTTAAAAATATTTTCTGTTGTTTCTTTTTGCTGGGGTTCTTGAAATTCTCGTCGCCAATGTGGTGTTCTTGTTTTGATTTTAAATGAATGTTAAAGTTCTTAAATAATTAAATAGATATGCGACATTTAGGTTTGAGAAAAATGTAATTTAATCCAAACTGACTAAAGGAACAAACTTCAAAACCATAAGTTAACTGAAAAATAAAAACTAATAATAATATATAAGAGGAAAAGAATCCAGATGGTACTTTAGTTCCTGTCACTCAAGTAATCGAGAAACAACAGTGTCGAATTTTCTTCAATTGACCCGCTGATGTCTTGTTAGGCTATGCTGTTTTTCGAAATGATTTTCGTGCGATGATCCGCTCGAAGACCAAAAATATTTACTGTATTTCTGTATGCAGTGGACGCATAGGACGCTGGTGTAGATATTTCGAATTCTGTGTATTGTGTGTGTGTATTTGAAATCTTGATTTTTGATTATGAATAAAAATTTTGTTTTTGACAATGTGATATATTTGCGATCTCTTCTATCAATATCGTGACGTAAAAATATCAGGAAGGTTTGGCCTGCAACATATCTCAAATTCAGCTCCTCTGACGCATCCCGGTAAACAATGTATTTAGTGCCTCTTCCTTTACTCTACTACTCCCAAGTAACATTTCATCTTTTTTAAGGGTTGCTAGAAGTTTGCGGCTACCAAATTACAAAACCTAAAGTTTTATAACGAGGTGGCGCGAACGTTCTTGGAATTCTTATACCACTCTTATAACACTTAAATGAAGACTCATATAAGGGTGGTGGCAACCTATTTATAAACCTCTAATAAAACCTAAAGTATTTGCGTTGTGGTGGCGGTAACCCTTATAATGTATTCTGGTAATATGTCTTTTTGTACTACTGACTCCCTCTACAAAGAAATTTTGCGAATTAAAAGATTTTTTAAGAGTTCTAAGGTAACCAAGTCATGGCTATACAATAGAACATGAAGTAACAATTCTATACAAACACGTATAATTGCTATGGATACACATGATAACAACAAAATAGTCTCCGAATTCCGGTGTGGCCCCAACTTTACTGTGAAATTTATAGGTTCTGGGGTCTCAAAACTCGCGCGCACTAGAAATTAACAAAAGTCATACTTTTCACCAAAATTTTGACACGTTAAAAAACAAGTGACTCCTAGTTACATATGACGATTTTGTCTAGTATGATTAAAAAACAATATAAGTTATTCTAAAACAACCAAATTGTGAATATATTTCACAGTTCTAACATTTCTTGCACGCTTGACGATTGTTTACGTTTTATAAAAAAATTTGTTTACCAAAACTCTCTTAGATAACCTTTATAAGTGCTGGCCCTGCGAAGAAAACCAGAACAGACATCCAGTGTTTTTCCACTTTTTCGGTAGTTTTTGAAATTTTTTCAGAAAGTTTTAGTAGACAGATTTTTCTTAGTGGATTTTAGTAAATTTAAATATATATTTTTCACTACTATAAAAATGGCATTACCAATAGAATTATGTAAACATTATTTTAATATAAAAATTCAGGATTCGTAATCTTCCCCTCAACCCTTTAAAACGCATTTTCAAGAAAAAGGACATTTAAAAAACATTGAGTGACACGCAAGGGTAAACCCTTCCTCCCCCCTTGAGCGTTAGGTAATTGAAAATTGTTCCTTCAAATAATTTTTACAATAATTCTATTGTTAATAGCATTTTTATATTACTGCAATTTACCAAAATCTATTAAGGAAAACCTGGCTCTGTAACGAAATAGTGCGTATCACAATAGCGCGTTTCGAAATAGTGCGTATTAAAATCGCGCATGTTTAAATAGCGCGTATCAAATGGCGTGTGTTCAAAATCGCGCTTATCAATAGCGCGTATAAAATATCGCGTGTTCAAAATAACTCGCATCAAAATAAGCATATCAAAAGATCGCTATTACAAAACGTCGCTGTTACAAAATGCAATGCCCACTTGACTCAAACCAACAACACAAACTAAACCTAACCTTACCTTACCTAATCCAAGTCTACCTTACCTAACATAACCTAACCCAGTCTAACCCAAGCCCAGATAACATGGGTTTGGTTTGGTTTAGTTTGGTTTCGTTTGGTTAGGTTTGGTTTGGTTTGGTTTAGTTTGGTTTGGTTTGGTTTGCTTTTGTTTGGTTTGGTTTAGTTTGGTTTGGTTTGGTTTGGATTGATTTGGTTGGGTTTGGTTTGGTTTGGTTTGGTTTGGTTTGGTTTGGTTTGGTTTGGTTTGGTTTAGTTTAGTTTCGTTTGGTTTGGTTTGGTTTGGTTTGGTTTGGTTTCGTTTGGTTTGGTTTGGTTTGGTTTGGTTTGGTTTGGTTTGGTTTAGTTTGGTATGGTTCGGTTCGGTTCGGTTCAGTTCGGTTAGGTTTGGTTAGGTTCGTTTCGGTTAGGTTCGGTTAAGTTCGGTTAGATTCGGTTAGTTTCGATTAGGTTTGGTTAGGTTTGGTTAAGGTTTGGTTAGGTTTGGTTAGGTTTGGTTAGGTTTGGTTAGGTTTGGTTAGGTTTGGTTAGGTTTGATTAGGTTTGGTTAGGTTTGGTTAGGTTTGGTTAGGTTTGGTTAGGTTTGGTTAGGTTTGGTTAGGTTTGGTTAGGTTTGGTTAGGTTTGGTTAGGTTTGGTTCGGTTTGGTTAGGTTTGGTTAGGTTTGGTTAGGTTTGGTTAGGTTTGGTTAGGTTTGGTTAGGTTTGGTTAGGTTTGGTTAGGTTTGGTTAGGTTTGGTTAGGTTTGGTTAGGTTTGGTTAGGTTTGGTTAGGTTTGGTTAGGTTTGGTTAGGTTTGGTTAGGTTTGGTTAGGTTTGGTTAGGTTTGGTTAGGTTTGGTTAGGTTTGGTTAGGTTTGGTTAGGTTTGGTTAGGTTTGGTTAGGTTTGGTTAGGTTTGGTTAGGTTTGGTTAGGTTTGGTTAGGTTTGGTTAGGTTTGGTTAGGTTTGGTTAGGTTTGGTTAGGTTTGGTTAGGTTTGGTTAGGTTTGGTTAGGTTTGGTTAGGTTTGGTTAGGTTTGGTTAGGTTTGGTTAGGTTTGGTTAGGTTTGGTTAGGTTTGGTTAGGTTTGGTTAGGTTTGGTTTGGTTAGGTTTGGTTTGGTTAGGTTTGGTTAGGTTTGGTTAGGTTTGGTTAGGTTTGGTTAGGTTTGGTTAGGTTTGGTTAGGTTTGGTTAGGTTTGGTTAGGTTTGGTTAGGTTTGGTTAGGTTTGGTTAGGTTTGGTTAGGTTTGGTTAGGTTTGGTTAGGTTTGGTTAGGTTTGGTTAGGTTTGGTTAGGTTTGGTTAGGTTTGGTTAGGTTTGGTTAGGTTTGGTTAGGTTTGGTTAGGTTTGGTTAGGTTTGGTTAGGTTTGGTTAGGTTTGGTTAGGTTTGGTTAGGTTTGGTTAGGTTTGGTTAGGTTTGGTTAGGTTTGGTTAGGTTTGGTTAGGTTTGGTTAGGTTTGGTTAGGTTTGGTTAGGTTTGGTTAGGTTTGGTTAGGTTTGGTTAGGTTTGGTTAGGTTTGGTTCGGTTTGGTTAGGTTTGGTTAGGTTTGGTTAGGTTTGGTTAGGTTTGGTTAGGTTTGGTTAGGTTTGGTTAGGTTTGGTTAGGTTTGGTTAGGTTTGGTTAGGTTTGGTTAGGTTTGGTTAGGTTTGGTTAGGTTTGGTTAGGTTTGGTTAGGTTTGGTTAGGTTTGGTTAGGTTTGGTTAGGTTTGGTTAGGTTTGGTTAGGTTTGGTTAGGTTTGGTTAGGTTTGGTTAGGTTTGGTTAGGTTTGGTTAGGTTTGGTTAGGTTTGGTTAGGTTTGGTTAGGTTTGGTTCGGTTTGGTTAGGTTTGGTTAGGTTTGGTTAGGTTTGGTTATGTTTGGTTAGGTTTGGTTAGGTTTGGTTAGGTTTGGTTAGGTTTGGTTAGGTTTGGTTAGGTTTGGTTAGGTTTGGTTAGGTTTGGTTAGGTTTGGTTAGGTTTGGTTAGGTTTGGTTAGGTTTGGTTAGGTTTGGTTAGGTTTGGTTAGGTTTGGTTAGGTTTGGTTAGGTTTGGTTAGGTTTGGTTAGGTTTGGTTAGGTTTGGTTAGGTTTGGTTAGGTTTGGTTAGGTTTGGTTAGGTTTGGTTAGGTTTGGTTAGGTTTGGTTAGGTTTGGTAGGTTTGGTTAGGTTTGGTTAGGTTTGGTTAGGTTTGGTTAGGTTTGGTTAGGTTTGGTTAGGTTTGGTTAGGTTTGGTTAGGTTTGGTTAGGTTTGGTTAGGTTTGGTTAGGTTTGGTTAGGTTTGGTTAGGTTTGGTTAGGTTTGGTTAGGTTTGGTTAGGTTTGGTTAGGTTTGGTTAGGTTTGGTTAGGTTTGGTTAGGTTTGGTTAGGTTTGGTTAGGTTTGGTTAGGTTTGGTTAGGTTTGGTTAGGTTTGGTTAGGTTTGGTTAGGTTTGGTTAGGTTTGGTTAGGTTTGGTTAGGTTTGGTTAGGTTTGGTTAGGTTTGGTTAGGTTTGGTTAGGTTTGGTTAGGTTTGGTTAGGTTTGGTTAGGTTTGGTTAGGTTTGGTTAGGTTTGGTTAGGTTTGGTTAGGTTTGGTTAGGTTTGGTTAGGTTGGTTAGGTTTGGTTAGGTTTGGTTAGGTTTGGTTAGGTTTGGTTAGGTTTGGTTAGGTTTGGTTAGGTTTGGTTAGGTTTGGTTAGGTTTGGTTAGGTTTGGTTAGGTTTGGTTAGGTTTGGTTAGGTTTGGTTAGGTTTGGTTAGGTTTGGTTAGGTTTGGTTAGGTTTGGTTAGGTTTGGTTAGGTTTGGTTAGGTTTGGTTAGGTTTGGTTAGGTTTGGTTAGGTTTGGTTAGGTTTGGTTAGGTTTGGTTAGGTTTGGTTAGGTTGGTTAGGTTTGGTTAGGTTTGGTTAGGTTTGGTTAGGTTTGGTTAGGTTTGGTTAGGTTTGGTTAGGTTTGGTTAGGTTTGGTTAGGTTTGGTTAGGTTTGGTTAGGTTTGGTTAGGTTTGGTTAGGTTTGGTTAGGTTTGGTTAGGTTTGGTTAGGTTTGGTTAGGTTTGGTTAGGTTTGGTTAGGTTTGGTTAGGTTTGGTTAGGTTTGGTTAGGTTTGGTTAGGTTTGGTTAGGTTTGGTTAGGTTTGGTTAGGTTTGGTTAGGTTTGGTTAGGTTTGGTTAGGTTTGGTTAGGTTTGGTTTGGTTAGGTTTGGTTAGGTTTGGTTAGGTTTGGTTAGGTTTGGTTAGGTTTGGTTAGGTTTGGTTAGGTTTGGTTAGGTTTGGTTAGGTTTGGTTAGGTTTGGTTAGGTTTGGTTAGGTTTGGTTAGGTTTGGTTAGGTTTGGTTAGGTTTGGTTAGGTTTGGTTAGGTTTGGTTAGGTTTGGTTAGGTTTGGTTAGGTTTGGTTAGGTTTGGTTAGGTTTGGTTAGGTTTGGTTAGGTTTGGTTAGGTTTGGTTAGGTTTGGTTAGGTTTGGTTAGGTTGGTTAGGTTTGGTTAGGTTTGGTTAGGTTTGGTTAGGTTTGGTTAGGTTTGGTTAGGTTTGGTTAGGTTTGGTTAGGTTTGGTTAGGTTTGGTTAGGTTTGGTTAGGTTTGGTTAGGTTTGGTTAGGTTTGGTTAGGTTTGGTTAGGTTTGGTTAGGTTTGGTTAGGTTTGGTTAGGTTTGGTTAGGTTTGGTTAGGTTTGGTTAGGTTTGGTTAGGTTTGGTTAGGTTTGGTTAGGTTTGGTTAGGTTTGGTTAGGTTTGGTTAGGTTTGGTTAGGTTTGGTTAGGTTTGGTTAGGTTTGGTTAGGTTTGGTTAGGTTTGGTTAGGTTTGGTTAGGTTTGGTTCGGTTTGGTTAGGTTTGGTTAGGTTTGGTTAGGTTTGGTTAGGTTTGGTTAGGTTGGTTAGGTTTGGTTAGGTTTGGTTAGGTTTGGTTAGGTTTGGTTAGGTTTGGTTAGGTTTGGTTAGGTTTGGTTAGGTTTGGTTAGGTTTGGTTAGGTTTGGTTAGGTTTGGTTAGGTTTGGTTAGGTTTGGTTAGGTTTGGTTAGGTTTGGTTAGGTTTGGTTAGGTTTGGTTAGGTTTGGTTAGGTTTGGTTAGGTTTGGTTAGGTTTGGTTAGGTTTGGTTAGGTTTGGTTAGGTTTGGTTAGGTTTGGTTAGGTTTGGTTAGGTTTGGTTAGGTTTGGTTAGGTTTGGTTAGGTTTGGTTAGGTTTGGTTAGGTTTGGTTAGGTTTGGTTAGGTTTGGTTAGGTTTGGTTAGGTTTGGTTAGGTTTGGTTAGGTTTGGTTAGGTTTGGTTCGGTTTGGTTCGGTTTGGTTCGGTTTGGTTCGGTTTGGTTCGGTTTGGTTCGGTTTGGTTCGGTTTGGTTAGGTTTGGTTAGGTTTGGTTAGGTTTGGTTAGGTTTGGTTAGGTTTGGTTAGGTTTGGTTAGGTTTGGTTAGGTTTGGTTAGGTTTGGTTAGGTTTGGTTAGGTTTGGTTAGGTTTGGTTAGGTTTGGTTAGGTTTGGTTAGGTTTGGTTAGGTTTGGTTAGGTTTGGTTAGGTTTGGTTAGGTTTGGTTAGGTTTGGTTAGGTTTGGTTAGGTTTGGTTAGGTTTGGTTAGGTTTGGTTAGGTTTGGTTAGGTTTGGTTAGGTTTGGTTAGGTTTGGTTAGGTTTGGTTAGGTTTGGTTAGGTTTGGTTAGGTTTGGTTAGGTTTGGTTAGGTTTGGTTAGGTTTGGTTAGGTTTGGTTAGGTTTGGTTAGGTTTGGTTAGGTTTGGTTAGGTTTGGTTAGGTTTGGTTAGGTTTGGTTAGGTTTGGTTAGGTTTCGTTAGGTTTGGTTAGGTTTCGTTAGGTTTCGTTAGGTTTCGTTAGGTTTCGTTAGGTTTCGTTAGGTTTCGTTAGGTTTCGTTAGGTTTCGTTAGGTTTCGTTAGGTTTCGTTAGGTTTCGTTAGGTTTCGTTAGGTTTCGTTAGGTTTCGTTAGGTTTCGTTAGGTTTCGTTAGGTTTCGTTAGGTTTCGTTAGGTTTCGTTAGGTTTCGTTAGGTTTCGTTAGGTTTCGTTAGGTTTCGTTAGGTTTCGTTAGGTTTCGTTAGGTTTCGTTAGGTTTCGTTAGGTTTCGTTAGGTTTCGTTAGGTTTCGTTAGGTTTCGTTAGGTTTGGTTAGGTTTGGTTAGGTTTGGTTAGGTTTGGTTAGGTTTGGTTAGGTTTGGTTAGGTTTGGTTAGGTTTGGTTAGGTTTGGTTAGGTTTGGTTAGGTTTGGTTAGGTTTGGTTAGGTTTGGTTAGGTTTGGTTAGGTTTGGTTAGGTTTGGTTAGGTTTGGTTAGGTTTGGTTAGGTTTGGTTAGGTTTGGTTAGGTTTGGTTAGGTTTGGTTAGGTTTGGTTAGGTTTGGTTAGGTTTGGTTAGGTTTGGTTAGGTTTGGTTAGGTTTGGTTAGGTTTGGTTAGGTTTGGTTAGGTTTGGTTAGGTTTGGTTAGGTTTGGTTAGGTTTGGTTAGGTTTGGTTAGGTTTGGTTAGGTTTGGTTAGGTTTGGCTAGGTTTGGCTAGGTTTGGCTAGGTTTGGCTAGGTTTGGCTAGGTTTGGCTAGGTTTGGCTAGGTTTGGCTAGGTTTGGCTAGGTTTGGCTAGGTTTGGCTAGGTTTGGCTAGGTTTGGCTAGGTTTGGCTAGGTTTGGCTAGGTTTGGCTAGGTTTGGCTAGGTTTGGCTAGGTTTGGCTAGGTTTGGCTAGGTTTGGCTAGGTTTGGCTAGGTTTGGTTAGGTTTGGTTAGGTTTGGTTAGGTTTGGTTAGGTTTGGTTAGGTTTGGTTAGGTTTGGTTAGGTTTGGTTAGGTTTGGTTAGGTTTGGTTAGGTTTGGTTAAGTTTGGTTAGGTTTGGTTAGGTTTGGTAAGGTTTTGTTAAGTTTGGGTTAGGTCTGGTTTGGTTTGGTTGGTTGCCTTGCGTTTTTTAACAGCGATGTTTAATAATAGCAATATTTTGATACACTCTATTTTGAACACTCGCTATTTTAAACACGCGCTATTTTAAACACGCGCTTTTTTAATACGCATGCATCATTTTGAGCACGAGTCATTTTGATAAGCGCTATTTTGAAGACGTGCTAATTGTATATGCGCTATTTTGATACGCGCTAATTTGATATGGGCTATTTTGATACGATCTATTTTAGTACACCCTATTTTAAACATGCACTGTTTTGATTTTCGCTGTATTGATTAAGTGCTGCTTTTAAAAGCGCTGTTTTGATACGCGCGATTTGAAACGCCCTATTCTGATATGTTACAAAGCTGAAAAATCTGCCTATTAAAATTTTCTAATAAAAAAGTAAAAATTTACTAGATGTGGCAACGCTGCAATTTCAGTATTTCTACTCCTGATGGTGTGAGTACTGATGGTAACTACAAAATATATAATGACACTCTTATAAATATCAACAACTTAAGGTTTTATAAGGGGCCTTTTATAGAAACGCACTGTGTGTATATAATACAGCTAAAGGGGTCTTCTGGTTATATTTCAGCACTTTTATAAAACCACTTTTGGTGAGTTTATATAACTTTTGTTTTATAAACTCCAATTACCTTTATATAACTTATCGTAACTTTCAGGTATTTTATAATACCAGGAGAGCTTGTTATAAAATCTGAACACCCTTATAAGAACTGGGAACCAAATTTATTAAACCTTAGGTAATTAAAAATGTCACTTGGGCTACGTTTGGTTTGTTTTTAGTTTTAGAGATCGTTGAGTTTATTTATTTTTCGGAATAACCATTCTGTTGTCAGTAATTCTTCATTATTACTACAAATATCATATAACTTTATATTTACAGAGTGATTTTTTGTAACTGCAAAATCCCTGTAACTAGGTTATTATTGGGAGTAGAAAGTTCAAACAAAAATTGGTCGATTTGGTAAATTATGACGTCAAGCGCTGAAACAGTTTTTTTGATCTCTTTCTATATACAGGGTGCGTCAATAAGATCATTGAACACCCTATATAATTTTGTATTTTTGAATTAGTCTTTTCTTTCCGATTCCGAAAAATATTTGAAGGAAGTTCACGAGGTAAAAAGTTTTTACAAAAAAGTTTCACGGGCAAGACCTCAGAGGTAAAGGTAGCTCGGGGACGCGTTTCTGCCTCATTAGGCTTCATTCAGCCCGAGCATAACCATAAAATGGAAGGAGATGAAATGATGATGTGGATATCTGAAAATGGAATATGAAATATGCCATTTACTGAGGAGCGACCAACTGTCAATTTGCAGCTTCGGTCAGGAGATGAAATGATGATGTGGATATCTGAAAATGGAATATGAAATATGCCATTTACTGAGGAGCGACCAACTGTCAATTTGCAGCTTCGGTCAGGGTTGCCTCAGTTTTGAGGCTAATTTTGACGTCGCGACGGAGACAGATATAATATGCTCCCAGAAAACAGCCTGAGCCCTGGATTTTTTAAATTTGAAGGAAGTTCACAAGGTAAAAAGTTTTTACAAAAAAGTTTCACGGGCAAGACCTCAGAGGTAAAGGTAGCTCGGGGACGCGTTTCTGCCTCATTAGGCTTCATTCAATCCGAGCATAACCATAAAATGGAAGGAGATGAAATGTGTGGGGAAGACCCTTGTTTTCTATTTAATAGCGAACAAATATCCTCTCCACAGTTTGGCTATGTCGGTCTTGACGGTCTTTCCCTGAAAATCCAACTTTAGTGGATACAAGGAAATACAGTCAAAAGGGCGCCACTCTAAGAAATCCAGGAGCTTAGAGTCTCCTATGGCCAGATACGACTAGCTTTTAAACAGTCGGAGAAATTTTGGTTCTTGTAATTCGCATATAAAAGTTGGGGCACAAATAATGTAACAAAGAATTTGGTTAAATTATTGTTTTAATTAACTACGGTTTTACTCTACAATTTAAACCCTTAATATCTACAATGACACCTAAGATATTTTAAAGAGTACAAGATAATTATTTGTTTTTGCCTTAGTATTTAAATTATTTCCTGGTTTCCCCACACACAAAAGAAAGCACATGGACCTTGAATATATTTAGCACCAGAGGATTTGTTTGGTATGGTTAAATATTGGTTTTATCGGTCCGAGTCGAAAATGAAATTTCGTAACAAATGTTATAAATCCCTAAATTAGTCGAAAATTGCGAAAAATAGTAAACCTTGCGTGTTACACGTCTTCGGTAAAGTTCGGAAGCTTTCGGTGTGCTACTTGTGATTTGTTAGATATAAGATTTCTACTCGGTATATGTCCTCGGCAAAGATCGGGTGTGTTCCGTTTTCTAAATGTAGTGTGCTAAACGCAAGATGACCAATCTCTACTCGTTATACGACCACAGTAGAGCTCGGGTATCTTCGGACTATAAAACAGTCGGTCTTTGCCCGTTATACGACCTCGGCAAAGATCGGGTGTGTTCGGTTTCCTAATTGTAGTGTTCTAAACACAAGATGACCAATCTCTACTCGTTATACGACCACAGTAGAGCTCGGGTATCTTCGGACTACAAAACAATCGGTCTTTGCCCGTTATACGACCTCGGCATAGATCGGGTGTTTTCGGTCTTAGGTTTAGGAATGATAAAGAGTGTCAAAAAGAATGTATCTACCTATCTTTGCCCGTTATACGACCTCGGCAAAGATCGGGTGTGTTCGGTTTTCTAAATGTAGTGTGCTAAACAAAAGATGACCAATCTCTACTCGTTATACGCCCACAGTAGAGCTCGGGTATCTTCGGACTACAAAACAATCGGTCTTTGCCCGTTATACGACCTCGGCAAAGATTGGGTGTTTTCGGTCTTAGGTTTAGGAATGATAAAGAATGTCAAAAAGAATGTATCTACCTATCTTTGCCCGTTATACGACCTCGGCAAAGATCGGGTGTGTTCGGTTTTCTAAATGTAGTGTACTAAACAAAAGATGACCAATCTCTACTCGTTATACGACCACAGTAGAGCTCGGGTATCTTCGGACTACAAAACAATCGGTCTTTGATTGTTATACGACCTCGGCAAAAATCGGGTGTTTTCGGTCTTAGGTTTAGGAATGATAAAGAGTGTCAAAAAGAATGTATCTACCTATCTTTGCCCGTTATACGACCTCGGCAAAGATCGGGTGTGTTCGGTTTTCTAAATGTAGTGTGCTAAACAAAAGATGACCAATCTCTACTCGTTATACGACCACAGTAGAGCTCGGGTATCTTCGGACTACAAAACAATCGGTCTTTGCCCGTTATACGACCTCGGCAAAGATCGGGTGTTTTCGGTCTTAGGTTTAGGAATGAAAAAGTGTGTCAGAAATACTAAAACTACCAATTTTCACCAATTATACCTCATCAGTAAAGGTCGGTTGTTTTCGGTAGTCGGATTCTTAATTTTTTTGAAAACAAAATAACCAATCTCTACTTGGTATACCACCTCAGTTAAGATTGGATATCCTCGGATTCTCACAAAATTAACAATTCTAGAAATATAGCGTATTACGTGTCAAAATTAAATATCAAATATTTACTCACTTGTAATCTACGGATTCTCACTAACAAATCGGTAAAAAATTAAATCAGTTCTATTGCAATCGGTCGGTATTATAATGTTTAAGTTTCTCGCACAGCGGATCAAAATGAACTGGGCCGTCGCTAGCGACAACACGTCTGTTATTAACTTTCCTCGGTTCTCGAGACTAGCCGATCACTAACGATTCCGAAGAAAACCAACTGAACCCGACCACGAAGTGTCTTCTCGCAAAGTCGATGTTTAACGATAAATAATTATGATACAGGGTTGGTCAAAACTATTTTAGTCAGTAAAATAAATAATAATTGTAGGGGAAGAAATGTTATATCCCTTCGGTGCTATTTAAGTAAATAAAATAAAAACCAAAATTCCAAAAAGAATAGAGAATTAGTAACTTCGTTACAAATGATGATGTGGATATCTGAAAATGGAATATGAAATATGCCATTTACTGAGGAGAGGCCTACTGTCAATTTGCAGCTTCGGTCAGGGTTGCCTCAGTTTTGAGGCTAATTTTGACGTCGCGACGGAGACAGATATAATATGCTCCCAGAAAACAGCCTGAGCCCTGGATTTTTTAAATTTGAAGGAAGTTCACGAGGTAAAAATTTTTTACAAAAAAGTTTCACGGGCAAGACCTCAGAGGTAAAGGTAGCTCGGGGACGCGTTTCTGCCTCATTAGGCTTCATTCAGCCCGAGCATAACCATAAAATGGAAGGAGATGAAATGATGATGTGGATATCTGAAAATGGAATATGAAATATGCCATTTACTGAGGAGAGACCAACTGTCAATTTGCAGCTTCGGTCAGGGTTGCCTCAGTTTTGAGGCTAATTTTGACGTCGCGACGGAGACAGATATAATATGCTCCCAGAAAACAGCCTGAGCCCTGGATTTTTTAAATTTGAAGGAAGTTCACGAGGTAAAAAGTTTTTACAAAAAAGTTTCACGGGCAAGACCTCAGAGGTAAAGGTAGCTCGGGGACGCGTTTCTGCCTCATTAGGCTTCATTCAGCCCGAGCATAACCATAAAATGGAAGGAGATGAAATGATGATGTGGATATCTGAAAATGGAATATGAAATATGCCATTTACTGAGGAGAGACCAACTGTCAATTTGCAGCTTCGGTCAGGGTTGCCTCAGTTTTGAGGCTAATTTTGACGTCGCGAGAGACAGATATAATATGCTCCCAGAAAACAGCCTGAGCCCTGGATTTTTTAAATTTGAAGGAAATTCACGAGGTAAAAAGTTTTTACAAAAAAGTTTCACAGGCAAGACCTCAGAGGTAAAGGTAGTTCGGGGACGCGTTTCTGCCTCATTAGGCATAAAATGGAAGGAGAGCTACCTTTACCTCTGAGGTCTTGCCCGTGAAACTTTTTTGTAAAATATATATATATACCAGTTTTTGTTTGAACTATCTACTCCCAATATTAATCGAGTTATAGGAATTTTGCAATTATAAAAAAATGACCCTACATAATAGTTTCTGACTACAGTTTTTAATATATCTTTATATAAACCACCACCAATTTTATTTGTTTCCATTCCACCAATTTTCAAACATATTTTTTTTAAGATTCTGAGGAAGTCAACCTTGACAAGCTTTTGATTGAGCCTTTGCAAATGGACAATGAGGACGTCATAACAGAGCTAGATGACAGTCTCGACAATGCCCAAAACCGTTTCCCAGCTTACAAGACTGGTCGTGCCTTGTCCACCAAGTCTTTGGTTGAGTTCACTGGGTTCAAGTGCGAATTGTGCAACAGGAGCTTTATTAACGAAATAGATGGCAAGGTAATGGTATATTACATAGTGAACATACAGGGTGTTTCCACGAGAACTTAACAGACGCTTTTTCGGGTATTTCTTGATTTTGGAAGAACCCTCGGACACCTCGATTTTCTTTGAATAGGGAAAGTGGCTCGAGTGATACCTTGTTTTGAAGGTCTTGACTGTCTTTACAACCGTGTAAAATATTCGAAAATTTAACCTTTAGTTCTTGAGATATTTGCCTTCAAATAATCAAATTTAACATGTACTGATAAAATAAAAATTAAATCAAAAAAATATAAACTTCTATTCAGTTTTCATTGAAACACACTGTATGGTTTTTGGATAGTCTTGACTTTTAAATAACTTTATTGACTACTTGACAACTAAACTATGTCATATCAAGATATTTATATAAACATCAAAATATGACAAAACTAAATAAGAAGATCCAACATCCTCCCGGCCGAGGCTGGACTAGAACCAGTTTGACTTCTTGAGTTTTCTTCCATATCTACTTCTTTGTTTTTGTCTAATTGTAGACCCATCTTTAATTGCTTCTTTGTCTCTTTCCTTATGTTATCTTCAACTAAGGATGATGGGTTTTGTAGTAGGGCGTTTAAATTTGACAAAGACAAACTAATATCCCATTTTTTGTTTTCAGTTTTGCACCTCTACAGATGCCTTCACTACCTTTACACAGCTCCAATACCCTCCCCAGTGGCCAAGAAAGCCTCTTTTTATTCTCAATTTCAATCAAAACTACTTTATCGTTTTTTTCTTCTCCTAATTTTGCAGAATCAATCAAGGTTGGAATTCCTTCTAAAACCTTTGTCTTAGGCCGTCGCTTATCGTTTATAATAAAATGCTCTGTTTCCATTTTATCCAGGTCTTCTGTCTCTACACCATTATTGAATTTGTTTGAATGTTTTATAAACCTTATTGGGCATAAGGGCACCACATCATCCTCTTTTGAAACATGACATATTTTTCATGGGTATAGGAAGATTTTGTTTCTCTTGTATTTTTCCAAGGGCAGCTCGAAAGCTGTGCACCAACGGGGGTGCAAGATCTAATGAACACCTATTAAGTGTAAACAGTTATCTGTTTCGTTCTTAAGGAACTCTTCAGAACACTAAATCGTCAATGTAACACTTGTAAAGCTATAGAGACGGTATATAAATCTTATCTTACGATCTTGGTAAGAAAAATGAAAAATAATGCCTGCGTTACCGTATGTTTTTTACACAAGTGGCGATATGTACCAAATACAAAAGAAACTACCAGAGTAAAAACAAGAAGCAGGTAGATGAAACGAAAAACAGTACCTATGTACAAGTTTCTCCAAATCTTTTTCAAAATTATTATTTTCAGTATATGGTCAATATTTCTTTTGTATCAGTAGCCAGTCTGGACCATTCCACCACCTATCTGTTATTAACTGGTCAACGTTATAGCCGGTTGATAAAACGACACAAATATTTTCTTCCTAGGTACATGATTCCACTTACTCGATTTCCTACATATGTATTGCACATTGCTTTTGTCTTGATCCATGACAGAACTACCATTGAATCTCTGCAAAAAAATGTTTCTACAGCGGAGAGTTCATCTACAGATTTTACTGTTTGTGATAATTTTATTCCCATTGTAGCAGTCATAAGTTCTACCCTGGGCAAAGTCATGGATTTATCGGTGAAATTCTAGTTTTTGCTTAAATCAGACTCATTTACAAAATTTTCAAATTCTAGCGTTATAAAAACATAAACTGCATATGCCAATTGACTTGCATCTACAACTACATGTAACTATATGTTCATTGCTTCATTAAAATTGACATTTACAGCTAAACATCTCGGAATCGAACATAGTGAAACCAAATGAATTTATTCTAACCAATTGTCAAATTTTATGCAAATTTTCTCAGGCAATCTACAATCCCATCCAATCTTTAGTTTTCAAGATTCTTGTAATAAAATCTTAGGTGTCAAGAAAACAGGACAAGTCATATCAATTGGATCAAATATTTTTTGAGCTGTAATATTGAATAGAATAGAATAGAATATAATAGAAATAGTCTTTATTTTCATATGCAATAATATACAGAGAAATTGAGTCAGGTTCTTACAAAAATAAAAAACTTAAGCTACCTATATAAAGAGTGGATCACCAACGACTAGTAACAAATAAAAATCAGTAAAATCAACTAAGAATCTAACTAGCTAGAAGTAATAAATAGAAAATTGAGTTTAAAAAGTTTAAAATAATTTCACAAACATTCGTGACTACTACCCAAACGTGATAAAAGAATCAACACTCGACTCGATTAGGTGCAATTTTGAAAAGTTTAAAATACAATTTAAAAAAATAACACTTTTTTTTAAACCGCTTTATTTATAAAAGTTGAAAAATTCGTTAACATCGTACGGAGTTATTTCAATTAAAAGCTTTTTGGTTTTAGCTTTAAACTGTTAAGATTAGTTGTAATTTTTATTTCGTCTGGAAGCATATTAAAAAATAAACAACAATTGAAATAGGCTCCTTTCTGATATAGTGTAGTTGAGTGTTGATCACTACATAATGTATTTTTATTCCTTGTGTCATATGGACCATTTAAAGAGTTTTTTTTGAAATATACTAATATTATTTTTACCAAAACAAATTAATTCGTAAATATATAAGCCAGTAACCGTTAGAAAATTCAATTCTTTAAAAACACTGTGACAAGTTTCCTCCCTCTTTAAACCCTTAATAATGCGAACAGCATATTCTTGCAAAACAAAAACTCGATTAATATTTGCTGCAGGTGGATGCTAGTTTTTTACATAGGTTGTCTATTTGACAGTTATAGCTTAGGCAGCTATCCACATAAAAACCCAATAACTTAACGTCGCTTACAAAGCTTAAGTGCTCTCCATCCAGCATTACGTCATCAGCCCCCAAATTGGACCTGACTTAAACAACATACACGCAGTTTTATCGTTATTAATCACTAACTTATTTCTCATCCAGTCTTTGACGCTTCAATTTGATCGCGGTTTTGAACTTCAGTTATAAGGTTTGTATCATCAGCATATGTAACAATTAGAACTGGAAGACCCTCAAAAACATGGTGCAAATCATTGACTTCTATACCCTACGGGTAGACCCGGCATGGGCCTAAATTGCCATTATATCAAGCTTTTATGGCAATTGACCATATACAAGTAAAAATTTAATGAGCAAGACAGGGATTAAAATAAAATTTTGGTTTGGTAAGTCCGGACACATGCAACATCGCAAAAATATTCTATTGGCTTGTCTTGGATAAAAAAGGTCAGTGGCGGCGAAAAATAAAATTTTTAAATTCCACTAGCATTTTTTATCGAACGAACCAAGCAAAGAAGCAGGAATATGGACAGAAACGAAAAAGAAAGGAAAAGGATCTGAAAACCTAGGACAATATGACCATTTCTATAGCGGAGTGGCAAAAGAAAAACATGCTCAACAAGGAGTATCTATTTTGGTCCACAAAAGATTTAGAAAATTTATCACCAACTGGGAAGCAGTCAATAAAAGGCTAATTAAAATGAATATAACAATAAAAGGAATGAGGCTTACGATTTTTGGAATCTATGCGTATAACGACGATGCAAATGTAGCCGTGAAAGACAAATTTTTTAAAGAAATACACAATGAAATATCAGCAGTAAGTACATCTAGAGAAATTGTCATATTGGGAGATTTAAATAGTAGAACCGGTAACAGAGTTAATGATCTGACAGTTGGCCAATATGGAGAAAATGTTGTTAATGACAATGGAAACCGGCTAATTACAGTATGTGAGCAATTAGCCCTAAAAATCCAAAACGGTTTTTTTTAGCATAAGGAAATACACAAATATACCTGGACCAAACCCTCACAAAACCTGAAATCCGTCATTGATTATCTTATCACTAAACAAAAGACAAAACTAAAAATTCAAGATGTCAGAACAATGCGTCGATCAACATGCGGAAGTGATCACTATTTTCTGGAGTCCAAAATTCTTTTTCCTTATTAAGGCCGAAGCCTGCATCAACAACATCTTGATGATACAGTGATTGAAGAAATTGATCACTGTAAATATAATCTACTAAGCCTAGAACATGACAGCGTAAAAAACTTATACAAAAAAACACTGTACTGTACTGTAATACGAATGTATTACATTAAGCATCCACCAAGCTGTAAAAGAAGCACTAGGATTAGTGGAAGAAACTTCTAAAAGAAGAAAACGATACTGGTGGGATGCTGAGATTAAAAGAGAAATAGAGGAAAAAAGGAAATTATATCACATCTACTTATCCCAAAAGACAGATAGAAGCAGACAAGAATACAAAATCGCGCAATCAAAGGTGAGAAGAATGATCAGTGATAAGAAAAATCATTCGTGGACGCAAAAATGCCAGAAAATAGATTCTTACTTAGGAGGTAGGAGAAGCACCGAAAGCTGGAAAACTATAAGATCGATTAAAAAATAAACATGCAGAGATATCATTTCACGAATACCAGACAAAGAATGGGATGAGCATTTTAAAAAACTTTTAACTGAAGATAGAGCAGAATTCAAGGAAGACGCAAGAGACAATATAATTAGAACGATGTGATCTCCAGTACCCCTCACAATCTCTGAGGTCAACAACGTGTGCACAACCTTAAAAAGCGGTAAATCTGCCGGACCCGGAAATATCCCAGCCGAACTTATTAAATATGGCACTGAAGAACTGTTTTGGAGATTACGGAATCTTTTTCAAAAATATTTAAATGGAACTGTAGTACCAACTGAGTGGAAAACGTCATATATATCCACAATACACATAAAAGGAAGGAAAGATATATGTGACAATTATAGAGGTATATCTGTGACTAGTACGCTAAGCAGAATATACGGTAAAATAATAAGAAATAAAGTGGAGAGCGAATATAAAGGCATGGAGGCAGAAGAACAAGCTGGTTTCAGGGCGGGTAGATCGACTTCAGACATCTCTTTTCTATAACCCAAGTTATTGGAAAGAAAATGGCATACGGACAAGACAAGGCCATCAAAGAGTTATACCGCAATAGTAAGGCAAAAGTTAAAATAAAAGCAAAACTAACCAAAGGCTTTCAGGTAAATAAAAGTCTTAAACAAGGTTGCTGTATCTCGCCTACGCTCTTCAAGATATACTTGGAACAAGTCCTTAAAGTATGGAAGAGAAAATGCCAAAACATGGGAATTCCGTTGGACGAAACCACCTTGTATACTTTATGTTTCGCCGATGATCAGATGGTAGTGGCTCAGGATTATGACGACCACGAATATGTGACACGAAAACTAATAGAAGAGTACAATAAGTGGGGACTAGAGGTTAATCTCAATAAGACAGAGTATATGTGTATCGGTGGAATGAAACAGGATCTAATCTTAAATACCGGGCAGCGAATTCAGTCCTGTGATGAGTATAAATACTTAGGTCTAAAAATTACAGCTGATGGAACACTAGACAAAGCTATAAAAGATCGAAACGTACAAGGAAGAAAAGCAATAACTTTATTAAATGGAATAATTTGGGACCAAAGTATATCAAAACATAACAAAAAGCTTATATATAACACCATTGTAAAAAGTATTATTACATACGGCTCAGAAGTATGGCCAATCAAGGATAGAACAGAAAAAATGCTTTCCGCTACGGAGATGGACTATTGGAGAAGAGCAGCAGGGAAATCAAAAAGAGAAAGAGTTACAAATCAAAGAATAAGAGAAATTATGACAGTGGGTGAACGTACTTTAGTGGATGATATAAGAACAAAACAACTAGTGTGGTACGGACATGTACAAAGAATGAATGATGAAAGACTACCTAAACAAATACTACAATGGAAATCAACTGGTCGAAGAAAACGAGGACGGCCAAGGAGATGCTGGAGAGAAGGAATAGATAGTGAAATAAGAATAAGAGGCCTAGATGATAAATTATGGGCAAACAGAAACGAGTGGGGATTGGGTATCGGAAGACGTAGAACGTTGTGAAAACGATAAATATATATATATATATATATATATATATATATATATATATATATATATTGATAAAGGGTACTTAACCACCTCAAAACAAAGTATATAAACTACGGTGCCACCTCATATATAACGTTTTTACCTCACTTTTTTAGGTAACACCGTTTTTCAATAAAAATTTCAGGAATGATTCCTAACATACTCAGCAAGCTGTATGCAAAATTTTGTTCTGAGGTCACAAAATGGTATATATAGCTACTTTTTGGCCGTTTAGTTCACGTATCTACCGGTGGCGCTAGAGTCGCTTTTGCTGAAACTAAACGGTCTACTAAGTCACATCGGTGGTATAAAACGTATTTTGCGTCTTAAAACCACGTCGCAGCGACCTCGGAAATTTGGCAACATTACAGTTTAGAATTTAGAGACTACGGGTTTCTTTGTTATATGTAATTTCTGGGTCTGATATTTTAAAAGGGGCTTTCTAGAGGATTATTATTATATTTTTTATCTTGCAGAAATAATTTAACTAATTTTGTTACTCTTCTTACATTTTTTTAAGTATTTAGGTAGTTTTTAACGATTTTGTTTAACTTGACTTGATCAACCGTTTTATTTAACTTGACTTAATTGATTCTGTAATACATTAAATCTTTACGACAGCTATTCAGACACTTTTCTTTGGGCTTTAGACTTGAAAATAGTTCAATCATTAAAGATATAAAATGTGATAAAACTTGACACAATTATAGGGTTTACGGTCCATAATATTCAAGGAAGTTTGCAACCTCAATATATCCAGCCCACACTGTATAACGATCTTACATCTGTTCTGGTATAAAATGGCACAGGGCAAAAGTGCGTGGACAATATAGTGCAAGACAAAATAGCACATAGAAAAGGCACCGCGTAACGAAATAGCGCACATAACGCAAAAATGGCGCATGTTTTATAATAAGAATATATTAAAAAACTTACCTGATTCTGTTAGTATAATAAAAAACCCAACTTAACCTGATCTAGTTAGATATATACATATATATATATATACAAGATGTCCCATAACTTAGGGGCCATAGGCCACTCTTCTAACTTTAAAAATCTTATATCTTAAAAACAGATGTGTGTTGGCCCCTAGTTATGGGACCCCTGTATATATACCAAAACCTAACCTACAGGCCTAACCTTACTTGGTTGGGTTATTGTAGTAAAGAAATAATCAAACCTGACGTGGTTAGTCTATTAAACTTAAATACATCATGCAGGTTAGGTTAGTTTTTGTTTATCATAACAAACCTAACAGGTCAGGTTAGCTTTTATTAATAGCATAACCACGTTATGTTTTTATAATAAAAAAAACTAGCCGAACCGAATCAGGTTCTTTAAGTAAACTAACCTAACCTGGTCAGGCTAACATAAACAAAAAAATCACCTTGATTTAATTTGCGGTATTTTGTCACGCGTTCTTTAGCTTTTTTTTTTCAATAAAAAGAACAAACCACTATAGCAGCTGTTTAAGTGGTACTTAGTTTTTACCTTCCGTGTAGCAATGGCCAGAGAAGGAACTATTTTCGACAAAAAAATTTGAGACAACGCCGAAAATGCGTTATTTGGGTGTGTTTAAAGCTATCTTAGCAATATCGTTGTGACATCTGTCTGTGTGTATGTCTGTCCGTAACACAATAGCTCCTAAACCGCTGAACCGATTCTCCTGAAATGTTCAGGTGAAATAGTGTTCGACACTGTAACGAGCTGAATAGATTTTGGTCCAAATCCACGAATGCTAATGACAGTTTTTTAACATTTAAAAAATTTAAAAATGCGAACTTTTAACCGGAGCATCTTATCAATTTGCGGCTTTGGGAATATAGTAGAGCACTTTTATCTCAATAATTTGTGTAATACCTTGAAACTTCATAACAGCTTTCGTTTCTGACATATGTACAAAAGGCTGATATATCATGGAGTTTACGGGAAGTGTTCTAATAGGCTAGCTAGAAATTGCATTTAAAAACAGTCTATCTTTCCGTGGCATTTTTCAGGGGCTAATGTAAAGTTGCATAATTTTGTTCATATTATCTTTTGAACTATAGCTCGTTTTTGAGTTAAATTGGTTTTAAATTCCTGTTGGAGTTCACTAATAATACGACTTGACCCAGGATTAAGTATAAGTAATCCTGGGCCAACTCGGAAATTATTAGCAGACTTTAATACTTTGTTGCAAATTTAAATAACCCAAAACGAACACAGAGAAGTTCGTTTTGAAATAATAGGTATGTAACTACAAATACCATATATTCAAGAAAGTTGCAGTCAAAATTTGGCAATTTTGCAAAGCAGGATAGTAGGAAAATATTATGCAAATAACAAAGGAATTGGATAATATTTAATTTTTAAAGTAGTAAAATATGCGAAATATTGTTCAAAACTTTTGCAATGCCTTACTAGAAATTTTTTCCCATAGCTTTATAGTTTCAATTTAGTTTTAGTGGACAATGTTACTTTTATATAAATTTACATTTATTGCAGAGGGAAGTAAATTAAAATGTTGGTGTTTTAAATTTTTTCCTATAGTTTTATCATAGTGTCTTTCAGCCTTAAAAAGCTCAGCTCTCTAGCGTGTCTGGAAGTGGGCAATGTTACTTTTACATAATTTTACATTTATAGGGGAGGGAAGTAAATTAGAATTTTGGGGTGCTTTAATTTTTTCCTATGGTTTTATCACAGTTCCTATCAGTTTGCCAAGTCGGCAATGTTACTTTTACATTATAGGGGAGGGGAGTTAATTAGAATTTTGGGGTTTTTTGATTTTTTCCTGGGGTTTGGTCATAATTTCTATCAGTCTACCAAATTTCAGCTTTGTAGCATGTCTGGATGATCTATACATGAGTGAGTGAGTCAGTAACTACTTGACTACTTTATGAAAGTCCATGAAACTTGGAGGGGTTGTTAACTTTATGAAGATCTACGACTGTGCAAAGTTTAAGATTCGTAGCTCATTCCGAAGTAGAGTTTTAGATAGGTCAAATATGGGCTGAAATGTTTCAAGAAAAGATGATACGGCAGCGCGAACTTGGCGAGGCACTGCCGTGCCCTCAGATAATGAAGCTGTACATATAGGGTGATGCGTTTGCAACATAGCGAATAAAAATTATAATGACTTTCTATGAAATTAAATGTGAAAGAATGTCATTTGAGCCTTTTAGTTGCTGGTCGTTATTATTAAATTCATAATATTCGCGTTGGGCTGTGGCGTGGGCAAACACAATATCCTGCATATATTTTCCTGTTTTAAGCGACTTACCTAATAATTACAATTCCTTTTTTATTTAATTTACTTTTACGGATAAATTAAAAAAATATTCAAAATTCTGTCATATCAATCATGTCATAATCATTGCAAACCAAAAAGTACTCTGCCAATCTATGGGCACCTAAGCTCACACTAGGTACTATAGTTATAGTGTGAGCTAATATAATCAAAAACTGAAATATATTTTTTTCAACTCCAGACTCAATTACCTTTCGTTTGATACCACACAAGCCATGTTTTGACTTGAACTCAAATTTTTTCAATCTACCCCCCACCCTTTTTTTAAAAATAAACTAAAATTCATTTTTTTTAACTCCAGACTTAATTACCTTTCGTTTGATATCACACACGCCATATTTTCACATAAACTCTAATTTTGGGAATCAACCCCCACCCTTTTATTTGGCTTGCGTTCGGTGGATTTTGTTAGGTACTATAGTTATAGTGTGAGCTAATATAATCAAAAACTAAAATGTATTTTGTTTAACTCCAGACTCAATTACCTTTCGTTTGATATCACACTCGCCATATTTTCACTTAAACTCTAATTTTTGACATCTACCCCCACCCTTTTTTTAAAAATAAACTAAAATTCATTTTTTTTAACTCCAGACTTAATTACCTTTCGTTTGATATCACACACGCCATATTTTCACATAAACTCCCCACCCTTTTATTTGGCTTGCGTTCGGTGGATTTTGTTCATTTTTAAATGGGACCATCACGGCCCAGGACCCAACTTAGGTACCAAATTTCATTAAAATTGGACAAGCGGTTTTTGAGTTATGCGGGTTGGTCGTTACAGACAGACATACAGACAGACATACAGACAGACAGACAGACAGACAGACAGCAAAACAAAAAAGTTTCAAAATCATCTGAAACGCAAAGATATATAAACATTTTTGAAATCGGAGCAACTTTTTTTTCTCTCGAAAAAATTACGATCACCATAGCTCACACTACTTATAGTAACAACATAAACTGTTAAATTTTTTTGCATTCCAAAAACTGTATTTTTGACACTTCCCTTTTAATTTTTATTGGATCTATGTGTAGAATTTTTGACAGTAAGTAAACCACAAAAATTGTATTTAGGACTTTCAAGCTATGGAACATTTCTGAGATCACAAAGCCTCAAAATGTGTATTCCAAAAAATACTCTGCCAATATATGGGCTCCTAAGCTCACACTAGGTACTATAGTTATAGTGTACCTGTGAGCTAATATAACTAAAAACTTTAATATATGGTATTCAACTCCAGACTAAATTATCTCTCGTTTGATACCACACAAGCCATGTTTTGACTTAAACTCAAATTTTTGAAACTTCCCCCCTCCTTAAAAAAACAAAAATTAAAATGTATTTTGTTCAACTCCAGACTCAATTACCTTTGGTTTGATATCACACATGCCATATTTTCAAGTAAACTCTAATTTTTGAAATTTACCCCCACCCTTTTTTTCACTAAAATTTATTTTGTTTAACTCCACACTTAATTACCTTTCATTTAATATCACACACGCCATATTTTCACATAAACTTTAATTTTTTTAATCTACCCCCACCCTTTTACATGGCTTGTGTTCGGTGGATTTTGTTCATTTTTAAATGGGACCATCTCGACACAAGACCCAGGCCAGGTATCAAATTTCATTGAAATCGGGCAAGCGGTTTTTGAGTTATGCGCGTTGGTCGTTACAGACATACAGACAGACAGACAGACAGACAGACACCACAACAAAAAAGTTTAAAAATCATCTGAAACGCAAAGATATATAAAAAATTTTGAAATCGGAGCAACTTTTTTTTTCTCGAAAAAATTAGGATCACCATAGCTCACACTACTATAGTATAGTACATGTGTGAGCTAAAATAACAGCCCGTTTTTCTATAATGAAAGTATAAATGTACGGTTTTCTATATAAGCACAGTACGTTGTTACCATTAATCTTGTCTTACAAACTTTTGCAACGTTTAAAGTTGTTATATTTCGTAAAGTGCCCCTAAATAAAAGTAAAACATTGTTACCTTGTATTTAATATCTAAATTTAGTTAGATAAAGCTAATACGTTGCTTATAGATTTAGGTAGATATACGCCATACTTTAGCACCTCAATAAAACCGGCAACAGTGCCTGAGGTGGCAAGAAATAGCACATATCCAAAGGTTGTATATCGGCCTGAGGTCCGAAGGTATTCCACGTAATTATCAAATATTAAAAAAAAAATCTTTACCCCTTTGTTGAAATTCTGGTAAAGGAAGTGCCCCTTATCTCATATATGTACCTATATATGGGGCAACAGCACTAGTGAGGTTAGGTCGTCATATCCTTAACGCTGAGGTGACAAGGGCGAGGGCATCAATATATATATATATATATATATATATATATATATATATATATATATTTTTTTTTTTTGTCAACAATTTTCTGTTTGAATAATAAATAATTTATGAATACTTACTTGTGTATACTGTGTTTACAAAATTCTCTTCAGTAAAAAAAAGAGTAAAAAGAATTTGTTAGCATGCTAAGTGCAGTGGATGTATTAAAATTCCAGTTTCCAGGTAAAATATTTTCTTTCTTTGAACAAGTGTCTTCTTCAACTCTTCTTTTCTTGGGTGGACTACAAGTTAGGCTGGAGTCAGATGAAATTTCGGAACTAAAAATTTCAATTCGGAATGGGACAACTGGGCGCCGCCAACAAGTTTGAGACAAATCGGTTTAAAAATGAAGAAATCCGCTATTTTGGACCCGTCATTTTGAGTTTTTCATGAGTTTGAGTCAAAAATCGTAATCAGCGACATGAAACACTGCCAAGTTCTATATTTGATACATATCGATGCATAAATAAGAAAATCCGCCATTTTGGATCCGCCATTTAAATTTTTTTGAAGTTTGAGTATAAAATTGTATTAAGTGATCTCAAGCACTGCAAACTTTCAAGTTTGAGACAAACCGGTTTAAAAATGAAGAAATCCGCCATTTTGGACCCGTCATTTTGAGTTTTTCATGAGTTTGAGTTAAAAATTATAATCAGCGAATTGAAACACCGCCAAGTTTAATATTCGATACATATCGATGCATAAATAAGAAAGTCTGCCATTTTGGATCCGCCATTTTAATTTTTTTAAGTTTTAGGATAAAACTGTATTAAGTGATCCCAAACACTTCAAACTTTCAAGTTTGAGACAAATCGGTTTAAAAATAAAGAAATCCGCCATTTTGGATCCGCCATTCTTGTAATCAAAAACGTAAATTTTATTAAAATAATAATATATCTATTTTGTTTTTCTTCTGCACATTTTATCAAGAAAAATATTTTAGTCTGGCGCCCAGTTGGCCCGGCGTCCAGTTGGCCCGCCGCCCAGTTGGTAGCGCCGAGTTGTCCTAGACTGCAACAAATTTCAGGACAAATTAGTATTAAAAAATTTGTGCGGGGATGTGACACTTTCTGAATTAAATTGTGTAAGGGTAAAATCGCACGGTCGCAGAAAAAACTATCTATCGTGACGCTACTGAACTTTCTTGTTTTTTACCAAAAACTATCCGTCAAGACGACTTACCCATGAAATGTTGTTTTTTCATCGATTTTTTTTCTTCTTTTGCACAAAAAACAATTTCGCACCATGGTTGAACTCAAATAGTTACTTCTAAACTTGTTTTGAAACATTTTTAAGATTTCTTTTTGTAATATTCCCGCACGAAATTCAAAAAAATTCATTTCCGTACTTAGACAACATTGTCTATCAGTTTTCCCTGTATAAAACGACAAGCAGGTTGAATCACTCAAAATACGACAGGTGGATTAAAATTTGCCAGCCGCTTTTCTGTCGCACTTATGCCGTCAGTGTGAAAGAGATAAAAGAACCCATATACAGGGTGTTCGGCACAAGAACCGTCAAAAATTTTTGGGATATTGTTGGGGTCATTTGCTACCTTTTCAACCTTGGAACTTGGGTCCTTAGAGTCAGTACTAAGAGATATTAATTTTTTAATTTTTTTTTCTTAAATTACCCAAAATCCCACCTTTAAACCCTTGTAAGCTTTTTATTAATGTATGGAAAGCACCATTTTTTTTATAATTCTGTGATCTTATACTACTTCAACTAATTAATAGATTTGTTAAAATTTATGTACCAAAGGGACATACGAGGTTTTTTGTTAAAGAACATTAGTGATTTTGTAAAAGAAAATCAATTTCAAAATTAAAAATTAAAAAAAGTATCGACACTTGAGAACTTCATTTTCTTTTTAAAACTTCTCTAGTTGATTACCTTTCTAACGGTATGCTACACTTTGATTAAAAAAAAACAATTCTGCTTTAAAATACGGATATTCCGTGAGACGGGCAATAATCGTTCGGAATTGATAAAAACAATTTGATGTTTATGATTGTTTCAAACAAAATTTATAAATAAAGGAAACAATACATTATTGTTAAAAGTTTAAGTTTTATTTAAGTAGGTAAACGATCATAAACATCAAATTGTTTTTTACCAATTCCGAACGAGTCTCGCCCCTCTGACGGAATATCCGTATTTTAAAGGAGAAATGTTTCTTTATATTAATGTGTAGCATACCGTTAGAAAGGTAATCAACTAAAGAAGTTTTTAAAAGAAAATGAAGTTCTTAATTGTAGATACTTTTTTTGATTTTTAATTTTGATAGATTTTCTTTCACAAAACCCTTTGGTACATCAATTTTAACAAATCTATTAATTAGTTGAAAAAGCATAAAATTACAGAATTATAAAAACAAAATGGTGCTTTTCCAGACATTAATAAAAAGCTTACGAGGGTTTAAAGGTGGGATTTTGGATACTTTGAGAAAAAAAAATTAAAATTCATATCTCTTTAGCCGTGACTCTTAGGACCCAAGTTCCAAGGTTGAAAAGGTAGCAAATAACCTCAACAATATCCTAAAAATTTTTGACGGTTCATGTGCCGAACACCCTGTATTATCAAAATCAGCCTATCTTTGTCCGTTTCACATGTTCAATAGTGTCTATCTCTTTTTTTATTGTAAAAGAAATACCCGCCCATAGAAACCAAATTGGATAGGGTCAACAAAAAATGCCTTGTCTTTCCGTCTCTAAGGCCCTTTCAGGGGCACCCCAAGAGTTATATTCGTAGAATTTGAATATAAAAGGCCACCATTCTCAGATAATAATTTAACTCGTTGAGTGCGATCACTTAGATAATTGAACCATTCCAGAGGAATGCCTCTAACTCCATAGCGTTCTAGTTTTTGGAATAATATGTCGTGGCTCAAAGAGTCAAAAGCATTACTAAGATCAACGTACAGTGCTACCCCTGTTTCTGTTTTGTCTATTATTTTATTAATTTCATAAAGAAATGAAAATAAAGTCGTCTCAAGACTCTTTCCCCTTACAAAACCGTTCTGAGAAGAATGAATAATATTGAACTTATTTAAATAGTCGCAAAGTTTATTATACATCGCCTTTTCATATATTTTAGAAAAGGTACTTAAAAGGCTAATGGGTCGAAAGTTTTTTACATCTGTTTTAGCGCCTTTTTTAAACAAAGGCTTGACTATCGCAATTTTAAGTGATTTAGGAAAGACTCCCATGCCCAGCGAAAGGTTTGCTACAAATATTATCGTGGCCACAAGAAGTAGTCGACTTCAGATCGCTGATAATTTTTAAAATATCACTGTCGGTGACTGGTGAAGCAAAAAAGCTGTGATCTCGATAAGGAATACATTTTTCTATGTATTCTCTATCAATACCTGGGTCAAAGGATTCATATAATTTTTTCCCGATAGAACTGAAATATAAATTAAAATGGCAAACAGTTTCGGATGTCGTTAAAAAAGTTTCATTATGTTTGAGTATAGTTGGAAAATCGGAGTCATTTATCTTCTTTGCATTTTTAGTATTTATTATTTACCACATTTTTTAGATTTATTTTCTGAGTTTAAGATTTCTTGATCGTAGTAACTTTTTTTGGCATTTGATAATGAAGTTTGATAAAAATTGTTAAGAGTTGTGTATGACTTTTTGAATCTGGAGTATCTTTGCATTAGAGTAGAAAGAGTAACTAAAGTTTCTTTTACTCTTGTGTTCTCTGGGGTAATCATTGACGATTCAATCTTTTTCTGTCCATTTTCCTTCTTACGCGTTTTAGAGGAAAGCACAAATTAGCGAAGAAACAGTGTCAGTCCAACTTTCCTGTGCTAACTTGGACTGAAAAAGACGAATGTTATCTTCACTAAAATAACGTCGATAAATAAATATGGACTTTGATGTTTTTTCTTGATATTTAACCCTTAGAATTTGTCCTAGATGATCCGAAAAACCTGAATTAATAACCTCCGCAGACATATTTTCTGAACTACTAACTAAAAAATTATCAAGACATTTAGAGGTTGTTGGCGTAATACGAGTGGCGGAATTTATCATAAAAACTAGATTATGCGACATAATAAGATCTTTAAATTTACATGACTCGACTGGATCAGGGTATCAATATTAAAATCGTCGCCCAGAATAACCCTATACTGATTTAACAATAAAAACTCCAACAGGTTATTAAAACTATATAAAAAGTTATCTAAATTTGCACTAGGGGTCTATAAACTACAACTAAGATCAATCTTATATCATTAAGTTTTACAGCACAACAATATCTTTTATTTCACTCGTATCACATAATAAATTATCAGTCTTATATCAAGATAAAACCAAAATAGATAAAATAGAATTTACATTTCATAATCTGTAATATATACGGAGTGTCCCATAACTTAGGGGCCATAGGTCAATAAGTGATAGAGGAGTTCGTGTCGGATAAAAAAGTTCCTATAATGCATGGGTCAAAAGTCTTTCTTTGTCGAGATACATCCCCTTACATCTCTAACTTTAAAAATCCTATATCTTAAAAGCAGATGTGTGTTGACCCCCATGTTATATAAACTTTTTTCTCGGAAATAAGCTCTTCTATCACCTGCTGCACTATGGCCCCTAAGTTATGTGACACCCTTATACCGCTCCAATCAAAACTAGCATCGGTAGGCAAGAGTTATAAACTTATTCAGCGTTTCGCTACCTCTTAAACTGGTGACACAGTTAGCTAGATAAAAAGACTTTAAAAGCTTATTAGTTCAGGCAAGATTCGGGAAAATCCACTTTCTAGAAGCATTTTATATTACTTTTTGGCAAATGGGCAATTCCCCCTATTTTGACCCCGCTGAATCCGAATATCCCTGTTGCCAACTCGAAATATTGACAGGGGCTGAGATATTCAAGATGGCGGCCAAAATGGCGGCGGAATTTTAAATTGCCGCTGGAAAACCCAAATTGTCACAGGTGTACATTCAAAATATATATTTGTATAATTAAAAAATAATAACATATTACTTTTTTTAAATGGCTGCAAAAACCTCCAAAAATTTTCTTAAAAACTAAGCTTCTAAGAGGAAAAATGTATAATATACTTTATTGTAGACAATAAAATTCCCTTTTTAACATGGCTCTCCAGCGGCGTCCGTTAATTGAAGTAATTAAAAAAAGTTGAAAAAATACCTATGGTTTTTCCAAGATTTATTTAATTTTTTTAAAAACTAATATCTACAGACAACCATGTATTACATTTTGGTATACTCAATAAAATTTAATTCAAAATGACGTATAACATGATTAAATCGGTTTTATAAATAAAACTTCAGGGGCATCCGTAAATTAAACTAATTTTGAAAAAACAGAAAATAAACCATTTTTGTTACACGTTTTATCTAATTTTCTCAAAAACTAAGCTTCACATAAAAAAACTTGTTCTACACTTTTTTGTAGACAGGGAAATTCCCTTTTTAAAAATGTGACTTATAGCAAATTCTCCAGCGACATCCGTCAATGGGGGTGATTTCAACAAATCATTTAAAAAAAACATGTTTTTCATACGTTTTATTCGATTTTCTTAAAAGCCTAGCTCTTTATCAAAAAATGTGTTCTATACTTCATCATAGCCAATAAAATTTACTTTCAAACGATGTATAACAAAGCGGAAGTTATTTTATATTTACCGCTCCAGTGGTGTTCTTAATTTAAAGAAATTATTTAAGATCAATCCAAACTAATCAATTTTGTGTCTTATTAGCTTTTCGGTGGATAATAAAGAGCGGCGGATAAAAGGTCGAAAGTACAAAAGGTCGAAAAAATAGGGTCGAAAGTACAAAAGGTCGAAAATACAAAAGGTCGAAAGTACAAAAGATCAAAAAACAAAAGGTCGAAAGTTCAAAAGGTCGAAAGTACAAAAGGTCGAAAGTACAAAAGATCGAAAGTTCGGCCGCGGGTCCACATTGACTGGACAGGTCAATTCGACTTGAGACGGTAAATTTGTATTTTTAATATTTTGTTTTGTCGACTTTTTTTTTTCAAAAGTTACTACTGTTACTTTCTGCACAAAAATATTGCTTAGGGGGGGCCATGTCCCCTATGCCCCCTTCCCTTATAACCACCGGTGTTTTTTTGCTTTAAAGAACTTATTTAGATAAATCAAAATATCTAATCTAATCAAAAAACAGTTTATTTTATTTTAGTAGGTATAAATTACGAACCTTTTTGAAGTATTTATCATTACATTAACCTCACTTTGTAATATATCATTTAAAAAAAAATTGTCTTATCCTCAATAAAGAATAAAGGCACATTTTTTTCTGAAAATCTTAGTTAGAAAATATATTTAAATATGCAAGAGAAACTGATTATTTCAGTTATTTTTGAAAATAAGTTTATATTAGTACGCCCCTGAAGTCTTAAATATGGCAACAACCCGACATTTTAATAAAGTTTTTAAAAGAAAATGTTATGTTCTACAATAAAGTATACTACATATTTTTTCCTAAAAAGTGTAGTTTTTGAGAAAATTTTGAAAAACCTATAATAAACATGTTTTTTCTAAATAATCCCAATTTACGTACGCCACTGAAGAGCTACTTGCTTTTCCTAACCTTATTGACCAATACATCGTTGGAAAGGGAATTTTATTCTCCATAAAAAACTCTTCTTTGCAATTTTTGATAAAAAGGTTAGTTTTCGAGAAAATTGCATAAAACTGAAAAAAGCAGGTTTTTGGGGGTTTGGGGGGATTTTCTTCGGATTCAACGGGGGGAAATGGTTTGTTGCCAAAAAGTAATATGATTTGCTTCTAGACCGAAAATGGAAAGCCTTTTAAAATAATATGCTCTGACTATATTTGCTGTGTCTTTTAAAAACTCGGGGGAGTTTTCTATATGTAATTTTAAACTAGCTTCTAGTCGAAAAGAACTAGGTTTTAAACCAAAGACAACTTGTTGGTGTCTGTAAATGATAATCGTTCTTTCATAGTAATATTTCCATCATAAAAATATTAAGTAACCCCTGTCCTCTTTATACAAACTTATTTGTAAAAACGCCGTATCACTGTGTTTTTGTTGGACATATTTCAACCAACCACTACAGGGTCCGAATCTCCGAATCTTTTGTCAAAAACTCGGAACATTTTGTCGAGGTTTTAAAAGGTATCGAATTAGATCCCGGCGATAGATTTGTAAGTTTTGATGTAGAAAGTCTCTACACCAACGTGCCAATAAGTGAGTCACTCAGTATCATCAAAAACAAATTACAACGCTATCGGTGGAGGGGAGATGGATCTTTTGGAGCTCTGTCTCCGTAACTCTTACTTTCAAGTGAAAGGTATGTTTTACGCGCAAAATGATGGACTCCCAATGGGTTCATCTCTTTCGCCAGTGGTAGCAAACATCTACATGGAGTGGTTCGAGGACCATGCGATCAACACAACAAGAGTTAAACCAAAACTATGGCTACGATACATGGATGACGCATTTATTATATGGCCGAAAAATGATGACGAACTACAGAATTTTCTACACCATTTAAACGGTATTCGACCAACAATCAAGTGCACCATGGAAATTGAAAAAGTTTCGGCCTTACCTTTTTTGGATGTTCTTGTCAAACGATTAGACAGAAACATTCAAACCACTGTATATAGGAAACCTACACACACGGGACAGTACCTAAATTTTAAGTCTAATTATTCTGTTGCAACAAAACAAGGAGTTATAAGAAGTTTGTATTTAAGAGCCGTAAATATTTGTAGTAATAATGAAGAATTAACCACAGAAATTAACAACATTAAAAAGGACTTACAACAGAATGGTTATTCCGAGAAATTCATAAACTCAACGATATTTAAAATTAAAAACAAACTAAATGTACCAAATTCTCAAAATAATAATCCGTTAGGTGTTAGTAACATTCCATATGTTTAAGGGATTTCAGAAAACATAAGACGAATAGCTAAACACTATAATATAAAAACAGTATTTTCTTCGGGAAATCCGATAAGAAGTTTTGTAACTAAAACAAAACCAGACAACCCCTCAAATAATAAGGACTGTATTTACCAAATCCCGTGTGAGTGTGGTAAATCATATGTAGGTGAAACGAAACGCCCTCTTCAGGTAAGCGTAAATGGACATCTAAAAAGTACCCAATTAGGGGATATTGAAAAATCCGGTTTAGCAGATCATGCATGGTCAAATGATCACAGGATTCACTGGTCAGAAGCTAAAGTTTTACATAAGGAGTCGCATGGGCGAAAATGAAAGTTTATTGAAGCTGCGTTTATAATGCAGAATAAACAAGTTTTCAGTCAACCAAGCACGGACATACCAAACATATGGAAACCACTCCTTAAGGAAAACAGGCGTCTTAGGATTAAATGGGGGCGGACCGTCACACCTGACTGCACACCAAGTAGTATAAGTAGTAGCCTAAAGACTAGATTGTTTAGTTTACACTTGATAACGGTTAGAGATACTTACTAACCGAAACGTCGTGTTTTAAAATAAATAAAGACAATGGAAGTCCAAAATTTTATTTCTATTTCTGCCGTATCACTAGTTACGCCAATTTTATTTAGTCTAAACGGTACAATTAAAGGTGGAATTAATTTTTATCTTTTAAAGATCCTTTGAAGACTGGTGAAATCTTTGTCGTATTACTGCTTTCTTAAATGACTTCGGGTGGATGAGATAATGAACATTTGTGTCTTTTTCTATCTCTTCAATTTCTTGTATTGTTCCTTGACTCTCCCAATACTCGAACGTCTTGTCGTAATCTGAAAATGTATTTAAGCTTATTCGTAGTGTTGTTCTGTTCTGTTTAAATCTTTTTATTTTTGCTAGTTTAAATTACAACACTTTAATAATTTTTAAAATTACTGGTCTAAAAATACAAATTTTGATAAAGCTATAGTTACATATGATTCACAACTTATGTTCTACTTATTCTAACTTATATCTAACTTAATCTAAAATAGCGGCAGGTTGCCGCTTGGCACTTTGTATGTCTGTTCTCTCTGTGGATTTTCGTGGCTTTCAACTATAGTCGGATTTCTGGTTTCTGCTGCTTTTTTTAAATGTGTGTCGTTTAGTGCTCTCATGTGTACTTGAAGTGTCTACTTGTAGGTCATTTCTGATAGTTTCGTTTCTGACGAACCAAGGTGCTCCGACGATGATTCTAAGTGTTTTGCTTTGCAGGGCTTCCAGTCGCTTGAGATATGTTTTGGCGGCTGTAGATATGTTCTGGCGGTTGTAGACCATGACTGGCATCCGTATGTGAGGATGGGACGGATCATAGTTTTGTATATGTTGAGTTTGTGTCTCATGCACCGTTCGCTCTCCCGTCGTATTAGATGGTAGAGTAGGCTTATTTGGCGTGCTGCTGTGACTCTTGTGCTTGTAAGGTGGGTTTTCCATGTTAGTTTTTTGTCAAACTGCAGTCCCAAGTATTTGGCTGTGTCTGACCATTCTATGTTCTGATTTTCTATTACAATGTGTCTGTGTGGAGGTGTTCTGGTTTTTGTGAATAGAATTGCCTTGGTCTTTGCCGGGTTGATTTTGATTTTCCAGTCACGGAGCCACCTGGTGAGCTGGTTCGTGTGTTGTAGCTTTAGCGTGATGAGTCTCGTGCTTTTTCCCTTGGCTGTTACTATGGTGTCGTCGGCAAATTGGTAGAATTTGGTGTTTCTGTTCTGTGGTATGTCATGCGTGAAGATTGTGTATAGCGTTGGCGCTAACGCTGAGCCTTGGGGGATGCCTGCCCTTAGAGGTATTGGTCTGGATGTTTGGTTGTTTATTTTAATTGAACTTGTCCTGACTGTGATATATGAATGTATGATTCTGGTGAGGTATGGCGGTAGTTGGCTGATTATCATTTTGTAAATATGTCCCTCGTGCCATACTTTGTCGAAGGCTTTACAAATGTCGAGGAATATTGCTCCAGTGTGTTGTCGTTTATTGAATTGATCTATGATTTGCCTGGAGAGTCTTGTTGTTGCGTGTGTTCTGGAATGCGCTGCTCTGAACCCGTACTGAGTGTTAGGGATCAGGTTGAGCTCGTCTAGGTGAAAGTTTAGCGGAATCAGTATAGCACGTTATGCTACTTTGCTGATTTCCTGGTTTGTGGATGAGGGTGATTGTGGCTGCCTTCCATATTGTAGGGTAGTGTTGTTATTTGAAGATATTGTTGATAATGTTTGTGAGATCTTGTAGTGGTTTGTCTGGGAGTTTTTGAGGACAAAGTTGCTAATGCCATCTTCTCCAGGTGCTTTTCTAGTTTTTGAGGTCTTGATAATTGATTTTGTAGTGTCGATATTGATTTGGTGTATTCTATCTGCTGGATTTGGTTGTTGAGCTATGAAGTTGTGTACTGTTGTGTTTATGTTATCATCAAAATCTGGATCCGGGTGTTGAATGTTATTGGGTGAGAACTGATCTTCGAGCGAGTCTGCCAAGATGTTCAGTTTTGTGCGGGACATCAAACGTTCTTCGGCTAAATTATAATCACTCTCAATTTTAGGGCACCGTAAACCGGGGTTACTTTACACCGTTTTTTTCAGAAAAAAATGAAAAACGCCTATGAATACAAGCAAACATTTTTTTCAATGTTTACTCATAGAATTTAGACCATAGAATATAGTTTTTTTTAACCTAAAGTTTGGAGTAAAGGTGTCTATAGGGTTTCTTTATGTTACAATCGAAGTGAAGCAATTTTACTCTGTCAGTGGTATAGCAGTGGTTTAAGAAATATGTAGGTACAAAAAAAAATTCGAATATTTATTAGAACGGTTTTTATGGTTTTATTTGTAAAAAACTTAATTTATTTTAAAATACATTGGTAAAAAAGGCCGAGAATGGGACGAAAATGGTTATCGGAACTTGCTGTTTTTATTTTAAACAAAAACTTATATTCTCTTTAAGCAAAAAACCCAAAAACTAAAATGCAAAAAAATTAAGTAGCTTTTCTAAATATTAAGTGGATCTATGCCGCTGGCTAATCTTTTCATGGAATGCTGAAATGGTGATGCTCCAGGGATAAAGTTGCCTCATATGACCTCAAAAAATCACGAGAATTCATTCATTAACTAAATACATTTCAAACTTTTTATAAAATGGTACCAAGATAACAGTTTACCAATATAACAAGACTTACTTCTCAAATAGCAATTGATAGTTTTTGCTGGGCAGATTATATTTTGTAAATAAAAATGCATGCAGGTTTTCGTGTTTCTTCAATTCCGACACGCTGACGCAAAGCAACTGAGCTAACCATGTGAAAGCGTGCGCAAATCACGTCGTCCGTCATTAAGGTACAAATCGCGCTACATAATCTGACGAAAGCGCTTTGCGTTTGACAGATATTTTAAAAACACTTTTCGTCGCTAGCGTAAAGTTACCCGGCGATATGTAAAGTAACCCCATTTTATGGCATCGTTTAATCCATGGTAACAAGGTTTCGATTTCACTCACTTTTGATTTTGTTACGTGAAAATCGCGAATTTCAATGGTTCTAGTTGCCATAATTGAGCAATGAAAGAGTCGGTAAAATATGAGGATAAAGTCAACAAATTATTGTCCATATTTTTATTTATATATATTCGTAAAACGTGTGGTTATGGAAAACTAACAGACAAACAGATAGATTGGTTCTAGGCATAAAATATTATAAATTATCAGAGCAATTACAACTTGATAAAAAGTTATATCTGAAAAAATAATTTAGAAAGAATTCGCGAGCAAAATAAAGATATTAGAGATAAAACAGCGGTACTTCTAATATTGATAAAATAAATAAAAAGAGTTCGAGGAGTGTTATTAGAGTACCAATTATTTATCGCCCAATATCTTTATTGTCCAATCTAAAGTTTATGAAAAAATATTAAAGGAGCGTATAGAAGGCTATTTAAACAAAAAACAAATAATGTCATCCTTGCAATTTGACTTTAAACAAAACTCCTCTACCGAAGACGCTATTCTTCATGTAACATCCAAAATTCAAAAATGAGAAAACTCCTACACTAGCAATAGTAATTGATCTAAAAAAGGCCTTTGACACAGTTGATCACAATCAAATTTTGAACTCTTGTGAAAACTATGGTTTAAGGGGTCGTTTGCTTTAAAATTTTAAAAGATTACCTCTCGGAAAGATATCAGCAAAGATTTCCAAAACCAATTTTATTCCTTTTACATCCTTGACTTCCAAACTTCCTGAATTTGGGGAACTTATGATTACCACTGATTATGCCTGTAACGGTACTCGAATCCAGGGGGTGAGGAAGGTCAAGTATTTGGGAATTATTATTGATTGTCATTTGCGTTGGGATGAGCAAGCATCACATGTTGTTAGTAAAATAAGATGGCTTTTGAGTAAATTCAGGAAATTTCTTGAAATTTTCAATATAAATCAAATGAGAGTGTTATATTTTGCATTGATTCAAACACATCTAACCTATGGTATTTCCGCATGGGGTGGGGCAGCTTGGACCCATCTGGATCCTCTGGAGTAGGTACAGAAATGTATAATAAAAATAATGTATAATAAAAATTCTCGTAACCCTACGGAAGATCTATTTAGGGAGTCACAGCTGTTTGACCTCAGAAAACTTTTTTGTTATTCTATGTTTATTAAGCAACTTGAAAAGGTTAAAATCTATAAGACAGTTATCCATCCAACAAGATCAAATCAACACCAGCTTGAAGTACCTAAACGAGATAAACTGTCTGTCTGTCTGTCTGTCTGTCTGTCTATCTGTCTGTCTGTCTGTCTGTCTGTCTGTCTGTCTGTCTGTCTGTCTGTCTGTCTGTCTGTCTGTCTGTCTGTCTGTCTGTCTGTCTGTCTGTCTGTCTGTCTGTCTGTCTGTCTGTCTGTCTGTCTGTCTGTCTGTCTGTCTGTCTGTCTGTCTGTCTGTCTGTCTGTCTGTCTGTCTGTCTGTCTGTCTGTCTGTCTGTCTGTCTGTCTGTCTGTCTGTCTGTCTGTCTGTCTGTCTGTCTGTCTGTCTGTCTGTCTGTCTGTCTGTCTGTCTGTCTGTCTGTCTGTCTGTCTGTCTGTCTGTCTGTCTGTCTGTCTGTCTGTCTGTCTGTCTGTCTGTCTGTCTGTCTGTCTGTCTGTCTGTCTGTCTGTATGTCTGTATGTCTGTATGTCTGTATGTCTGTCTGTCTGTATGTATGTATGTATGTATGTATGTATGTATGTATGTATATATATATGTCTGTCTGTCTGTCTGTAACGACCAACCCGCATAACTCAAAAACCGCTTGTCCGATTTAAATGAAATTTGGTACCTAGGCTGGGTCTTGGGCCGTGGTGGTCCCAATTAAAAATGAACGAAATCCACAGAACGCAAGCCAAATAAAAGGGTGGGGGTAGATTTCAAAAAGGGGAGTTTGTGTGAAAATATGACGTGTGTGATATCAAACGAAAGGTAATTAAGTCTGAAGTTAAACAACATGAATTTTAAGTTATTTTAAAAAAAGGGTGGGGGTAGATGTCAAAAATTAGAGTTTAAGTGAAAATATGGCGTGTGTGATATCAAACGAAAGGTAAATGAGTCTGGAGTTAAACAAAATACATTTTAGTTTTTAAAAAAAGGGTGGGGGTAGATTTTAAAAATTAGAGTTTAAGTCAAAACATGGCTTGTGTGGTATCAAACGAAAGGTAATTGAGTCTGGGGGTCGATTTCATGCAAGATTGACCGGCCAATCTCTGACTTTCAACAAGAGATTGACCAAAGGCCAATCTCCAAAGTATCTAGTAAGCTAGGAAAAATAGAAGCTACGAATCTCAAACTTTGCACAGTCGTAGATCTTCACAGAGTTAACAATCCCTCCAAGTTTCATAAACCTCCAAAAAGTAGTAAAGTAGTTACGAAGTTTCAAAAAACGTCGAAATTGCTTGAATTTGTACTTTACTACTTTTTGAAGGCCCATGAAACTTGGAGGGGTTGTTAACTCTATGAATATCTACGACTGTGCAAAGTTTTGAGATTCGTAGCTTATTCCGAAGTAGAGTTTTAGATAGGTCATATATGGGCTGAAATGTTTCAAGAAAAGATGGTATTTGGCGCGAACTTGGCGAGGCCCTGCCGCGCCCTCAGATATATAAAACCAGCTACCCTAATCCGTAACTCAACATTTTTCCTAAAATTTTCTTGAACCTCTCCAATTTTCGACGTATTTCGTAGGTAATTTATGGACGGCCCCACACAAGTTAGTGTGCCAAACACAAGCATTTTCCGGTTTGTGTACAATATAGTAGTTCAAACTAAACAACTTCCTAACCTAACTAAAATTTATTTAATTTGGAAATTTACAGAGTGGAATTAATTTATTAATAACATTAGAATACTCCTATATCTAATAGGTGCAAATATAATAAAAATATCTTAAACCCCCCTGTCTCTGTTCAATCTATCATTTGACAGTTTAAAGAGAAAAACAATGAAATTCAATGTCGCAAAAACGGCAAAAACTCGGATAGTTGCTGGAAAAAAACATAAAGGTATGTAAAAATATACAAAATGTTGCAAAAAATTTAATAATGTCCCTATAACAATAAATTAAAATTTTTCCTAGCTTACTAGATACTCTGGAGATTGGCCTTTGGTCAATCTCTTGTTAAAAGTCAGAGATTGGCCGGTCAATTGTGCATGAAATCGACCCCCTGGAGTTGAATATTATATATTTCAGTTTTTAGTTATATTAGCTCACACGTACACTATAACTATAGTACCTAATGTGAGCTTAGGTGCCCATAGATTGGCAGAGTATTTTTTTAGCCACACAAGTTTGACTTAGGTCGGCACACCCAATATTTATTCTTGTAGCATAGGCATTTGTTTATATTTATTTTCTTCTCTTAAATAAATAAATATATTTATTATTATTATTATTATACACCGGAATCAAAATACATGTGAAAATGTTTGTTGTTAAAACTTTTGAGAATCTGTTAGAGACCAGCGATAGAAAAATTAAAAATATAAAACTGGCAACCACAACAAATTAATAAAATTAGTGAAAATAATAAAGATAAAAAATTACTTGAAAAATCAAAATTAAAAGAAAAATAGTCGCATATTTAGTGGCCTGGGAAAGTTAAAGGATGTTATTAAATTAAAAGAAAAAGTGAATCCTATAGTTGTTCAAACACCACGGCGGATACCTTTACCAATGTTAGAAATTGCACGCTTGGAACTTCAAGATATGTTAAAAAAGAACGTAATGTAATGAAAAATAGGTTTCACCTATTTCTTCATTCTTTTTGATTTACCTTGTATCTTGTAGTCAGTTTGATTACTGTAGTCACGCTGAGGATAAAAATGCCTTTTTCCGAAACAATGGTGTCCGTGGTTGACTTTGAAGTTGTCTTTTATAGTATGTTAACTCATTGTTTTCGTTTCCGAACCGTAGCCGTGGAGACGGTAATAGCATGGTCTGGTTGAACTGTGACGAAATGTCTTTCTTCCTTATAGACCGGTGGACGTTTTTGTCCCGCCAGGGGCTTAGTTTCCTTGGTTCGCTGTCTTTTCACCTATTTTTTCTTTATGATTTACCTCGTATCTTGTAGTCAGTTTGATTACTGGTGTCAGGCAAGCCATGCTGAGGATGGAAATGCCTTTTTTCGAAACACCGGTGTCCGTGGTTGACTTTACCACTTTGAAGTTGCCTTTTATACGTTTTCAACTCATTGTTTTCGGTTCCGAACCGATGCCGTGGAGATGGTAATAGCATGGTCTGGTTTAACTGTTTTTTTTTACGGTTAAGCGCACTCGCAAGGAGATCCCTATCACGCTCGAGAAGCGGCCAGTGCGCCGAAATGTTGGTGTGTGTTGTTTTTGAAACGGTTCAGGTTGTAACCTGCAGGGAAAACTGTCGCAGGGAGTTTATTCCACAGCGATGCTGTTCTCCAGAGATATGAATTCTGATATAATGAGGTTCTTGGTACCTCTATTTTGACAGTAAATTGATGGTTACCGTCTGTTTGACGTGTCCGCCTAGTAGGTGCTACTCCGGAAATCCGTGCCAACTCTTCAGAGCATTTTTCGTGATAATACCGGTAGAAAAGAGATAGATCGCCCACAGTTCTTCGATGTTCGAGACTATCCAAGCTACGGGTAAGTGCGATGTCATTGATCAGCTTGATAGCTCGTTTTTGCACGGTGTTCAAAAGCATTAAGGTATGTTTGGGTGCCGCACTCCATATATGTGAGCAGTACTCCATGGTTGGTCGAATCTGGGCTTTGTAGAGTGTCAGCAGTTGGCTTGGTGTATACAGATGTCTTGTACGAAATAGCACCCCAAGCTTTTGGGACGCCCTTTTAGCTATATCTGCCACGTGACTGTGCCAAGACATGTTGGTCTCTGCAGTGACTCCTAAGTTGTTCAACTGACTCTGCAATGTGACAACACTTCCAGATAGCATGATGTTTGGCTCACCGGTGCTGGTCTTTTTTGAAAACAGGGCTGCTTGGGTTTTCTGCGCGTTGAAATGTACAAGGTTTTTGTTGCCCCAGTCCTCTATTATCTCCAGGTCGTTATTTATCTGCGATATTTGAGTTAGTTTAAGATGATAAAATTCACGTGCGGATTGACATCTGGGTGGTATGACTGAGGAGACATTGCCATCATCTGCAAAGCAATAAAGTGGATTTGCTGTTTTGTCTATGAGATCATTTATGTAAATCAGAAAAAGTGTTAACGAAAGGATTGCTCCCTGTGGCACACCAGCATTGTTTTGGTAAGAGTTGGAGTTCCGGCCATCCAGTGCAACATAAATGGATCTATCCTTAAGGTAACTTTTAAACCAAGTACAAAGTTTCGGCGACAATCCCATTGCTTTGAGCTTGTTGAGCAGATTTTCCTGCCAGACTTTATCGAATGCTTTAGATATTTCTAAGGCAATTGTTCTTGTTTCGCCCCGTAACTCAATAGCTTTTTGCCATAAGTGAGTGACGTATGTAAGGGAATCGCCAGTTGACCTATATTTTCGAAATCCGTATTGCTTGTCGTTGATAATTTTGTACTTTTCCAACTACTTGGTTAGGTGATTGTTCACAACTCTTTTCATTACTTTTGATATCACTGGAAGTAGAGCAATTGGTCTATAGTTGTAACGTGTCATTTTTACGTTTAAGGCACACGTTACATATTTGTTTTATTTACATAAATAAAACAAATATGTAACGTGTGCCTTAAACGTAAAAATGACATGTTACATAATCCCCCCCAACTTCAAGACGATTAACCTAAAAAGGTTAATCGGAGAGGTCCGCTGCCGACTTAAGGTCTTTGGCATTCCAACTCCCTGGTAGTACTTTACCCGATGGTTCCTAAAGTTCAAATATCCATGGAGAAATTTTATTCCTTATTACATAAGTACCAACGAATTTCGGTGCCAACTTCTTCGAGAAAAACTTCGCAGCATCTGACAACACATAATTCTTCCAAACACGCTGACCCACAACAAAGTTGGGCACCCTTGCACGCAAATTATACTGAACTACGTTTTTCTCTCCTGCCACCTCTAACCTTCTCTTAACATCAGCATAGAGCTTCCGGAACCCTTCGTTCTTACTTTCTGCTGCTGATTGTACATCATTCTCTTCAGATAACAAGACAGGGTTGGAGTAATCTTTTCCAGACAAACACATATTCCTACCAAAATTAACAAAGAAAGGAGATATCCTGGTTGTCTCATGGGTTGCAGTACGAATCACACCTGCAAGTTTATGTATTTGTTCGTCCCACTTCTTGTGGTTGTCTTTCACATAACAACATAACATGGTTTTTAACGTACGATTCGTCCTTTCTGTTGGATTCGGTTCGGTTCGGTTCGGTTTTTTTTTAAGCTAAAATGTCTGTTATGACCTTAAATGAGATCCCCTCAATATATGGCCGGAGCTTCTCTATCGCCCAAACCAATGCCAAACATTCTCGCTCGGTGGTCGTGTAAACACGTTCTTGCTTAGTTAAAGATCGACTCAAATAGCATATGACTTTGTCTCCTTCAGGATAAGGTTGCGTTAAACATGCTCCTATTCCATATCCTGATACGTCTGTTTGAATAACAAATTCTTTGGTATAATCTGGACATGTAAGAATTGGGCAGTCACTAAAAGTTCCTTAATCTTAATAAATGCTTTTTCGCAGTCTGGAGTCCAATCGAACTTTTGATTCTTCTTAGTTAAAGCTGTAATTGGAGCTATTATCGCTGAAAAATTCTCTATGAAACGTCTATACCAGGATATTGTACCTACGACTCTACGAACTTCTCTGACACTTCTTGGCCTCTGGAGCTCTAACATGGCTTTAATTTTATTAGGGTCGACTCGGATGCCTCGACGGTCCACTACGAATCCTAAATAAGTCATTTCTGGCCTATACAGTTGGCATTTCTCCCAACTTACCATTATCTTTGCATTCTGCAATCTTCGTAGGACTTCCTCGAAAATTCTAAGATGTTCAGAAAAGCTCTGTGTGCCAATTACGAGGTCATCGAGATATACGTACACGTAGGGGTCTAAATCGTTTCCTATGATGCTATCTATGAGTCTCTGCCAAGTTGCAGGTGCATTATGAAGTCCAAAAGGTAAACGCTTAAATTGGAATAGACCTCGTCGCTGATAATGGCTTTGATGATTCCTCCATTGGTACTTGCCAATAAGCGCTTTTGATATCCAACGTTGACAAGTATTTAGCATCTTTCAACTTGTTAAGGGTCTCGGATACGAGTGGTAAAGGATAACTATCACGCGCCGTCACTGAGTTTAATTTGCGGTAGTCTACGCAGAAACGATATTTCTTTGTGTTTTTCTTTTGTACCATTACCACTGCTGAAGCCCATGAACTACTACTCCGTTCTATAACATCAAGTTTCAACATTTCGTCGATTTCGTCGTCAATAAGTTTCTGAATGACCGGTGAGACCTTATATGAACGTTGTCTTATTGGTGCTGCATCTGTTGTAATCTTATGCTCTACCCTGTCTGTACATCCCAGTGAGTCACCCATAATAGTCTTATATTTATCGACCAATTCCTCTAGTCGTTCTGATTCATAAGGCGTAAGAGTAGTTTGTTGGTCTGATGTTTCTAAAGAACAAATCACATCTTTATTATCGGCAAAGTGCCACTCATTAGTACTTAAGTTCGGTACTATCCCCATCGAAATCCAAAAATCTAATCCCAAAATCAAAGTGTGGGGCAACTCAGGAACGACGACGACCTCTATTAACCTAAATTTATCCTGAACTCGCATAGGAAGCTGCACTGTCCCAATACTAATCGCGCTTTGACCATTTGCCACAATACAACTCGTTTTCTTTGTCGTATCAAGTGAAAAACCAAACCTCTCGATTGACTGACCAAACATGATTCCCTAAAAAGGTACGTGAAGCCCCGGAATCCAACAAAGCTAGTAACTTATTTCCGAGCACATCCACTTCTAAATAAGGCCTCTGATCTTTACAAGCATGACTTATCACATAATCTAAGACGTACGTTAGCCTATTGGTCGATGCTTGTTTAGGCTGACTCGAAGGTCGACCGCCTACGAGCGCCTGGGTCCGTTTCCCTAACGATTACAATTACGACATTCTCTTACTGTTACCCCTGGTTGACCACAGGAATAACACCGCTTGCCTCTAGGTACTGCACACCCGACCGCCATGTGCACTGTTTGATGGCATCTGTAGCAAACAACGTCCCTGTTCGCTCTACCAGACCTAGCACCTTATGGTGGTTGTCTATCCCTGTCATTTACACTAGACTGACCACTAGCTGGTTGCTGTCTATCTCTATCAGCTCTAGCAGCGAAACTGCTTGCTGACTGCTGCCTATCTCTGTTAAATCTATTATCAGGAATATTTAAATTCTGTTGGTTGGATGTCTCGGTACTTGACATCTGAATTGCATTGACCCCTGTTGGAAAATGGTCATTATCGCTCTCTACGTCGACGTAGGCCAAGTCAGGTTCAATAGATTGGTTTTTCCTAGGTGTAAAATTCTCCTCCGCTAAACCATATCTCTGGTCTATTCTACGACATAAATCCTTTAAATGTGATAGGCTATTGACCTCAGTGGCAATCAACCCATTTTTATAGATGTCCGCGATATTTTCGAAGACGATAGCTAATTTCGCCTCTTCAGAAACAGGACAGCCAAGTTTTTGGAAATACGTATTCATGACAGCAATATAGTTCCCTATAGACTCTCCAGGGCCTTGTTTACGTTTTTGAATTTCCTTCAATAGCTTCTCGCCATATGAAGAAGGAAGATACTCTGCCATGAACCTCTGTTCCAGCTGTTGCCATGTATGGACTTCTCTACGAACATCAAAGTATAGGCTGACTTTTCAAAAAGATCAATGCCTGAGTTCAGTAGAACCTTTTTGCTAACTCCTCTCGCCTGACTTAACTCGTCCACTCTCTTAAAACATGCGGTGACGGAGATCGTACCCCTCTCGCCTGTAAACTTTAAGTTCCATTTATGCTGAGGTACAGGTGCAACGTGATATGATGTACCAGGGTTACTTGACATTGGTACTGGCGACGAACATGAAAATGGTCGTGACTGAGCAGTCGGTGCAATGCTACTTTGGAGGGCAGCTAAACTCAAAGGAACGGTAGACGGTTGTTGATATTGAAAAGCTGCTGTACCGTCATTCCGTATTAGCATTGTGGGTCGTGCCTGTATTGGTGCTTGAGTTGGGTTCTTTAGCAATTGCATTTGCAATGACCGACGGTTGGTTCGTAGGCTGTTGAGCTGTTCTTTGTGTGCTCGAGTGCTGTGGTTGCGGGAGTTGTGACTGGTTGGGTATGTTGCCAACATTTGTCGAGTGGTCTGAGCTACGACTCGTCGATTGGCTTTCAGATGCTTCATCATCATCTGAGGCAATGCCAACTCTCAGCAGATCTTTTGCTTGGCTCTGCAACCTTCCAATCAAACTCAAGGTTTCTGCAACCAGTATGCCTTTCGTTTGATTTTCTTCAAAGTTAGACGGATTCATGTTATTTATCCTGGCTAACACGTGTTCCAACCTTACAGCGATTTTCCTAAACTCTCCCCCTTTGCTCGTACCAGAGAACTTCTCTACCAGCGGACTATCTAGCTTCTTCATGCAGCTAAAAGCATCCTGGCCAAATTTAAAGGGATACGGAGGGTATCTCATACCTCCACCAGTCCTTTCTCTCTGCCTAATCAGTATGAGCTGTTGCTTCATTTCTTCCACCGATCCAATGGCTATGCCTCTCCATGTTAATTCGTAGATTAACTCGTCCTTGACTAAGTACCTTATGTCAGACAACCGACTCAACGAAATAGCCTTGGTGCCTTTTATATTAAAACTTTAAACCTCTTAAATATACCTCCCAATTATAAAACTAACCCACGCAATAACAAACACAAGGTTCACTTTAAATTCACTAGTGAAAGTCACTATAAATTTTCTCACAACTGTAGAAAATATAAAACTTAAATACGGGCAGGGTGTTGAGTAATTTACTCAGGAGAGATTTAAAATGGACTGTATAAATGGTTTTTGTTCTACTCACTGTTCGTTGCTGGGTTGTGGGGTCGATGGGCGGCCGCCTTTATCCGGGCTTCAGCAGTTCTGTTGAGGGGTTTCCATTACAGGGGTTTTAAGGAAGGGAGGGAAAACACTCGCGAAAATTCGTAAATCTAATTTACTTAAAATTATTTAACTAAAAAGTGCTTCGCTTGATTGCACACCGTGTGATTGAATAGGGATTTGAAACGATATATCCCGTTGAAATACTAATTCACACTGATTTTTCATTATATTTTTCTAAAAGCTACAGGCTAAGGTGGACAAATCCCAATTCTACACAGTGAGCCAAAAAATATCTTATCCAACAAAAAGTAAAAATAAAATAACTAAATTCTAACATCCACACGAAATGAATGTACTGAGGACCGAACATCCCGCCGGCCAAAAGGGGTTTACCCCTTTTAATTTTAACTACTATCTACATGGTCTTCAATGGGGAGCGGACACAGCTTAACAACCGGTCGCTTTAAAGTACCGTTAGTGGTACGCACGCTTGCCACTCGTACTACACCGTCCGAACCTGAATGCACTGCCTCAATACGACCCAGTCGCCATTGCATACAGGGAGTGTTATCCTCTTTTATAACCACAAGGTTACCAATTTTTAGTGAACCTTTACTATCATGCCATTTAGCACGTTGGTGAAGAGTATGTAAGTACTCTTTAGACCACCGAGACCAAAAATCCTGGTGCAACTTCTGGAGCAATTGCCAGCGATCTAATCTATTAAGGGGGTGTCACTAAAATTGGGTTCGGGAAGTGCACTAAGAGACTCTAAGGTCAAAAAATGACCTGGGGTGATGGCCGAAATGTCATTCGGATCACTACTAAGGGGGGTTAAAGGCCTACTATTTAAAAAGGCTTCTATCTGTACAAGCAGAGTGTACATCTCCTCGTATGTTAAGATTTGAGATCCAACTATACGTAACAAATGAGTTTTAACGGATTTTACTGAAGATTCCCAAAGACCGCCAAAATGGGGTGTAGAGGGGGGATTAAAATGCCACGAAATTGTTTCTGCTCTCGAAGCATCACGCATTAGATTACATAAAGTTCTATAAGCTCCAGTAAAATTAGTTCCACAGTCACTGTGGAGTGAAACAAGTCTGCCTCTACGGCCTACAAAGCGGCGTAAGGCTGCCAGAAAAGCATCGGAAGACAAGCTTGAAACTAGCTCTAAATGCAAAGCTTTGGTAGCATAACAAACGAAAAGACAAAGGTATGCTTTCGTCGTGCGAGCTCCTCGGTAGCGAGTCATTAACAGTGTTGGTGCAAGCAATGAATTTCCTACTTTTCATTTTTTTTTCCTTTTCTGCGCGTTTAAAATAATTTAAATTTTCGCGCTCTTAAATATGCATATGGGTTTTCACGGCACCGCACACGTGCGAGGACAAGCAGCGCCGCGATGAGTGCGCAAACAACCACCGTCACAACAAGACACTAGAAAAATCACGTTCCCAAAAAAGTGAATTTTGAGGTGAAAAACTGGCCATTTAAACGTTGACTGGAGCCGCAAGAGAGTCCAAGGTAGGTGCCTTTTCATATAAAATTCCATATGTATCGTAACTTTCCATTTACAATCGTCAATACCGACAATTATTTTTAAATGTGCTTGTAAAGCCAAACCGGCGACCTGTCGAAGGAAATTCCATTATTTTTCAGTACTTGCACGCATATTTAATGGTCCTTCCACCCAAATAATAGTAATAACTACCTAGACTCCTGTGGTTCACCAATTTCCTAGAAAAATTCCAAATTTCCATATATTTTCAAAATTTCATTTCCAAAAGTGAGTCGGCTATTTTCTTATCGGTAATCACGCCATATTGATTCGCACCGGTTGGACATATTTTCCTAAAAGTTGACCGAAGTTTTCATTACGTTTCAAAAATAACTATCGCCAATGTGCATATTTTCAAAGTTGATCGCTTTGTTCATTACATTTTCAGTTAAAGTGGCGTCAATACGCCGAAAGTGAAATTTTAAGGCGGTTCTTCCATCTACTTTCCTTTAATTATCGATTTTACAGGTGTCGCGTTAACGCGCAGGTGCAAGTGTCGCCGTCACCAGGGTCATCCCGCTTGAATAGTGACGTGGGTGTCACGTTGCGCGCTCGTTGTTTCTTCGAATACCGACTTTTCTTAAAAACTTTCAAACAGGACCGCTAGTCGTATGCACAGAGTGTGCGACTTGGAATCGAGAGGTACGGGGTTCAATCCTTGGTGAGACATAAAAGTATTTTTTAAAGGATATGTTCAGATAATAACATACAGACAAACTTACAAACATTTCATTTCAAAATTTTCGAAAAAAGTTAATAAAATTAAAATAATAAAATTGTTTAATTTTTGCTCGGAAAGAAATGAAAAACCTAAGACGAACCAAGCAAAGAAACAGGAATATGATTTTTGTTACATGGAACGTACAAGGAATGAATCGAAAAATGAATGAAATAGTACATGAGTGCAGCAGAATGAAGGTAGACCTTGCTGTACTAACAGAAACGAAAAAGAAAGGAAAAGGATCTGAAAACCTAGGACAATATGACCATTTCTATAGCGGAGTGGCAAAAGAAAAACATGCCCAACAAGGAGTATCTATTTTGGTCAACAAAAGATTTAGAAAATTTATCACCAACTGGGAAGCAGTCAATGAAAGGCTAATTAAAATGAATATAACAATAAAAGGAATGAGACTTACGATTTTTGGAATCTATGCGTATAACGACGATGCAAATGTAGCCGTGAAAGACAATTTTTTTGAAGAAATACACAATGAAATATCAGCAGTAAGTGCATCTAGAGAAATTGTCATATTGGGAGATTTAAATAGTAGAACCGGTAACAGAGTTAATGATCTGACAGTTGGCCAATATGGAGAAAATCTTGTTAATGACAATGGAAACCGGCTAATTACAGTATGTGAGCAATTAAACCTAAAAATCCAAAACGGTTTTTTTCAACATAAGGAAATACACAAATATACCTGGACCAAACCCTCACAAAACCTGAAATCCGTCATTGATTATCTTATCACTAAACAAAAGACAAAACTAAAAATTCAAGATGTCAGAACAAAGCGTGGATCAACATGCGGAAGTGATCACTATTTTCTGGAGTCCAAAATTCTCTTTCCTTATCAAGGCCGAAGCCTGCATCAACAACATCTTGATGATACAGTGATTGAAGAAATTGATCACTGTAAATATAATCTACTAAGCCTAGAACATGACAGCGTAAAAAACTTATACAAAAAGAGACTGAACGAAAAACTACAAGTTCAGGTGAAACCCTAGATGAGGAATACGAATGTATTACATTAAGCATCCACCAAGCTGCAAAAGAAGCACTAGGATTAGTGGAAGAAACTTCTAAAAGAAGAAAACCATACTGGTGGGATGCTGAGATTGAGAGAGAAATAGAGGAAAAAAGGAAATTATATCACACCTACTTATCCCAAAAGACAGATAGAAGCAGACAAGAATACAAAATCGCGCAATCAAAGGTGAGAAGAATGATCAGTGATAAGAAAAATCATTCGTGGACGCAAAAGTGTCAGAAAATAGATTCTTACTTAGGAGGTAGGAGAAGTACCGAAAGCTGGAAAACTATAAGATCGATTAAAAAAGAAACATGCAGAGATATCATTTCACCAATACCAGACAAAGAATGGGATGAGCATTTTAAAAAACTTTTAACTGAAGATAGAGCAGAATTCAAGGAAGACGCAAGAGACAATATAATTAGAATGATGGGATCTCCAGTACCCCTCAGAATCTCTGAGGTCAAAAACGTGTGCACAACCTTAAAAAGCGGTAAATCTGCCGGACCCGGAAATATCCCAGCCGAACTTATTAAATATGGCACTGAAGAACTGTTTTGGAGATTACGGAATCTTTTCCAAAAATATTTAAATGGAACTGTAGTCCCAACTGAGTGGAAAACGTCATATATATATCCACAATACACAAAAAAGGAAGGAAAGATATATGTGACAATTATAGAGGTATATCTGTGACTAGTACGCTAAGCAGAATATACGGTAAAATAATAAGAAATAAAGTAGAGAGCGAATATAAAGACATGGAGGCAGAAGAACAAGCTGGTTTCAGGGCGGGTAGATCGACTTCAGATCATCTCTTTTGTATAACCCAAGTTATTGAAAAGAAAATGGCATACGGTCAAGAGCTGAATCTGCTTTACGTGGATTTGCAGAAGGCATATGATAGTATACCACTAAATCTACTTTGGAAAGCGTTGGAAAACACAAACATAAGCGTACAACTAATTAAGGCCATCCAAGAGTTATACCGCAATAGTAAGGCAAAAGTTAAAATAAAAGCAAAACTAACCAAAGGCTTTCAAGTAAATAAAGGTATTAAACAAGGTTGCTGTATCTCGCCTACGCTCTTCAAGATATACTTGGAACAAGTCCTTAAAGTATGGAAGAGAAAATGCCAAAACATGGGAATTCCGTTGGACGAAACCACCTTGTATACTTTATGTTTCGCCGATGATCAGATAGTAGTGGCTCAGGATTATGACGACCTCGAATATATGACACGAAAACTAATAGAAGAGTACAATAAGTGGGGACTAGAGGTTAATCTCAATAAGACAGAGTATATGTGTATCGGTGGAATGAAACAGGATCTAATCTTAAATACCGGGCAGCGAATTCACTCCTGTGATGAGTATAAATACTTAGGTCTAAAAATTACAGCTGACGGAACACTAGACAAAGCTATAAAAGATCGAAACGTACAAGGAAGAAAAGCAATAACTTTATTAAATGGAATAATTTGGGACCAAAGTATATCAAAACATAACAAAAAGCTTATATATAACACCATTATAAAAAGTATTATTACATACGGCTCAGAAGTATGGCCAATCAAGGATAGAACAGAAAAAATGCTTTCCGCTACGGAGATGGACTATTGGAGAAGAGCAGCAGGGAAATCAAAAAGAGAAAGAGTTACAAATCAAAGAATAAGAGAAATTATGACAGTAGGTGAACGTACTTTAGTGGATGATATAAGAACAAAACAACTGGTGTGGTACGGACATGTACAAAGAATGAATGACGAAAGACTACCTAAACAAATACTACAATGGAAACCAACTGGCCGAAGAAAACGAGGACGGCCAAGGAGAAGCTGGAGAGAAGGAATAGACAGTGAAATAAGAATAAGAGGCCTAGATGATGAATTATGGGCAAACAGAAACGAGTGGAGATTGGGTATCGGAAGACGTAGAACGTTGTGAAACCGATAAATATATATAATTTTTGCTAAAATTCGGGTTATATTTTAAGCTATATTTTAAGCATTTTTTTTGGGTAATTTTAAAAACAAATTAACTTTCAAAAACAAAAATGTCTACGCAAAAACAGAAAAAACTTTGCGACAAAAGGCTTTTGAGCTTCAACCAAATGGCGGAAGCTCACGATGTAGCTTTGAAAGCGAACTCGGATACAGCGTTTCACTTTTTGTTTAAATCCAGATATGAAGACGTCGAAGAATGTCATGCTTAATTCTTTAATTTTCATAACCAAATTATTGGCTCTCTCGAAGAGTTTAAACTTTCATTTGACGAGCAGGATAAAACTAGAAAAGACTTTGACAACCTTTATTATGAATGTAAGGGTATTTACTACGACCTTTTTAGGGCCAACCCTGTCAATTACGTAGGCAACCCTAACCAACAAAATATTGTTCAGAGGTCAAATACAAGATCATTTCCACAACCAAGGTTGCCAATTTTCGATGGTAATTATAAAAACTGGCAACACTGGTTTGACTTATTTAAAGTCATGGTACATCAAAATTCTGATTTAAGTGATATAGAGAAATTTCAACAATTGCGGAGTTCTGTTCTGAATGAAGCCCTTTCTCTAGTAAAAACCATTCCCCTCGCAGATAGCAATTATCACATTGCGTATGAAACCTTAGTAAAGAGGTATCAAAATAAACGAATTATTGCTACTACCGCTTTGAATGCTATTAACTTTCTTTCAACTAAGTCCAGTTCTGGGAAAGAATTACGTTCCATGTTGGATACATTTTCTGAGAATCTAGCCATCTTAAATGAGCTTGGTTTTCCTACAAAAGAATGGGACTTTCTTACTTTTAACATGATGCTCTCAAAACTTGAAGTCAAGATGAGGACTGATTTCGAACTTTACTATAGTAGAGAGAAAAACAATTCAGAAATTCCGTCCTACACTGATCTTTACACGTTTATAGAAAATCATTGCGTTGCGCTCGAATCTGTAGTTCAAATGCCCAGTTTTAGTAGGCAAAATCAAACCCCTAGACAACCTCAAACTACGCATAATTCTCAACAGAACAGTTTTCAGAGAAACAGTTTTAATAATTTTAATTCACCTTCTGCTTTCAATACAACTATTTCAAATCAAAGTTCAAATTCAAGAAATAACAAAATACTTTACAAAATAGCAATCAACGCAGCAACCCTCAAATACAAAATAATCAGAACAGAACTTTTAATCCAAAAATAAAATGTTACCTATGTTCTTCGAATCACGCATTATCGAAATGTATCGAATTTCAAAAGTCCACAGGAAAGGATGGGTTATGTTCGGCAGGTGAATCTATGTCAAAATTGCTTACATTTTGCTCACCAGACCGTGAATTGCCCCTCCTCCTACAACTGCATCACGTGTGGAGCCAGACATCATAGTCTTCTCAATGTTCCACAACCGGTAGCGCCCTCTGTGAGTGTTAATTCATATCCTCCAGAGAACGCTAATATTCCACTTTCCAATTCCAATAGCACCCCTATGTCAGGAAGCCATTCCACAAACTGTCATGCGACAATGATTTCCAAAAATTCCACTTTTCTACTTTCTACCGTTGTAGCTGACATGTTAGACTCAAGGGGACATTACCAACCAGTTCGTATCTTACTCGATTCTGCCTCAGAGGCAAACTTTATTTCAGAAAAATGTCTAAATCGTTTAGGTCTTTCGAAAAGCTTCTTTTCTACTTCTATTCAAGGCTTAAATCAAATGACATCTTCCAATACCAAAGGTAAGACGAAATGTCTTATCAAACCTCAAGGTCAAGCGGGACCTACCTTTGATTTTGAGGCTTTAGTACTTCCAAAACTTTGTACAGAGATTCCTTCTTGCGCTGTCGACTCGAGCAAGTGGAATCACATTCGCAATATCAAACTTTCTGATCAAAACTTCCATATACCAAGTTCCATTGATGTCCTAGTAGGTTGTGAACTTTTTCCGCATCTCTTACAAGAGGGAGTTATCCACGGAGAGCGTGGACAACCTAGTGCTTTTAATAGCATCTTTGGCTATGTGCTGATTGGTAAAGTTGAAACTTCAAAGCAACAAAATCCACAATCACTCATAAGCTGTTACACTTCCATCGAACCATCTCTGGATATCTGCCTAGAGCGCTTCTGGGAGATAGAGCAGGTTCCACATAAGGTTCATCACAGTCCTGAGGATATTATGTGCGAAAAATTATTTTCACAATCAGTTTCACGCAACGAATCAGGTAGATTCGTCGTTCCATTACCTTTCATAAACTTAGAACCCCAGTTGGGTGACACCTATCCAATCGCTTTAAAACGTTTCAAGCTTCAGGAAGCTAGACTTCTCAAAGACTCAGCTAATTATCAAGCTTACAAAGATTTTATGCAAGATTATTTAGACACTGGTCACATGATACCTATTCCTACGCCTATATCTAAAGATGTCTTGGATAATTCCTACTTTATCCCTCATCACAGTGTCTGGAACACTGGGAAGATAAGAGTGGTCTTTGATGGGTCTCAACGTAGTCCCAGAGGTGTCTCACTCAACGAGACGTTGTGCGCAGGTCCTAAACTGCAAAATGATGTCCGTGAAATTTTACTTAATTTTCGAATTCATGCTGTAGCCTTTGTTACTGACATAGTAAAAATGTTCCGACAGATTTTAATTATTCCTGAGCACACGCGTTATCAAAATATTCTATGGAGATTTTCTGAGGATGATCCTGTCCAAACCTACTCCTTAAGAACAGTTGTTTATGGACTTAAGTCATCACCTTACTTAGCTATTCGTACTATACAAGAACTAGCTAAACTTGAGTCTGAAAGGTATCCTAATGCTTCCAAGGTGCTTCTTAAAGACATTTACGTCGACGACGTGCTCACTGGGCAGGATTCTGTGGCCTCTGCCAAAGAACTTCAGTCGGAGTTAATCTCCCTGTTGCGCCTAGGAGGGTTTGAACTTAAAAAATGGGCGAGCAACAGTCCGGAACTTCTCTCCTCATTCTCAGAATCAGAAACACAAATGTCCATTCGTTTCGACAAATCCGAACCTAATTTTGTAAAAATATTGGGTCTCCAATGGACTCCTATCTCAGATTCGTTTACCTACTTGGTCGTACCAGAAGATAAACCATGCACCAAGCGAGGTATCTTATCTCAAATCATGAAAATTTTTGATCCCTTAGGTTTCTGTTCTCCCGTTTCTTTACTTGCTAAGCATCTCATGCAAGATCTGTGGAAGGAGAAGCTGGACTGGGATTCTCAGCCTCCTCCGCATATCGTAAATGTTTGGAATCAATTTCGAACCGAACTTCCAAATCTTTCAAATATTCATTTACCTAGACGCCTTTCCATTGATCAACCACGTAGCATTGAACTTCACGGCTTTTCAGACGCCTCTATGATAGGTTACGCGGCTACGGTCTATTTCAGAATGGAGTCAGTTTCCGGAGAAATCCATACCTTTCTTGTAATGGCCAAATCTAAGGTCGCACCAGTGAAAACAGTCAGTCTTCCGCGACTGGAGCTTCTTAGTGCCACTTTACTTTGCGACCTACTTTCCTTTATTCAAAACACTTATTCAGATATTCTTAACTTCAACCAAATCTGTGCATGGTGTGATTCCCAAGTGGTTCTATGCTGGTTGGCGGCTTCACCTCACAGATTTAAAACGTTTGTGGCAAACCGTATCTGTCACATTCAAGAAACCATTTCTCCTACGGCCTGGAAATATCTTCCATCAGCGCTAAATCCAGCCGACTGTGCTTCGCGCGGTCTTATGCCTAATCAACTTGTCAAACATGACTTGTATTGGGAAGGTCCTTGTTTTCTTAGGCTACCAAAAGAGAGCTGGCCTGATGATTTTCGCTGTCCAGACCCTCCGGAAAGCGAGGTTATTCTGGAAGAACGAAAATCAGTATTTCAAACATGCACAGTTGAACCACACATGCTTGATACTTTTCTTTCTCGTTACTCTTCCCTAGAGAAAATTCAACGCATAATTTCCTATATTTTTCGCCTTACCGAAAAGAAATCTAAATATCCTAACGAAAATATTACCGAAGTAGAACTTCAACATTCTCTTATTGTTCTCGTTCGGCATGTTTGCTGATCTCATTTCACGTTTGAATGACGCAAAGCTACTTCCTAAACAATTTCGTAAACCTTCACTTTTTCTAGATACACAAGGCTGCTTAAGAGTGGGGGGTCGATTACCACATTCTTCCGAACTCTCTTATTCAGCAAAACACCCTTTACTTTTACCACGTTCTCACCGTCTTACTCAACTTGTCATTGAGTACACACACAAAAGGTACTGTCATCCCGGTCAAAAAACGTTGCATTATCTCTTGAGACAACAATTTTGGATCCTTTCCCCTCGCTATGCAATCGAGAGTATAACTTCTCATTGCATTTTATGCTACCGATTAAATCCTAAACCTTCCGTACAAATCATGGGCAACTTGCCTGCTCAACGCATCTCTCAAGTAAAGGCATTTTCACATGTTGCCATAGATTATTGTGGTCCCTTTCCAATTACAATGGGAAAGTACCGAGGTGCAAAGGTATCCAAAGGTTATATTCTTGTCTTAGTCTGCTCCGCAACAAAGGCAGTTCACCTAGAACTTACCTCCGATATTTCCACCCCTACCTTTCTTGCGACTTTTAAGAGATTTGTGGCAAGAAGAGGAAGAATCTCTGACATTTACTCAGATTGTGGTAGCGCGTTCTTGGGAGCTGATCGTTTACTCAAACAGTACTCCCAGGAAGCATGTCACAGTCTAAAAATTACCTGGCATTTTTCAAGTCCTGGTAGTCCGCACCTAAACGGACTAGCCGAGGCAGGAGTTAAATCCACCAAGGCAAATTTAAAACGTGTAATAGGTGAGCAACGGTTAACCTATGAAGAGTTTTTTACTTTTTTGTGTCAGGTCGAATCCATACTAAACAGCCGGCCTCTGTATGTCCAAAGTATGGATCCGAATGACTTTCTTCCACTGACCCCTGGTCATTTTCTTACCCTGGAACCGTTGAATTCCGTACCAGAACCCGATTTTTCTGATTCCAAGTTGAACACCCTGTCCCGCTGGCAGCTGGTGCAAAGGCTCCAGTCCGATTTTTGGAAACGCTGGAACTTGGAGTACCTAAACACCTTGCAACAGCGTTCTAAATGGACAGAGGCTTCTAACAATATTAAACTAAATACTTTAGTCGTGGTAAAAAATTAACAAAAACCGCCATTGCAATGGGCTGTTGGGCGAATTGTCGACGTACACCCTGGCTCAGACGGTCATATTCGTGTTGTGACCGTTAAAACAGCTACAGGAACATATCGTCGACCAGTAGTGAAACTATGTCCTTTGCCTATGCCCGACGCATAAGGCAAAATTTTCTTTTTCTTTCTTAATTTTTTCTAAGTATTTTTTTCTTTTCTTTTAATTTTAATTTACATGCATAATTTAATGCATATTTGGGTTAATGTTAAATTGTATCGTTTAATTGCTAATAGGCGAATATTATTTATTTTTTTTTCCTTTCCTTCCTAAGTAAAAACACACGTGTTTTGGCGGCCGGAAAATGTTGGTGCAAGCAATGAATTTCCTATTTTTAATTTTCTTTTCCTTTTCTGCGCGTTTAAAATAATTTAAATTTTCGCGCTCTTAAATATGCATATGGGTTTTCACGGCACCGCACACGTGCGAGGACAAGCAGCGCCGCGATGAGTGCGCAAACAACCACCGTCACAACAAGACACTAGAAAAATCACGTTCCCAAAAAAGTGAATTTTGAGGTGAAAAACTGGACGTTTAAACGTTGACTGGAGCCGCAAAAGAGTCCGAGGTAAGTGCCTTTTCATATAAAATTCCATATGTATCGTAACTTTCCATTTACAATCGTCAATACCGACAATTATTTTTAAATGTGCTTGTAAAGCCAAACCGGTGACCTGTCGAAGGAAATTCCATTATTTTTCAGTACTTGCACGCACAAACAGATTAAAGGGACCTGCGAAGTCAACACCTGTGTGAAGAAAAGGCTTAACTTGGCTCACGCGAAGTAGATCACCCATGGGAGCTTGAACAGGGGTTGGATGTACCTTATAGCAAGTAATACACTTAGAAACTACCTTTCTAATTACATTTTTGCAGGAAATTATCCAAAATTGTTGTGCGATTATGTACTGAATTGATTGAATTCCTGCATGGAAATATTTCAAGTGTACATAACTAACCAAAAGTTCCGTAAATCGATGATTGTTTGGCAATAGAGCAGGAAATTTTTGTTGATAGGACAACGAAGTAGAATTTCTTAATCTGCTACCAAGGCGAAGTATGCTTTCATCATCTAAAAAGGGGCTTTGTCTTCTAAATAATTTTGAGGGTAAAAGATGCTGTTGGATTCTATCAATTTCATGAGAAAAAGCTAAAGTTTCTACATGCTTTACTAAGAGCATGACAGACTGATGTAACTCTAAACTAGTAAGAGGTTCAGTTACTTTGATTTTGTTTCTACAATTCGACAAAAATCTTAAAATATATTCTAAAACTCTACGTAATCTATCAAAACTAGAAATATTTTCTATGAGTTGAGCTAACAAATGGGGTTCTAATTCTGCTACAAGAAAACATGTTTTTCTATGTTCAGGAATGTCTTCATCAGACAATGGAAGATTTATTTCTGTCCATGTGTTGCGACAAAAAACTAGGGCCATACCACCACATTGAGCTTTCTGACAACTCAGATGGGAGGAAACGACTACCTAAATCTGCAGGATTGTTCTCAGATATGACATGATGCCAATGCGAAGAAGGGATTTTTTCTTGGATGAAAGTTGATCTATTACTAACAAAAGTGGTAAATCTATGTGGGGAAGACTTTATCCAAGAAAGGACTATAGTTGAATCACACCAAGCGTATATTTCACTAATTTTTAGCCTGGGCTGATAAATTCCTAGAACATAATGTAACAATTTTGATAACAGAACTGCTCCACACAGTTCAAGGTGGGGTATACTAATTGTTTTTAAAGGGGCTACTTTGGATTTTGCAGTCACAAATTTGACACAAAATTCATTATCTTTTAATGAAAATTAAAATAAACAACAGCACAATAAACTTTTTCAGAGGCATCTGAAAAGCCATGAATCTGAATTGATTGATAACAATCAGGCACTACTCTACGAGTTATTTTACATAAAGATAGCAAACTAACTTCACTTGTAAATTTTTCCCATATTCTACTAATTTCTATCGAGGGTGGATCATCCCAATTGAGCTTTAAGTCCCAAAGTTTCTGTATTAAATGTTTTAGGAAAAAAGTAACATGGGGTTAAGATACCTAGAGGGTCAAAAATCTTAGCTAAGTTGCTAAGTAAATTACGTTTTGTACACGGTGACAAAATTGAGTTTATCGAAAATTGATAGCAATCTGATGATGGACTCCACTCAAGTCCTAAAACTTTAAGAGTATTATTGGAATCAGCATCAAAGGATAAATTTTCATTGCACAGATGACAAGAAGGAAAGTCTGCCAAGAGTCTTGGGTCATTGCTGCACCACTTGCGCAATTGAAACCCACCTTTGGCAAGAAGAGAAATTAGGTCTTTCTGAATCCTTTTGGCACCTTCAAGGTCACAATGCATGCCAGTTATATCATCTACATGCGAGTGCGAGATAATTAGTTCTGAAGCTTCAGGTTAATTAACTTTCTCCTGCTCAGCTAAAGTAAGCAATGATTTGATAGCTAAATAAGGGCTGCATGTTAATCCATAAGTAACAGTACAGAGAGCTATGTCTTCGATTGGACCATCAGGCTGAAAACGCCAAAGAACGCGTTGATAATCCTGATGAGGAGGAGTAACTAGAATTTGTCTAAACATTTTACAGATATCCGCTGTAAATACGAATTTTTCCAATCTAAATAACAGAAGTAATTGACATATGTCAGCTTGAAGTTTGGGACCAGGAAGCAGGCAATCGTTTAATGAATAAGGATCACTAGAACCTTTAGCAGAGCCATTATAAACCACGCGAAGTTTAGTTGTGACACTAGAAGGCTTTAGTACACAATGATGTGGAATATAATAACTTTTATCTGGAATGGCCAAAGATGAAACTATTTTCATATGTCCTAAAGATAAGTATTCCTTCATAAAATCGGAATATTGCATGTAAAGATCAGAATTTTTTAACAATCTACGTTCTAATGCTAAGAATTGCTTGAGTGCTAACTCTCTACTGATGGGAAAAGAAGGTTCACTAGACTTAAAAGGTAGAGATACTACAAATCTGCCTGTCTCTGTTCTATAAGTGGTTTCAGAAAATATTTTTTCAGCTAAACTATCTTCAGGTGACATTGAATTGACCTTGGGAACGTCCTCGACAAGCCAAAATCTTTGAATGGTATCTTCGAGGGTGTCCATTGCCAAAAATGTTTGAGAAATGAATTGACTAGTTACTTTAGACGAAGAACAAGTTTTACCCATAAGCAAATAACCAAAAATACTATTAATTGCCACTGGATCATTAGGACCAGCAACAATCTTTCCATCTTTAAGAATTCTTGCAAATATATCAGCTCCTACTAATATATTAACCGGTCTAGATTTGTACAAATAAGGATCGGCTAGCTGACAATTTTTTAAGAAAGGCCAAGTAGTAGTGGAAAGTGTTGAAAGTGGACGATTTCCACATATTTTAGGGATAACTACGGCACTAAATTCTAAAAGGGGACTAGATTTTCCTGAAGGACGAATGGTAGAAGAAATGCTCTCACAACTTTTAAGCATAGGGGCTTCACCAATGCCTTGCACATCGATATCTGATTTGTAACTATGTAAACCAAGACGTTTAACACAAGCTTTCGTTATGAAGTTTGAGGTTGAACCTGAATCTACGATTATTCTAATAGGTTGATAATCGCCTTTGCTATCTAAAATTTCTACTATTGCGGTGGATAATAATACACCCGAAGAATCGATGCTACTACTTAAACATAAGGGGTTGTCTACAGTTAATCCGACAAAAGCATTGGGGTTGCTTTGTGAATTTTGACTATCAATATGAGGTAATTGAGCTACAGAGTTAGCATTATTGGAAACTATACTACTATGGTTGGCATGGTGGTTGGCACCCGAACTAGTGGGGTGGCCAATGGAATTCGGGAAACTAGAACTAGAATGCGCTACTGGACTACAATGAGTATTGACACTCTGATTATAATAATTTGGAGTGGAACTAAAGCTACTAAAATGGGGGTTAGGACCCTGACTATGATGGTGTACAGGATTGTACTTAGGACCCTCACTATTATGGTGTGTAACAGTACTGCAGGCTTGAAAATTTCTATTATTTTGACTACTATTATTCTGACTACTATTATTCTGACTACCATATAAGGTGCTAACTTGATTGGAACTATCATTTCCACTGAAACAAAGTAAACTATGGTGACGAACACCGCAACGAAAACAGGAATTAGTGGAGGGGCACTCCTTTATACTATGCGATCTAGAAAGGCAATTTAAACATAAATAATTTGCCTTGGCAAGTTTATAACGTTCATTGGGAGTTTTTGAGCGAAAGAACTGACATTTAGAAAGAGTGTGATAAGGTCCCTGTTTGCAAACTACACAAGTATTTTTTTTATTATTTTGATTGGGTTGACTTAGAAAAACATGGGAAGTTTGTCTGGAGCTACCTGATTTAGAACTACTACTATTATTATTTATAGATTTTTTAAAGAATTTTTTATCTTCTTTTCGGGTTAATTCTACATTATCTAAAGCTTCACAGTGTTTTTCCAAATACGCTATTAACTCTTTATAATCAGGCATTTTATTGGAATCAGAAAGCTGTAACTCAAATTTTGTTGCTAAGGAAATACCTATTTTTCTATTAATCATTTGAACTAATGGAAATGACCAGGCGTCTATAGGTAACTGTAAATTGCGCAAGGCCTCTAAATTATCGTTAAAGGTATCTAACAGGGTACGTAAATCTTGAGGATTTTCTGAAGATACTTTTTTAGCATTTTCAATAGCTGACCAATGACTAGCTGCTATGATTCGTTTTCTATAATATCTTTTACACAAAGTATCATAAGCAATGGAATAATTAGCATGAGTTAGTGGCAAATGCTGAACTAGGAGTTTTGGCTGTTCCTCAAGGGCTTTCAGTAAATATTCGAATTTAGTTACATCCGAAAAGTGAGGATTGTTATGAACCAGGGCTTCAAACATATCTTTGAAACTAGGAAATGAAGTTACATCTCCTCTAAAAATAGGTAAATCTAAAGGTTTAAGATTGTTAGTAAACTGAGGTGCCTTTGATAAGGAAACAGAAGATTGCGTTTCACTAGTTGTATGAGAAAATAAGCTAAAATATATGCTTTTAATATGCCAGAATTTATTTTCAAAATCAGCTCGAACTTTATCTTCAGCTTGAAAATCATCCTGTTCATCTAATAAACCTATTAAAATGTTATGCTGTTTACTGAAATCATCTCTAATTTGTTCTAGGTCTTGATAGCGAACCTTGAGTGAAGCATGATATTTGCTATCAGTCTCCGCTTTTATAGCAAAATCGTATATTTCAGTCATGCGACTAATTTCACTCAGTCTTAAGTTTGTTGCTTTTCTAACTTTATCTGACATTGTAGCTTAATAATTAAACCAAATTAAAAATTATAAAAAAATCTGTTTTATATTTTAAATTTAAAAAATTTAAAAAAAATTATTTATTTCCTAAGTTAAATTTTAAACTTAATAAATGGCGAGAAATCTACCAAACTACCAATTTAATGAAGTTGTCTAAACGTGGTAAACGAGTGCTACTATTTGTTGAAAACAAAATTTTTCTACTATTTTTTCTCAACTAATAAATTGAGCAATTAATTGGAAATTTTAAGAAAAAATGCTCCTGCTACTAAATACGCAATTAATTTTATCAGTTATTTACCTAATTAGCATCTATAATTAATTATTTTATGGTTTCAGAAAAAAGCTACTACAATTTTTAATTTATACGTGTCTCTGTGTATTCTAATGGCTGGACACAGTAGACGAAATACTACTACTAAAAGGCTTGACCACTGTGTCAGCGTACTAAAGCAATGCATACAGTAAATTCTAATATGGAGTGTGGCTAAATTCTAATTGCGAGTGTGAAATCAACGGTGAAGCAAGAGCTAAATGAGACCACTATACATTCTATACTATATGAGAATCCATTCCCGTTACTAAGCGAGAGACCGGCTGCTAGACTGCTTTTCCTCGAAGCAAAGCAAAAAAAAGGCGATACGGAAGAAATTGATTTCTATTCAATTTAAATAAATGCACGACCTATAATTGGAAATTTTGTGTGAATGTTTTACAGCAAGAACTCTAAAAATTTATGTTAATTAATGACTATATGCCGATTAGTTTACTCCTAACTTTGAGTTTAGTGAAAGGCGGATCAAAGTCACTATGTATTTTTATCAAAAAGTCTACCTACTATATAAAAAAAACGACGATTATGGTAGTAAAGTAGGAGTAACGCTAGAAAGGATCTGGCGAAAAGGACCAAAATGGTGGGGTGTTGAGTAATTTACTCAGGAGAGATTTAAAATGGACTGTATAAATGGTTTTTGTTCTACTCACTGTTCGTTGCTGGGTTGTGGGGTCGATGGGCGGCCGCCTTTATTTGGGCTTCAGCAGTTCTGTTGAGGGGTTTCCATTACAGAGGTTTTAAGGAAGGGAGGACGAGGGAAAACACTCGCGAAAATTCGTAAATCTAATTTACTTAAAATTATTTAACTAAAAAGTGCTTCGCTTGATTGCACACCGTGTGATTGAATAGGGATTTGAAACGATATATTCCCGTTGAAATACTAATTCACACTGATTTTTCATTATATTTTTCTAAAAGCTACAGGCTAAGGGTGGACAATCCCAATTCTACACAGTGAGCCAAAAAATATCTTATCATCATAGTGTGTATTAATTATTTGCACAACCAATCATGACGTCCAACCTTGCAGAGAGAAGTAACTACTTAAATCCTAAATTAGAATTAACAAGTAGCTATAAAAAAGTTTTAAAAAAATAGAAGAGAGAAAAGTTTGACAGTGTTTAGGTCTTATGTTCCACTCCTGCGTGAGTAAAACCAAAAAATAATTGCGCTTATCCTAGCTAAACTGGATAAAAATTAAGCAACCGAATAGGTAAATTTATCCCTAAATGGAACGTACAACAAACTACCTATAACAAAAATCCCAAAGCTGTTGTACACAGTTAATGCTAGGGTATACTCCTGCTATTGTAGAACGGCTCCACAAATAAACTCCTCAAAAAAAAACCCAAATCGCCGTATACAATGATTTTTCTAAAAAGAATAAATCAAAACCCACTTTAACCTGCTTACCTATCCTGAGATTACACGAATCTTGCATTGCTTAAGGCAACATCATCCCTTAATATTTAAGTGAACGCAATAAACATCGGAACAGATGTTCATGTTATAGAAATCGTAAAATATGCTCAATTAAAAAAAAATCCGCTCGCTAAAATTGCGTCGAATTAGACTAGTAAGGATGTTGTGTGTAATTAAAAATATATAAAAAAATTACCGATGGTATTAATTTTTTTTTTACAAATAACGTCTTGGTAGGACGGCAACTCTCTAATAATCATTAAAATGAAATTTCCAAAATTTAAACTAAATTGATGCAAACCATGGTCAAAAAGACCCTAGGATCGTACCGGAAGGTGTCCAAAAAAAAATTATAAAAAAATTTTTTTTGGTGTCGACCACAGTAGCCCAATAATAAAAAATTTTTATTGGTGGCTCGTTAAATATTTCAAAATATTACTCTATCCTGATAGGTGTTTTGGAGTAGGGAGAAAAAAAAATAAAATAAATGATGATAGGTGGTTAAAACGCGAGGGTTCGAAAAAAAATATATTTAAATAAACTGTTAAACCATTGTAGGGCAAGGTACTACTATGCACCAAGAAAAAAAATTTGCAACAAGAAAATCAAGTTTACTTTTTAAAAAAATATATTTAAAAAAAAGTTCTAAAAAAAAAATTTCAAAAAAATTAGAAAACGATTAAGTAGGGTTGCAGCTCCTATTAGCGAACCTTAATAAAAAAATAAAATGAAATTAGCACTAGAAAAATTTTAATAAAGTTATGTTATGCAACAGTCTTAGTTCTTTCCTTTTAAAAACAGTTGTAGATTCCCTTTCCTCTCCCAAAACTGTGTGAATGTGAAAAGTGAATGAGCTAGAAAAATTAATTTACTATAGAAAAAATGATTGAAAATTAAATTTAC